>OZ053307.1:16186835-17386835 GCA_964056655.1 Arabis hirsuta
AAACAACCCGACCCGTTTTTTTTATTTATTTATAATAATAGCATCGAATTAGCATCCCCATAAATGCTAACTCTCGACATGCTAAATTCTCACAATCAACAATTAACCAGCGGAGATCAAATAAACACTTAACACAAGCAATCCCATTAACCAATTAAATCGTTTAGCAATATTCAATTCCACAACAACCAACAGGCTAACAACTTAATCGAGCCTAACAAGTTCCACAATCTAGAATCACTAACACCCTAGCAATTCCAAACAATCGAGACCCTAGGATCATCCTCTCTTCCCGGCCTTGATTCCACGATCACATCTTTTCTTTACCTGCAACACATGGTTATAAGAGTTGCGTGAGTATTATCATAAATACCCAGTGAGATAGTCCTCCCATCAACGGACTAATTACTCAGTAATAGAATAGATACAATACCAGGGTTATCAAACAACACGCACACACAACGATCCTTACGTCAAACTGACGGCAATCAGAAAAACGTGCTGACACAGTCTGTGTCGCGCGACACGAGTACGTGTGTCGCGCGACACACCTCTGTGTCGAGCGACACACATGAATGTGTCGCGCGACACAGCGCGCAGAAACCTGGGAACGAGCCTCATCCTCTCATGGCTCGAATCCCAGTCCGTTCAATCACGAAACCTGTGTCAATCATCCAAAACAACAACAATCCCAGCAAGAACACGACAACAAGCAATCATATCATATAATTCTACTTTCCGAGAGTCTATGGTCGCGCACTCACCTTGATTCTGGAAGGAAAAGATGAACAACACGAAGAACGAGCGAAGAACGCGAAGAACGAATCCCAGAAACTCCGAAACAGTCTGGAATCGATCCTAACAACAGCTTCCCCTCGTTCTAAACCCTTCCCAATCACTCAAACAACAATCTGGATTGAGAAACAGGAAGAATCCACAAGAATTTCCCTGAAACCTTCTCGAATCCTCACAAGAACTTCTGTCTCTCTCTCTCAACCTTTTCTCTGCAACAAAAATCGTCCCCTACCGGAACCAGAAACGCAACCTTGTGTTTTTATACGAACCCTAGGTTCCCTAAACCGACGTCCCAAACCGAACGCCTCAAACCGACCCAATTGGTCTGAAAAAGATATGTGTCGCGCGACACACCCCCTTGTGTCGCGCGACACAGCGTCAGAAAACGCACAAACTTTGCGAATCAACGCGTGCCACACTGCACACCACCAACCAACGTATTTTTGGTTCACGGGCGTTACAGTCATGCTCTCATCGCGGACATCATCTTTTATATAATAAGATTTTGGTGAATGTGTTAAAAGTTTGGTTGAACCAATAGTGAACACACTAGTAAATTCTGAAACTTCGTAAGATTTTTTAGACACGATCAGTTTTATGTATATGACATTTAATCGTGCCTGAATTCAGAAACAGATGACTGGATATATATACTATACTACCTAATCAAAAACTTTAAATGATCACATTTTTAATTGCGACCTATGTATTTATTTCGCTTGAGTTTGGTCCAATCCGGAAGCTGCTTTCACCTGAAGTAACTAAACTATACTAGTATTAAACCATGGAATTGCTCTAATGAGATATTATTACTGTTGCTGTTTTTTCTTGAATGATTTTTATATGTAACAGTTATTGTTATTGAAGATTTAACTGCTACTGAATCTTTATCATTAAAAAAAAAAATGCTACTGAATCGGGCCTTGATTAGCAATTAGGTACAAGACAATGACATATATGCATCTTTCTCAAACTCCATGATGATGGAAGAAAACGATATAATGCCCGACAAATTTGAAAATGTAAGAAAATTTGACAAAAGAAGAAAAGAAGAAAAAAAAGAATAAAATGACAAAACAGTGATTTCTATTTAAAAAGAAATGCTTGAGTTACGACTAAATTGAACCATTGACAAACAATTCTAAAATATATCTTAAGATTAATGGGAAATTCGATTTTCAAAAGAAAATTCTTTGATACTTTGTGAATTCTCTATTAACTAATCTTAAGAAACTATTGAATATTGTGTTAACACAAGCGAGTCTTCCAAATTCTTAAGTATCTATTTCATCACTCAAAGACTGCATACACAATAGAGCTAATTAGGTGAATATACATAGAACTTCTTGAAGTAGAGCGCATATACTCTATAAAATATAAATATATATTTCACACGGCAATCACTATGTTATATATATGAACATGATTTTTTTCTAGTCTGATAATCATTCTCCAAAAAGTAATATCTTTTTTTTTTTTTGGTATGAATAGAAAGGTAATATCTTTTTGTTGCACAAAACCTTAAAACTTTTTGTTATAATATTTTTAGGATATAAAATGTACTTCGCTATACCCCTCCAGTTTTGCAGTCTAAATAATTTTCTTCCCAAACTAATTGACTTCATCGCTAAACTCCTTCTCCCAAACTATGCATTCAATGTGGAAAATAGATCTACAAATCAATACGGATATATGTAGCCGGAAAAGTGGCAGTTCATAGTCAAAAAATGGAAAAAGCCAATCTAGATCCATGCAAACCCTAATAAAAATAAAAAACTAGTCTAAAAATTTATCCTTTTTTCCTCCAAAATTCTTCTATTTTCTTTTTTCCTCCAAAATTTTGGAAGTTTATTTTTTCTATGCCATGCAAAAAGTTTTGTATAATTTTTCTTTTTTTTTCAAATTCTCCATTCTTTTTCTTACCTTATATCAAGTAAAAATGTATTCATTTTCTAGTATCACTCTCTAGATCCTTTGTTTTCCAAGAAATCTCCCAAAGGTCTGTTCAGAAATTGATCATCATAATCTTTATTTTTTCTCACTACTTCACCATTTCGTGTTTGTTGTAAACTTTTGGATGATCATAATGATGATCTCTGCCTTCTTTTTTACTCGTGTAAACAAAACGATCGTTAGTTTTCGATTCATTTGGTTGTTTTAGTTTCAAAGTCATGATTAACTATTTCAATTTTGATCACATTAACGCATGGTTGTTGGTATAATAAAGTCGGAAATCTCTCGACCAGTTTCTAGTATTTTCTTAAGTTTCTCGTTGTGTGACCAATTCGAAAATCATATAATTTTCACAGTACATAACGTTATCCGATCTAAATTCTGCTTTTTCTGTTATTAGAGCGAATAGAAATGTCGACCGAGTCGTACGAAGACGCCCTTAAAAGACTCGGAGAGCTTCTAAGGTACACACACTCTTTTTCTCTCACAATCATTCAGATCCGATACTTTTGGACTTGGCCGGTTCTCGGCTGATCATTGCCATCGGATCATCTAGCCACATATATCGTACCTAGTCGTACTCTGTGATTAATTTTCTATATATAGATAATCATTAGCCTCCAAAACTCTTTTTAATATGAATTGGTAAATATTTGTAGTGCGAAATCAGATATTGGGAACGTCGCGGCCGCAAAGATCAAGAAGTTAACGAGTGAGCTAGAGGAACTGAGCAAGTCAGATGCCGTCGAACGAATCAAATCCGGATTTATCCATTTCAAGACTAATAATTTTGAGTACGTTATATTCTTATTCCGTATGGATCCGTCCATTTCAATACTTTTCGCTATGGATAAAAAGCCACCTTTATTTCTCCCCCAACTCATATAATAATAGTGCTTATAAAGTGGAATGAACTTGTTGAATCTAGTTACGTAATCAAAAATGCATGAGACAGAAAAAGGGTTCTTTTCTAATTTGGTGATCATGGATTGTTTTTTGATAAAAATGTCTTGGTCAAATAAAGCTTGAGTTTTGAATATGGTGTTTGTTCATTATATTATTGGTTTCATCAATTTCTAGGAAGAATCCATCTTTGTAAAATGAACTTGCCAAGAGCCAAAGCCCCAAGGTTTGACTCTACCAATCATTTCATTCTCTCTTTTTTTTATCATGTTTCATGTTTTTTTTTACCAACATGTTGTATACGAATTTGAATACCAATGTTAACACGACAATATATATGATATAACGCGTTTTTGGCGCATTCTAACATTTGTTTTGTAGGATTTTATCAAGTCTATCGTTCTTTTTCGAATCATTCTAGGTATAAAAGTTACTGGAAACAAAGATTGGAACTTGCGGACTGGACTTGGCGGAAAAGGAGGAAATATGGATCTTTTGAAGTTTCTGCCCAGAAAGGAGCACTTGCTCTAGGAAAGGGAGCACCTGCTCTCCAGAAGATCAACTTAAGGAAATATTCGCTAAACCTAATTTTGCAACCCTATCTTTGGGCCAGCCGCCGTGGGCCTTTAAATAGGTTTTTCCCTAGATCTTTTGAGAGAATGACGCAGCAGAGAGACAGCCGCAACACAGCAACAACGCAACAGGGATTCACGAGAGAGAGAGAGAGATTCGAATACTTGTTTTAGAGATTTGTCTTTCACGTTTTTGTTGAAGTTTTCCTAAACCCTAATCTCTTTAGTTTGATTCAATGAAGTTTCTCTTATCACTTGCTGCTGTTGATTTCTTGAATATGTGCGAGTAATGCACTTGTTAGGTTGAGGGGTTTCGATAGGATTAGAGAATCATAACTAAGCATAGATAGGTTTTGAACATCATTCGATATCTCCACCTAGAGTCGATCGTATTGCCTAGGTTAACTTGATCACCTAGCCTCTGATTTTAGGTTGAATCTACTCATCAAAAGTGTTGTAGATTGCTGGAATTGACTTAGGTGGGCGAGTTGTCTTTAGCCAACGAAAGTTGAAGTTAAAGCAACTCGTGAACAAATCAATCCAAATCGTTTAATGCTCTTCATTCTTTGTAACCTCAAACGACAGTTTAGGGTGTTAGATTGTTTGTTGAAGTAGTTGATGCCACGACAGTGGGTCCTCTTGAATCTATGGTTGAGTTCTAGATTGGTTCATAACTTGATAACCTGAATAATTGCTTGGTTCTAGATGATCTAATCCCTAAGATATTCTCTCTTAGCCTAACGTCTTCATTATCATTGCTTACACCGTATTTACATATTTGCTTTCTAATCGTGACAACTTAAAACCACTTGATCGCTTAGCTAAAATTGTATATCAAAAGATTAGAGTGTATTGCTGGTCCCTTTGAACGACACTATTCTGCATTCGAATTAGTGAACCCTAGGTTTTAACCCTAGGTTGTTCTTGTATCCTTTCAAATTCAGCCCTTGTAACCCCTGCAGTATCAGTCACAGGTGCATTGTTTCCCTCTTCCATGTTGACCTGGTTCGATGTCGTTCTTGCTCTGTTAGCTCGTTCTATTCTTCCAAGTGCCTGATTTTTGAAAAAGAGAAGGTTGTCAGAGCCTTGACTTCTTCTTTGCATAAAACCTGAAACATACAAAAGAACAAAACAAAATTCGTTAGTAACTTCTTAGACTAAATTTCAAACTAAAATTCGAAGGCAACTCAATTGGTCCCCGGCAACGGCGCCAAAAACTTGATATGCTCAGGTTTTAACCCATTAATCTACTACAAGTGCACATCAATTGTTGTAGTATTTTAGGGATCGAATCCACAGAGACCAAGTGTTACACTACGAAAATATGAGATTGAAGTTAAGCTAAGATGATAAAATGTGATTGGTTGCAATATTGAAACGGAAATAGCAATTATAAACGTGTAAACTTATGGAATTAAAAGCGTTAGGCTTAAGGGATATTCTCGAGAAATCATAGATCATAAATCAGACATTTATACAGGGAACAATTCAGCGCGATCTTAAACTCAAACATAATTGTATAACCAATCCACTGTCGTGGCATCAGAGACTTTATCTAGCAACCTAGAATTCTAAACTGTCGTTTGAACCTAGAATTCTAAACAAGCATTAACGAACCGGTTTGATAAGTTCACAAATCGCCTTAACATCAGCTTTCGTTGGCTAAGGACAATTTGCTCGTCTATGTTCTTTTGGGTATTTAATTACACTTTTGGTGAATTAAACATCCTAACATCAAGAACTAGGTGATCAACCCTAATTCAAGCAATAAGAACAACAATAGACGAAGATAAATACAAATCCCTATTTGTGTCTAATTCAATGATCCATGAATTCCTTTGAACATCCACAAGCCTAACTAATGATCTACTCACACATATTCAAAATAAATTCACAAAGAGATGATATAACAACCATAACTAAACCAAAGAAAAGGATTAAAGAGTTGAGAAATCTTATTAGGGTACAAGGATGAAGAACAATCTCCCAAATCTTCTTACAAAAATCCAAAAACAAGATAAGAGAATCAAGAACAAGAAAAACCAAAGAGAGAAATCAAGAAGAGAAAAACAAAAAAGATGATGAAAGTCAAGAGTTGTTGTCAATAATTGAGTCCAAAAATCAGATAAATATGGCCAAAACACGTTTTTTGACAAGGAAAACACGTTTTCGTTAAAATAATGCAAGATTAGGTGACTGATTTTCTTGTCTTTTGGGCAGTTTTAATAAGTGGATCGATCGATCCATATGTGGATCGATCGATCCATTTACTAAAGATATCGATCGATCGATTTTCTTTGTGCTGGGTCGAGCTGCAGATCCCGCGGAATTTTTGAAGAAAAAATGGATCGATCGATCCAAAGGTGGATCGATCGATCCAGTTACTAAAAATCTGTATTTGCTTCTTTTGCTCGCCAGACAGACCTTTTTTCACTAAACCTTCCATAACTTTTGATCATTTGCATTAACCTTCATTCAAACGTGTTTTAACCTGAAAAGACTCTAAAAACATTGAAAATACTCGATAGAACTCAGAAATCAAGGGTTAGAATGCGTTAAAAACGCAACACATCAACTCCCCCGGACTTAGTCTTTTTCTTGACCTCAAGCAAAACAGAAAACTAAGCCTGTGAAAAAGGTTTGAAAATGCGGAAACTCAGCTTCTCTTTTAAAACGTCCAATGACCACTAAAATTGCAATCCACATTCTGCAAGGATGAACCCAACCGAGTCACTATGTACTTCTCCTCAAACTTATCCAATATCCCCAATCCATCTCAAATTTCGCAACACTATCCACAAGTCATCCTTGCTAACCTCATTATCGATCCCAGTGCCAAGAACCTTCTAGATTCATTCCCGTACTATATCATGATATATCACCAATACAACATTTATTATTCTTCCTTTTCCCATAATTGCTTTGGTCTCGTAACGGAACTCACTAGTGTTGTTCCTTGTCAGGAGACAGCGTCGTGAACTCTTTTGTTCCGTTATAGCTTTAGAATAGCACTCACTAGTGTTGTTCTTTGTGAGGAGACAGCGTCGTGAACTCTTTTGTGCTATTCTAAACCTTTGAGCAACAAATTTTTTTTTTTTTTTAACAAAAAATTTACACGGGGTGAATATATCAAGTATGAACGAGGAATCAAGCTCTGTGGACATCAGTCATTCCATTAAGGGTGCAATTAGCTCAGACTTGGTGGAACTTGTTGGAAACGAGAGACGTCTCTAGTTAACCGGTAAGTCTTTGAATTTTTCATTGGTCGGATTGGAATTCATTCTGCATCAATGTCACTTAAATGAAATGGTCAGTAAACAAAGAGATATATATCATTATAGTTTCTTAACCATGAAGCTCTTGACTCAATAAAACATAAAACACACAAAACAAACAAAAATACCAAAAAGGTTCACATAAAACAAAACAAAGAAAATAGCGTTAGTCCCAGCAAATACCCTCCCCCGGACTTACTTCACACCGTCTCGGTGGGAAATAAATCAGAAGAAAGGTACGACATACGCGAAATGACAAAATATATAAAATAGATATAGATGAAGTAGAGGGGGAGAAATAACAGAATTAATGGTCTCCGGAGCTGGCGCTCCGGCTATCCCCTGGTGCCCTCCGACGCCTAGGTAGGCGTGTCTCTCCAGCCTGACCTCCCTGGTCTGAAGTCCCATGTCCAACAACACTGGGACCAGCTCTCGCGTCATCCGCTGCTGCACGAGTACGATGTCGAGAAGAAGAAGATGGCTGCATACATGTGAGTCGTCCGAGCACTCCAAATATCTTCTGTAACATCGTGTGCTGCTTCCTATGCGAATCCACCAACCATGCGATGCGTTCGGTGTCTGAAGCGTCTTCAGCAAGCGGTAGAAGATCGTAGTCCGCACTGTACTCCGGTATTACGGGCTCATCTACAGGATGTGCGTGAGACGGTTGCTGTGGAGGATCTACCTGCTCCCGTGCAGCTCTCCGTGATCTTGAAGTTTGAGGTTGACCGGTAAGTATGAGCTGAGGGTCCAATTCGAACTCCAAGTTTTCCCTTGTCACGGGAGGTGTGAAAACCGGAGAGGTAGTCTGCATCGCTGAGGAACTTCTGCTCGGTCATAGAACCTGTACTCATAATCTCCCTTAAGGATGTGAGCATTAGTGAAGTACCTCGCATTGAACGTGTCAATCTCCCTGATGCACTCTGTCCCACGCAAATCAATGTTATGATATCGGAAGATTGGTGTTAACAGACTTCCAATAATCTCAATCTTCTGTTTACCGCTTGTGTTCAAACCTCGTTGTTTCTTTTTCACAAGCATCTCAGCAAACACCGCTCCTAAGTTAGTGCGCAATCTCAAGGGAGCTTCTTGGTGGTAAGTCGCTCTGACGAAATCTGGAAGCCCATTGTCTATCAAAGACAACTCGTCGACCCTTAGAGCACCTGTCTCTTCCTTCCCAGAAAATGACTGACCAATGATCTTCGCGACAACCCGAAGCACAGGATTTCGGATCAAGCTAAGCTTAGCGTCACGAGATTGAGCCGTAGTAAATGGTCCTGTTGCAATTAAACTCCACAGAACATCAGCCTCTCCAAAATAGGGGAACCTGCATAGCTCCCATGACCTCTCAAATCCATATGTATCACACAGGGTTTGTATGGGTAACTCGTAGTGAACACCCCTGCATAAATATGAAAGAGTCCCCTCCGCAGCTGCATGGATAGTGATATCCTTGTACCGGACTTCAACCGATGCAAGGAATTGGCGGACCAGCTCAGGATACAGAGGATAGGATTTGTAAGCGATCGTGCAAAGCCCCATCTTGGTCAGCATTGCTCGGACATCTTCTCCAATTCCCATTCTCACCAATGTTGATTCGCACACAAATTTGGTAGGTGCCATCGTTACTTGAAGCAAACCATTCCCAAGCATGTCCAGGCTGACGCGAAACAAATCCTGTCATGGTCTGAATAGCGGCCATTGATTTCCGTGGAATTTCCTCAACCATCGAATCATCAAGGATGGGTGTCTTGTCAGCGCGAGGCCATGGATGAGATGTGTGTTCTTCCTATGTCTCATCAGCAGCGGCAAAAGCGGAAGCTACAGATTTTCCTTTCGCGGTGCGCGAAAGCCTAGCGGGTGGAGGTTGGCGAGCGGGTTGCGGAATTTCTTCATCATCGCTTGTTCCGCTGTTGTAAGTGTTTGTGTTTGCTTGTGGTGGCCTAAACTTTGGGACTCCTCGTCTTCGCATTTCCTACAAATTCAAACAAAAATCCATATTTATCGACTTTTTCGAAACATAACAAATTGTTGAATTTTCAAAACCCAAAGAATAGACATCATTTCTAGCAATTATATCCAATTGATAAGCATCATAAGCAACAATTTTAACACCAATTCAAACAAATTCCTTTTTTTTTTTTTTTTTTTTTACTAAAACCCCTAAAATTTGGCAAATTCTCAACCAAAAAAAATTCAACCATTGAAATGGACGAAATCAAGGCATGGTATTGGTCGAAAATCACTCTAAAAGTACATATAAACTCACAGAATTAACCAATTTGAGCAAATCAAACACGAAAATGGCATTTTTCCTCAAGAACATTGAACTCGAATTTTGTGTTTAGAGACACATACCTTTGTAGATCGACCAAGCTAGTGCTAGAATCAGTTAGAGGAGGAAATTTCGTGTGAGATAGACCCAAAAATCGTTGAATTTGGTGAAGAACTGAAGAAGTTATGGTTTAAACTAAATTTTGCTCAAAAACTTACAAAAATCGCGATCGATGGAGGAGAAAGAGATGAAGATGGATCGATAAATCAGATTTCTGTTTTAATAAACTGTCTGTTTCCGGTTTGGTTTGAGTGAATTAAACCGGTTTGAACCGAAAATAATCGAATTTTTCTGACTTGGAGAGTGGATCGATCGATCCACTTGTTAAAACGTCGATCCGTTTTTCAACCTGGTCGATCCGTTTCGCGTCCGATCCATCCACAGGTCCCGCAGAATTTTGATTTCTGATTGGATCGATCGATCCGATGGTGGATCGATCGATCCATTATCCCCTTTTTTTTTTTTTTTTTTTTTCAAAAACACACCAAAAATCAAACGAAATTAACGAAAATTAAAAATTGAGTTATGTACACATACCAGTGGGTTGCCTCCCACTAAGCGCTTGTTTTAAGTCACGAGCTTGACTTGGATACCGTTTAGGCTTGAGGTGGATCACTGAGAGGAACATTGTCTCCTCCAGCGATTTCAATGTCAACGAGATATGGCTTTAAACGCTGACCATTAACAACGAATTCACCTCCTTTAGTGTCCAGCAACACTACAGCTTCATATGGTTTCACCTCCTTGATTGTGAATGGACCGGACCACCGTGATCTCAACTTTCCTGGAAAAAGTTTGAGTCGTGAATTAAAGAGTAATACCTTATCATTTGCAGCGAAGTCCTTGGAGATTATCTTCTTGTCATGATAAGCCTTTGTTCTCTCCTTGTAGATCCGTGAATTCTCATAGGCCATATGACGAATCTCACCCAGCTCATTCAGTTGCACTAACCTCTTCTCAGAAGCAGGCTTGATGTCTAAGTTCAGCAACTTAACAGCCCATGCAGCCTTATACTCTAGCTCCACTGGAAGGTGACACGATTTTCCATAGACAAGATGGAACGGGGTTGTACCCAAAGGTGTCTTGTAGGCAGTCCTATACGCCCAAAGAGCGTCATCAAGCTTGATAGCCCAATCTTTCCTTGTAGTGCCCACAACCTTCTGCAAAATACTCTTGATCTCCCTGTTGGAGATCTCAACCTGTCCACTCGTCTGAGGATGGTAAGGGGTAGCTACCTTGTGCTTGACTCCATGCTTCTTCAAAAGACCATCAAAGACCTTGTTGATGAAGTGAGAACCCTCATCACTGATTACCACTCGAGGCACACCAAACCTTGGGAAGATCACAGATTTGAACATCTTCAGAACCACCCTAGCATCATTGGTTGGGCTAGCCAGTGCTTCAACCCACTTAGACACGTAGTCTACTGCAACGAGAATGTATTGATTTCCATAAGAAGATGGGAAAGGACCCATGAAATCAATACCCCAAACATCAAACACCTTAACCTCCAAGATAAAATTCTGAGGCATCTCGTTTCTCTTGCTGATGTTTCTTTGCCGCTGACATGAATCAGACTTAGAGACAAAAGCATGAGCATCTCTAAACATAGTTGGCCACCAGAACCCAGCTTGGAGAGCTTTAGACACTGTCTTAAATGTAGCAAAATGCCCTGCATAGGTTGAACCATGACAATGAAACAGAATACCCGGGACCTCTTCCTCTGATACGCATCTCCTCAAAACTCCATCAGAACACTGCTTGTACAAATATGGCTCATCCCAGAAGTAATGTCTGATGTCTCTCAAGAACTTCTTCTTCCGGTACCCAACAAAGTTATCAGGTTCCTGTTCTGCAGCCAAGTAGTTCGCAAACTCACCGAACTAAGGTATCTCAGGAAGCTTGGTTTCTGGAGGTGGAGTGGAATGCACAATTTTGCCAATGCTAATGGCATATACGTGCTCCTCAGGTAGGCTATCATCCAAGGGGACATCTTCATTTATACGCATTCTAGAGAGATGGTCTGCAACACCGTTCTCAATTCCTTTCTTATCCTTGATCTCCAAATCGAACTCCTGCAGCATAAGTATCCATCGCAACAGTCTAGGTTTGGCATCCTTCTTTTTCAGAAGATACCTCAAAGCAGCATGATCAGTGTGAACAATAACCTTAGACCCCACCAGATAAGACCTGAACTTCTCAAAAGCAAACACAATAGCCAGAAGTTCTTTCTCGGTGGTAGCATACTTACACTGCGCCTCATCAAGAGTCCTGCTAGCATAATAAATGACATGGAGCTTCTTTTCCTTTCGCTGTCCCAATACTGCTCCAACTGCATAGTCACTAGCATCTGTCATAACTTCGAAAGGCAACTCCCAGTCTGGCGGTTGGACAATTGGTGCGCTGACAAGTGCTCCCTTGATCGTATGAAAGGCCTCCAGACAATTACTGTCGAAGTCAAACTTCACATCTTTACACAAAAACTGTGTCATTGGTCTAACAATCTTGGAGAAATCCTTGATGAATCTCCTGTAGAACCCAGCATGTCCCAGAAAACTCCGAACTCCTTTGACAGAATTAGGTGGCTGGAGGTTTATCATCACATCAATCTTCGCCTTGTCTACCTCAATACCGCTTTCTGAAATTCTGTGTCCCAAGACAATCCCATCCCTGACCATAAAATGACACTTCTCCCAATTCAGCACTAGATGTTTCTCCTCACAGCGTTTTAAAACCCTGCACAAATGAGAAAGACAAACAGAAAAGGAAGATCCATGGACAGAAAAATCATCCATAAAAACTTCCATTATGTCCTCAATCATGTCAGTAAAAATCGATATCATGCATCTTTGGAATGTGGCCGGTGCATTACACAAGCCAAATGGCATTCTCCGATAAGCATAAGTGCCATAAGGACAAGTGAATGTTGTCTTCTGCTGATCTTCTGGATGAATGAGAATCTGAAAGAAACCAGAATAACCATCTAGAAAACAGTAGTAAGCATGGCTAGCCAATCTCTCAAGCATCTGATCAATAAATGGTAAAGAAAAATGATCTTTACGAGTAGCAGAGTTCAATTTTCTATAATCTATGCACATCCTACGGCCAGTGACAGCTCTAGTCGGAAGTAATTCATCCTTATCAGTCCTAACCACAGTTACTCCACCTTTCTTTGGTACAACATGGATAGGGCTAACCCACTTGCTATCAGAAATGGCGTATATAATACCAGCCTCTAGCAGTTTCATAATTTCTTTCTTAACAACATCTTTCAGATTCAGATTTAACAGTCTCTGATGTTCTATAGAAGTGGTTGCCTCATCTTCTAGAAAGATCCTGTGCATGCAAAGGTCAGGTGAAATGCCTGTGATATCATCTAGAGAATAGCCTAAGGCCCTGCGATACTTTCTAAGCTCACACAAAAGCAAAGCAGTTTCAGCATTGTTCAGTTCAGAATTGATGATGACAGGGTAAGTAGACTTAGGGCCTAGAAACGCATACTTTAGCCCAGATGGAAGTGGTTTGAGCTCAACCTTAGGAGCTTTCAGCTTGCTCCATGGATTTGTAGATGGCATAGGAAGGGGTGTTGCTGGAGATCGCTCTACAGCTTCATCCAAACTCGTGTAAGCAACCATCTTTCCCATTGACTGGCTCGAATCCATCATCTTAACATACCTTATTGCATCCTCACTCAGAAAACCATCCTCACTCGCAGACCTTGTCAAAGCAATCTCTAAAGGATCATCAACTAGAATCTCTTCTGCATCATTGTCCGAGATTTCTAGTGAATCATCAACCACAAATGTCTGCCCATCCAGCATAGGCTTCTTCAGCCACTTTTCCATCTCGAACTTCATGATAATATCTCCCAGCTGGAGATCTATTCGCCCATTTTTCACATCTATCACAGCTCCAGCAGTACGTAAGAAAGGCCTACCCAAAATGAGAGGATCCTTTGGTTCTTCATCGAGCTCGAGGACTACAAAATCTGCAGGAATCAACACATTACCAATCTGCACATGTAGATCCTCAAGAACTCCAACCGGTAACTTCACAGAACGATCAGCAAAAACCAAAGAGATTCTAGTGGGTTTGAACTTGGTGAATCCAAGGCGCTTGGCTACTGAGTATGGCATGAAATTGACGCTTGAACCTAAATCACAGAAAGAACAAGCAAACGTCATTGACCTAATCTGCACAGATAAAACAAACCTCCCTGGATCTCCCAATTTCCTAGGCATCTTGTTATGTAGAACTGCGCTGCAATCCTTTGAGACTTTAACGAAATCTTCTTCTGTAGAGACTTTACTTGTCACCAAGCCTTTCATATATCTCTTCATCGAAGGAATCATCTGGATTGCATCAACAAGACTGAGCTTCACTGTGAGGTCATCCATCATCTCCTTGCATTTTCCATCTTCTAAATCCTTTCTTGACTTTTTAGGGCGAGTAGGGTATGGAACCTTTGGAGCATAAATACGAGGAGGCAATGATTCCTTTGCAGGATCCTCATTTGCAGGCGGGTTCACCTTCTCAGGCTTTGCATCATCAGTCTCTTTCTCATCAGTGGCTACCTCAGAACCTTTACCTTGCAATGCAGTAGGATTCAACACTTTCCCACTCCTGGTTGTGATGGCACTGGCATTTTCAAGCCTAGGATTTTGCTCTCCTTTTCCAGGTAGAATTCCATGTGGTCTCTTGATTGCCTCAGCAGTCTGAGCTACCTGAATGTCTAACTTCTTCACATGAGATGAGAGAGCTTCAAACTTACCATTGAGATCACTGTACATACTATCCACCTTGACATTGATCTCGTTAGAAGCCTTTTGTTGATTCATTAGAAGCTGCTGCATAAGTTGCTCGAGCTTGCTTTCCTGTGGCACTGGAACAGAATTCACTGGGGTTTGGAAAGGAACTTGAGCTGCTGGCCTGAAGTTGTTGAATGGTTATTTCGGCTGAAATCCACCCTGAAATCCGCTCTGACCTGGGTTTTGCACAAACGGTTTCTGAAAACCTTGTGAAAAGTTCTTCTGAAATCCCACATTCTGCCCACTGTTTTGTCCTGCAAACCCTTGAGAGCCAGATATTCCTGCGTTTGGCACATACATTTTTTCCTTCCCCTGATTGACCACCTATTGTGGATAAACCTGGTCCTGAGGATTCTCAACATTTGTGCTCCTGTAGGACAAATTCGGATGATTTCTGTAGTTCTGGTTGAAACCCCTGTTTTGCATGAAACCTTGCCCATTCACATAATTAACCTCCTGCTGCTCATTAGACTCTCCCTCAGTGTAATCTTGGTAGACAATTGCTTCTGTTCCATCTTCACAAAACTGTACATTCCTCTGATTTTGCTTCAGCAGCTGATTGTATTTCTCATTCAACTCATCGTACTTCTGAGATTCAACGCCACTGACTCGCTTCGACCTGTCATACTCAGAAGAGCTAGCGATAGAACTTGCAGCCATATTCTCAATCAGCTCAGATGCTCCTTGCTCACTTCTGGTCATGAAGTTTCCATTGCTTGCAGCATTCAGTTGGTTCTTGGACTCTCTGTCAACTCCATCATAGAAGATGCTAATAAGTTGTCCCTCTGAGTATCCATGGTGAGGACACTCTCTCCGATAATCCTTGAACCTCTCATAAGCCTCACCGAATGACTCTCCTAAAAACTGCTGGAAAGAAGCAATCTTGTTCCTCAGAGAATTTGTCTTGGATTTGGTGTAGAAATGATCCAAGAATGCAGCTCTGCATTGATCCCATGTTGTGAGTGATCCAGACGGTAGAGACTTAAGCCATCTTGAAGCTTTGTCTGCTAGAGAAAAAGGGAACAACTTGCACTTGATCCAGTCCTCAGGGACTCCATTTACTCTGGTAGTGCTGCAAATCTCCTCAAAGTTCTCTATGTGTTCCATTGGGTTCTCAGCAGGTAACCCATGGAAAGTGTAATTCTTCACCAATCCTATCAGTTGGGGATGTAGTTGATAGTCCTGCCTGTTGAGAGCAGGCAGACTAATCGCAGATCGGTTCTGATAGAACGTGTGTGGTGTGTTTGCATCGCCAATACCAGGCTGAACCTGTTGCAACCGCTGCAGTTGTTCTTGTATCCTTTCAAATTCAGCCCTTGTAACCCCTGTAGTATCAGTCACAGGTGCATTGTTTCCCTCTTCCATGTTGACCTGGTTCGATGTCGTTCTTGCTCTGTTAGCTCGTTCTATTCTTCCAATTGCCTGATTTTCGAAAAAGAGAAGGTTGTCAGAGCCTTGACTTCTTCTTTGCATAAAACCTGAAACATACAAAAGAACAAAACAAAATTCGTTAGTAACTTCTTAGACTAAATTTCAAACTGAAATTCGAAGGCAACTCAATTGGTCCCCGGCAACGGCGCCAAAAACTTGATATGCTCAGGTTTTAACCCTATTAATCTACTGCAAGTGCACAGCAATTATTGTAGTATTTTAGGGATCAAATCCACAGAGACCAAGTGTTACACTACGAAAATATGAGATTGAAGTTAAGCTAAGATGATAAAATGTGATTGGTTGCAATATTGAAACGGAAATAGCAATTATAAACGTGTAAACTTATGGAATTAAAAGCGTTAGGCTTAAGGGATATTCTCGGGAAATCATAGATCATAAATCAGACATTTATACAGGGAACAATTCAGCGCGATCTTAAACTCAAACATAATTGTATAACCAATCCACTGTCGTGGCATCAGAGACTTTATCTAGCAACCTAGAATTCTAAACTGTCGTTTGAACCTAGAATTCTAAACAAGCATTAACGAACCGGTTTGATAAGTTCACAAATCGCCTTAACATCAGCTTTCGTTGGCTAAGGACAATTTGCTCGTCTATGTTCTTTTGGGTATTTAATCACACTTTTGGTGAATTAAACATCCTAACATCAAGAACTAGGTGATCAACCCTAATTCAAGCAATAAGAACAACAATAGACGAAGATAAATACAAATCCCTATTTGTGTCTAATTCAATGATCCATGAATTCCTTTGAACACCCACAAACCTAACTAATGATCTACTCACACATATTCAAAAGAAATTCACAAAGAGATGATATAACAACCATAACTAAATCAAAGAAAAGGATTAAAGAGTTGAGAAATCTTATTAGGGTACAAGGATGAAGAACAATCTCCCAAATCTTCTTACAAAAATCCAAAAGCAAGATAAGAGAATCAAGAACAAGAAAAACCAAAGAGAGAAATCAAGAAGAGAAAAACAAAAAAGATGATGAAAGTCAAGAGTTGTTGTCAATAATTGAGTCCAAAAATCAGATAAATATGGCCAAAACACGTTTTTTGCCAAGGAAAACACGTTTTCGTTAAAATAATGCAAGATTAGGTGACTGATTTTCTTGTCTTTTGGGCAGTTTTAATAAGTGGATCGATCGATCCAGTTACTAAAGATATCGATCGATCGATTTTCTTTGTGCTGGGTCGAGCTGCAGATCCCGCGGAATTTTTGAAGAAAACATGGATCGATCGATCCAGTTACTAAAAATCTGTATTTGCTTCTTTTGCTCACCAGACGGACCTGTCTTCACTAAACCTTCCATAACTTTTGATCCTTTGCATTAACCTTCATTCAAACGTGTTTTAACCTGAAAAGACTCTAAAAACATTGAAAATACTGGATAGAATTCAGAAATCAAGGGTTAGAATGCGTTAAAAACGCAACACATCATCTACCAGCTGGATCCATCACGACCTGGTGATGTAATGCGTTTTTGGCGCATTCTAACCCTTGTTTTGTAGGCTTTTATCGAGTCTTCAGTCTCTATCGAGTCATTCTAGGTACAAAAAGCAGCTGGAAGCAATGACTGGAACTTGCAATCGGAATTGGCTAGAAAAGAATGAAGTTGGACCCTTTTTGGACATTCTGGAGAAAGGGAGCACCTAGTACGAAAGACGGAGCACCTGCTCCCAGCAGAGTCATTAATGGCTTTTTCCTAAACCTAATTTTCCAACCCTGTTTTTGGGCCAGCCGTAATGGGCTTTTAAATAGGTCTTTTTGCTGCTGCCAGAGGGAATGATGCCACAGCCACAATCACGATTTACACAGCAGCAAGACATCACGACGAGAGAGAGAGAGAGAAAGAGATATACACTTGTTTTTTAGAGAGTTTGTAAGCTTGGAGATTTGTCTTCAACACTTATCGAAGTTTTCTTAAACCCTACTCTTTTTTTTATATCGATTTCAATGCAATTTATTATGTCTCTTGTTGCTGTTGCTTGTTTGATCATGAGCGAGTAGTCCTCTTGTTAGGTTAAGGGTTTTCGATGGGATTTGACTCATGAACTAAGCATAGATAGGTTTTCATATAATCATTCGATAGTCTCCACCTATTGTCGATCATATTGCCTAGGTTAGATTGATCACCTAGCCTTTGATCTTAGGTTGAATTTACTTATCAAAAGTTTGTAAATCGCTGGAATTGACTTAGGTGGGCGATTTGATCCGTAGCCAACGAAAGTTGAAGTTAGGGCATCTCGTGAACATATCAACCCTAATCAATTAATGCTTGATAATCCTTGTAACCTCAACGACAGTTAGGGTGTTAGATTGATTGTTAAAGTTGTAGATGCCACGAAAGTGGATCTCCTTATATTTATGGTTGAGTTCGAGACTTGGTCGTAATCGCATACCTAAATAATTGCTTGGTTCCTGATATTCGAATCCCTGAGAATTATCCCTGACCTAACGCCTTTCCACATTTGTTTACAACCGATTTTTATTTTGTTTTGAAATTATTGTGACATTTAAATCCCAACTTGAATTGCTTAGCTGAGATTGTGTTCCATAGAGTTAGAGTGTATTGCTGGTCCCTTAACGAACCTCACTATTCTACATCGGATTACTGAATCCTAGGTTTAAATCTTGAAACCGGATAAAGGACAATCTAATTTACATCACCTGGACACAATGTAGAGCCGCGTTTTTGGACCACTTCTACACCAAGTCCAAAACCGCGAGTCTAAGGAACAAGATCTCCTCTTTCCAACAACATCCAGGAGAGTCCTTTTGTGAGACATGGGAACGGTTCAAATAATACAAGAGGGAATGTTCACACCATGGGTTTACCGATGAGAACTTGCTGGGTATCTTCTATGATGGAGTCAATTGGAATTACAGGAATTTTATGACCAGGACCGGGGAAGAAGCATATCAATTGATAGAGAACTTGGCTGCAAGTTCCAGAAATCACCGCCATGAGTATGATGAGCCTATATATGTCAGCAGTGTTGAGTCAAAGAAGATTGATGAGCTGACAGGGAAAGTGAACCTGTTGTTGAAGAGAAATCAGAGAAGTGTCTAGCTTTGTGAGAACAAAAGAGATGAGCAGTATGCTGAGGTGAACTATGTGGGTGGAGACTATGTGCAGAATCAGAGTTTTCAAGCTCATGCGTCTAACTCTCAAGACGAGCTAAAGTCCCTTATGCAATTGGTTTTACTCAGCCAGCAGAAATCTGCTAATGAGATCAATGTCAAGGTGGACAGCATGTACAATGATCTCAATAGTAAGTTTGAAGCTGTTTGCACTCATGTGAAGAAGCTTGAAATTCAGGTTGCTCAAACTGCTGAGGCATCAGGAATTCCTCCTGGGAAAGCAGAGGTGAATCCTAGGAATGGATATGTCAATGCAGTTGAGATGAGAAGTGGGAGGATACTGAATTCTGCAGTAAAAAACGTCATAGCCTCAGAAAAAGTTATGGAGCAGGCTGAAGAGCACCCGCTCCAAAGAGAGACATTTTCTCGTGGCGTAGAAAAAACCATGGAATATGCCTCATCATCTGGACCACCTAACCCAAGCCCTATCTTGGTTGCTCCAGCCGTAGAAAAAATAAGAGAGCACCCTAACTCTTCGTCGGAGCACCTGCTTCAACGGCGTGCTCCAACTAAACCTGCAGAAAAACCTCTAGCGAGGGTTTACACTCCTAAAGTTTCTTACCCAGTTCCACCTAGAGATCAGAGGGATCCCATCAGTGCAGAGAAACTAGATAGTTTCATGAAGATGGTGAGAAGGATTCCTAAAGAAATCTCCTTTGAAGAGGCCTTGGAAAATCGTCCCATACATGATTTCTTTTGGAACTGTAGAGAGACTCAAGAAGAGATTAAGGAAATCTTTGCAGAAGCAAGGAGTACACCACCACCATTGAGAGTATTGCCTAAGGTTGAAGACCCTGGAAAATTCTTTGTTCAATGCTCCATTGAAAGAGTTGAATTTGAAGAAGCTCTTTGTGATTCTGGGTCTAGTGTGAATCTTATGTCAAAGGCTATTGCAGAGAAGTTGAAAATTGCTGAGGTAAAACCTAGTCATATGACTCTTAGATTTGCAAACTCCTCCACGACAACATCGTACGGCATCATTCACGATTTACCTGTCCAAATAGGGGATTGCCTAGTTCAAACTGATTTTCAGGTTGTGGAGATGAGAGAAGGTTATGATATGTCTTTGCTTCTTGGGAGACCATTCATGGCTATAGTGGGTGCAATCATTGATATGCCTAATAAGCGAGTCTCCTTTTCCAAGGTCACCAAAAAGGTTTTCTACAAAGCCATTCCCAAAAGAACCACACACACGCCTTTTGCATCTCAGCAGTAGATAGAGAGGAGTTGTCAGTTGATATTGTGAAAGAGCTTGGTGATAAGAGTAAGATCAATGAAGTTTTAGTTGGAAATCATCCTCATATCACCAAGAAACTTAGGGAGAAGGCGAAGGTGTAGGGAAAAGGACAGTGCAAAAGGATCAAGGGTGATCCTAAAATGACTTTGATCCCTCAAGGATGTGATGGAAACTTGGTTGAATACAAGTTGAAGTGCAAAGGTTTGAACATGAGGATGTCTGATTGTGGAGCTTGTTTTGGAGCAAGCTCTCACGTCCAACCTGGTTGATACATGGCACCAAAGTCAAGCTAGTGACTTAAACCAAGCGCTTGGTGGGAGGCAACCCACCAGTACATTTTCTAACTTTTTGAATTTGATTTCTTTTGTTACTAACTTTGGGTTTAAATGTTAAGTTTTCAGGTCTTATCAAAAAAAAAAAAAAAAATTTGGAATACACGAGGTAGATCGATCGATCCTCTCTGTCAGATCGATCAATCCAAGGTGATGAGACCAAAAGCCGTTTTAGCGGTCAACCTCAGGATCGACCTGCACATCGATCTGCTACCCAGAAAAGGAGCACCTGCTCCAACATACAGAGCACCTGCTCTCCAGGGTAAAATTTCGAAATTCGGATTTAGGCCCACCAAGAGGTTAGTCCAATGTGTATTCATCACAAACAATTTTATTTTATGCTTTTTCTTATGATTTTATTTCTTTTCACTCTCTCTTTTCTTGTTCTCACACCGAGACGGTGTGAAGTAAGTCTGGGGGGAGTTGCTACTAATATCGTTTATTTTGGTTGTTTTCTTTTTCTTATTATGTCCAATTGAGTCAGTCCACATCGTTTTATTGAGTCAAGAGTATTAGGTTAGGAAACTATGATGTCATTTTTCTCTTTATTTATTGACTATTTATCTGAGTGACCATTATTGCAGATTGAATTCAGATCCGACTAATAGAAAATCCAAAGGCTGACTAGTTAACTAGAGACGTCTCAGATTTCTAGCAAGGTCCACTAAGCTTGAGCTAATTGCACCTTCATTGGAATGATTGGTGTCTATAGAGCTTGATTCCTCGTTTGTACCTGATAGATGCACCTTGTTTGAAAAGTATCGGTGTTCCTCTCCCCTGTTCCAAGATTGAATAAAATTAAGAATAGTGCAAAGATCCTCACGACCCTGTCTCCTCACAAGGAACAACAGTAGTGAGTCTTCACGACCCTGTCTCCTCACAAGGAACAACAATAGTGAATACTATTCTAAAACCGTAACGGAAAAAATTCTCACGACCCTGTCTCCTCACAAGGAACAACAGTAGTGAGTCCCGTTATGAGACCAAAACAAGTATGGGGAAGAGAAAGAGTACCAAAAGGTTGTATTGGGGATCTGTCATGGTATTGTACGGGAATGAATCTAGAAGGTTCTTGGCACTGAGATTATCAATGAGGCTAGCGATGATGAGTTGTGGAAAGTGTTGCGAAATCTTGGGATGAATTTGGGAGGCTGAAAAAGTTTGCGGAGAAGTACATGGTGGTTCGATTGGAATTTGTCCTTGCAGTATGTGGATTGCAAATTTAATGGTCATTAAACGTTCCAAAAGAGAAGCTGAGTTCCCGCGTTTTCTAAACCTTTCTCCTTCACTTGGACTTGAAATTGTTTGAGGACAAACAAAGATCTAAGTCTGGGGGAATTGATATAACGCGTTTTTGGCGCATTCTAACTTTTGTTTTGTAGGATTTTATCGAGTCTATCGTTCTTTTTCTAGTCATTCTAGGTATAAAAGTTGCTGGAAACAAATATTGGAGCTTGCGGACTGGACTTGGCGGAAAATGAGGAAATATGGATCTTTTGAAGTTTCTGCCCAGAAAGGAGCACTTGCTTCAGGAAAGGGAGCACCTGCTCTCCAGAAGATCAACTTAAGGAAATATTCGCTAAACCTAATTTTGCAACCCTATCTTTGGGCCAGCCGCCGTGGGCCTTTAAATAGGTTTTTCCCTGGATCTTTTGAGAGAATGACGCAGCAGAGAGACAGCCGCAACATAGCAACAACGCAACAGAGATTCACGAGAGAGAGAGAGAAAAAGATTCGAATACTTGTTTTAGAGATTTGTCTTTCACGTTTTTGTTGAAGTTTTCCTAAACCCTAATCTCTTTACTTTGATTCAATGAAGTTTCTCTTATCACTTGCTGCTGTTGATTTCTTGAATATGTGCGAGTAATCCACTTGTTAGGTTGAGGGGTTTCGATGGGATTAGAGAATCATAACTAAGCATAGATAGGTTTTGAACATCATTCGATATCTCCACCTAGAGTCGATCGTATTGCCTAGGTTAACTTGATCACCTAGCCTCTGATTTTAGGTTGAATTTACTCATCAAAAGTGTTGTAGATTGCTGGAATTGACTTAGGTGGGCAAGTTGTCTTTAGCCAACGAAAGTTGAAGTTAAAGCAACTCGTGAACAAATCAGCCCAAATCGTTTAATCCTCTTCATTCTTTGTAACCTCAAACGACAGTTTAGGGTGTTAGGTTGTTTGTTGAAGTAGTTGATGCCACGACAGTGGATCCTCTTAAATCTATGGTTGAGTTCTAGATTGGTTCATAACTTGATAACCTGAATAATTGCTTGGTTCTAGATGATCTAATCCCTAAGATATTCTCCCTTAGCCTAACGTTTTCATTATCATTGATTACACCGTATTTACATATTGCTTTCTAATCGTGACAACTTAAAACCACTTGATCGCTTAGCTAAAATTGTATCTCAAAAGATTAGAGTGTATTGCTGGTCCCTTTGAACGAACTTCACTATTCTGCATTCGAATTAGTGAATCCTAGGTTTTAATCTTATAAAACCGAGAAAAGGACTTTTATCAATATACTAACACAAACCACATATCGTGGTCGTCAATCACATTATTTTTTTTACTTTTCTCGTTTGACTTGTCTCTAATTTGGTTAAAAAAGGTATGAAACAGGGAAAGGCTTTTAAATTTAAACCACTAAAATGAGAAACGAGGTTTACAACTACTTGAAAGAAAACTGTTTACTCAATTTGATTTTTTTTTTTTTCTTATGCAGTTTCTAGTGTTTGCTTGTGCGGATTCCCGAGTTTGCCCTTCTCACATCTTAAATTTCCAACCTGGGGAAGCGTTTATCGTTGGAAACGTTGGAAACATTGCAAACATGATGCCACCTTATGACAAGGTTCGTCCTAACAAAAATAAAATAAAACAGTCCATCTTTTTTCTTCATATCACTCTCACGTTTTACATAACCATCACAAATTGTTGTCAGTGATTAAACACGTTACTAATATAAGCTTTGTCTTTCGAAACTTGCAGATGAAACACTGTAATGTTGGTGCGCACTTGAATATCCAATTACAGTCCTCAACGTAAGTAACAATTAATTTTTTGCCCTCTTCATATTAAGTATCTATGATCGATCCTTTTAGAGTTGCTTCTTGGAGATGTTTCACTTGTCTTATCTACGAATATGCTTAGTAATGTGGTCATTATCAGGTGGAGAACATTCTGGTGATTGGTCACAGTTGTTGCGGTGGAATTAAGGGACTCATGGCCATTGAAGATGATGCAGCTCCCACAAAAAGGTACTAATTGAATCAGTATCCTGTAGTTACATGATTAACCATGAGACAGTTCTTGGTGATTGGTTCACTTAACTTGATTGAGATTCTTGGAAATGGCAGCGAGTTCATAGAAAACTGGATCAAGATCTGTGCACCAGCCAAGAACAGGATCAAACAGGATTTTAAAGACCTGAGCTTCGACGATCAGTGCACCAACTGTGAAAAGGTACTCAATCTTTGCTCTGTTCTTTTTATTACTTTCGAGTAGAAACCGAGATTTGACTCTCTGGCGCGAGCAGGAAGCCGTGAAAGTGTCGCTGGGGAATCTGTTATCTTACCCATTTGTGAGAGAAAGAGTGGTGAAGAACAAGCTCGCCATTAGAGGAGCTCACTACGATTTCGTGAAAGGAACATTTGATCTCTGGGAACTCGACTTCAAGACCACCCCTACCTTTGCCTTGACTTAAGAAAAAAGATTCCTACTTTTACTCTTATGTTGCTTATTCTAAGTGTTTTCTTGTGATCTTCCTTTGCTGCTTCTGTTTCTGTTTCAAAAGAAATCAATAAGCTTTAAACAAAAGCATTTTACAAAGTTCCATTTTTATTTGAGTTTATAACTCAAAACTCTCTACAAAGAGAAAGATACACTTTTGATACTTGCTTAAGCTTATACACAATAGATAAAGGATACACTCAAACCCCTCAAGGGATGGGATATACGACGACCTTCCCCGTGGCATGGTTCGTTTCTAGGTATGCGAAAGCATCAGCTACACGTGAGAACGGGAAGGGTCCTTTGGGATCAACCACAGGCTTCACCTTCCCACTCTCAATGTACGGGTTTAGTTTCTTCAAAACCGCGCCATTAGATGTCACAACAAATCGGAAACCAGGAGGCGTGACAGCTCCGGTTAAGGCCACGACTTTCCCTCCTTCCTTAATCACCTTTACCGCCTTATCACACATTCCTTGTGACAAACAAGAGATGATTTCAAAAGAGAGTTTTCGATTAAACAACCATTGTATAATAATGTATGGTGTTTAGTGTTTACCAATGGCGTCAAAGACGACATCGAATTTCTCAGGCAAGTCCTCTATGTTCTCCTTTGTGTAATCAATGGCTAAATCAGCACCTAAGCTTCTCACTAGTTCAAGCTTCCCTGTGCTCGCTGTTGCAGCCACCTTTGAAGCTCCATACACTTGATTCGCTAGCTGTATTCAGATATCGTGAGGAATCAACCAATCAAACAACTATCAATCTCTGATACTAAGATTACAAAAGAACAAACTGATTTTTAACCTGAATCACAAGGCTCCCTACACCTCCGGCGCCATTGAGAACGAGAATCGACTTTCCGGCCGAGAATTCTGTCCTAACCAGACCTTCGTCGGCAGTTTCTATAGCCAACGGAAGCCCAGCGGCTTGAACGAAATCGATGTTTTTAGGTTTTAAGGCTAATAGTTTCTCTTCCACCGCCGTGTACTCCGCTAAAGAACCGAATTGCTTCGGACCTTCTAATGCTTTCTCGCTCACGTCTGCGTAAACTTCGTCTCCTTCTTTGAAATCCTTCACCGTACTTCCTACTTTCACCACTACTCCGGCGACGTCGTATCCCGGAACCGTCTGCTCCGCGAAGATTCAGAATTGTAAGTTCTGAAACGAGATCGTCTTAGGTTTTCAGAGAAATTGAGAGAGAGTTGGGGATTTTACCGGAAGAGGCGAATCGGTGGCTTTGAATTTTCCTTGCCGTCTCTTGGCGTCGACGGGATTAAGAGCCGCCGCAACAACCTTAATCAACACCTGATCTTCTTTAATCTCCGGCACCGCAATGTTGCTCTCCAGCTTCAGAACATCAACTCCTCCGTACTCACCGTACACCCATGCCTTCATCTCTCTCGGAATTGAAGACGCATCCGCCGCGACATTGACCGCCGATGAAGTGCTCTGAGAGCTCGCCGAGATCCTCAACAATGTCCTTCCGGCAGTTAGCACGCCGGATCCGACTCCAACTCTGTTTCCCCGGAAACCTGGAGATGCTCCGAATGAACAATGACGAAGAAGAGGCGTCTCACGGCGGAGTACGGGAGTTGTGGCGGTGGTTGTTGCAAGCGTCGCGCTCATTTTCAGTCTGCCACTACTAAGCTTATCTCTTTCAGGTTTCCTCTGCTTTATTCGAATTATAACGTTTCGTGGGTCTCTCTGATTGGTTAGTCATTTTTTGTGGTTGTCGTTTTAAACTTTTAATCAGAAAAATTGTGGCGTTTCTGTGTCGAGACGCTAACGTATTCAAATGTCAGGTAGTTCATTCATCAATGTTGAACAACTGACACGAAGTTATAACGTTGTTTTGTTTTCCTCAGTCTACATATATGGGCCTAAATTTTAACTGGGCTGAGAATAAAAGCCCATAAAATACAGATCCAGTAGAAACGGTTGCAAAAGTGAGTCCGATCATTCATCTAGGCACGATGGATCCACACAACCGCGCACAACGAAGCACGATGTGGACACGTGGACGGCTAATATTGGGTCAGTGGTCAAGCTTAATAATCGACCGTACGTTTTTCTCACCCCCAAGAACTCAAAAGAGAAAAAGCTTTTTTCCGGGAATTTCATTGAACGTGACGGCTTCGAGTGTATTTTAGAAACGTTAATCAGATCTTTCGTTCAATAATCCGAGAAGGTAAGCTCCGAATAAAACCCTAATTCTCTGATAATTTTGTATGTTCTTATTATCATCTAGATTTTGAATCTCTTTTTCTACTCATACATTGCGGTTCCTAATGTTTTGTCTGGATTCCAAAACTGTCTAATTTGTTCGATTCACTGTTTTGTTCACTATATGTATTGTTTGAATACGATTTTCCCTTTGTATATGGATTTTTCGTAATAATCTGTTGAAAGTGATCTCATTTACCCCGAAAATGAAACCTTTTTTGTTGTTACGATCATATGGTATGAGTGTGACAAAAAAAAAAGAAACTCTGTTTTGTCTTGCCTTGATCGATCTGCCTTGTAAGAAATTTTGTGTCTTATCGAATAATTGAATAAATCTTCCATGCCTAGATCATCTATCTGATATTGCTGAGAACTCACTCATGTTTTTGTCATTTACAGGCTCTTTCTTTCCTTATTGAAAAATGGCAGACACCAAATCCGGTTTGAGAAAACCAGCTTTCACTAAGGTCGATCAGCTGCGTCCTGGGACTAGCGGACACAATGTGACCGTGAAGATCGTTAGCACGAAGATGGTGTTACAGAAAGGTCGTGCAGATGGTGGGCCTCAGTCTCGCCAGATGAGGATTTCTGAATGCATTGTTGGAGACGAGACAGGAGTTGTCGTCTTTACCGCAAGAAATGACCAAGGTACTTGCTTATTTCATTCGAGGAATTATAGAAAAGAAGTATATATAGAAGATCATCTGAGAGACTGACATTGTTTGTGGCTATCATAACAGTCTGTGTTTGTGATCCACAAGCTGGTGAATGATTGGATTGTGACATGTTGTTCTTCATTTGGTTCTGTTAATTATGTGTGTATGTGTTTGTGTAGTGGACTTGATGAAAGAGGGATCCACTGTAACTCTACGAAATGCGAAAATCGACATGTATAAAGGATCAATGAGGCTAGCTGTAGACAAATGGGGTCGCGTTGAAGTCACAGAGCCTGCGAGCTTCACTGTGAAAGAGGATACCAACATGTCCCTTGTTGAGTATGAGCTTGTCAACGTTGTCGAATGAGTGACACAATCCTCGAATTACTTTTGTTTTCCCCATAGAGAAACAAGTTCAATAATAAAGAAGTAAATCTGTTAATGTTGGCAGCAAGAAAGAGTTATCCTGCACAAAGCTATGGAAGAGTGATGCCTCTAGAAGTGAATGCAGAGCTTTGGCTTAAGTTGCTTTGCTTGTTATGTCTTTGTGACGCCTTTTGTTTTGCAATGTCATCGTAACAATTAAATGTTGGCAATGTTTAGTGCGTTAAATCCTTTTTCAAGTTGTTTCTTTATCCTTCCCCGAAACAAAATTTTGATGCAATCTAGAGATGTATCATCGATTCGGTCTAACCCAATCTAATGAGGGTTGGATTAATGAAAAATGAGGTTTAGCCTATACCCAATTTAAAGTTTTCAAATTATGTAGGCCGTAGTTGGTTCGAACTTAGAACTACTTCTTTATATACACATTTGCCTCGACAACATACCAACACTCTCTCTAACTCCCATCGAATGTTTCTCTCTCAACAAATAATGTTCAAACATTTTGTTTTTCTCCTACTCTTCTTATCGCCTCTCTTACATGTAAGAGTCATACTTTGAATCCGTTGTTTGATTTTCTCTACAATTGATTCCCTTTATTGGATTTGTTTCTGTTTATCATTTGATGAAATTTTTTTTTTTTTTTTTTTTTTTTTTGAACTTAACGCAGGTGGTTATCGCCGGAGAACGGTTAACTAGCGGCGGTTTTTCACCGGAGTCGAATCCTTTCACACCCAAAGCATCATTGGTTCGTTACTGGAACAAAGAGATCCTAAGCCAAACTCCAGGATCAGAGTTTCTCCTCTCCAAAGCTTCACCACTCACCGCCGTCGCCTCCGCCGCATTCGCCAAACTCGCCTCCGAAAACTCCCTTCCGAATCGCCTCCCGGACTTCTGCTCCGCCGCAAACCTGTTCTGTTTCCCAGATTTAGGCCCGAGCCTCGAGAGACACAGCAAGAACGTCAAATTCTCCGTTTACGACCAACGAAACTTCACCAACTACGGCACGGTTCGCACCGGCGGAGCCGATTCGTTCAAGAAGTATTCTCAGGACGGAAACGTAGTAACCGACTCTTTCCGGCGGTACAGCCGCGACGGAGCCGGTCACGACGAGAAGTTCAAAGGCTACAATGGTAACAGCGATGTCGTCGAGGAGAATTTCAATTCCTACGGCAAAGCAGCCACCGGCGGCTCCGGCGATTTCAGAAGCTATCAAACCGGAGTCAACAATCCTAGAAGCCGTTTCACGGCGTATTCCGACGGTGGAAACGGCCGGTCTCAGTCGTTCAAGACCTACACTCACGAAGCCAACGCCGGACCGGGTCAGTCCTTTACCAGTTACGGCAAAAACGGTAACGGAGCTCCGAGCGAGTTCTCTTCTTACGGCGTCTCCTCCAACGTTATCAGATCGGATTTCTCCAACTACGGCGAGAACGGCAACGCAGCCAACGATACCTTCAAAGGCTACGGTGGCGATGGTAATGTTCCTCAGAATAACTTCAAAAGCTACGGTGCCTCCGGGAACGCCGGAGTTGACACATTCTCGAGTTACAGAGACAAGGCCAACGTCGGCGATGATTCGTTCTCGTCCTACTCCAAGAACTCAAACTCGGAGAAGGTCAGTTTCGTGAATTACGGCAAATCTTTCAATCCCGGGTCGGAATCTTTCAAAGGTTACGGTAAAGGAGCCGACGGAAACAAGATCGATTTCAAAACGTATACTCAAAACTCAACGTTCAAAGATTACGCCAAAACCGGCGTCGAATTCGCGAAATACAACCAGAGCGGACTCCGTGGTGGTGGTGGTAAAGCCGTGAATAAGTGGGTGGAGCCTGGCAAGTTCTTCAGAGAATCAATGCTTAAAGAAGGTACTTTGATTTTGATGCCTGACATTAAAGATAGAATGCCTAAAAGGTCGTTTTTGCCTCGAAGCATCATTTCGAAATTACCGTTTTCGACTTCGAAAATCGCCGAAATCAAACGTGTTTTCCACGCGAGCGATAATTCCACGATGGAAGGTATAATCTCTGAGGCGATTACTGAATGCGAGAGATCACCAACCATCGGTGAGACGAAACGATGTGTTGGATCGGCGGAAGATATGATCGATTTCGCCACATCGGTGCTTGGTCGAAGAGTGGTACTCCGAACGACTGAGAGTGTGGCGGGATCGAAACAGAAAGTCATGATCGGAAAAGTTAAAGGAATCAACAGAGGAAAAGTGACGAAATCAGTCTCGTGTCATCAGAGTTTGTACCCTTACTTACTGTATTACTGTCACTCAGTGCCGAAAGTTCGGGTCTACGAATCGGATCTTTTAGACCCCAAGAGTAAAGTCAAGATCAACCATGGTATTGCTATATGTCACATGGACACGTCAGCTTGGGGTGCGAGCCATGGAGCCTTCGTGTCCCTCGGGTCCCGGCCTGGTCGGATCGAGGTTTGCCATTGGATATTTGAGAACGACATGAATTGGGCCATTGCCGATTAATCAAGTGGTAACAAAATTGTAATCTTCAAACAGAGAATGAATTAAGGAATGTTAATTCTTGTGTATCTTTATCTTCCAGCAATTATAAAAGCTTGTTACTGATTGTTGTGGAATATATATATATATTTTCCAAAAAAATTAATGAATTTACCAAAGCAAATTAAGGTGCGAGTCATTTTACTTTACCAAATGAAATGTTTGAGCCGAACAATAGATAGATTTCAACCACATACGTAATGACAAAATAAAGGGGAAATCATACACCAATGATTACATGGTGAGCCAACCAAATTTTGATAAACTATCATTTAAAATAGCGAATAATACAAACAGAGGAACTAAAAAAACAACAAAAGAATGAAATATAAAAAGGGCGAGATAGTCACGAGGGGAGTTGTTTAAAAGGGACAATGCGACTCTCTTATTGAAGCTTTATGAAATATCCCAACATATTTGCTATGCAAAGTGAAACAGACGTATTTGGAATTTGTTTGATTTTGTTCGGTGTTTCATGAGATGATGACATTCGCATGTCCTATATTGTTTGGTTTAGCAAAGCATCAGATATTTTGTATTCCTCGCGAATACCTACAATGGAATGTTATATGGTGAAGTGGGCCAAAAAACTTGCAAACTTTATATGGTTAACCCCATGGTAGTCCGTAAAACTGCAAATCAAAACCATACCATACCTTAACCTTAAGAAATCATGATATATTTCAAATCAGTTTTTCTACCAGAATCCTAGTTACGGTGAACATGTTTCTTTGTCTTGAAGTTTACCATGTGTAAGACTGGCCTCACTGAAACACGTTTCCAATATTCAGGAGTTTGTCAAAATGTTATTAATACGAAAAATGTCTCAATGAAGTAAAGGAGAAGTGATGCAATGCAATATGGGGAAGAACAAAACTTATTTAATGAAGATTCACTGAACCAACATTTGGTGAGATTTTTGGGTACAAACAACAAGTTATGTAGCCTATAAAGACATCTAGCTTAGTGAATAGCTAGCTAGGTCTCCTTCACCAATTTGACTTGTAGTATTATACATCGTTTTATATTTGTTACGTTTATAGTAATGGATGTGAATGCATCTTTACGATGATGGTGGGTTGTAAAATATGATTGCTGATTTGCAATAAGCCAATAATAACTGTGAATAGATAACATCCTACATGTCATGATTCTGATAAATAAAAGAAACTGGAAAGTTCAATTATATGGAGCAAAACCAAACTAATGAGTTAGATTTTGATTGTATTAGTGAGAGAACCAATAATAGATTTATTTTCAGTAGAAATTTTAATCGAATGAATGAATAGTAAAATGCTCTAAAGGTTAATCAATCGTTGTGTTGCCCATTTTTTTTTTGTCAACAATCACCGTATATTAAATCAAATGGTTTCGTTTACCGCACTGAAAGATGGCCAATCTAGTGGATGCATGGTCATAGAGATCAGGTTTGCACAATCCGTCTTAATCCTCATTGAAGAGAGTCTCCTCTCACTTAGGCACTCCATCACCCAAAGCAGCCCGTCGAACTCAGCATGAAGTGCTGAGATGCTTCGTCTACATCCTCTCATGCCGAAAGTAAGAAGGCTTGAACAGTCTCTTAGGCACCACCCTAGTCCACTGACCGTATCATGATCAATCCAAGATGCATCAATTTGGCAGGTCGAGATTTGTGTGTTCCCAAGAGATAAATCATGTGGGTCACCCTGTTGGCGTAGATCTTCTGCTTCTTCTTCCTCTTCTCTTCGATTAGCGATATTCCAACTCTCAGCCTCAAGGGTCGCTGTCTGGAGAGTGTAACTTGGGGATATTGATTTCCCGTTGAACACCTTATCATTTCTGGCCTTCCAGATATACAGATGATCCATGGGAAAGATTCCCTTTGAGATTTGGATAAACCGATCTCGTTTGTTCGCAAGAATAGGAAATCCATATTCCGGAATAAAGAGGTATTCGGGAAGACACCCGGAGAGGACGGAAAGTCTGATACCGCCCAAACTTGTAAGGCTGGCGGGCATTCAAAGAGTACATGATTAATCGTCTCTTCTGGTGAACCACATCGCGGACATGTCATGTCTGAACCCATATGTCTGTAGGTCAGACGTTGGCATGTAGAAACACAACTAGATAGTGTTTGCCACATGAAATGTCGAAGCTTTCCCAGAGCTCGGGTCTTCCATACTTGGCTCAAAAGACAAGTAATACTTGGTTCAGAGACAAAGGGAATTTCTTGAGCGCGTCTAATGTTGCTAGCAAGTGTGTATCCTGACTTAACAGTGTAGACCCCCGTGGTCGTATAACTCCACGCATACCATCAGGTATGGAATTTCGACTAGGCCTCATCCCTAAAATTTGAGAGATATCCTCAGGATGGACTAGGTCTCTGATCAGAGGTAAATCCCATGCTCTTGATTCACCCCTAATCAGAGTGTCGACCTTGAGTAATGGATCATGGTTGTTTACTCCAATTAGTGGTCTCGTCGGACAGGCCGGGATGTTAGGGATCCATGGATCGCTCCAGATTTGTGTTGTGGCTCCCGTGCCAATGGTTTTCCTAAAACCTTGTTGAAGTAGTGGTTTGGCTGCCATGATACTCTGCCAACCAAATGACGGGGAATAAGCCTCTTTAGCTTCCAAAAGACTAGAGAGTCTAAAATACCGCCCCTTCAAGACATGAGCTAGAAGGGATTAGGGGTATTGGATAAGACACCACAATTGATTAGCAATGAGAGCTAGATTAAAATCATGGAGATCTCGAAATCCCAAGCCACCCAAATCTTGGGGAGTACATATTTTTATCCCATGCAATCCAGTGAATGCATCTGCTATCTTGTTTTTTCCTCCACCAGAATATAGAGATATCACTCTTAAGTTTGCCTGTTATACAATTTGGTAAGAGAAAACACGACGTAACAGATGCCGGAAGTGCTTGAGCTACCAATTTTATCAAGATCTTTTTTCCTCTGGTGAAAAAGAATTTTGCAGACCAAGCATTGATTCGATTGTTTAGCCTATCTTGAACATAGGCAAAGACTTTCTTTTTGGATCCACATATCTGTTCGGATAATCCTAAGTACATGCCCATGCCTCCCTCGTTATTAATGCCACAAGCTATCTTAATTTCTCGTCGAAGTGTAGTGGGGACCTTCTTCCCAAAGGTGAGAGATGACTTGTCTGGATTCAAAAGTTGTCATGAAGCTTCTCCATAGATCTTAATGATCTTAAATATATCTGCACATTGCAGGACGTCGGCTTTGCAAAAGAAAAGATTATCATCTGCAAATATGAGATGAGATACCGGAGGGCTAGCTTGAGCGACTTTCAAGAATGTAATCCGTCTCTCTTCTTCTGCCCCTTTTAAAAGGGATATGAGTGCTTCTGTACATATTATGAACAAGAAAGGAGAGAGAACATCTCCTTGATGGAGTCCTCGGAAGGCTTTATCCTACCTTTTGCTTCTCCATTAATGAGAATCTAGTACGAGACCGAAGAGGACACAAAACATTAGAAGTTCGACCCATTTCTCTGCAAAGCCCATCTTTAGTAAAAGTGCTTTTAGAAAACCCCATTCCACCCGATCATATGCCTTGCTCATATCCGTTTTAATTGCCATGAAGTTAGATTTACACATCGAGCTTGTGCGTAAGGCATGAAAGTTCTCTTGGGCTAGCAGGATGTTGTCTGTGATCAAACGTCTAGCCATGAAGTCCGATTGTGTCTCCGATATTAAATTCGGGAGAGCTAACTTTAGCCTCTTATACATAAGCTTAGATATAATCTTATAGCTCACGTTACAAAGGCTAATAGGTCCAAATTTTGACATTTCCTTTGGCTTGTTCTTCTTTGGTATCAGGCAGATGTTTGTTTGATAGAGTCGTGGGTCAAAACTCCCCGAGGAGAAGAAGCTCTTTACTAATTTAATGATGTCTTGGCCCATAGGTTGCCAGAATCTTCGATAGAGTCTGCTCGTCATGTCGTCTGGTCCTGGTGCTTTATCTGGGTTAATGTCAAACAGAGCCTCTCTAATTTCATCTTTGATTGGATCCTTTGTAAGATTTCGATTTGTTGTCTCATAAACTTTCTTGGTCTTGTGGATCAGTGGTGGTGAAGAGTTCTTGGAAGTATTGTGTCGCCACCCGCTCGATTGCTGAAGCGTTTTCTGCCCACCCCCCATTTCGGTCTTTAAGACGAATGATTCGATTCCTAGCCTTTCTTTGTTTTGTAAAAGCATGGAAGAATTTTGTATTTTGATCTTCTTCTTTTCGCCAAAGTTACCTACTTTTTTTGCTCCAAAATTGTTCCTCCTCGTGGAATGCAGTGCACAATCTTCTTCTAATATCTTCGATTTCCTCCAAAGTAGTATCATCATCATCATCATCATGTGCTCGGTCTAACTCATTCTTTAGCTCTTCTATAAGTATTGCCGTGTTAGTTGGCAGAGTTTTCTTCTATAACTCATTCATTTCCGACAAGCGGCTATTTTATGGTGGAAACTTACATTTGAAGTTTCGTCTCGTTGGTTCCATCCCGAGACTACCGCTTCTTTAAATCCTGGTTTTCCTACCCATCTCTTGTAAAAAAGAAGCTCTTCTTAGTTGTTTGCGGTCTTGCTTTGATCTTGGCCAAAATTGGTCTATGGTCTGAACCCCACAATTTCAAGTACTCCACATTCGTGTGGAAAAAAAATGTGATGCCATTCTTCGTTTCCAACCGCTCTATCCAGGTGACACTTGACTTTTCCACAAGGTCGACGTCCCACCCAGGAAAAAGAGTTGCATGTGTAAGGAAAATCGATTATCCCACAGTTATCTAGCATGTTGCGAAATGGAATAAAAGAGATTTCCGCACTCCTCCTCCCGCCTCTTTTTTCATGGTTTCTGGTAATCTCATTAAAATCGCCAATCATGAACCAAGCACCATTTCGGTTTAAACTCATTCTCGTGAGTCTTTCCCAAACTTCTTCTCGTTTTTCTACCGAGTCTCCGTAGATGAAAGTCATAAAAATCTTATGACCTTCTAAAGTGGATTCAACATCAATCATACGGTCATCAGAATAAGAATTAACTGTCTTTGGCTTGTCCATATGAAATAGAGCTAGACCTCCGCTTCTCCCTCTCGGCTCAACGGTACAGACATGGTCGTAACCGAAGGATGCTTGCAAATCTTGCAGAAAATGACGCCTATTTTTAGCCTCAGATAAAAACAAAAAATTTGGGCGAAACCACCGATGTAATTCTTCAAGATGTTCTTTTGTTAGGTCGGCTCCTTGGCAATTCCAAGCTATCACGTTCATTTTGACAGGAGAATAACAAAATAAAGATAATTGCTTAGCAGTATGCTAGATTTTTTGTAATCATGATTCACAGTAAAGAGTTTAATTGTAACGCCCGTGATCCAAAAATAGGATTTTTGGTAGGGTGTCGATCGACGCAGCAGGTGTGTGTCGATCGACACGGGTGTTTGTTCGCGTGTTGGAATCGACCAGGGAGGCCCGTGTCGATCGACACAGTTTGAGTGTCGATCGACACGGTCTCGAAGTGAGAATTGGGAGTTGGTTTTGGTTCGGTTTGGTCGCGGTTTGGTTTTAGGGGTTTTAGGGCTTCGTATATAAGAGAAGGAAACGTGGTCCTTAGGTTTTTTTTAGCCACTTTTCTGTCAGAGAGAGTTGAGAGAGAGCTAGGGTTCCTGGAGGGTTTTTGAGAGTGTTTCTGGCGAGTTCTGGAGTGGGCGAACGGCGGTGAAGATCACGTCGGTTTGGATCGAGACTTTGGGGTTCGTGCAGTTTTCTACAGTTTTGTTCGGAGTAGCAGTTTTCGGGGACGATTTCCTGACGTTTGGCTAGGAGTTAGGAGTCTCACGATACACCGTTGGAAAGATCTCGGTGTCTAGTTTCCAGATCAGGTCTCGGATTTCGTTTTGGTGAAGCGAGTCGTGAGATATTCTCCTTTGTTCGCGTCGGATTCCCTTGTTCAAACCGTTGTCAAGGTGAGTGCGTGACCATAGATTTATCAGGTGTAGGTTGAATAGGAGACGATTGATTGCTGTTATGTTGTATGTATGTGGTGTGCTATGGGTGGATATGATGCAGGTGATCGGTTGGGGTCGATTGGATCGGAGCCATGAGAGGATAGGCTCGATCCTTCGATCAGCAGGTGCCGTGTCGATCGACACACTTGGGTTGTGTCGATCGACGCAGCAGACAGTCGTGTGTCGATCGACGCCTAGAGGCTGTGTCGATCGACACAGAGGCTGCTGGCCGGATTGTTGTTCTGTTTGCTTGTTTTGTGTGTGCCGCTTGTTTCACCCTGGTATTGTATTCTTTTTATGCTTGATCATATAATCTGTAGATGGGATGACCGTCTCGCTGAGTATTTGTGATAATACTCACGCAACTCTTTTTGCCATGTGTTGCAGGTAAAGAGAAAGTGTGATCGTGGAATCGGGCAAGGAAGGGGAGATGATCTAGCGGCTCGGTTGTTGCATTTATTTTGAATTGTTAGGTTGCTAGCGAATTCTAGAGATTGTGGAATTAGACTTGGTTAAGTATTGAATTTGATTTGACATAGTTCTGGTTGATTCTAATGAATGTGGTTGGCATTTTACTGGTTTAATCGGTTGTTTTGGTTATGTGTGTTAATTGATTGGAAATTGTGAATTAATGTTTATGGGAACATTAATTCGATTCCAATGTATAAAAAAAAAAAAAAAAAAGGTCGAGTTGTTTCATTAATGTTCACTGTACCCCCACTTAGCACTAGGCTGGAAACTTTGAACAAATCTGGTGGGGAAGTACCAACTATGGCTCTTGTGTAATCGAGACGTGTATGCTTTCCTTTTCAAGCCGAGAGAAATGGTCTTTACACACGGCAATAGGCTGGAACGGAGATGCTTTCCAAAGTTATGTCGGAGTAGAACTTGATTGACGGAGATAAGTTTTTTGCTCTACGACGAAGCAACCTCCCCTTCGGATCAAAATTTTATAACACCTTTTCTCTCAACACCAAACCTCTAACACCAAAAAAATTCTTATATAACCCTCTAACCTTTAATGAAGTGGGAAAAGACCAAAAAATTCATCCAATAATTAAAAGAAAATAAAAAAACGAAAAAAGGAAATCAATCGCGATCTGTTTCTTCTTCTTCTTCCCGTTCCTCCTTCATCACCATTGAAGCTCTTTTAAAGCTTGAACAAAATCAAAATTTCGGAGCGTTGGACAATATTTTAGCAAAATCAAAGTTTGGGTATGTTGGACTGTGATGTAGAATCAATTTTCGTTGTTATATGCATGTTGGGTAGATAATTTAGGGATTTCAATTAGATTTGAGAAAATATTTTTTTGGGATGCATATTATGTTGGTATCCATGTTTTATGGGTTGATTACAACTTTGCAATGGTAATAAATGGAATAAAGTGGTTGAATCGAGTCGTAGTGAATCGTAGATTCCAGAATCGAATTCACAAAATATGCAGATAAAGAACAATTGGGTAATACTAGTAATACTGAGAGAATGGGAATACTGGGAACAACTAGTATAACTGATAAAAGTGAATATGTGATAATGTATTTTTTTTAGGAAACAATAAGTATACCTTGTCAACAATAAATAGTAATTTACTAGACCCGGAAAACTAATATTTATGGATGATATTAGTTGTACTTTACTACTCAAATAATTAAATAATTAAATAAGTAAATAATTAAATTAAAAATAAATAAAAATTAATTTTATTTTGCAAATTAATCGTCAAAACATAAGATCAATTATCTTATTTATCTAAAATACAATGTATCTAATATAAAATGATTTTTTGAATATAATATATCAAATCTCCCATCAATAACTTTAGGACAACCTTATACTTTTAAGAAGAGTTTGTTAATGTTATATACCTTATGAAGTAAAACTTGAGGAAAATGTGTTTTTGCAAATATGATGGTATGGAATCATAGGAAATGTGTTACAAATTTCAAAAATGAACTGGACAACTGAAAATTTATTTTTCATAACATGGTACAACTGCGTAAATAGGAAAACATCAAAAGAACAACTATGTGTTATATTTGTAACACTGAAATACTTGGGACAACTATATGTTATATACCTTATGAAGCAAAACTTGGGAAAATGTGTTTTTGCAAATATGATAGTATAGAATCATAGGAAATGTGTTACAAATTTCAAAAATGAACTGGACAACTGAAAATTTATTTTTCATAACATGGTACAACTGCGTAAATAGGTAAAACGTCACAAGGACAACTATGCGTTATATTTGTAACCGAAGGATGCTTGCAAATCTTGCAGAAAATGACGCATATTTTTAGCCTCAAATAAAAACAAAAAATTTGGGCGAAACCACCGATGTAATTCTTCTAGATGTTCTTTTGTTAGGTCGGCTCCTTGGCAATTCCAAGCTATCACGTTCATTTTGACAGGAGAATAACAAAATAAAGATAATTGCTTAGCAGTATGCTAGATTTTTTGTAATCATGATTCACAGTAAAGAGTTTAATTGTAACGCCCGTGATCCAAAAATAGGATTTTTGGTAGGGTGTCGATCGACGCAGCAGGTGTGTGTCGATCGACATGGGTGTTTGTTCGCGTGTTGGAGTGTCGATCGACACGGTCTCGAAGTGAGATTTGGGAGTTGGTTTTGGTTCGGTTTGGTCGCGGTTTGGTTTTAGGGATTTTAGGGCTTCGTATATAAGAGAAGGAAACGTGGTCCTTAGGTTTTTTTTAGCCACTTTTCCGTCAGAGAGAGTTGAGAGAGAGCTAGGGTTCCTGGAGGGTTTTTGAGAGTGTTTATGGTGAGTTCTGGAGTGGGCGAACGGCGGTGAAGATCACGTCGGTTTGGATCGAGACTTTGGGGTTCGTGCAGTTTTCTGCAGTTTTTGTTCGGAGTAGCAGTTTTCGGAGACGATTTCCCGACGTTTGGCTTGGAGTTAGGAGTCTCACGATACACCGTTGGAAAGATCTCGGTGTCTAGTTTCCAGATCAGGTCTCGGATTTCGTTTTGGTGAAGCGAGTCGTGAGATATTCTCCTTTGTTCGCGTCGGATTCCCTTGTTCAAACCGATGTCAAGGTGAGTGCGTGACCATAGATTTATCAGGTGTAGGTTGAATAGGAGACGATTGATTGCTGTTATGTTGTATGTATGTGGTGTGCTATGGGTGGATATGATGCAGGTTATCGGTTGGGGTCGATTGGATCGGAGCCATGAGAGGATAGGCTCGATCCTTCGATCAGCAGGTGCCGTGTCGATCGACACACTTGGGTTGTGTCGATCGACGCAGCAGACAGTCGTGTGTCGATCGATGCCTAGGGGCTGTGTCGATCGACACAGAGGCTGCTGGCCGGATTGTTGTTCTGTTTGCTTGTTTTGTGTGTGCCGCTTGTTTCACCCTGGTATTGTATTCTTTTTATGCCTGATCATATAATCTGTAGATGGGATGACCGTCTCGCTGAGTATTTGTGATAATACTCATGCAACTCTTTTTGCCATGTGTTGCAGGTAAAGAGAAAGTGTGATCGTGGAATCGGGCAAGGAAGGGGAGATGATCTAGCGGCTCGGTTGTTGCATTTATGTTGAATTGCTAGGTTGCTAGCGAATTCTAGAGATTGTGGAATTAGACTTGGTTAAGTATTGAATTTGATTTGACATAGTTCTGGTTGATTCTAATGAATGTGGTTGGCATTTTACTGGTTTAATCGGTTGTTTTGGTTATGTGTGTTAATTGATTGGAAATTGTGAATTAATGTTTATGGGAACATTAATTCGATTCCAATGTATATAAAAAAAAAAAAAAGGGTCGGGTTGTTTCAATTTGGTATCAGAGCCCTTACGGTTCTAGGGCGGGAGAACTTAGTAACTGCATGTATTGCTGATTGTGTAGAATAGTGTTAATTGATTATGTGAGTTAGTCAGTTGATTGTTGCTTGGGTTTGGAGTCCTGGATCATCTTCTCCGAGCCTTCAATATGATTCCACGGTAAGTGTTTCGTTTTATGATTTCCGTTTCTAATGCTTAGTCTTCTGTGATAAGTCAGTGAGAGATGGCTAGAGGCAGAGGTCGTGGTGCCCGTGGGGCTAGAGGGCGTGGTCGCGGCCGTGGTCGGGGACCGGCGGTTGATCCTGTTGAGTCGAGTGGGGCTCAGGAGGCCACGCAGGAGGAGGTTGCAGAGTCGCAGATCCCTCCAGAGCCAGTGAGTGTTACAGAGTTAGCCAATGTGGCGCAGGGCTCAGGTGGGGGTCCTGGCGGGGGCGATGCTCAGGGTCGGTTAGACCGTTTGGAAGCGATGATGCTTCAGGTTCTTGAGCGGTTGCCAGGTGGGGCACCGGCTCAGGGGTATGCTCCGGGTGTACAGCCAGGGGTGGCTGGTGTTGAACTGTTAGCGGCGGGTGTTCAGCCAGCAGTGGTCCGGGGGCAGCCCGGTGTGGCGGCTGCAGAGGAGGCTCCTTCCTACCTGAGGATTTTGGAGCAGATGCATAGGATTACTACTGGGTATTTCTCGGGCAGTGCTAAGCCTGAGGAGGCTGCGGCGTGGAGGAGTCGTCTGGAGCGTAATTTCCAGGCGCTGAGGTGTCCCGAGGGATACAGAGTGGACCTTGCGGTTCACTATTTGGAGGGTGATGCACATCTGTGGTGGAGAGGTGTGACGAGCAGGAGGCCGCAGGCGGGGATGACCTGGGCGGATTTCTTGGCAGAGTTTGACGCCATGTATTTTTCGCAGGAGGCGGTGGACCGGATGCAGGCGCAGTTTTTGGCGCTGACTCAGGGAGTGAGTTCGGTTCGGGGTGATGATGAGCAGTTCGGTCGGCTGTTGGTGTATGCTGGTAGAGAGTTTGGGAGCGAGGAGTCCCAGATCAGGAGATTCATGCAGAGACTTCGACCGGTGCTGAGGACGCTGTGCAGGGCTCGTAAGTACGCCACGAGGGCGGAGTTGGTTGAGACTGCGGCAGCCATTGAGGTTGATATGGGGACAGAGCTGGCTGCAACGCTTAGTCCACCAGGGCAGCAGCAGCAGCAGAGGAGGCCGCAGCAGCAGCAGGCAGGTGCGAGCCGGGGCGGTAAGCCGGCTCAGGGACAGAAGAGGAAGTGGGAGGGCTCTTCGGGTTCCGGTCAGAGGGCCCAGAGTGGTCAGAGTGGTACGGGGTGCTATGGTTGTGGGAGCACGGAGCACCGGGTGGCAGCTTGTCCGAAGAGGAGAGAGGTTCGGACTACACAGGCATGTTTCCATTGCAGAGAGACGGGGCACATTAGGGTGAGGTGTCCCAAGTTGCAGATGGCAGTGGCAGTGGTGCAGCCGGTGCAGGGGGCGGCAGTTGATGTGCAGCCGTTGAGGCAGCTTGCTGCGCCGCGTGTGTTCACTTCAGCGGAGACAGGGGGTCCTAGCGCCAGGCCGATCACAGGTACCTAAACCTTAACTTGGTGAATTCTCAATTTTTAACGTTATGAATTGCTTGTTTGGGAGTCTTGTATCTGTGATAATACTTTAGGCTCTGTGACACATGAATGGTGTAGGGACCTTAGTAGTAGGCGGGCGTGATTCCCATGTTTTGTTCGATTCGGGAGCCTCGAATAGCTTCATTACACCGGAGTGTGCGGAGTGCAGTGGGATCCGGAGCGATTCCGGGGAGCAGCCGGGAGTGGTTAGAGTGGCTGGAGGGAAGACTTTGGCTACTTTCGGGCGGGCTTGTGGAGTAGATGTTCTGGTGGCAGGAGAGGTCATGCCGGCATATTTGGTTATCAGTCCAGTGGAATTGTACGATGTCATTTTAGGGATGGATTGGCTGGATCGTTACAAGGTTCATTTGGATTGTCATCGAGGTCGAGTGGTGTTTGAGCGTGAGTCGGGGAGGTTGGTTTATCAGGGCATCAGGCCGACTTTTGGGAGTTTGATGATTTCGACGATTCAGGCCGCGCAGTTGATTGAAAAGGGCTGTGAGGCGTACTTGCTGACGATTGTGATGCCAGAGTCTGTTGGGGAGGTCGCTTTGGTTGATATTCGGGTTGTCCGGGATTTCCAGGATGTGTTTCAGTCGTTGCAGGGATTGCCGCCGTCTAGGTATGATCCTTTCACGATTGAGTTGGATCCTGGGACTACTCCGATATCTAAGGCACCTTACCGCATGGCTCCAGCGGAGATGGCAGAGCTGAAGAAGCAGTTGGATGATTTGCTGGGTAAGGGTTTCATCCGACCGAGTAATTCACCGTGGGGAGCGCCGGTGTTGTTTGTGAAGAAGAAGGATGGTAGTTTTCGGTTATGCATCGACTACCGAGGCCTTAACCGGGTTACAGTGAAGAACAGGTATCCTCTGCCGCGGATTGATGAGTTGTTGGATCAGTTGCGGGGGGCTACTTGTTTTTCCAAGATCGATTTGGCTTCGGGATACCATCAGATTCTGATAGATGAGGCCGATGTGAGGAAGACGGCTTTCAGGACGAGGTATGGACACTACGAGTTCGTGGTGATGCCGTTTGGGTTGACGAATGCGCCAGCGGCATTCATGAGGCTGATGAACGGGGTGTTTCAGGAGTACTTGGATGAGTTCGTTATTATCTTTATCGACGATATCTTGGTGTACTCGAGGACTCCGGAGGAACATGAGGTTCATCTGAGGTTGGTTCTGGAGAAGCTGCAGGAACAGAAGTTGTATGCGAAGCTCAGTAAGTGCAGTTTCTGGCAGCGGGAGATGGGTTTTCTGGGGCATGTCGTGTCTGCCGAGGGAGTTTCAATGGATCCGGCTAAGATCGAGGCTATTAGGGATTGGCCGAGACCGAGGAATGCGATGGAGATCAGGAGTTTCCTTGGATTAGCTGGGTATTACCGGAGGTTCGTCAAGGGTTTTGCGAGTATGGCGCAGGCGTTGACGAAGTTGACGGGTAAGGATGTTCAGTTTGTGTGGTCTGCGGAGTGTGAGGAGAGCTTTGGAAAGCTGAAGGAGATGCTGACTAGTACTCCAGTATTGGCGTTGCCTGATGCGGGCGAGCCATATGTGGTGTATACGGATGCATCTGGTGTGGGGTTGGGGTGTGTTCTGATGCAGCAGGGGAAGGTGATTGCTTATGCTTCGAGGCAGTTGAGGAAGCATGAGTGCAATTACCCTACACATGACTTGGAGTTGGCTGCTGTGATCTTCGCCCTGAAGATCTTGCGATCTTACCTTTATGGTGGGAAGGTCCAGGTGTTCACGGACCACAAGAGCCTGAAGTATTTCTTCACTCAGCCAGAGTTGAACCTGAGGCAGAGGCGTTGGATGGAACTAGTAGCGGATTACGACCTGGAGATTGAGTACCATCCGGGGAAGGCTAATCTGGTTGCAGATGCGTTGAGTCGGAAGAGGGTTGCTTCGGCTCAGGAGCGAGATTTAGAGGAGCTGGCGAGCGACATTGGCGCGTTGAGCCTGTGTGTTATCTCGCAGGAGCCGTTGGGGTTAGAGGCAGCTAACCGAGCGGACTTGCTGAGCAGAGTTCGGGTAGTTCAGGAGAAGGATCAGGGTTTGATTGATGCTTCTCAGCGGGCGAGTTCAGAGTATCAGGTCTCCGGGAGTGGGATGATACTGGTGAATGGTCGGGTCTGTGTACCCAAGGGTGAGAGTCTCAGGCAGGAGATTCTGAGTGAGGCTCATTCGAGCATGCTGTCGATTCATCCTGGAGCGACCAAGATGTACCGGAACTTGAAGAGGTACTACCACTGGGTCGGGATGAAGAAGGATGTTGCGAGTTGGGTTTCGAGGTGCAACGTGTGTCAGCTGGTGAAGGCTGAGCATCAGGTTCCGAGCGAGTTATTGCAGAGTCTGCCTATGCCGGAGTGGAAGTGGGATATGGTGATTATGGACTTTGTGACAGGTTTGCCGATCTCGCGGACTTATGATGCGATCTGGGTGATTGTGGATCGTCTGACCAAGACAGCACATTTTCTGGCCACTAAGAAGACTGATGGGGCTGCAGTGTTGGCTAGGAAGTATGTACGGGAGATTGTGAGGTTGCATGGGGTGCCTGCGAGCATTGTGTCAGACCGAGATCCGAGATTTGCTTCGGAGTTTTGGGGAGCATTTCAGGCCGAGATGGGCACGAGGGTGCATATGAGTACGGCATATCATCCTCAGACGGATGGGCAGTCTGAGAGGACGATTCAGACATTGGAGGACTTGCTGAGGATGTGTGTGTTAGACTACGGTGGTCATTGGGCAGATCATCTGAGCTTGGTAGAGTTTGCGTACAACAACAGTTATCAGGCGAGTATCGGGATGGCTCCGTATGAGGCTTTGTATGGGAGGCCATGTAGGACACCATTGTGCTGGACTCAGGTGGGGGAGAGGAGCATGTTTGGTGCAGATTTCGTTCAGGAGACGACGGAGAAGATCCGTGTCTTGAAGCTGAACATGAAGGAGGCTCAGGATCGGCAGAAGAGTTATGCCGATAAGCGGAGGAGGGAGCTGGAGTTCGTACTGGGAGATATGGTGTATCTCAAGGCAGCCATGTTGAGGGGTCCTAACAGATCCATTGCATAGAACAAGTTGAGTCCGAGGTTTATGGGTCCGTTCAGAGTGGTTGAGCGGGTTGGGACGGTAGCTTACAGGTTGGAGTTGCCACAGAGTATGAGGGCTTTTCACGATGTTTTTCATGTTTCGATGCTGCGGAAGTGTCTACATGAGTCTGAGGAGGTGTTGGCTAGGATCCCGGAGGATCTTCAGCCCAACATGACTTTAGCGGCGAGGCCTGTGAGGATTCTTGAGAGAAGAGTCAAGGTTCTGCGTCGTAAGAGGATACCATTGGTGAGAGTCATGTGGGACTGCAATGGTGTCGAGGAGGAGACTTGGGAGCCGGAGGTGAAGATGAAGGCCAAGTTTCCGAAGTGGTTCGAGAAGCAAGCGGAGGCTTGAGTTCTTTCTTTCGCTGGTGTTGGTTTTGTAGTAGCCTGTGGCTACAGTTGTTGTATTTTCGTTTTGTTGTAACGATTGTACGTTTGGGGATTAATAAGATATGTTTTCTTATTATTGTTGGATCGTAAGATGCGAGTTCTTGTGTAGTAACCTAGTGGGGGTTACAGCGTTGTTGAGTAATTCCAATGGGGAAATGTCATGGTGAGCCATGGAGGCGGGCTGGTCGATAGATGCCTATGACGGCACGCTGCAGAGTATTGCTCTCTAGGGACGGTGGGTTCCTGTAGATATGAGGGATAGTGGATCTCTCCAGGGGATAGTGGATTCCCTGCATGCATTCGAGGGGATAGTGGGCCTCTCTAGGGACGGTGGGTTCCTGTGACGACCCAACCCGTCAAAATAAAAAAAAAATTTAACCGGATCACTATTATCATAAATAGTGATCCTCAACGGTCCAATAAACAAACAGCGCGGAAACAATGATTCAACAATCAAATACAATTATCGTTTAACAAGCCCATACTTATTAATTCTAGTTCAATTCGGTAATACACATAGTTCTGAAATTGCTAACACCCTAGCAATTCTAACTTATTACACGAAAACGAGCCACTAGATCATTCCCCTCGTCCCGGCCATGATTCCACGATCACTGACTGTCTTTACCTGCATCACATGGTTATAAGAGATGCGTGAGTATTATCATAAATACCCAGTGAAACGGTCATCCCATCAACAGGCTATATACAAATATAAGCATAAGCAATGCTACAATACCAGGATGAACAATCAACATGAAAACAACTCAATCGCGTAAAAACAACCTGTGTCGATCGATACACTAACCCGTGCCGATCGACACCAACTCCGACACTCATGTCCATCAGAACACCATCCCGGTGACCTACTGACACCATGTCGATCGACACACCCATATGTGTCGATCGACACACCAAACCCAGAAAACTCGCACACGCGATTTTCTGCATAATAATTTATCAAACAACATGAAATTCGATCCCAAACAACACACAACGCATCCTAACACTTCTTATGCTTACACGCACCCATGGTCACGCTCTCACCTCGATTTGGGAAGGAAAACGGATTCAAAAGTGTTCAAGAACACCCAGAACACCAAGAACACGCACGCCCCAAAGAACACAACGTCTACGACGAACGGCTACTCCAAATTCCAATCGGAAACCGGTGCTGGAAACTAGACACGACGAGCTACACCGCGGTATATAGAACGTCTGCTAACACCCAACGGTTCGACGGGAAAACAACCCGTAAGTTAAACAATCCGAACTGGAAACAGAGGCGATATGTTTAACAAGAACGCTCACCGAGAACGTAAAATACATCGGAAACATGATCGGAAACACGATCTAAAAACTAGACAGAGAGAGCTTTCTACCGTATATAGAACGCTTTCTGGGTCATTCTGGTTCGACGGTAATTAAGCCCGTAATCCCGATGATCGGAACTGGAACAGGAACCACGTTGGATACAAAGAAGTCGACGCACAGGGCGAACGGTTGCTTCAAATCCAAATAAGAAAATGGCTCTGGAAACTAGACGGAACAAGCTACACAACGGTATATAGATCGTCCTCTAATTCGCAACGGTTCGTCGGGAAAACTCCTCCGAAGTTGACTGATCGGAAGAGAAAGCTGCAGAAACGGCCCAACTTTAAACGATCATAACTACCAATCTAACCGTCCGATTGACAAACGGATTTTTCCTACGACAAGACCAATGACAGGAGAACATACCCTCAAAAGTTCACCCCGATCCGACTTGATCTTGACCTCCGTTTGTCTCCTCCAAAAACCGGTCCGAAACTGCCCAAAAACCCTCAAGAACACTCCCAAACTCTCTCAACTCTCTCAAATCCTCTCAATCTGCTCAAATTCTCCTTTCTCTCTCTGTTTTCTTCTGTCAAGAAAACCTGCCGACACTCCTGTCTTTTATAGACAAATTTTTTTTTTTTTTTTTTTTTTTTTTTTTTTTTTTTTTTTTCGTGTCGATCGACACACACCCACTGTGTCGATCGACACACGACCAAATATTCCGTAATTTGGTTCGCGATCGTTACAGTTCCTGTATACTTGAGGGATTGTGGATCTCTCCAGGGGATAGTGGATTCCCTGCATGCACTCGAGGGGTAGTGGGCCTCTGGGGACGGTGGGTCTCCTACATGTACTTTGAGGGACAGTGGGTCTCTCCAGAGAATAGTGGATTCTCTGCACACCGTAACTCAAAGGGTGACGATCCTGCGAGTAGGTGTGGTGTATATGTGTACGAGTCATGAGTATGAGTATGAGCAATAGCGTCTGAGCAGGTTGCAAGTGGGCGACCGAAGGGCCATCGGGGATCGAGAGGGATCTCATGTGGGTTGACCGGTGGGGTCATGTATGTGGGTTGGATGGTAGGGTCTGGTCTAGGGTTAGTATTTGTGCTGGAACCTCGATTCGGGCAATTTCGGAGAGAAATGTAGCGTCTTGGTCGTGCATGTTCTTGTCTGATTATTGCACGATCAGTTAGTCCTTTAAGCCGGGTCTACGGTGGGTCGGACATGTTCTTGTCTGATTGTTGTTCGATCGATCGGACAGACTGGACCGGGACTACAGCGATACATTGTGGTGTATCTCCGGGAAGGTTGGGTCGGGTTTCTGAGCTTAAGTGGTGACCTTAGCACGGATCTGAGTGGTTATTGGCTTGTGATTCGAGGACGAATCCTTGTCAGTGGGGGAGAATTGTAACGCCCGTGATCCAAAAATAGGATTTTTGGTAGGGTGTCGATCGACGCAGCAGGTGTGTGTCGATCGACACGGGTGTTTGTTCGCGTGTTGGAATCGACCAGGGAGGCCCGTGTCGATCGACACAGTTTGAGTGTCGATCGACACGGTCTCGAAGTGAGAATTGGGAGTTGGTTTTGGTTCGGTTTGGTCGCGGTTTGGTTTTAGGGGTTTTAGGGCTTCGTATATAAGAGAAGGAAACGTGGTCCTTAGGTTTTTTTTAGCCACTTTTCCGTCAGAGAGAGTTGAGAGAGAGCTAGGGTTCCTGGAGGGTTTTTGAGAGTGTTTCTGGCGAGTTCTGGAGTGGGCGAACGGCGGTGAAGATCACGTCGGTTTGGATCGAGACTTTGGGGTTCGTGCAGTTTTCTGCAGTTTTGTTCGGAGTAGCAGTTTTCGGGGACGATTTCCTGACGTTTGGCTAGGAGTTAGGAGTCTCACGATACACCGTTGGAAAGATCTCGGTGTCTAGTTTCCAGATCAGGTCTCGGATTTTGTTTTGGTGAAGCGAGTCGTGAGATATTCTCCTTTGTTCGCGTCGGATTCCCTTGTTCAAACCGTTGTCAAGGTGAGTGCGTGACCATAGATTTATCAGGTGTAGGTTGAATAGGAGACGATTGATTGCTGTTATGTTGTATGTATGTGGTGTGCTATGGGTGGATATGATGCAGGTGATCGGTTGGGGTCGATTGGATCGGAGCCACGAGAGGATAGGCTCGATCCTTCGATCAGCAGGTGCCGTGTCGATCGACACACTTGGGTTGTGTCGATCGACGCAGCAGACAGTCGTGTGTCGATCGACGCCTAGAGGCTGTGTCGATCGACACAGAGGCTGCTGGCCGGATTGTTGTTCTGTTTGCTTGTTTTGTGTGTGCCGCTTGTTTCACCCTGGTATTGTATTCTTTTTATGCCTGATCATATAATCTGTAGATGGGATGACCGTCTCGCTGAGTATTTGTGATAATACTCACGCAACTCTTTTTGCCATGTGTTGCAGGTAAAGAGAAAGTGTGATCGTGGAATCGGGCAAGGAAGGGGAGATGATCTAGCGGCTCGGTTGTTGCATTTATGTTGAATTGTTAGGTTGCTAGCAAATTCTAGAGATTGTGGAATTAGACTTGGTTAAGTATTGAACTTGATTTGACATAGTTCTGGTTGATTCTAATGAATGTGGTTGGCATTTTACTGGTTTAATCGGTTGTTTTGGTTATGTGTGTTAATTGATTGGAAATTGTGAATTAATGTTTATGGGAACATTAATTCGATTCCAATGTATAAAAAAAAAAAAAAAAAAAAGGTCGGGTTGTTTCATTAATGACCACTGTACCCCCACTTAGCACTAGGCTGGAAACTTTGAACAAATCTGGTGGGGAAGTACCAACTATGGCTCTTGTGTAATCGAGACGTGTATGCTTTCCTTTTCAAGCCGAGAGAAATGGTCTTTACACACGGCAATAGGCTGGAACGGAGATGCTTTCCAAGGTTATGTCGGAGTAGAACTTGATTGACGGAGATAAGTTTCTTGCTCTACGACGAAGCAACCTCCCCTTCGGATCAAAATTTTATAACACTTTTTCTCTCAACACCAAACCTCTAACACCAAAAAAATTCTTATATAACCCTCTAACCTTTAATGAAGTGGGAAAAGACCAAAAAATTCATCCAATAATTAAAAGAAAATAAAAAAACGAAAAAAGGAAATCAATCGCGATCTGTTTCTTCTTCTTCTTCCCGTTCCTCCTTCATCACCATTGAAGCTCTTTTAAAGCTTGAACAAAATCAAAATTTCGGAGCGTTGGACAATATTTTAGCAAAATCAAAGTTTGGGTATGTTGGACTGTGATGTAGAATCAATTTTCGTTGTTATATGCATGTTGGGTAGATAATTTAGGGATTTCAATTAGATTTGAGAAAATATTCTTTTGGGATGCATATTATGTTGGTATCCATGTTTTATGGGTTGATTACAACTTTGCAATGGTAATAAATGGAATAAAGTGGTTGAATCGAGTCGTAGTGAATCGTAGATTCCAGAATCGAATTCACAAAATATGCAGATAAAGAACAATTGGGTAATACTAGTAATACTGAGAGAATGGGAATACTGGGAACAACTAGTATAACTGATAAAAGTGAATATGTGATAATGTATTTTTTTAGGAAACAATAAGTATACCTTGTCAACAATAAATAGTAATTTACTAGACCCGGAAAACTAATATTTATGGATGATATTAGTTGTACTTTACTACTCAAATAATTAAATAATTAAATAAGTAAATAATTAAATTAAAAATAAATAAAAATTAATTTTATTTTGCAAATTAATCGTCAAAACATAAGATCAATTATCTTATTTATCTAAAATACAATGTATCTAATATAAAATGATTTTTTGAATATAATATATCAAATCTCCCATCAATAACTTTAGGACAACCTTATACTTTTAAGAAGAGTTTGTTAATGTTATATACCTTATGAAGTAAAACTTGAGGAAAATGTGTTTTTGCAAATATGATGGTATGGAATCATAGGAAATGTGTTACAAATTTCAAAAATGAACTGGACAACTGAAAATTTATTTTTCATAACATGGTACAACTGCGTAAATAGGAAAACATCAAAAGAACAACTATGTGTTATATTTGTAACACTGAAATACTTGGGACAACTATATGTTATATACCTTATGAAGCAAAACTTGGGAAAATGTGTTTTTGCAAATATGATAGTATAGAATCATAGGAAATGTGTTACAAATTTCAATAATGAACTGGACAACTGAAAATTTATTTTTCATAACATGGTACAACTGCGTAAATAGGTAAAACGTCACAAGGACAACTATGCGTTATATTTGTAACACTGAAATACTTGGGACAACTATGTGTTATATACTTTATGAAGTAAAACTTGAGAAAATGTGTTTTTGCAAATATGATGGTATAGAATCATAGGAAATGTGTTAAAAATTTCAAAAATGAACTGGACAACTGAAAATTTATTTTTTATAACATGGTACAACTGCGTAAATAGGTACAACGTCAAAAGGACAACTCTGTGTTATATTTGTAACACTGAAATGCTTGGGACAACTATGTGTTACATAACGGCGCACATGTCATAAAACGTGGCACATAACAGCACACATGTCTTATTTACGTGGTTTACTTTGATTGGGTCTGTCCCAAGTTTGGGTACTAATTATTTTTTTAATTTATGTTTCATTGATTTTGTTAGTTTAGTTGTACCTAATAATTCTAGTTGTACATATGTTCTCAGTTGTACCCAGTAGTTCTAGTTGTACATATGTTCTTAATTGTACAAAGTAGTTCTAGTTGTATCCAGCAGTTCTAGTTCAATTTTTAGATTCATGGAATTTTGATTACGGTGTCTCGCTGTTTTCCTTCTACAACGATATGAAATCAAATTGAAGAAGCGAGAGAACGTTTCAAAATGGATAATGCCCATCATGAACAAGTTTGAGATTTAACTCGATGGTTTCCATGAAATCTCATAAATTTGTCGCAATCTCATAAATTTCAAAAACGTGATAATACCCAGAAACGATTGGTTCTTTCTCGATGTCAAATTTAGCTTCTTCTCTGATTTTGGCCCATACATCATCGATTTCGAAATCTTCAAGAAATCTGGGGTTTGACAGTTCAGCAAGTGTCGATGCAAGCAGTCACTGGAGGAGAAGAAGTTTCTAGGTTATTTTTGGATGAGGAAGAGAATTTAGTAGAGATTAAAGAAGGAAGAAAAAAGAAGAAGAAGAAGAAGAAGAAAACCCAGGAAGAAGAGAAAAGAAACGTGGTGATGTTGATTTTTTTTTTTAAAATTAGGGATTGTTTTTTTTTTAAGTTCAGATTTTTTAATGAATTGGATGGGGATAATTTTTGAGTGGATAATTAGTGGTTGGATCTGTAAATAACTTAAGTTTGGTTTGGTTATTTTGTTTTTTCATACTGTTTCGACAGAAAAATAAAAAGAAAAAAAAAAAAAAATTTAAGGTCATTTGTAAATTGAAGTTAAAAGAAAGGATTATGATATATTTTGACCGCTCTCCTTTGAGTTAACATGGATCTAATGCGAAACTGGTTCAGATCTACAAGAACGGCCACGACGGGAAGGGAGCGACCACCGAGAGAGGCTCGAATATGGTTCCGGTTGCTGGAAAAATGGGACGGTTGATATATCATGGTTTTTACCCATTTTCAACCATGATATAAGTCCTTTTTATAGAGTCTTTTTGGTGTTTCTCGAGTCTTTTAGAGTCTTTGTAGGTTGAAGATTGATTGGAGCTTAATGGAAACTTTTGGAGTGTTTTGAAGCATCAAGGAAAGAAGAGCTGAAGAGATCAAGTCGGAATCGAGCAGAGAGGTCTCTGTCGATCGACACTACCTACTCCTGTCGATCGACAGGGGGCTTCCTGACACAAGTAGAAATTCCAGAGAGGTCTCTGTCGATCGACAGTGACTAAGCCTGTCGATCGACACGTGTCTGACGAGAAGAACAGTTCCGAACAGTCAGAAGTTTGGCACTTCCTTGCCACAGAAGTTTGGAACAGTTCCGAACAGTCAGAAGTTTGGCACGAGTTGATATTTTGACACAAGCTAGAGCAGCGAATTAGCTTTCCTTTGAAAGAAATTTGAGGCAATTCCAACGGTGCGATCGAAAGTTATGAATGTTTTAGTGAAGACATGTCGGTCTGGCTAGAAGATGTCAAGCTTGAAGAATTTCCTTTTTTGCCCAAAAAGCCCAGAAGTTTACAGAAAAAGCCCAATCCGATTTTTACACATTATATATAGTTTTCCCTTAGGTTTTTATGAGGATGATCTTGTTTTTCATTAAGACTTTGAGAGAGAGAGCTTTGAGGGAGATTTCTACAGGGTTTTCAAACCCCTTTTCTGTATCTCTAACTCTATCTTTTATGCAATCTTATTCTTTCATTATGATTTCTTCATCTATGTCTGAGTAGTTTGTTTGTTAGGTTGTGGGGAATTCTAGGGTTTTGATGAGAAATTGTTAGGATTGAAAATCTGTTAGGGTTTATCTTCTGGTTCTTCATCTAGATTGTTTTCAACGCTAGATGTAGCCTGTACACCTAGAATCTAGATCTTAGGTTGCTTCGTAGACACGGAAGTGTTATTAACAACTTGAACCAGTCTTAGATGAGCAGAATTACCTCTTCGCAAAGGAATTTGGTTTAGGGATTCTGTGAACAATTGAACCTGAATGTTAATGCTTGACTTGATTCTCTAGGTTTGCAAAGGAATTTGGAATTTAGGTTTCTAGTCAAAGATAGTCTCTGCAACGGAAGTTGATTGGCTTTACCTTCGTGTTTGAGTTCTAGAACGGTGCCTAATCAAACCCTGACAGTATTTTATCCTTGATTTCGATTCATACTCGAAGGATTACCCATCGCCTAGCTTTTTGTCTCATTGATTTACTTGAATTTGAACCATCCCTTACTTTGTTTTATTTCTTTGCTTTACATTTACTCATTTTGACTTAGCATAATTTAAATTCACTAATTGATTGTGTGAATCTTTTCCCTGTGGATTCGATCCCTAAGTACTACATCGATCTCTTAATTTGAGAGAGTAGCTCAGGGTAAATTTGAGCATATCAAATTTTGGCGCCGTTGCCGGGGAATAGATTTCACCATTCGATTATTGTTAGTAGAATTTTGTCTAAGTTTTTAGTTTTTGTTTTACTTACTTGATCTTTTCTCTTTGTCTTGTGTGTTTCAGGTTTATGCCTAATCGCATTACCAGGAGCAACCAGAACGAAGAACTAGTCAATCTCAACCTTGAGATTGGAAGGTTAGAACGAGCCAACAGAGCAGCGACGAGGACAGCCAGAATGAATCCATTAGTATTGATCAGGGGTGAAGATGGGTTCTTTCAGGATGCTGAGGGTCGTAGACACAACGCTCAGGGTCAGAGGCTGGATGAGAATGGGGCTGTGATTGAGGAGCAAGCTGAGCAACAGGCCGAGCAGCAGATTGCGCAGCGCCAGGAGCCTGTTGCACGTGGGCGTACTCTGGGAGAGTACAACAGGCCCGATGAGTTCTATGCCAACAGGGCAGCCATTCGCCCTCCAGCCTTCCAGAGGAGCGATTTTGAGCTGAAGCCTGCTTTCTTCTCACTTGTCGCCCAGCACCCTTTTCATGGCCTGTCATCTGAGCACCCCATGGACCACATAGAGAGATTTGAGGACTTAGCCTCTAGCATCAAGGCTAATGGAGTCTCCAGCGACTACCTCTACTGCAAGCTTTTCCCCTATTCACTTAGTGGAGAAGCAGCCTACTGGCTGAAGCAGTTGGAGCCGGGATCGCTGACCACTTGGGAGGACACCAAGAATGCTTTCCTCAACAACTTCTTCGATGAGGCGAGATCAGAGGATCTGAGGACCAAGATCTCCACCTTCAAGCAGGGTCCTACTGAGGCATTCAAAGATTCTTGGGTGCGATTCAAGGCTTACCAGAGAGATTGTCCTCATCACGGGTTTAGTAATGTTCAGCTGCTGGGTATATTTTTCAGAGGGATAGATTGGCGCTATCAGATGGCGTTGGATGCTGCATCCAATGGGAACTTCAACACTAGATATCCAGAGGACGCAATTGTGCTCATCGAGAACTTGGTTTCTAGCAATAGTACCAAGAATGCAGACTTCGAAAGGAAGAAGCTGGGTGGCAACATGGATGGAAGCCAGATTGCTGAAGTGAACGCTAAGTTAGATTCAGTGCATCACCTTCTAGTGGGGAAGAAGACAGTGCAGTTTGCTCAAGAAGTGGAGACTTTCGAGCCAGAGGAGAGGGATCTTAACTACATCAATGGAGCTGGTTATCAGGGTCAGAGGTTTGGTAGTCAGCAAGGGTATCAGCGGAATGATTTCCAGAAGCCGTTTCAGAGCAACAACTACCAAAGGAATTACAATTCTTCTTCTTACCAGGCGCCTCCTGTTCAATCTACGAATAGCGAGATGAAGTCTATGCTAGAACAAATCTTGGAGGGTCAACAGAAGATGACCGTGAGCTTCAATGGGAAGATGGATGCCATGTACACTGATCTGAATGGGAAAATTGAGGCTCTCAATCTCCATGTGAAGAAGCTAGATACTCAAGTTGCTCAAACAGCGGAGTCGGTGAAAAGGCAGGAAGGATTTCTACCGGCTAAGACTGAGATGAACCCAAGGTTGCATATTAATGCAATCACTGTGGGGAATGAGGAAGAAGTCGCTGATTTGGAGACAGCAGAGGTCGTGTCGATCGACACAGGAGCCTGTCGATCGACAGGAAGTTATGCCATCGTTGATGCTTCAGACAGGAAGTCTTCTGTCGATCGACACACTGCTTCTGTCGATCGACACGCTGCCCAGAACAGCCCACCTTCTTCAAAACCTTCAGTCAAAGCAGAGGAAAGGGTGTACAAGCCTAAGCTTCCATTCCCACAGGCTATTAACATCAGATCACCAGAGGAAAAAGGGAGACATGCTCAACCACAGCTGAGGAAGTTGCAGAAGATAACAAATCCAGGGATGTTCATGGTTCCTTGCTCAATCAAAGGTATGGAATTTAAAAATTCTCTTTGTGACACTGGAGCTAATGTGAATGTCATGTCTGAGTCTGTGGCAAGGAAGCTAGGGATTAAGGATCTGCAACCTTCGAAGATGTCTATCACACTGCCTGATTCTTTTTCACCGTGTTCGAAAGGATTCATTCCTGACTTGATGCTTCAAGTAGGAGATTGTCTGGTTCCGGTAGATTTTCACCTTATGGAGACGAAGAATGACAGGGAAAGACCATTGATTCTTGGGTCATCATTCCTTGCCACGGTGGGTGCAATTGTAGATTTTCCCAATCAGAGAATCTCTTTCTCCAAGATCAACAAGGATGTCTTCTACCCCTCAGCTCGGTTTGAGAAGAACTCTTGTCTGACTGTTACAAATGAAGAAGAGTCGAGTTCAAACCTTGGAGATGACACGAAGGAGATCCCGTATGCCCCACCTTTGACTTCACCACCCTTGACTTCACCACCCAGCCCAGCTAAGGCCAAACGCAAAAAGACTTCCAAGCCATTCCCCAAGTTCAGAATTATCATTCCTATGGAGTTAAGTGAGAAAGGAGAGGAAGTGATCCAGGAGATGATGTTAAACACCATGAAGCTGCTTCCCGGTGTTGTACCCTTCACCGACCTTCCCGAGACCTGAGCCTGACACAGTCAAGCTAATGACTGAAAACAAGCGCTTAGTGGGAGGCAACCCACTGGTAAGTTTTTCTTCTTTATCTTTTATTTTAGAATTTTGAGTCGGTTAGTCTTTGGATTTCTTAGGAGCTTGAGCTTGATCATCTTACGATTTGCATTGTGTGCCTTTTTCTTTGATCGTGTTTGTTGAGTGATGTAGAAAACTTGCAGTCTGCGACAGTGAGGTATCTGTCGATCGACACGGACCTGTGTGTCGATCGACATGACCTTCAATTTTCAAAATTCTCGACAACACAATGATCCGATCCCTCAGACCTCGTGTCGATCGACATGATTTGTTTGTGTCGATCGACAGGGTCCCCACTTTGGTAAATCTCGTTCACTTAAATCAAGTTCAATTTTTCTTTGATTTCTTTTGCCAACTTCAGGCTTGACAACACTGGGGACAGTGTTGGTTAAGTCTGGGGGAGGAAACTACTAACGTGTTTCTTTTTGTTTTGGTTTATTTTGAGTCAAATTTTTGTTTTATCGAGTCAAAACTAGTTAGGAACAACCCTTCTTTTGGTTCAATGGATTGTCTTTGCCAGCATGTGACCATTCTTCCAGGAACGATTTCAGAGTCAGACTAATGGGAAATCTTAGGATTGACCAGTTGACTAGAGAAGTCTGCTATTTCCAGTATAATCCGCCAAGTCAGAGCTACTGCACGGTTCTCTTTGGGATCGATGTCCATAGAGCTTGACTCCTCATTCATACCTGACAAGTTCAACCCCTTTTTGAAAGTGATGGTACTCCTCTCCCTCTATTCCCTTAGAAAAAAATATATATCAGTTATGTTAGGATTGGGGTGAAATGATAGCTCCTGAGTATAAGACGAGGAATAAAATCCGATGAGTCTGTACTCAAGAGGTGATCACCCAGCTCAAAAGCAGCAGTCTGAGTCTCGTAAAACGGATGAAGAAGACGAGCAATCTCATGAGCCTGTCTCCTCACAAGGAACAATAGTAGTGAGTCACGACCCTGTCTCCTCACAAGGAACAACATTAGTGAAATATGCACTGCTTTGAGTTCAGCAATCATGAAACAATAGGAATAGAGAACAAAATAAGTCTGGGGGAGAGGAGAAATACCAAGTGTTGTATAGGTTGATTTGTCATGGTATAGTCTAGGAATGAGTCTAGAAGGTTCTTAGCATTGAGAACATTGAGACCAAGCGATGAAGACTAACGGATTATGCTGTGAAGTTGTGGATGAATTTGGAAGGCTGCGAAAGTCTGCAGAGAAGTACATGGTGGTCTGATTCTGGTTGGTTCTGGATTATGTGGTTCACTAAGTTGGAAGGGTCGATTCGCTGCATCAAGGGAAGGTATGTTCTATGTTTTCAAACCTCTTCCACATTCTTGGTTTTAGTTTTGCTTGAGGGCAAGCAAAGGCTAAGTCTGGGGGAGTTGATATATCATGGTTTTTACCCATTTTCAACCATGATATAAGTCCTTTTTATAGAGTCTTTTTGGTGTTTCTCGAGTCTTTTAGAGTCTTTGTAGGTTGAAGATTGATTGGAGCTTAATGGAAACTTTTGGAGTGTTTTGAAGCATCAAGGAAAGAAGAGCTGAAGAGATCAAGTCGGAATCGAGCAGAGAGGTCTCTGTCGATCGACACTACCTACTCCTGTCGATCGACAGGGGGCTTCCTGACACAAGTAGAAATTCCAGAGAGGTCTCTGTCGATCGACAGTGACTAAGCCTGTCGATCGACACGTGTCTGACGAGAAGAACAGTTCCGAACAGTCAGAAGTTTGGCACTTCCTTGCCACAGAAGTTTGGAACAGTTCCGAACAGTCAGAAGTTTGGCACGAGTTGATATTTTGACACAAGCTAGAGCAGCGAATTAGCTTTCCTTTGAAAGAAATTTGAGGCAATTCCAACGGTGCGATCGAAAGTTATGAATGTTTTAGTGAAGACATGTCGGTCTGGCTAGAAGATGTCAAGCTTGAAGAATTTCCTTTTTTGCCCAAAAAGCCCAGAAGTTTACAGAAAAAGCCCAATCCGATTTTTACACATTATATATAGTTTTCCCTTAGGTTTTTATGAGGATGATCTTGTTTTTCATTAAGACTTTGAGAGAGAGAGCTTTGAGGGAGATTTCTACAGGGTTTTCAAACCCCTTTTCTGTATCTTTAACTCTATCTTTTATGCAATCTTATTCTTTCATTATGATTTCTTCATCTATGTCTGAGTAGTTTGTTTGTTAGGTTGTGGGGAATTCTAGGGTTTTGATGAGAAATTGTTAGGATTGAAAATCTGTTAGGGTTTATCTTCTGGTTCTTCATCTAGATTGTTTTCAACGCTAGATGTAGCCTGTACACCTAGAATCTAGATCTTAGGTTGCTTCGTAGACACGGAAGTGTTATTAACAACTTGAACCAGTCTTAGATGAGCAGAATTACCTCTTCGCAAAGGAATTTGGTTTAGGGATTCTGTGAACAATTGAACCTGAATGTTAATGCTTGACTTGATTCTCTAGGTTTGCAAAGGAATTTGGAATTTAGGTTTCTAGTCAAAGATAGTCTCTGCAACGGAAGTTGATTGGCTTTACCTTCGTGTTTGAGTTCTAGAACGGTGCCTAATCAAACCCTGACAGTATTTTATCCTTGATTTCGATTCATACTCGAAGGATTACCCATCGCCTAGCTTTTTGTCTCATTGATTTACTTGAATTTGAACCATCCCTTACTTTGTTTTATTTCTTTGCTTTACATTTACTCATTTTGACTTAGCATAATTTGAATTCACTAATTGATTGTGTGAATTTTTTCCCTGTGGATTCGATCCCTAAGTACTACATCGATCTCTTAATTTGAGAGAGTAGCTCAGGGTAAATTTGAGCATATCAACGGTGGAGAGGAAAACTCTCATATCAGTCACCGTCGATGTTGAGGGAGGAGGAAGAGGTATCGCCATAGACTCCGGAGGTAGAGGGACGCAGCGCCGGCAAGAGACGCCGCCGCCGGTGGAGGCGTGAAGGCAGAGGAGAAAGCTTTCTCGGGAACCGGCCGGTGGAGGGGCTTGTTTTTGAAAGTGTTATGTTTCCCCTCTCCCATTTACAGAGAACGTACATGGCTTATAAAGCCTTCACAGTTACAGAGAATTATGGAGCATTCCTAAAATATAGGAGCTATACAAACAATATGAAACAAATATCTAAAATAGCATAACTGAATAACATTATCTCTAACACCCTCCCGCAGTCACAGCGGCGGTTTGCAGACGGTGAGATTAGAGTGGAATTCGTTGTGAAGCGAAGATGGAAGACCTTTGGTAAATATGTCGGCGTACTGAAGACTAGTAGGAACATGGAGTACTTTTACCTCACCGATAGCAACTTTGTCACGAACAAAGTGAATGTCTAGCTCAATGTGTTTAGTGCGTTGATGTTTGACCGGATTTGTCGATAGATAGACGGAGCTTATATTGTCGCAGTATACAAGTGAAGCATCTTTAACAGGGAAATGAAGCTCGAAGAGAAGATTTCGTATCCATGTCAATTCAGCCACTGTATTGGCGACTCCTTTGTACTCAGCTTCTGAGCTTGATTGAGAAGGAGTTGGCTGCCTTTTGGCTGACCACGAGACGAGGTTTGGACCGAGGAAGACGCAATATCCGGATGTTGAACGATGCGTATCTGGTCACCCAACCCAATCAGAATCTGAGTAGGCTGTGAGAGAGTCAATATTGCCTTTTATAAGTTGAAGACCATAGTCTAGTGTACCTTGCAAATACCGGATTATCCGCTTGAGAGCATGAAGATGTGGTAGCCGAGGTGTGTGCATATAAAGGCAGATTTGATGAACAGCGTAGGAGATATCGGGTCTTGTGAAAGTCAAGTATTGATGAGCACCAGCAATGCTTCGATAGAAAGTCGGATTTTCAATCGGGTCGCCATCGAGAACAGAGAGCTTCGACTTTAAATCAACAGGGATAGCAATGGGTTTGCAGTCATGCATGGCAGCTCGTGCTTTAATCTCTTTGGCATAGGCGGTTTGACTCAAGAAGAGACCCTTATTGTTGAACTCAGCTTTTATTCCGAGGAAATGACGAAGTTTTCCCTCATCTGACATTGGGAATTCTGTTTTGAGCTTGGAGATGATGCGGTGAAGAAGCGTTGTTGATGAAGCTGTGAGCAGTATATCATCGACATAGAGAAGAAGATAAGCACAATCTTTGCCTCTCCTGAAAATGAACAAAGAAGAATCTGCTTTGCTTGTCACAAAACCCATTAGTTTGAGGAAATTAGAAAATCTCGAGTTCCAAGCACGAGGCGCCTGTTTCAAGCCATAAATTGCCTTGTTCAGCTTGCAGACATGATGTGGATAAGAGGAGTCAACAAATCCCGGCGGCTGGTGCATAAAAACTGTTTCATCAAGATCGCCTTGGAGAAAAGCGTTCTTGACATCGAGCTGATTGATTGGCCAATCCTTGGAGACAGCAACGCTAAGTACGGTACATATCGTAGCCGGTTTAAAAACCGGACTGAATGTCTCAGTAAAGTCAGCACCCTCCACCTGGGATTTTCCATTACCCACCAAACGAGCTTTGTGCCGAGATAAGACTCCATCTGCATCATATTTGTGCTTAAACAACCACATAGAACACACAATATTAGTATTAGGAGGACGAGGTACCAAATCCCAAGTCCTTGTCTTAATCATGGCACCATACTCATCATTCATAGCTGGGTTCCAGTTCGGGTCGGATAGGGCTTTGAGATGGCTAGTTGGAAGAGGAGATTGTGTTTTGGTGACTAGAGAAACGATTGTTTTAGGCTTGGTAATGCCTGAATGTGAACGAGTTCTCATTGAGGAAGAAGATGGAGCACGAAAAAGGGGATCTGGCCTAGTGGGCCGTGAAGAGGGCCTGGTAATGGGCCTGGTCAGGATTGGCTCGGTTTGAGAATTAGAGAAGGGGGCTTGGAGAATCGACTTGAATAAAGGTGAGTTATCATCCTCTGTATCCAAAAACTGATAATTATCAGAGTGGTGTGATAAATCTGCAGCGGGGAATTTATCTTCATCAAAAAAGAACATGACGAGATATGATTATTTTGTTGGTTTTCAAATCCATACAGCGGTAGCCGCGATGGTTTAATGGATAACCAAGGAAAAGCAAGGAGTTGTTCGAGGAGAGAGTTTAGTCAAGTTTGAATGATTCAAGTTGGGAAAACAGAGACAACCGAAAACACGCAAATGATCGTAAATTGGTTGCTTGTTATAAAGAAGAGTGTATGGAATTTGATTTTGGACTGCGGATGAAGGAGTGATATTGAGAACATGAGCGGCAAGATGAAGTGCTTCGACCCAATAAGATGGTGGAAGACGAGCTTGAAACAACAATGTTCGAACGGAATTATTGATTGTTCGAATCATTCTTTCGGATTTTCCGTTTTGTTGTGAGGTGTGTGGACATGAAAAACGAACTTGAATCCCGTTTGTGGAAAAGTACTGATGAAAATCTTTGTTGTTAAACTCCCCACCATTATCACATTGAAACTGTCTAATTTTTGTTTGGAATTGGTTTTCGACAAAAGCTGTGAAATGAAGAAATTTTGAAAATACATCGCTTTTTCGTCTTAAAAGATAAATCCAGAGAAAATATGAAAAATGATCGAGAAAAAGGACATAATATCGAATGCCGCTCATGCTTTGAATAGGCGATGTCCATAAATCTGAGTGGACAATATCAAAAGGTTTGGAAACAAAAGATTCAGAACTCGAAAAAGGAAGTTTGATTGATTTTCCTAAACGACATGGTTTACAAGAGAAATCAAATTGGCCTTTATTACGTAACAAAGAATTGGAATGTAAAATGAAACGAAGAGAAACAGAGTTGGTATGGCCAAGTCTCTTATGCCATAGAGCAGGAGTTGAAGCGAGAAGAGCGGTTGAAGCTACTGGTTTATTGATGAAAGAGGCTGGAAGAGAGTATAGATCACCGGAGCTTTCACATCGGAGTAGAGCTTTCCGAGTTTGAAGGTCCTTTACAGAAAATCCAAACGGGTCAAACTCAATAGAACACCAATTATCAGTAGTGAACTTACGTACCGAAATGAGATTTTTGATGATTTGTGGGGCAACAAGGACATTGGTCAAAGATAGAGGACGAGTTTTAGTGTTAATAGAACTGAAACCAGAAGCAGAAACTGGAATATTAGTACCGTTGCCAACTATGACAGATTGTGAGGTACCGTGATTAAGAGTAGGAGTGAGGATACCTGCGTTGGAAGCCAGATGAGCTGTTGCGCCCGAATCCAAATACCAATCAGACGACGCTGGATCAGCTATCGATTCAGTCGTGTACACTTGTTGCTGCGAAGGAAACTCGATGAGATTTGCCTGTTGATGTGGAGGAGCATAGGCATAAGGAGGTTGACGCCATGGATACTGAGGAGCCCAAAGTAGTTGCTGCGTGGCCAAAAAGTCGGTGGATTCCAATTGTTTCGTTGCTGATTGAATCGACCACGACCACCCCTGTTTCTGTTTGGGAATCGCCGGTTTCCTCTGTTGGTATTGAATCGCGGGTTGCGATTTTGATTGTTGCGTTGGTGTGGTTCAGCAACGGTGGTGAGAGCAGTGGAAGAGAAGGCGTTGTCAGAGTGAGAGGCAGTGGGTCGAGTGGACTTCGAGAGACGCTTCTCTTCCCATTCGAGCATTGATTGGGCTGATTCAAAACTGGGTAAAGGCTCTTTATGTTTGATAACATTTATGATGTTATCAAACTTCTTGTTCAAGCCGTTGATGATGTACATGACGAGAGTACGGTCACTGACAGGAGCTTCAAGATTGTTGAGCAGATCCGCAACAGAGCGTGAAACAACCAGATTATTATTATTATTTTTTTTTTTTTTAACCCAAATAAACACGCTGGAATTAGTATTCCCATAAATACTAATTCCCAACCACACAATATCAACACATTAACACAAATAACAACAGCGGAATAGATATAAACACAACAACAACGAGACACTAGATCATCTCCTCTTCCTTGCCATGATTCCACGATCACACTCTGTCTTTACCTGCATCACATGGTTATAAGAGATGCGTGAGTATTATCATAAATACCCAGTGGTACGATCATCCTATCTACTTGGCTAGATGCACGGGTATAGGGAAAAATCACACACCACACAAAATAATCAAATACGCACTAACGAGAAAAGTCCACGAAAGGTCAACCAAAAAGTCAACAGAAAAGTCAACAGAAATCAACCACAAAGTCAACAGAACACGAACGTAACTCTCATACGATCGTTTCTATGACAAACACAACGATTCTTCCGCACAAGAATCACATCCATCGACGCAAGACTCACCGACACTCTCTTGTCGATACCTGCGTCTCTCCCAATGCTCAACAACTCTACCGACCCAACCCAACGTGAAAACATCACGTTCAATATGTCAAACTGACCGCATCAATCGACCTATGTCGATTGACACACAACCCGAAAAGTCAACTCCAAAAAGTCAACTCCAAAAAGTCAACCCCGAAAAGTCAACCAAGTTCTGCAATACTTGCGTCGCTCTAAACACTCAAGACACCCCAAACAAGCAATAATCGAACAACAAATTATCACAAACCGCAATCAAACACATCAAAACACCCATCTACCCGCGAAGACCATGGTCACGCACTCACCTCGCTTCGGGACCGATAACTCGCGATAGACTCCACCAAAACACGATCGGAAACCGGCTCTGGAAACTAGACACCGAGAGCTTTCCAACGGTGTATAAAATGTCTCCTAAATCTAAGCAGTTCGACGGGAAAACAGCTCGCAAACTCGTTGATCGGAGCTCTGATTAAATCGAACTTGGTGTCTATAGAAAGCTAAGACTCAGGGCTTTCCAATGATATCTAGATCGTCTCCTGTATCCTCGTAATCAAGATTGGAAACTTAATTTGAAAACTAGACAGAAATAGCTAAACAACGGCATATAGATCGCCCTCTGATTCTTTCTGGTTCGACGGAAAACCTTCCTTGAACTGGACTGATTGCAGAAACGAGCCTAAAAATCTCAGTCCGATCCGATCAGAACTCCCTTTCCGTTCGTCTCCCACAAAACCGGACAGATTCCTCCACCTCTCTCTCTCTCTTCTCCTCTCCCTTTCTTCTTCTCCCTCTCTTTCCCACGTTCTCTCTCTCCTTCCTTTTCTCAAAGTCTGATTCCTCTCCTTTAATAAATCAGCCACTTCTCCATGTTCCCCACTAACAAATCCCCCACTAACACCTACTAACAAGATTCCCCCCTAACACCTACAAATACTCATTAACAAATCCCCCACAAACACCTACTAACAAGATTCCCCCTAACACCTACTAACACTCACTAACAAATTCTGATTTTTCTCTCCAAAAATAAAACTACCCAGTCGATTCAAAACGAGCTGGTCGATCGACACCCGAACTAAAAATACATATTTGGTTCACGGGCGTTACAATTCTCCCCCACTAACACAGATTCGTCCTCGAATCACGCAACACCGTCTCTCTACGGCTCGCCTTCCTGGCCAAAACCCGTCCAGCACTCCAAGATTCCCAACCAGTCTTATACCAGAAACATGTGTCACCGTCACACTACGGTAAACACCCTTGGTTAACACAACCAGCACCACTCGAGATCACTCTCGAGTCACACAACACCGATACACTACGGTAAATACCCCTGGTTAACACAACCAGTACCACTCGAGATCACTCTCGAGTCACGAGTCCCTCAACCCGATCCCTGCTGAGGCTAACATTCCCGCTCGAAAACCCGACCAGATTTCCCCGGAACACACCAGAATGTACCGTTTATAGTTCCGACCAGGCCTGCCCAGCTGATCGCACAACAATCAAACAAGAACATGCCCGACCAACCGTAGACCCGGAAAAGAACCAATTGATCGTGCAACAATCAAACAAGAACATGCACAACCAAGACGCTACATAAGTTCCAGAGTCGTCTGAACCGAGGCCCCAAACGTAAGTAACAACCCTAACTAGACCCAAACACAACCACACTCCTGGCCCTACCCGGCCAGCACCACCTGAGATCCTCACCGATCCCTGAAGTTCATCAAGCCTCATACCCATAACGCACTGTCCGTACTCAATATATATACACACCCTACACTCCCAGAGTCGTCACCCTGAGATCGGGGTGCATAACATCCGATCACCCTCCGGGTTGCCACCCGTCAGGCCGGTCTGCTCCCCGCCGACACGTCCTCGGGACACACAGTCCGTCAAACGCTCCGCGAGCAGGAGACACCACTTGTCACCTGGAGAAAACTCATCTGTCCCTTGAGATATATACAGGAACCTCACTAGTTCCTGGAGAGAATCTCTGTTCCCTCAAGTATGCTCGGACACCTTCTGTAACGTGGTTATAAGTACCTATTGACCCGAATCCCTTCACGTGGCTCACATGACATTTCGTACTGGAAAAATCATCCATGACCAATCCTCAGGTCATATGGAACAACCCGTGTTCCCTGGAACAACCCATGTTCCCTTAGAGCAACCCGTGCTCCCTGAGCAACCCGTGCTCTCTGAAGTCTCTGGAACGGACAAGTCCTGCAGAACCTTCCTTCCAAACTCCTCTAAGAAATAGGCAGATCCTAACTCACATAAGATCCCTATTCCCCAGCCAGCCAGAGTCCCGGGACAGACAAGTCCTAATACCGCATAAGACCTTCTTCCCGACTCCCCTAGAAAATAGACAGATCCTAATACCACATTAGACCTTCTATTTCCCAGCCAGCCACCCTAGCGAACGGACGCAACCTTCCTACCCATAGGTTCGCCGCCCCTAGAGCCCCCAGCCATGGGTAAGTCCTAACTCCCATAGAACTCCCATGCTGCCAGACAACCTACACATATGACCACTCCCGGCCATCTACTATAAGAACTCACATCTCATAGTCCAAACTCACGACACTCCCGTCATGACATAGGAAATCCTCATCCTATAACATAGTAAGAATACCACATCTCACTAACACACATAATAAGAATACCGCATCTTATTACACCAAACCTCATGACACTCCCGTCATGACATAGAAACTCCACATCCTATAAACTCATCATAAGAACTCACATCTTATGAAACACAATTAATAAGAAATCTCATCTTATTAAAACACCAGAAAGTATATCGTTACAACAAAACGAAAAATACCACACACGTAGCCACATGCTACAACAAAACGAAAAGACTGAACCAAGGATAAGAAAGACTCCTCAAGCCTCTGCTTGCTTCTCGAACCACTTCGAGAACTTAGTCTTCATCTTCGCCTCAGGTTCCCAAGTCTCCTCCTCAATACCGTCACAGTCCCACACGACTCTCACCAACGGTATCCTCTTCCGGCGTAGAACCTTGACTCGACTCTCGAGAATCCTCACAGGCCTCGCCTCCAACGTCATGTCGGGCTGAAGATCCTCTGGGATCCTAGCTAATACCTCCTCAGACTCATGCAGACACTTCCGCAGCATCGATACATGGAAGACCTTATGGAAAGCCTTCATACTCTGAGGTAACTCCAACCTCTAAGCCACTGGTCCAATCCGTTCCACAACCTTGAACGGACCCATAAACCTTGGACTTAGCTTATTCTCTAAAATGGATCTGTTAGGACCCCTCAACATTGCTGCCTTGAGATACACCAGATCTCCCAGCTCAAACTCTAGCTCTTTCCTTCTCTTGTCGGCATAACTCTTCTGCCGATCTTGAGCCTCCTTCATGTTCAGCCTCAAGACACGGATCTTCTCCGTCGTCTCCTGAACGAAATCCGCACCAAACATGCTCCTCTCCCCCACTTGGGTCCAGCACAATGGTGTCCGACATGGCCTCCCATACAGAGCCTCATATGGAGCCATTCCGATACTCGCCTGATAGCTGTTGTTATATGCAAACTCTACCAGGTTCAGATGATCCGCCCAATGACCACCATAATCCAGCACACACATCCTCAGCAAATCTTCCAATGTCTAAATCGTCCTCTCAGACTGCCCATCCGTCTGAGGATGATAAGCTGTACTCATATGCACCTTAGTGCCCATCTCAGCCTGAAATGCCCTCCAAAACTCCAAAGCAAACCTCGGATCCCTATCTGACACAATACTCGCTGGCACCCCGTGCAGCCTCACTATCTCACGCACATACTTCTTAGCGAACACCGCTGCTCCATCGGTCTTCTTGATGGCAAGAAAATGTGCTGACTTGGTCAGACGATCCACAATCACCCAAATCGCATCATAAGTTCGCGAGACCGGCAACCCTGTCACAAAGTCCATGGTAATCATGTCCCACTTCCACTCCGGAATAGGCAAACTCTGCAACAACACGCTCGGAACCTGATGCTCAGTTTTCACCAGCTGGCACACGTTGCACGCCGCAACCCAACTCGCTACATTCTTCTTCATCCCTACCCAATGATAATACCTCTTCAGATCCCGGTACATCTTGGTCGCTCCCGGATGAATGGACAACATGCTCGAATGAGCCTCCCTCAGAATCTCCTGCCTGAGACTCTCATCCTTAGGTACACAAACCCGTCTGTTCACCAGTATCATCCCATTCGTCGAGACCCGATACTCTGAACCCGCAACTCGAGAAGCATCGATCAAACCCTGATCCCCCTCCTGTGCTACTCGAATCCTGCTCAACAAATCAGCCTGGTTAGCTGCCTCTAGCCCCAGCGGCTCCTGTGAGATCACGCACAACCTCAACGTGCTAATCTCACTCACCAAATCCTCCATATCATGCTCCTGAGCCGAGGCAACCCTCTTCCGACTCAACGCATCTGCAACCAGATTAGCCTTACCCGGATGGTACCCAATCTCCAGATCATAATCTGCTACCAACTTCATCCAGCGCCTCTGTCTCTGGTTCAGCTCTGGCTGAGTGAAGAAATACTTCAGACTCTTATGGTCTGTGAACACTTGGACCTTCCCTCCATAAAGATAAGATCGCCAAATCCTCAAGGCGAAGATCACCGCAGCCAACTCCAAATCATGAGTAGGGTAGTTGCACTCATGCTTCCTTAACTGCCGCGAAGCATATGCGATTACCTTCCCCTGCTGCATCAAGACACAACCCAGACCAACTCCCGATGCATCCGTATACACCACGTAAGGCTCACCCGGATCAGGCAACGCCAAAACTGGTGTACTAGTCAGCATCTCCTTCAGCTTCCCAAAACTCTCCTCACAAGCTGAAGACCACACAAAAGGGACATCCTTCCCTGTCAACTTCGTCATCGCCTGCGCCATACTCGCAAAACCCTTGACGAATCTCCGGTAGTACCCAGCTAAACCGAGAAAACTCCTGATCTCCGTCGTATTCCTCGGTCTAGGCCAATCCCTGATAGACTCAATCTTAGCCGGATCCATAGACACTCCCTCTGCGGACACCACATGGCCAAGGAAATCCATCTCCCGCTGACAGAAGCTGCACTTACCTAACCTAGCCTACAGTTTCTGCTTCCGCAAATTCTCCAATACCATCCTCAGATGAACCTCGTGTTCTACAGGACTTCTCGAGTAAATCAGGATATCATCTATAAAGATGATCACGAACTCATCCAAGTACTCCTGGAACATCCTGTTCATCACTCTCAAGAACACTGCTTGTGCATTCGTCAAACCAAATGGCATCACCACGAACTCATAGTGCCCAGACCTGTCCACAAAGATAATCTAAAAGCACTCTGTACTGATCCAGCCAATCCTTCCAATGAGTGACATCATACAGCACCACCGGCTGATAATCCACTCTGTGGCATCGACTGAAACATTATGGATGTAACGCCTTTGATCCGGAGTAGGCCAACGTTGACTCAATTGGTCGCACAAGAATCAAACAAGAACATGTGCAACCAGCCATAGACCTAGAACTAGACCAAAGATGTCACATAAAACTAACTCACCGCTACCCTACCCAAGAGTACCTAACTTCATCCCCGAAACTTTAACTACCCCTGGCTGCTCACCAGACTTGCTCCGGATACCGCTGCTCACAGTATACCCCGGATTAATGAAGCAACTCGCAGCTTCAGAATCAAGCCCACGTGGGACTCAAACCGCCCACTAAAGATCCTTACACAAATCCCCATGTGCCTAAGAACCTTAACATATATCCCGAGCCTCGTCCTTCCTAGGACCGCTCGCCAACCTGCGATCCATGCTCCCACACCTGAATCATCCTGAACCCTGTGACTCGGTCCCGAAGTGCTTTCCCACTTCTTTTTCTGCCCTTGCACAGGCCTACTGCCCTTGCTCGGACCTCCACTGCTGAACAGGCGGACTTACCACCACCACATGCTCCCTCAGGTCCTCCTCAATCGCCGCAGCAATCTCAACCAGCTCTGCCCTCGTGGCAAACTTGCTCGCTCTACAGCAAGTCCTTAAATCAGCTCGAAGTTCTCTCAAGAACTTCTCCACCTGGGCCTGCTCGCCCTCCATGCCTCTACCCGCATGAACCAGAAGTAGACTGAACTTCGCATCGAACTCCCTCACCGATCGGTCAACCTGAGTCAACTCCAAAAACTCAACTCAAGCCGATCCACAGCCTCTTGCGGAAATACTTGGCATTAAACTCAGCCAAGAAATCCACCCAGGCCATCACTGCCTGCACACCAGCCACACCTGGCTGACCACCAGCCACACTCGGCTGCAAACCAGCCACCCTCGGCTGCACACCAGCCACAGTCGGCTGCACACCCGGAGCCTGACCTTGAGCCGGCACCCCTCCCGGTAACCGCTCCAAGATCAACTGTAGCAGACTCGCCAGACTATCAGCTCGATCCTAACCGACACCTGCGACAGCACCCCCACCTGGGCCCGCCGCACCGCCAGCCACACCGGGACCCTCACTAGTCCCACCAGCCCTCACACTGGTACTCGCAGTGGCCACCCCGGGACTCTCACTAGTCCCACCAGCCCTCACACTGGTACTCGCAGTGGCCACCCTCATGGATCCCTCCTAATACGTCTGCGAATCAGCCACCCGCTCCTGCGTGGTCTACTGGGCCACACTCGCGGCAGTAGACTCACTCTCAAGTCCCCGCGCGCGCGCTCACATCCACGGCCATCACGGCCCTCACGACCTCTAGCAATCACACTCTGCTCTATCAATAGCAGCAACTCTAGTATTTTTAACCATTCTCTTCACTACCAGAAGCAGAAACTAAGAATACTAGAAAACCAGAAAGTCAAACAACACATACCGTGGAATCTCATTGAAGGCTCAAAGAAGATGATCTAGGACTCCAACCCACACAACAATTAATCAATTAACTCACATAATCAATTAAATGCCACTACTTTAAAACCTTAAGGGCTCTCCCGCCCACCCGCCCTAGAACCGCTAGGGCTCTGATACCAAATTGAAACAACCAGATTATTATTATTTTTATTTTTTATTTTTTTTAACCCAAATAAACACGCTGGAATTAGTATTCCCATAAATACTAATTCCCAACCACACAATATCAACACATTAACACAAATAACAACAGCGGAATAGATATAAACACAACAACAACGAGACACTAGATCATCTCCTCTTCCTTGCCATGATTCCACGATCACACTCTGTCTTTACCTGCATCACATGGTTATAAGAGATGCGTGAGTATTATCATAAATACCCAGTGGTACGATCATCCCATCTACTTGGCTAGATGCACGGGTATAGGGAAAAATCACACACCACACAAAATAATCAAACACGCACTAACGAGAAAAGTCCACGAAAGGTCAACCAAAAAGTCAACAGAAAAGTCAACAGAAATCAACCACAAAGTCAACAGAACACGAACGTAACTCTCATACGATCGTTTCTACGACAAACACAACGATTCTTCCGCACAAGAATCACATCCATCGACGCAAGACTCACCGACACTCTCTTGTCGATACCTGCGTCTCTCCCAATGCTCAACAACTCTACCGACCCAACCCAACGTGAAAACATCACGTTCAATATGTCAAACTGACCGCATCAATCGACCTATGTCGATTGACACACAACCCGAAAAGTCAACTCCAAAAAGTCAACTCCAAAAAGTCAACCCCGAAAAGTCAACCAAGTTCCGCAATACTTGCGTCGCTCTAAACACTCAAGACACCCCAAACAAGCAATAATCGAACAACAAATTATCACAAACCGCAATCAAACACATCAAAACACCCATCTACCCGCGAAGACCATGGTCACGCACTCACCTCGTTTCGGGATCGATAACTCGCGATAGACTCCACCAAAACACGATCGGAAACCGGCTCTGGAAACTAGACACCGAGAGCTTTCCAACGGTGTATAAAGCGTCTCCTAAATCTAAGCAGTTCGACGGGAAAACAGCTCGCAAACTCGTTGATCGGAGCTCTGATTAAATCGAACTTGGTGTCTATAGAAAGCTAAGACTCAGGGCTTTCCAATGATATCTAGATCGTCTCCTGTATCCTCGTAATCAAGATTGGAAACTTGATTTGAAAACTAGACAGAAATAGCTAAACAACGGCATATAGATCGCCCTCTGATTCTTTCTGGTTCGACGGAAAACCTTCCTTGAACTGGACTGATTGCAGAAACGAGCCTAAAAATCTCAGTCCGATCCGATCAGAACTCCCTTTCCGTTCGTCTCCCACAAAACCGGACAGATTCCTCCACCTCTCTCTCTCTTCTCCTCTCCCTTTCTTCTTCTCCCTCTCTTTCCCACGTTCTCTCTCTCCTTCCTTTTCTCAAAGTCTGATTCCTCTCCTTTAATAAATCAGCAACTTCTCCATGTTCCCCACTAACAAATCCCCCACTAACACCTACTAACAAGATTCCCCCTAACACCTACAAATACTCATTAACAAATCCCCCACAAACACCTACTAACAAGATTCCCCCTAACACCTACTAACACTCACTAACAAATTCTGATTTTTCTCTCTAAAAATAAAACTATCCAGTCGATTCAAAACGAGCTGGTCGATCGACACCCGAACTAAAAATACACATTTGGTTCACGGGCGTTACAGAGCGCATCTTTTGGCAGTAGTCACGGATGGAGAGGTCACCGATCTCCATTGTGCGAAGCTCGTGATCGAGTTGAATAGCCCTCGCTTCTTTGTTGTTTCGGAATTGATTTTCAACGCGGAGCCATATATCATGAGCGGTGCCACCAGGTTTGAAAGAGGATTGGAAGAGGGGCTTAGCCATTGTTCCATACAGCCACAGCTTCACAAGTCCGTCGCGTTTGAGCCAAGCAGCATCATTAGCAGCGGCAGGACGAACAGATCCATCGAGGTGGCCAGAAACGTCAAAGGCCATGCAATGGGTTTGAAGGAGCTCCCTCCACCCATCGTAATTGTAATCGTTTAGATCGAGGATCACAGGGATGTGGTTTTTGATATTGGTTACCCCGAAACATCGTTCAGCGTTGTTGTTTTCAACAGCCATTAGGGAAAGAGAAAATAGATGAAAAAGAGTGTGGAGGTCGAAACCAACTCAATTGAATTTGTCGAAGGTCGAAAAGAGAAACTGAGTCTTCTGAGTATGAATCACAAAGCAAAGGTTGAAGATATGTTTTATTGCTGTTTATGTTAAGCTCTGATTACAAAATGATTCGATCCCCTTTTTGGGAGATGATAATGAACTATATATAGTACTTCTAAGTAAGATGGGCCAGCTAATAAGTGGACTTGGCCCATTAAGCAATATATTAAAAATAGGCCCAAAATGACATTAAGCCCATTTTTGTTAATGGGTTTAGTGTCATTTTGGGCATAGATTCAGACTAGGCCCTTGTAGACTTGCTCCGATTTCGTTAGGATGCTGCCCAGTTGATCTTGTCGTTATATCGATCTCATAGGGGTGAAATGTGACCCCTACAGTTAGCCCCCCAGCTCGGCAGTATCGAGTTAAGATGGTGCCGAGGTAAAAAAATGTCGAAGTCTGAGATCGATATGTTGGACTGCGAAGTCACATGCGTGAACGTCTTATCATCAAACTCGGGAAGTCTCTGTTATTCCTCATTGAGTCGATGTCAGCGTGTTTTCATGTGCTTGTTTTCTTGCTCTATTACTCAGAAGACTGAGGGAGTTACCAGGCGTGAATGTCTTGTCATCGAACTCGGGAAGTTTCTGTTATTCCGCGTTGAGCCGATGGTAACATGTTTTCCTGGGCCCCTCGTTGTTGTCCTTTCTTTTACTTAGAAGCCTGAGAAAGTTGATAGCCTTATTGTGTTAGTGGGCTTTGAAGCCTGCTGGAAAGTTTTAGGAATTTTTACAAAAACCTAATGATTTTAGGAAATCCTCCCAGTATAAATAGGCCTGCTACCAGAATATTATTTTCTACCAAATCACTTTTTCCCCTGAGCAAAAGGTAAAAAATAATTATCTTCTTCTGCCTTTTTATTTTATTGTTTTCTTTCTAGGGTTTCTGTCTTGTTTTTGTATATGAAGCACGCCGCGATCGTGTTGTACCGCCGTCACCGAACTCGTCTTGTTGTCTCGTTACCATCTTGTCGTTCTTCACCATAGATTGTCGTGTTGTAACCAACGCCGTCACCGATCGCGTTGTAGCCATCTCCGTCGCCGGCTCCATCTTCTTGTACTCGTGAAAGAAATAGCGAAGTCCTCACAAAATCGTCTTCATCGTCATATCTCCACGTCGTCGCTTCTGCACCGGCTTCATCACTGGTCTACAGTCATCAAGAGGACATCGAGGTGAAGAGGCGATGATGCCCGTGTCATCGTGATGCACATCCGACAGTCCGATCGTGAGAGAAGGGGCGACACAACGGATCTTCACGGCAAAGTCTTTGAGTGGCTCATGTCGCCAGCCGGGAAGGAGCGTTGGCCGTTGAGGCGGAGGAGCTCTTGTTGCGATGAGGGGAGACGCTCCGATGGTCGTGGCGGCAAGAAACTCCGATCGACGAGGAGAGACATGGGTTGTCGTGCTTCTGGGGAATCGACAACGAGGTGAAGCGAGACGAGGGAAGGAGACGGTGCGGCAAGGCGAGGCGAGATCGGAGTAGAAAACGGCCGTTTGAGATCTGGCGAGTTGACTCAGTGGCTGAGTCAACTCGGTCAACGAGTTGACTCAGTGACTGAGTCAACTCGGTCAACGAGTTTTTTTTTTTTTTTTTTTTTTGACTTTTTTTTTTTGACTTTTTTTTTTTTTTTTTTTGACTCGGTGACTTGACGACTTGGTAGGTTTGTGGAGAAAAATTGACTTCGATCGTTGCTTATTGGTGCAGCGGAGAGGAGAATTGAGTTGCTTGTCCGTTGCTTGTTCGTTGCTTTGGAGTTACTTTGTTGAATTCGTCGCTAGAGATGTCAGACAATGCGAGGAAACCATCTGCTCGTGAGAGGAGAGCTGTCGAGGCCAGGACAGATTTGAACACGAGAGTGTCTCAACAAGCTAGACCGTTGACGTCAGTCCCCAGAGCTGGCACTACTGGAACTCTTGCACCTAGGCCGCGTCGTCCTGAGTTAGAGCGAAATATTGTTGTCATCACCGATCGTGGATCTGAATCATCGCACAGGCGTCACGCTGACATGAGGGGAAGGGATGATCACGCAGGAGCAAGTCGTATGCGTTTGCGAGAAGAGAAGGAGAAAGGCAGTGTTGGCAAAGAGGACTTGAACAGATCGAGGCACGCTTCAACTCCTCGATGTGATCGTGTGGTGGCGACTTCTACTATTCCTTTTGGTACGAAGGAGTCCTTTGGTGATGCTGCGCGGGCGGCGTCGCATTTGTCCCAGATTGTCTTCCCAGGCACTAAGTTTCCTCCTCCAGGAGAGATGTCGAAGAAGAGATCTTACTCAAGCATGGCCTTCGATTGTATGACGGTACGACTTCGTGGCAACTCTTGTGAGATAGCGATTTGCCTTTTCTTTCTTTCTGATCTTGTAACTTGTTTTTCGTGATCTGTTCCTTGGTTCGGCAGTTCCTTTCTTCGTTTAACAAGCTCGCGATTGACTATGAGGTGACTGTGCGCTCGCTGACTCGTCAACTTGCAAATATTCAGAAGGCTTGTGACGATAATAAAAAGCAGAAAAGGGATGCAGAGGATCGCGTTGCTACTCTCCAAGCTGCTATGAAGGAAACCGAAGATAGACGTCGCGAGATGGATGGAACATTCACGGAGTCTGAATCCGAGAGAAAACGCCTTCAGAAGGAAGTCTGTGATCTTACCACCCGATTAGATGTTGCTGCCAAGGTTCAAGATACGGCTGTGCAGCGGGCTGTAGAAGAAGCAAGACGCGAGCTGGTGGCAAGGTACGAGGCGAAGATCGATCGCGCCAAAGAGAAGATCAAAATGATTAATGACCAGCCGAGGATCGATATAATTGATCTTGCTGAAGTCCGGAGTAACATTGAGTTCATAAAGCTGCTTCAGAGTGACAAGGCGCCTGATCTCGGTGAAGAGCTCGTTGACCTTTTGAAGCAGGAGGCAGACCTATCGCTCGCGGATGAGGTATTTGCTAAGCATGTGCGCGAACTTGGAGTGATCCTTGAGGATTCGCCTGCTGGCACGACTGATGATCGAGTTGTCAACTCGAACGCTGATGCCGTTGAAGAGGTGGCTGACTCAGATTCAAGTTCGTCAAGCGATGATAACTCGTCGAACTATGCGGTGGCGATTCCTTCTGATCAAGCTGTTGAAATTATCGATGACGTTGAGGAGATCTAGCCTTAGTTGATTTTTATTTTAGCACTTTGTCGTACTTTTGATTTTTAGACTTAGTATTTGATTCAGCTTGGATGGTGTTAATCTTTTTGTTCAGCGTCATTTTGCCTTACGTTATTTGAGATAACGATTTGAGTTAGGGTGATGCTTATCCTTGTTGTGAGGCAGGCTGTCGTTGATTGGTTTGTTTCCAAAGATCAATTATATTGTTGTTGGGACCAGTGTTAAGTTAACTGGGTTTTCTAATGATCATTTCGGTTTACAAACGAGTCTGCATCGAGACGCCTGCTCCGAAAACGATCACGTTATTGCGTAATGACCAACGATCTGTTTGTTGGGTTTTCTGATGATCATTTCGGTTTATGACCATGTATTACATTGACACGGTCGCTCCTATAATGAACATGTTATTGTGTAAAGACCAACGATATGTTTGTTGGGTTTTCTGATGATCATTTCGGTTTACGACCATGTATTACATTGACATGGTCGCTCCTATAATGAACATGTTATTGTGTAAAGACCAACGATCTGTTTGTTGGGTTTTCTGATGATCATTTCGGTTTACGACCATGTATTACATCGACACGGCCGCTCCTATAATGAACACGTTATCGCGTAGAGACCAACGATCAGTTTGTTGGGTTTTTGAATGAATATTTCGGTTTACGGGCGTGTATTACAACGACACGACCGCTCCTATAATGAACACTTTGCGATGATACCAGCGAGGTTTGCTGGGTTTTAGGCAATCACTTGGGTTTACGAAAGTGTTTCTTTCTAAACATTTCCGCTCCTATAGTGATTACCAATTTATATAGCGCGCTTTAAACCCGTAGAGGGTGTAGTAGTCAGATCTGAAAGGTGAAATGAGCTCGTCACTGTGGCCAGCAGCGACGGTGGTAAAGTCTGATCGAGTTAAGACTGAAGTGATCCGTGATGGATGTAAATGAGATGTAGCGAGAAGTAAGCAAATCTATGATCTTTGTTAATCATAACATTTGTTATAAAAATGGGCATTAGGGGTTGTGGTCTGCGGTGGGTCGCTCGTCTGCTTGGACTTTCCCAATTTTTGAGATAGCGCGCGGACCTCCTCTTCGCTCTTGGCGAAGTCCGTAGAACGATGGAGAGCGTCCTGGATGGTCGCCGGCTCGTTTACGGTCATCTCTTGACGAAAAGGAGAGGGACACCACAATGCTCTTCTCAAAGTTTCTAGTGCAGAGGTGTTGCTCAAACCTTCCACTTTAGATAGTACCGATTTAAACCTTCCCATGAAGGCTCGCAGGCTCTCGTGTTCACCTTGTTGTATGGTCCAGAGGTCAGAATCGAAGATTTTTCGCTCCATGAATATACCGTAGTGTTTCACGAACATTTCAGAGAGCTGGTTGAAGTTGTCAATCGAGTTCTTCTCCAGTCTGTAGAACCATTGGAGGGCAGGTCCCTTGAGGTTTTCCACGAACAGCTTGCAGTGCCCGATATCTCTTTCTTCTTCCCTGAAGTTAGCTCTTCCCATGGCTACAGTGAACGCCATGAGGTGGTCTTTTGGATCGGTGTTTCCTTCGTAAGGTTGCATCTTGATTCTTCCAGGATCGGAGATCTTTGCCCTCGAGATACGTTCCGTAAAAGGTGTGTTTCGCGCCTCCTCGAGCACGCGATCGATTTCGGGGGCTTTGCTGTTAACCCGGTGCATCTGGGACTGTGCGGCTCTTAAGTCAGCGGCGGCGCGCTCTAGCTGTGCTTGCATCCTAGCCATGTTGTCGATTTTAGTCAGGTCCTTGCGTTCCTGTTCGAGCTCGAACTGCTCGACCCAGTTGAGTCTTTCTTCGTCGTCGAAGTCTTGGCCGCGCTCGAAATTCGCGTCATACCGACGGGCTTGGGATCGATCTCTCCTTGCAGGTGCGCTGCGATTCTCTGAGGTGCATGTCCTGCGCGGGTTGTTGTCTGCGTCGACCGTACGCGCGATTCCCTCTGAAGTAACTTGGCGTTCATGCGCGATCCTTCTCGAAACAGCTGGTCCTGTGCCCGTTGCTCCGTTCGCTCGCTCTGGAGTTGGGTATGCCGTCCGCGGTGGTGGCGGCGGTGGTAGATCACCTCGGGTTTGCCTCGCGGTGCGCGGCGTCGAGAAGCTGAGCGTGTGCGGCTTGAACCGCCCCAGTGACCGCCGCGGTCCACCAGTCCTGGTGGATTTTTTGCGGGCTTTGCTCGCTGTTGTGAGAGCCTTCAGCTTTTTATCATGATCTGCTGTCCTTTCGAGGAGTATCTTCATCATGTCCTTTAGCTCGGTCATGGCTGTCGGAGTCGTCGCGGCGTTGTCGACGGCGTCGTCATTCATTTGGTTATTCTTGGCTGCCGTGTTATCTGGCTGTGATGCCGAGGAGTCCTCGCTGCTGTTGCCACTGCTGTTGTCGCTGCTGGTCATCTTCTCTTGTCTAGTGTGCGAAGTGATTCCTTAATGTGAGAAGATCTCAATTACCCTCCTTCTAGCGCCAAATTGTGGAGGTCGAAACCAACTCAATTGAATTTGTCGAAGGTCGAAAAGAGAAACTGAGTCTTCTGAGTATGAATCACAAAGCAAAGGTTGAAGATATGTTTTATTGCTGTTTATGTTAAGCTCTGATTACAAAATGATTCGATCCCCTTTTTGGGAGATGATAATGAACTATATATAGTACTTCTAAGTAAGATGGGCCAGCTAATAAGTGGACTTGGCCCATTAAGCAATATATTAAAAATAGGCCCAAAATGACATTAAGCCCATTTTTGTTAATGGGTTTAGTGTCATTTTGGGCATAGATTCAGACTAGGCCCTTGTAGACTTGCTCCGATTTCGTTAGGATGCTGCCCAGTTGATCTTGTCGTTATATCGATCTCATAGGGGTGAAATGTGACCCCTACAAAGAGTGAGAGAGAGATGAAGACGAAAGAGAGGAGAAGAGAAAAAAAATTAGAAACCTGGATGCTCTGATTGTTGGGAATGTCCTGAAATCATTTTGTACTTACTCTAGAAAGATAAAATGTCAAGGTTGACAATCGTATAATATTAGATGGTTATAATGTTTTGCTAGAAGCCGCTTATAACTTATGGGTCTAAAAGCTCATTACTAATATTATACGATCCTATAGGGTCACACACCTAAGCAAACTAGATCGCAAATATACTGGGTTTTAATATTCTCCAAGTCTTAGTGCTAGTGTCGACATTCTCCAATTCATAGTGCAAGTGTCGACATTTCCAATTCATAGTGCAAATAAAATATATATAATACAACATGCATTTAAGTTCATTAAGGGTCATGCATGCACTATATAAATGGAGGAGATGCTATACTAATAAGGACAGACAAAAAAAAATACACGATTACAACCCAAAGGAGAAAACAGTTTCTCTTAATACTTGAGATTGGATCTCTGCAGCACTAGCATCCTGTCTTGATCTAGTTTGTATGCGTGTGGATACCGATAGAGGCACGACGTTTGGAGTGCTACGTAACCTTGATCTATTTCAGTTCATCTTTCCGCTGCAAGAATATTGAGGTATATTCAAATCCTAAGAACCTAGATTTAATTTAGTGTTTACACGAATCCTGGAAATTGAATTCTAGATTGATATTTATAAATAGTTATAAATTGACTAAGAATTCCTACAGTAGTATCAGAGCGTACGTGTATAATATTGAAATTGATCTAGTTTAATATATATATGATATATATGCTAATTTTGCAAATAGTTCAATCTGTTGAATTTATGAAATTCTATAAAACTTGTTTACGTAAGTTGAAACAATAAGATTTGCTTGTTTACGTACACTGGTTAAATTATGCATAATAATTTTGATAGTTGCAATGTTATAATTTGATTATAATAAGGTAATGTACGCAATTCATGTCTGTTTAATACATATACGATATAAATTCTAATTTGATTAGAACTTTCGAACTGATTTAGATTAATATAAATTATTTTCAATCCAGTTTAATACATATAAGATATGTGTTAATTATATTATATGTTTTATATTTGATATAAATTTATAATATAAATTTAAATTGGTTTAGTGGAATTATTCCATAAAGAAAAGTCTAAGCGACGTATGGATTTTGATTTGATCAAATCATATTTTATTAAGTCGATTAAGATTTGTTTATGTTCTATTCGATAGAGAACGAGTGAGATCAAACCTTGTTGTTTGATATACATTTTTCTATCTCATGCGATGAGTCATGTAAATCTATTGAGTTAATGAGTAATTGAACATAACATTCGACGTGACTTTTAACGTAATAATTTGTAAATCTAATTTGATTAGAGTTACCTCAATTATTAAAATAAAAGATAACGTCCAATTAAATAAATATTAGATATTGATTATGTTTTGATAATTTAAATAATAGATATAAATTTCAATATAACTTGGACATTTTTAATTCCTCAACAAAAATCAAGTATTTTGATACCTATCCAATCTCTGTCAACTGTTCCGTTGTGTGATGGGCCTGTCAAGCAGGGTGTCCACTTCTACGTAAGTAAGGCAGATGGTAATGGTTACCATATCAAGTGAGATTGGTATACTTGACTAGGCTATCAAAATGGTTTTGGGCTTAGAGGCATGTGTTGAATTGACATAAGATGTCATCCGACAACCAAGAGTTATATTGGATATAATTAGCAAAGTATGTTGCTTACCTAAATAGCTAGACATTCGGGCGATGAGCCAAAGCTCACTTGAATTCTAGTAAAATATGGATCTTGGATCATTATATTCAACTTGAGGATAATATTGTTTTGAATATAATATGAGTTTTCTTAATTGTTGAGATTTCTCGATTTAATGAACATCATATTAATCTTTACTATTCTTTCCGATAGCTATGTCAACCCCTCACAGTTCATTTTCACTGCGCTCCGTCCTTGAGAAAGATAAGCTGAGTGGATCGAACTTCCTCGAATGGTATCGAAACCTGAGAATTGTTCTCAAACAGGAGAAGAAGGACTATGTCCTGGAAAAGAGTCTCCCAATTGAAAAACCTAAGACTAATGCTCAACATGCAAAAAGGACTGCTTACGATAAGCATGTCGCTGATAGGGTTGATGTGTGTTGTCTTATGTTGGCTACCATGAACTCAGACTTACAAAAGCAATATGAGAACGTGGATTCGCCAATTGACATGATCACTAGCCTGAAAGGGATGTTTCAGGAGCATGCACGAACTGAGAGATACCAGACTGTTAAGGCTCTCATTGAGTGCAAACTGCCTAAAGGCAGTCTAGTTAGCCCACATGTTATAAAGATGATGGGTTATATTGATAACCTGGCTAAACTAGATGCTCCTGTTAGCCAAGAGTTGGCTACTGACATCATCCTGCAGTCATTGCCGTCAAATTATGATCAGTTTGTTATGAACTACAACTTGACAAAGACTTTGACTGAGCTGCATGGAATGCTCAAGACAGTTGAGCCAAACATCCAGAAGGACACCCCGCATGTACTCACGGTACAAGGGGGTAAAAAGTTTAAGAAACATGGTAATAACAAAGGAAAAGGTAATGCAAGCTGGGTTGAGAATCCGGGCAAGCCTAACCCTGCTCCTAAGTTTAAGCCCGGTCCTTCTGGTAAAGACAAGTGCCATTATTGTAATGGTTCTGGGCATTGGAAGAGAAACTGTAAGAAATACTTGGAAGATCTGAAACATAAGAAGACTTTCGAGACTTCTTCTAAAGGTATTTATGTTATAGAAGTAAATGTTACTGCTTCTGGTTCTACTTCTTGGGTATTGGATACCGGTTGTGGTGCTCATATTTGTACGAATATGCAGGGCCTAAGCAACAGTAGGACTTTGGAGAAAGGACAAGTGGACCTACGCGTAGGAAATGGAGCAAAAGTTGCTGCATTAGCTGTAGGAACATTTCATTTGTCTTTACCTTCGGGCATTGTTTTAGAACTTAATAAATGCTACTATGTACCTGCTATAAGCAGAAATATCATTTATATCCCTTGTTTGGATTTTGAAGGATTTCATTTTTCGATTAAAGATAAGTGTTGTTTATTTGATCGTGGTGATATTATATATGGTAGCGGTCCATTGAAGAATGGGCTTTATATTCTAGAGCAAAGTGTACCTATCTATAATATTAGTACTAAAAGATTAAAGACGAAAGACTCTAATCCTACGTTTCTTTGGCATTACCGTTTAGGCCATATAAATGAGAAACGCATTCAAAAGCTTCATAGTGATGGACTTTTGAGCTCATTTGATTATGAATCATATGAGAAATGTGAATCTTGTTTATTGGGAAAAATGACTAAGGCTCCTTTTACTGGACACAGTGAACGGGCAAGTGACTTATTGGACCTTATACACACTGATGTGTGTGGACCAATAAGTTTAAATGCTAGAGGAAACTACCAGTACTTCATTACATTTACTGACGATTACAGTAGATATGGTTATGTTTATCTAATGAAACATAAGTCTGAATCTTTTGAAAAGTTCAAAGAATTTCAGAATGAAGTACAAAACCAACTTGGCAAGACAATCAAGGCTCTCCGATCAGATCGAGGAGGCGAATATTTGAGCCAAACTTTCCAAGATCATCTGAGGGAATGTGGAATTGTTTCAGAACTCACTCCTCCAGGAACACCGCAATGGAATGGTGTATCCGAAAGGAGAAATCGGACTTTATTAGATATGGTTCGATCAATGATGAGTCATACAGATCTTCCATTATCCTTTTGGGGATATGCTCTAGAAACGTCTGCGTTTACGCTAAACAGATGTCCATCAAAATCAGTTGAAAAGACTCCATATGAGATGTGGACCGGAAAAGTTCCTAATTTGTCTTTTCTCAAGATTTGGGGTTGTGAAGCTTATGTAAAACGTATAATTGCTGATAAGCTTGGACCCAAATCAGATAAATGCTACTTCATTGGTTACCCCAAGGAAACCAAAGGTTATTACTTTTACAACCCTGTTGAGAACAAAGTGTTTGTTGCTCGAAATTGCGTCTTTATGGAAAGAGAATTTCTTTCTAAGAAAAACAGTGGGAGTAAAGTACAACTCGAAGAGGTTCGAGAGACACAGGAGATTGCTGAAACTTCTCAAGAAGAGCATCAATTAGATCTACGAAGAGTCGTAGAATCTACACCTGTGGAACCTGAGATACGTAGGTCCGAGAGGTCTCGTCACGAACCTAATAGATATGGGGTTTGGATGACAGATCATCATGATTTATTAATTATAGAGAATGATGAACCTACATCTCATGAAGAAGCAATGATGGGCTCTGATTCCGATAAATGGTTAAAGGCCGAAGAATCCGAAATGGAATCCATGTCAGAAAACCAAGTATGGACTTTGGTAAATTTACCTGATGGTGTAAAAGCCATTGAATGTAAATGGATTTTCAAAAACAAAATTGACATGGATGGTAATATTCAGATATACAAAGCTAGATTGGTGGCTAAAGGTTACAAGCAGATTCATGGTATAGACTATGATGAAACCTATTCCCTAGTCGCAATGCTTAAGTCCATTCGGATTCTCCTAGCAACTGCCGCTTATTATGATTATGAGATATGGCAGATGGATGTGAAAACAGCTTTCCTTAATGGAAATCTTGAGGAGGATGTGTACATGACACAACCCGAGGGTTTCATAGATCCTGAAAATGCTGGGAAAGTATGCAAGGTTCATCGTTCCATTTATGGTCTGAAGCAAGCATCTCGGAGTTGGAATCTTCGTTTTAATGAAGCGATCAAAGAGTTTGATTTTATTAGAAACGAAGAAGAACCTTGCGTTTATAAGAAGACTAGTGGGAGCGAAGTTGCATTTCTGGTATTATATGTAGATGACATACTGCTCATTGGAAATGACATTTCTTTGCTTCAGTCTGTTAAGACTTGGCTAAGTAGTTGTTTCTCAATGAAGGACATGGGAGAAGCCGCTTATATTCTTGGAATAAAAATCTATAGAGATAGATTGAATAAAATCATAGGACTGAGTCAAGATACTTATATAGATAAGATCTTACATAGGTTCAACATGCATGATTCCAAGAAAGGTTTTATTCCAATGTCTCATGGCATAACTCTCAGCAAGACACAGTGTCCTTCGACACATGATGAGCGAGAGCGGATGAGTAGAATCCCATATGCTTCTGCTATAGGATCTATCATGTATGCCATGATATGTACTCGTCCAGATGTTGCATATGCTTTGAGCATGACGAGCAGATACCAATCAGATCCAGGTGAAAGTCACTGGACGGCGGTCAAGACCATTCTAAAGTATTTGAGAAATACTAAGGATAAATTCTTGGTCTATGGAGGAAGTGATGAGCTTGTTGTGAGTGGTTACACTGATGCTAGTTTTCAGACAGACAAAGATGATTTCCGATCACAATCTGGATTTATCTTTTGTCTTAATGGAGGAGCTGTGAGCTGGAAGAGCTCCAAGCAAAACACTGTAGCAGATTCCACAACCGAAGCTGAGTACATCGCTGCTTCTGAAGCAGCAAAGGAAGCTGTTTGGATTAGGAAGTTCATTACTGAGCTTGGTGTGATTCCTAGCATATATGGGCCGCTGGATCTCTATTGTGACAACAATGGAGCCATCGCTCAGGCAAAGGAACCCAGATCACACCAGAAATCCAAACACATAGAGAGACGATATCATCTTATTCGTGATATTATTAATAGAGGAGATGTGAAGATTAGTAGAGTCTCGACGGATGCAAACGTTGCTGATCCTTTGACCAAGCCTCTACCACGGCCTAAGCATGAGTTTCATACTGCTGCTGTAGGCATTAGATTTCTTAAGATGTGATCTTGATTCTAGTGGGAGAATTTCATTTTATGATATGATGTTCATGTTTACCTACATTTGATTTGATTTTTCAAATTAATGAAATTTGTTTCAGTATTATTTTGTTATTAGATAATTAAATAATAGTCACAAAATAATTTATATCATTCTTAGAGGTCATCAAGTCGTGACTTGATCATGAAACCTTCTAAGTGAAAAATGAGATAAATTATAGAGGTCCCCAGTCAAAGTTATTATCATGGGACATTAATAACTATACAAGACTGGTATGTGAAGTGATTGATGACTAAGTTTCGTGAAGTCATTGATATGTTGTATTTAAGTCAATCACATAAATATGTGTTGGAGAACACAGTATTGGACTGACCCGTTATGAGAACTCTACGAGATAGTTATATGAGTGTCATAAGAGTTTCTCATCACAACTATAGAGTATAGTCCTTTGACCTGAGTTCATCATGATTTCTTACATAGGGATTGGTTTGTTTTGACTCTGTCAAACGTCAACCGTAAAAGGTGATTATAAAGACAGTGCTCGGACATACTATGAAATGTGTATGGAACAGGGATGGAACAAGATGGAATTTGTCCCTCCTATATAACAGGAGATAAGTATCTTTGGGCTTATCGAAGATTTGATACTGAAAATGCATGGCCGTGCTCAAACAAAGTGAAAGTCACTCGTTTGTTTTATCAGTATAAATCAGAGTTCGATAAACGTGATCTAACTTAATAAGGATGACGCAATTTCTTGCCTTATGTTAAGATCGGGATACAGAGACGAAGGCATTATAAGAATGGATGATTCCAGTACAAGTGGGAGATTGTTGGGAATGTCCTGAAATCATTTTGTACTTACTCTAGAAAGATAAAATGTCAAGGTTGACAATCGTATAATATTAGATGGTTATAATGTTTTTCTAGAAGCCGCTTATAACTTATGGGTCTAAAAGCTCATTACTAATATTATACGATCCTATAGGGTCACACACCTAAGCAAACTAGATCACAAATATACTGGGTTTTAATATTCTCCAAGTCTTAGTGCTAGTGTCGACATTCTCCAATTCATAGTGCAAGTGTCGACATTTCCAATTCATAGTGCAAATAAAATATATATAATACAACATGCACTTAAGTTCATTAAGGGTCATGCATGCACTATATAAATGGAGGAGATGCTATGCTAATAAGGACAGACAAAAAAAAATACACGATTACAACCCAAAGGAGAAAACAGTTTCTCTTAATACTTGAGATTGGATCTCTGCAGCACTAGCATCCTGTCTTGATCTAGTTTGTATGCGTGTGGATACCGATAGAGGCACGACGTTTGGAGTGCTACGCAACCTTGATCTATTTCAGTTCATCTTTCCGCTGCAAGAATATTGAGGTATATTCAAATCCTAAGAACCTAGATTTAATTTAGTATTTACACGAATCTTGGAAATTGAATTCTAGATTGATATTTATAAATAGTTATAAATTGACTAAGAATTCCTACACTTATACCATGAAAGTGTTATGTTTCCCCTCTCCCATTTACATAGAACGTACATGGCTTATAAAGCCTTCACAGTTACAGAGAATCATGGAGCATTCCTAAAATATAGGAGCTATACAAACAATATGAAACAAATATCTAAAATAGCGTAACTGAATAACATTATCTCTAACAGTTCTGATATTTATTGAGAGGGAGAGATGGCGATGAATGATTTGAGATTTGGGATTGAAAATCTTAGCTTAATGGTAGAGTTTTGTGATTGTGAGATTCGAGAGGAAGAGTATAACATGCGCTTGCCCCGAACAAATCCAAGGAGGGGAAAGGATGGGGAGAGGTCAGTTCAGAAACTTGAGAAGAAGGGATGGAAACTCATCGGAGAGGGATTAAAGATGATCGAAAAAAATGGTGGGTACGGTCGATTGTGGGTGGATTTTGAATTCTCGGGACCCGAGTTAGAGAGAATATTTTTATATAGAAATGGCCTTATTATATGACATAAACGAGATATTGAACTCTTTGTATCATAGTGGTTGTCATAGTTGATTAAAAAAAAAAAAAAAAAAAAATCAACGGGGTATAAATTACGATTTTAAATTTTATCGCAAACTATAACTTTCCAATATAGACATCAGAAAAGAAAAAAAGAAAATTGTTTCAATTAGAGACCACTAAGTTTTGACATAATTTGAATTGCATGAACTATCAATATAACGATTCCTAACCAGGAAATGGTAAGATGTAATAGAATTTCGTAAACACTTCCTATGAAACATAATCTAAGAGCAATATCAAAAATATAATAAGATGCCATAATATCAGGTGGTGAAAAGCTTTACAGAAAAAAGCACATAAAAGAGCAACTACGTATCATGACAAGAAAAAGAGATCATCATCCAAAACCAAAGCGATAATGTATGTAAAGATCAAACATACTACTAGTGTCTAACCAATTTATTTGTGGGAATCGAAAGCCATGTACACCTACTTCCTACTTTCAAAAGATTCACCGATTCGATTTTATCACTCACCATGGTTGCATCTGGGACAAAAATTGAGCCCTCCATGATGGCATCTGCGCCAACCCCATCGTCGTCCGCCAAGCCCCCGAGCTGGTTGTCCAGGGTGAATACCGATGGGTCCACGGAAGTGATCTCCATTAAACATTGGGAAAGGGTCTCTACGAGGAAATCGAATGCTACTTGTTCTTATGAGAACGTGTCGTACCCTATGCCTCCAAAAAGTAGCAAATTTTTCCTTCCAATTAACCGACTCACCTGCTTCTGTCACAACAATATTCTTAGCTTCTTTCAAAAACTTCTGTTTCCATAAGTCATTGTCTGAAGCCAGATATCTCATTTCTGTACAAAGGCAAGCCATCTTTGCAACACTCGTGCCAGGAAGCGACTCTAGTATCTTCAGCTTTAGCTCTGTTGGTAGGAGCATCAAGCATGGTGGAGGTTCCAAACCCGCCTTATCACAAAGACGAATCAACAACGGAATAGCAAGACCATCTTTTACCATTCTCCAGAACACAAACACGTCGCGGTAGTAACTCGAAGTGCCTTGTTTTTCAAACTTCAAATTGTCCATAACCGACTCGATAACGTCAACAAACTTATCCTTATCAAGATAAACCCAGGGCACACGCTGATTAGACCCACTTAGAGATCCGTAAGCTACAACCACACGGCCTAAGCTCTGAAACTGCACAGTAACAGACTCCACATGGGTAACTAGCTCCGGCAGAGTATAGCTTAGGGATACAGAAAGCAACTCATTCGAAAAGCTAAACTTATCAGAGCCAGGATCCAACAGCAAAAACCCAGATTCTAACATAACAGCATGAACTGACATAGCCAAGAGAGTCAATTCACTGGTATCACCAGATTTCTCAAGCAATATGTTTTTTAAGAAGAATGGTTCGCTTAACCTTTTTCTTCCAGCGGCAGCGATCTCCGCATCAAGCTCCTCAACATCTATCGGCTCTGGACCCTCAGTGATCTCCGTCGATCCTTCGGCTGGGTCCGGATTTAGATCCGCTTTTGCTTGATCGGAGACAACAACATCGGCCTCTGCGAATCCAATACCCATCGAATCGTGAACAAACTTCCTCTCCGATTCTGGACCTTCCAATTTCCCGTCGTCAGTTGGAACTAGACCTTGATTTGCCTCACCCGAAGACGAGGCTAATCCGATCTCCTGAGCCGGTGCAGCAAAAGAAGAGTGATCCAGAGAGTAGTAGATTAGATCACCGGATGTTACACCAAGAGATCGGAGCGTATCCTCCGGCGAAGGCGAGAGGAGCTCGTCCTTGCGATTAAGTGATAGATGAACAGAGAAAGGCTCCGATGAATTGATCCGTCGCCGGAGATCGTGGAGAGTTCCAGTATCGGCGAATTCGAGTTTTAGGGTTTCTCTGGTCTCGTGACGTCTCAACCGCAGCTTCATTTTCGTAATTTTTAACGATCTTCTTGAGCAAGAAAAGCGATATAGATAAATACAGACCCACGGCAAAAAAAAAAAAGATATATACAGACCCCCAATTATGGGCCTTGATTTGGGCCCAGTAGTAACTTCCTAAACTGTATGGACTTTTTAGTGGATAATACCATCCAACCCGACCCGATCAGAATCAAATAAATACGAATACGATAAAACCAAAAAGATCCCACAGAATAATACTCCCTCTTTCAAAATATAAGTTGTTTTAGCAAAAAACACGGATATTAAGAAATTACTTTTCAACTAAAAAATATTATTTAATATATCTAATAAAAATAATTTGACCAATCACAAAAGACTGCAAAATACTAATAGTCACACAATATTCAATAAAGTTAAAAGTACCTAGTATTGTCAAAACAACTTACATTTTGAAACAAAAATAAAATTCTAAAACAACTTATATATTGAATCGGAGGGAGTATAATTATACAAATCGAATCAAATAAATACGAATACGATACAGAGACCTACCACCAATTCGACCGTTGCACACAACGTTCCAAACAAAAACCCCCCAATTGTTTAAGTTCTTACTTACCGTTAGCTATCCCCGGCTAAGTAAAAACCCTAAATTGTTTCAAATCACGCAAATCTTTCTTCTTACCTGAAACAAACCCAGTAAACAACAAATCTTCCCGATCTATATACCCACTTCTTGAAATTTCTCTTTTTTTCTCGTTTGAATCACCAATTCTCGATCTTTAACTCAGACAACAATGGCGGCTTTAGCTCCAGGAATCCTTCAGAAACTGATCGACGGTATGAAAACCGGAGTTAAACCGACCGGAGAACACAGAAGCTCTCTATTACAAGTCACCGATATAGTCCCCGTCGATCTTGACGAGAAGAATCTTTTACCCAAACAAGGCTTCGTCATAAAAGTCTCTGATTCTTCTCACTCCATTTACGTTAGCCTTCCTTCGGATCAAGACGACGTCGTTCTAAGCAACAAGATGCAGCTTGGTCAGTTTATCTACGTCGATCGGCTCGAACCAGGAACCCCCGTTCCGATCGTTAAAGGCGCTAGGCCGATTCCGGGAAGGCATCCTCTGCTCGGAACTCCCGAGCCATTGATGAGCACAAGAAGAAAGACAGAGAAAGAGTCTGGTTCGAGGCCGAGAAGAGGATCTTGGGGACAAAACTGTGATATTTCGTCTCCCTTTGTCTTAAAGCCTGCGCTTTTGGATTTCGATCAGTGTACGCCGGCGAAACATAGGATTGGTTCGGGGAGATTCGGGGCGGTTGGGGCGTCTCCGGTGGTGATGACAAGAGGGAGATCACCAGGTGGTGGTGTTAGGTGTTCTTATGGAGGAGGGCTTTTGGGGAAAATGGTGGATCTTAAAGGAGAGAGTCCTGCTGCTATGATGAGGAAGAGCTGTGTTGTTCCCCCGACTTCCAAGTTTCCGAGAAGCAGAAGTGTTTGCGATAGAGAGACGATGAAGAACTCTGTTTCTTCTGTTCTTTTTAGTCCCTTTAAATCCTCTGTAGGTACATTTTGTTCTGAGTTTCTCATTTGGTTTAATCATAAAGGGTTTCTTTGGCATAGTGATTTAACAATGGTGATTTTTGCAGGCTAAGAAAAGCAATTCACCGCCTCCGATTTTACGCACAAGAAGAACAATCGCAACAGCTGCTTTGGTGGAAGACGAAAGAGATGCTCCAAACTCTACCTCGAAAATGGCTTCTCCAAAGCACAATCAGCTGGACAAACCAGAGAAGAGTTTGAGTCTACCAGGAAGACTCAGCACACTGAGCAAGGTGATTCAATTTCCCTTTGCATAAGTCTGCTTTTGGCCAGAAATTTGACCAAACTTGTATGTTAGATTCAATTATTACAGTCTAAAAGTATGTGGAGGTCATTTACCTGTATTTAAGAATGTTTTTAATCTGCACAGGAAGCAATGCAGCAGAGAGAAACGGCTCAGAAGATAGCTCTTCAGGCATTAAGAGAGGCTACAGCCACAGAAACAGTCGTTCGTCATCTCAAGTATGAAGCTGAATTTCGTCGTTTCTCTTTGTATGATTTATGTTTTATTAAGTTTGAGATGTGATAAAGTTCTTGTGAATCTATTTTGGTGACTATACAGGACATTCGCCAATCTAAGCAAATCAGCAAAAGCTGATTGCCCGGCTGCGTGCTTTGAAAAGTTCTTGGAGTTTCACAGCCAGATAGCGGAAACCGTGAGCGAAATCACATCCATTGAAGCAGCTGTTTCTTCATCAGCTACTGAGGATGGATCATCGTCTTTGATACTTCACGAAATCCAGCACAACTCTATCGATCAAGAGAAAACCGCATCGAAGAGAAGAACTGCCCCGAAGCAGCTGAGATCAAACGATGAGAACAAGAACCCAGCAGCTCCTACTTCCGGATTGGCGAAAGAGATAGAGAAAGAAGCCGCAAATTGGTTCATGGAGTTTATAGAAAAGGCTCTGGAGAAAGGGATGAAGAAATGTAAAGGCACAGCTGATGCAGATGTAACGAAGGTTCCACAGTCTCTGATTCTCAAACTTGTCAACTGGGTTGAAGCAGAACACTCTGTTGATAACACGAGACGACCGGTCCATCCGAAAGCATCACATATCACTAGAAAGCTTAGGATCAAAATGAAGAATCCTTGAACCATACACGCGATTTTGAGAGTTTTATGTTGTTCCCACTTGTGTTTCCACTTCTTATAGAGAGAGTGATTTATGGATTCTTTTGTATTAGCCAAGTTTATATACCCTAAAGTAAAAAGATAATTGATTCTATCTTTCAACATACATATTTGTATCATTGTATGCATCTTAAGTGTCAATGCGTACTTGAAGATAGACTTGCTCTTATTATTAAGAAACTTAGAGGTTTTACACAGCAAAAGTGCCAATCCATTATTAATCAAGCTTGAGAAATAAACAAAAGTCTAGCAAATCAAATGCGCGATACCTGGTTCGGTTTAGAGCCAAGCCGGGTTCTTGAGGGAAGTGACAACAGCCTTGACTTGCAAGTAATTGCTGAGACTATAGATACCTTTCTCTCTCCCAATGCCACTCATCTTATACCCTCCAAATGGAATTGTGATATCCAATACATCGTAACAGTTTATCCAAACGGTCCCAACTCTGAGCGCTCGAGACAGCCGATTCGCTGTGTCCAGATTCTGTGTGAACACTCCTGCAGCTAAACCATACCTCGAGTTGTTCGCCCTCGCAATCACCTCATCCAGATCCCTATGAAACATCAAGAGCCATTAGTAAAGTTTACTCAGAATATGTCAAACAAAGAGGAAGAAGTTTTGGTTTAACATTAGATTTGTACTTGAATTTTAGTATGGTCTGAACAGGCCCAAAAATCTCGTCTTTCGCTATGAGCATGTCATCCTGCCAAGTTCAATACACCCCCATTTAAACCGATGTTTTCGCAACATAACTATGACGTTAATTGAGTTTTGTTAAGGGTAGTAATCTGTTTACTTACTTTCACGTCCGAGAAAACAGTTGGTTGAATGTAGTAACCCTTAGAACCAAGACGATCACCACCAGCTTGTAAGGTGGCTCCACTATCAACTCCATGTTTAATGTACTTTAGGATTTTCTTGAATTGCTCTGAGTCTACCTGGGGACCTTGCTCAATGCCTGACTTGAAGGGATCGCCAACAACGCGATTGTTTGCACGAGCTTTAGCTTTCTCTACAAACTCGTCATACACGCGTTCATGTACAAACGTACGCGAGCCAGCACAGCAGCATTGTCCCTGCAAGCAAGTTAACCAGAAGAGGTTAATTATCAGATGTTTAAGATTGTAGATTGGAATCCATAGAAACAAAATACAGATGTTTCTTTGAGTGATGTTACCTGGTTAAAGAACAAAGCGAAATGAGCGAGCTCAACGGCCTGATCCACATCAGCATCTTCACATACAATGAATGGTGACTTGCCTCCAAGCTCAAGAGTCACTGCCTTAAGGTTGCTTTTTGAAGCCAAGTCAAGAATAATCTTCCCGACATCAGTAGACCCGGTGAAAGCAACCTGTAGAGTGCAGAGGATTTATCAGAAGTTCTACAGAAAGCAGAACTTCTAAACTTTTAATTCTTGCAGAAGCTTTTCCAAGAAACTAGGAAAAGCTCTGCAGAACAAGATACATAAGAAATGCAGAAAGCGCTTGAAATACGAAGAACGGTTCAAGGTTTGTCTTTTAAACCTTATCGATGTCCATGTGACTAGCTACGGCTGCACCAGCTGTAGCACCAAATCCAGAGACTATGTTTACAACTCCTTCCGGAAGTCCAGCCTGTCATAAATATCAGTTACTTGAGAAAAAAACATGACAGATTAAATCAATGAGATACTACTTGTATATATGGTATTTAATTCAATTCAAGCAATCAACATTACTAAAATTCAATGAAAGCCTATAAGTTGTAGTAAAGAAAAAAGCTCTAATGGACAAATGAAAGCAAAACAAAAGTACCTCGTGAAGTAGTTTTCCAACAAGAAGAGCGGACAGAGGAGTTTGCTCAGCCGTCTTGAGGACAATGGTGTTTCCGCAGGCTAAAGCCGGTCCAAGTTTCCAAGAAAGCATGAGAAGAGGGAAGTTCCATGGGATAATCTGTCCAGCGACTCCTATAGGCTCATGGAGGGTCTGCACATGGTGTGAACCGTCTCCTGGAACTGTCATTCCATGGATCTTGTCTGCCCAACCTGAGAAACTCATCGAAGAACAAAACACCATTGGTTTTCCTTTAAAACATATCAGGAAAATCAGTGGTTTCACTCACCAGCATAGTACCGGAACACCCTGGCAACCATAGGCAGTTCAACTTTGGCAGATTGTTCATAAGGTTTGCCATTATCCCAAGTCTCAAGAGCTGCAATCTCGTCGTTGTGTTGCTCGATCAAGTCAGCGAAACGATACAGTATCCTTGATCTGTCCTGAAGAAATTAGCCAAAGCTAGGAGTCATTTCAAGAGCACAAAAATATATAGGTTGATAACCAAGATAGGCTAATTATTTACATAAGCTGTCATTCTAGGCCATGGTCCTTGATCAAAGGCCTTTCGTGCGGCTAGAACCGCACGGTTCACGTCTTCTACATCACCTTCGGCAACCTGAGCGATCACTTCTCCAGTCCTTGGATCCAGAGTAGGGAAAGTTTTCCCTGTAACGGACATAAAAATTATATCATCATCATTCATCAATGTAAAATGTAAACAATCAGATAGTTGTAACGCGGGTGGTAAAAACTCAGATCACCCCCTAGTTATTAAATATATATATATATATATAATTCAAATACTCACCTGAAGCTGAATCAACGAATTGACCATTGATAAGGAGCTGTGTGTGTTCGACTTTGACAGGTGGAGTAATCGGGTTCTCGAGAGCAGCAGCGAGGCTGCTGTATCTGTGAGCTCCTCCTCCTCTGTTTTTTCCTGAAGAAACAAAACGAGATTCGATTCAAATTTCGATTCATCTTTGAATAATCGAATCCATCGAGAAGTAGTCACAAATCGACGGACAACGACAGATCTTTAACAAAGCACGACAGAATCCAAAAAAAAAACAAAAACAAAAAGACTCGCAGATCATGGATCCGAAATCAACAAAGCAAGATTTCAAACAAAGAGAAGGATTTCGATCGTCGTAGATGCACATATGAATACAGAGAAAACAAAATGGGAAAGAGACAGATCGGAAATGAGAAGAAGCAATACAAATGGTGGATCGCATAGACATACCTGTAAGAGACAAAAGAGAAGAAGAGGACATGAAGGAGCGAGAGATCAGCGAAGAAACTCTTCTTGACGCCATGGAAACTGTTCTTTTTTTTTTTGTTTACTTCTTCTCCTTTACAGTGGCACGGTGATGCTCTCTCTCTCTCTCTCTCTCTCTGTAGATGAGCTCTGGGCGAGTAAGCTTTCGTTTAGTTATTATATGACGAACATAGAAAGAAGCAGTTTAAGAAAAATAGTTATTAGTAGTACTTCTTTTCCACATGTCCACACCCGAAAGTCGTGGAAAGTCAATTCAAAACAGGTGACAACTTCTATTACAATACTATATCTTTTCAACACAAAAATATATAATATGATTTTCCTAATTAAAAATATCTAAGAAAAGTACCAACTATTTACCGGTTATTTTGAAAATATGATACGATATCCCTATCATCAAGGAAGAAGGGATTTGAATGGCTCACCTACCACACAGGTGATTATTTTAGTTTATCAAATCGTTCTTCCCAAATATAATATTAGCTGGTTTGCCTTTGTTTGGGAGAAGTTTGAGATCAGGATACAATCGTTACTTACTTTTTCTCCATTTGAATTTCCTTGATATATTTACTGAGTCAACCATGATTACCCAAGGATCATGAACAAGGTCACCTAGCCTAGAAATCATTTCCATAAAAACTACAAAGGGCAAACGTAACAATGCTGAGTTTTGTGAGACGAATATAAAATTGTCTATTCTCGCCTTGGATTTGGAGTCTTCACTATGGCGGATTTATTCCTCTTTGCAATGTGTTGAAGAGACAAAGTGTTCTCTGGGTTTTGGTTCGTATGTACCGCCCCGGCTCGCTCCGCTAAGTCGGAGTAGTTTAGGAAAGTTAGGTTGCAACGTATCTGCCCTATTATTATGGAACGGAGGGTAACGAATCATTGTTCGGGTGGTGATTCGTCTAGACTCAAATCGCTAAAGTGCTTAAAAAGATTGGGTTTCGACTTGATCGCAAGGATCGCAACCCTTTTATCTTAATCTTGTCTTTTTTTATATTACTTAGATAGTTTCCTTATTTTGGCTTTGCTTCCATCTTTTGGAATTGTGGAATTCTCCTTTGTAATTCTTGATTAATATTCATGAGATGAAAAAAAGGAAAAAAAAAAACAATGCCCGAGCCTTTAACCAAGAAAAAAAAATAACATGAGAGCTCAGAAACCTCGAAGGTTGTGAAATCTAAAAACAAAAGACACTAATAAGAGGAAAGTGCATTCTCACCATCAAATAACTCGTTCATCCAAACGGGTGGTCCAGTAGCCCTATATGATTGTCGACGATCACCTTGAATTACACTTTGAACAGTGAAAGATGCTCCTCTATGGAGTGATGACTCTTCAATATGTATCATCCATTCATTTAATCTAAGAAAGAGCTTCTTTTTTTTTGTTCAACGCTTCTTCATTAACTTAAACTTGCATACAAGAAGAGGGAATTAGACATCCTCTTAGATTTCCACAACATAAAGTAAACGCAATAAAAATTAAAGCAGATAAATCATCGCGAAGGATGGCCAGCAGATCCGAGGAAGGCCTCAAATGCGTCAAGATCGTCTTTACGGCTAAGCCGCTAAGCCGGAGACTAGTGGTTTAATCACTGTGAATCATGGCTTTGGAAGACTACCCATACCTCCGAGTTTCCTCATGATGGTTAGGGAATTGATCGGAGTTAAATCTGAGACGAATCTTACTCTCACCAGGAGAAGGAAAGGTGATCGAGTTCTCTCCAAAAAGGAGAAAGTTGCACGATTTGAGAATCCAGAAAACTTTGACCTACTCACAACAGAGAAGGTATCTAGCTCAAAACACATCCATGATAAAGCCAACATTGTGTTTATTACAATAATCAAAACCCAGAAGAAACTAGAACCTGACCAGATATTGGGTAAGTGATATGGGCCTTCATTTCCATTTTTCTTCGTTGGGCCCATAGAATCCACGTGATGGGCCAAGCCCAGATTGCACACAAGTGCCTTTCCAAGAGGTTTGCAAATCTTGACGCCGGCTACGATGGATATGAATGTGAAAGAGGGGTCGGCGCAAAGGAAATCAGGATACAGTGTCGCGGTCGTCGGGAGTACGACCCAGCCTGTGATGGACGGTGGTGCTGGTGGATCCAAGGATTTATCTCGCCGGGAAGATGTGAAAAATTTGACCGAAACCGTGACCGGAATTTGATAAGAGTCGAGACCTTTTCCGTTACAAAAATCCGGCGGGTCGGGAGGTACTGGAGGGTCCGGTGGGTGAAGGGTGTTAAGCGGGGGAGGAAGCAACCTACGGTGAGAGAGTCTTACCACCGATTGTGAAGGACACAAACGGCAGAGGGTAAAAGAGATTCGTAGTGTCTCGCCGGTAGTCATGGAGAAGCAGAGATAGCGGAGGTTAGAAGTTACCAAACCAGAGCAAACACGGCGGAATGGTTCTTGCCGACGATGATAGTAGCCGACGGAGGATGAGATAGGTTCTTCGGTGAGGCTTGGACGAACCCAAGAAGGATGGCGTTGTGATTTCCAGGAGGAGGATTATCGCCGGTGAGTGAAACTCATCTTAGATAGACGGCGGCGGCTACCTCGAACTCCGGGTCTAGGAGAAACCTTCTGCTAGGGCAATAAAAGAGCTTCTTTAAAAGCGAAACTTGAAAGGTGAAGGAGAACCAAGCTTTTGGTCTCAAGACTACACCTAACATATCGTGGTCTTGTGAAGCAATGATCACCTTAATGGTCGTTTATGGACTCCAAAGCCCAATTTAAGCTCTGCAACTTTGCTTCATCTTTATTTGTAATATTTTTGAATGACCTTCTGCTATGCATCAACACTTTGCCATGGGAGACTCTTATAACCCAAGCCCCGCCACTTGTATTTGTCTCTTTTGACTAAGAGCTACCAATGTTTCATTTGACCCAAGTGGTGGGAGGAGCTTTCCAAGTAGAGGTTTGGTTCTCCCTCACTATTGTGGTCTGAGTAATATGATTTTCCGCCTGTGCCAAAAACTATTTTGTTGATTATTCCCTAATTCTTCTTATCGTTTCATCTGGCCAAAATCGTTTTCCTTCATCGAACAGAGAATTCTTGTTTTTCCAAATCAACCATATTATCCATGGAATAGTTGTTTCTCAGATCAATTGGAATTTCAAATCTTGTTACCAAGAACAGGAGAAATATGATTAGAGTAAATGAAATATGATTCAAATCCTATACCTTGGATAATATGGTTGATTTGTATCGAATTCCTGATAGGTGCATTCGTATCGAATTGCAAATGCAAGTTCGAGTAGATGGGCTTTCGTTAGAAACTTATTATTATTATTTTTCTAAACAATTTCTTCTTTTTCTTCACGCAAATCTTTTATGTACAACCTGAAACTAGATAACCTCTTGATTCTGAAGTGGATGTTGCGAGCTAAAGTCTCTCCAAAATGTACACTTGTAATATAGAGGACCTCATTAAAAATCTTGGTGTTGATTTCTTTTGGATTTGATTCATAATCAATCCATGATCAAGTGTGTTAGTTGGCTTGGGTTATAAGATCTCCCATGGCAAAGTGTTGATGCATAGCGGAAGGTCATTCAGAAATATGAGATCAATGATTCGATACGAATTCGCCCATCTGCAAAATTCAACCGATCATCATTGATTGATTTCATTCATTATGGGCTGCAATTTTGCCTAGAGGCCCAACTTCTTTTTCTTTTCATGTTAATTCGAAAGCCCATCTACTCGAACTTGCATTTGCAATTCGATCGATACGCACCAACAAACATTACACGTGGGATATAGCGCGTGGAGTGAACGTGCTGTACAGGCGAGTGCGGGCATAAACCGCGAATAAAAGCAAGACATAAAAAGCCAAAAAGCTGAGTATATATAAAAAAAAAAAACGATATATTCGAGGCCCAAAAGGCAAAAGGCAAAACGCAAAAGCAGTATCATTATCGTATTATTATCATCATCACATAATTATTTCTCCTTTTAGAATAAAATAATTATTAATAAATGAAAAAATGACATTTACAGTGTCACACCGAATCATATCATTTTCTCCTTCTTCTTTTTCTTATATCTTCCGCTTCACTTCACATCAAAAACCCTAATCCCTCTCTCTCTCTCTCTCAGTTCTCCTCCTCTCGAGGTTTCTCAGGTTCGATATTCACAACAGCAGCAATGGATTCCACCAAAGAAGCTTCCGTTACCGATTTGAAGAGACCGAGAGAAGAAGAGGATGATAACGCCGTCGTCGCCGCCGCTTCAATGGAGACGGATAACTCCGTTGATGGCGATGAGAAGAAGGAGCCTGCTTGTTTCTCCTCCGTTATTCCTGGGTGGTTCTCTGAAATGAGTCCAATGTGGCCAGGTCCAAATCTCATCTCTCTCTCTCTCTTGCTTTGATTCAAAGGGGAAAAAAAAATTCTCTCTCTTTTGATTCTTCAGTTTCTTATGTTTTATTTATGATATGCAGGAGAGGCACACTCTTTGAAAGTTGAGAAAATTTTGTTTCAAGGGAAATCAGATTACCAGGATGTGATTGTTTTCCAGGTAAACTAAACAATGACTCTTGCTAAAATTGCATCATTTCTCTGTTTTTTTTTTTTGTGTAATGATTTATCCTTTTGTTGATGTTGTTGTTAAGTCTGCGACATATGGAAAGGTATTGGTTTTGGACGGAGTAATCCAACTTACGGAAAGAGACGAATGCGCTTATCAGGAAATGATCACTCATCTTCCACTGTGTTCTATTCCTAATCCAAAGAAGGTAAAATCAATTCCTTTGCATTTTTGGTGAGTGTGTGTAAGTTCATAGGTTATCAAAGTGTATTGCTTTGGACTGTAATGAAAGGTTTTTCGTCTCGGGTGCATCATTACTTGTGGAGAAACAGAGTTCCTTTTTATCAGATATGAATTATAGAAACTAATTGAGCTGGCATAAATGATTACACTCCAGAGTCCAGAGTGCTGATAGGAATTTGTCCACTAGAGAGAAAAGGTAGATGATCAACATTTTTTTTGCTTTATATATGTGTAAACTTTGATGGCCTCCTGAGAAAAAAAGGTACATTGTCCCACGTTCTCTTCTGGCAAAGTTAGAGAACTCAAGTAACTTTATTGGGTGATAGAAAATGTATCAACTGGCTGAAATGATTAGGCCTCTAGTTTGGTAATGGGGAACTGTTTGAGAAAAGGTAGATTTATAAAAGCTTCCAAATTTGGTTTTGCTCCTCCCAAGTATCAGAATTGGGCAATCTAACTGTCTTGGGTTTTGGTAAAGTGTAGCAGCTAAAAGTGCTGTTTTTGTGCTTTTAGCCAGTAAAGCTATAAGCCAATGTGTATCTGATCAAAGCATTTCTAGTTCTTCCATAGGTCTTGGTCATTGGAGGAGGAGATGGAGGTGTACTGCGGGAAGTTGCACGCCATGCTTCTGTTGAGCAGATTGACATGTGTGAAATTGATAAAATGGTGGTCGACGTGAGTGGTTACATACTTTTCACCTTTCCGGCATCTCTGTTTCAGTTCATGCCTTGTTATCAGAGTAAAGAATGGTCAGATGTGTATTTTAGTTTAATCTCTTTCCACCTTCTGGGAATCTTCAGGTGTCTAAGCAGTTTTTCCCTAATGTAGCGATTGGATACGAGGATCCTCGTGTGAACCTCGTCATTGGTGATGGTACAATACCGTCACTTTTATCACTATTTCTGAAATTTTATGTAGCTAAGTTCAACACATGTTGCCATTTTCAATCCAATTTTTTCAAACTGATCGGTTAGTGGATCATTGCAGGTGTTGCTTTCTTGAAGAATGCTGCTGAAGGATCATACGATGCAGTTATTGTTGACTCATCAGATCCAATCGGTAACTACTACTACCAATTAGATTAACTCTTGCTGTTATGTTGAAATGAAAAAGCACCCTTTAACCTTGATTATGCGTGCTGGTGTGTCAGGTCCTGCAAAGGAGCTGTTTGAGAAACCCTTCTTCCAATCCGTGGCTAGAGCCCTTCGTCCTGGTGGGGTTGTGTGTACTCAGGCTGAAAGCTTGTGGCTCCACATGGACATCATCGAAGACATTGTTTCCAACTGCCGTGAGATCTTCAAGGGTTCTGTGAACTATGCATGGACCAGCGTTCCTACATACCCTAGGCATGTTCAATGACCTTTAACATTCAATCTCTCTCATTTTTTGTGATTATAATATAACCTGATGTTAATCGTTTCACACTTTTTTCTATTGCAGTGGGGTTATTGGATTTATGCTCTGTTCAACCGAGGGACCTCATGTTGACTTCAAAAACCCAGTGAACCCAATTGATGAGAGCTCCAGCAAATCAAATGGACCCTTGAAGTTTTACAACGCCGAGGTAAATACAAAAAACAAAAAAACTCTCAATTCCATGTCTAGACACTCAAATCCTAACATGTGTTCTCATTTCTTTGGGGGTTTCAGATTCATTCAGCCGCGTTCTGCTTGCCTTCTTTCGCCAAGAAGGTAATTGAGTCAAAAGCCAACTGAAAAAGGGAAAGAACTAATCTGGAGGATCGTTGAATTTATAAAAATAAAAGTTCTTTGCAATTTTCAGAATGTTCTGTTGTTTCAAACCATGTCTTCTTTTAGCATAATAGCATTACACATCGCATGTTTTTAGTTATTGCCTTGAAGCTGGGAAAGTTAATAAGCTTTATACCTTCTTACCATTTATTTATTTAAAGATTCAAACTTTGGATTGATCCAAGTAAAGTCGCTAAGTAGGAGGAGGTTTAGCTTGTTCTACATCACCCTTTTTCTCCAGAACCCTGGTTTTACAATCATGATAACAAACAACACAAGCCACCCATTTAAGCACATTCCCTACACAAATCAAACCCACATAGAGACCAGTGTACAACACTCCATTTCCACTCCAACTCTGACTGCATTTGGAGTATAAACATGGTATCCTCATCGCAAGAGCGAGGACTAAGAACACAAGCATCATCCAGAGGTCACGCTTCTCGTGTCCTCTTCCATACCAAGCTGAAAGAGACAGAGCATCGCTTCCGTAGATGCCTTGACCATCTTCATCCTCCTCTACGACCGAAACAACCATACCCATGTTCCATCCCGCGCTCCATTTGCAGTCAGAAAAATGAAGACAGTACCGTGAATCAGAACACCATCACGTGGAACAACATTGCTCCTAGATCGCGAAAGCTTTCGTGTTCGCGTGAGAGAGAAGCAATGAATAAGTAGTTGGTCGAATCAGAGAGGAAACCGAAGAAAACAGAGGTTGACCAGAGTAGGACATAGAGAGATGTGATCAGACAACCTCCTACTCTCTTCTTACATATCTTGACAGATCTCCGAACCAAATAAAGCAGCCCCAACGGTTTTTCTTCGGATGTGTAAACAATCGAAGAAGCTGCAACGACCGTGGTGGTGGTGAGGAGGTCGATAAGGCTGTAGGGGATAAAGTAGAGCAGAGATGTCTGAACCAGCCATGGAATCAGATCATTCTCCGACAAGTCCTCATGATATTTAAGAGCGGAGTAACCCGCAAAACTGAGTTGTTGGGAGATGAATTGGAAAGCGAGTGAGATTGTTGTTTGGAGGGAAAGCTCGAAGAGGATCAAGAAACAAAAGAGAGGAAGAGGAAGAAAGCGAGATTGATGTCGCCGAAGAGTAGCTTTGCAGCACGCTTTAGTAGTTCGATGACACTTAGCTTTTCGCCCATCTTCACCTCCATTGATTTGGTGCTCTGTATCTTACATTAAAAGAAGAAGAAAGGGCAATCACAGATGTGGACTTTGTGATGTGTTGCTAGTAGAATATGTGACTAGTGATTAGCCTTCCATTACAATAATGGTCGTCCTTCATTGACGTTGACTTGGTCTATAAGTATGTAATGTTGGAATAGTAGTGGAGGTTTACTAGATAAGAGCTTCAAGTCTATCAGATGAACGACTTCTGATTAGATAGAAATGAGCAAAACCAAGATTTTGAGTTCCACCATCGACAAAATTGCATTATAGACACAAGAATGCCCGGTTTTCTACATTCTTCAGGATTAGTATGAGTTTTGGCTTAAGATCTGTCCATTAATTATCAAAGAAACAAAGCAAAATCTTACATTGATATAAGCTAGTAGAGGGATTTCTTGAATTAATTTGGCAAGCTATGAACAATAAGGAAACTAGGAAAGCAAATACGACCTGACCAAAAGTGGAAGGTTAAACAATTGGTGATAAAGAAATTGTGAAAGGGACAATGTCATTATCTTAGCATAATTGCATTACAACATGTTTTTTTTGCTTTTGCGTTGAAGCTGGGAAATTTAAGAAGCTTTTTTATTTTTTAATATTTAAAGATTATTCAAACTTTGAATTGATTTTAACCAAACTCTTTCAAGTAGCAGGAAGTTTAGCTTGTTCTACATCACGCTTCTTCCTCAAAAACCTAGTCTTACAATCATGGTATGGTAACAAACAACACAAGCCACCCATTTAAGCACATTCCCAACACAAATCAAACCAACATATAGACCAGTGTACAACACTCCATTTCCACTCCAACTCTCACTGCATTTGGAGTATAAACATGGCATCCTCATCGCAAGAGCGAACACCAAGAACATCAACATCATCCATACGTCACGCTTCTCATGCCCTTTTCGATACCAAGCTGAAAGAGACAAAGCATCGCTTCCATAGATGCCTTGACCATCTTCAGCGTCTTCTTCTAAGACCGAAACAACCAAACCCATGTTCCATCCTGCGCTCCACTTGGTGAACTTTGCAGTCAGAAACATGAAGAGAGTACTATGAACTAGAACCACCAGTGCGTGGATCAGCACCGCTACTGGGTCAAGCATGGTATGTCTTATGCGTGAGACAGAACCAAAGATTGAGTAGTTGGTAGGATTAGAGAAGAAACCGAAGAAATAATAAAGAAAAAGAAAGTAAAAGAAAAGAAAAACAGAGGTTGACAAGACAAGGACACAAGAGAGATGTGATCAGAAAACCTCCTACTCTCTTCTTACATATCTTGACAGATCTCTGTACCAAATAAAGCAGCCCTAATGGTTCTTCCTCGGATGTGTAAACAATGGAAGATGCTGTGCAACGATCGTGTTGGTGGTAAGGAGGTCAAGAAAGGTGTAAGGGAAGAAGTAGAGCAGAGCTGTGTGGATCAGCCGTGGAATCTGACAAGTCCTCCCAAAAACTGCGTTGTTCGGAGAGGGGTTCGGAAGTGACAGAGGCGGTGATGATGCCGAAGGAGAGCATCAGATCATTTTCCGACGAGTCCTTCTCGAAACTGAGTTGCTTGTAGAGGAATTTCCCTATGTAGTAAAAGCCTTAGCTTTTGATCCAATTTCCACATCACCCTTCTTCTCCAAGACCCTAGTTCTACAATCATGGTAAAACACTACACAAGCCACCCATTTGATCATATTCCCAACACAAATCAAACCCACATAGAAACTAGTGTACAAGGCTCCATTTCCACTCGAATTCTCACTGCATTTGAAGCATAGACACGGTATCCTCATCGCAAGAGAGAAGACCAAGAACACAAGCATCACCCATAGGCCACTCTTCTCATGTCCTCTTCCATAGTAAGAAGACAGAGTCAAAGCATCTGTTCCATAGATGCCTCGACCTTCTTCTTCTTCTTGTTCTTCTAAGACAGAAACAACCAATCCCATGTTCCATCCCGCGCTCCATTTGCTAAACTTGGCAAGCAAAACTACAAAGATAGCGCCGTGAAACAGAGCCATCACAGCGTCAAACAACATCCTTACTTGATTCTGGAAGCTGCTGCTTGTGTAATAGTACCTGCCACCATCTTCTCCAGTGCTCGCGTAATAGTAGTATGAGTAGTCGCCTATTCCAATCAGATGAATGATGTAGAAATAGTTCGTTGCTGCAAAGAAGAACCCGAAGAAAACAGAGGTTGACAGGAGGAGGACATAGAGAGAGGTGATCAGACAACCACCAAGTCTGTTCTTACATATCTCTACGGTTCGCCGAACCAGTTGACCAAAGGCTAACGGTTCCTCATCAGACGTATAAACAATCGAAGATGCAGAGACCATCGTGGTGGTAGTGACGAGGTCAAGCAGGAGGCTGTAAGGGAACAAGTAGAGCAGAAATGTCTGGATAAGCAGAGGAATCAGCTTCTCTGCCGACAAGGCATGGTCTTGATGAGGAACGTAGTAGTAACTCCAATAATTGAGTTGTCGAGAGAGGTAGCGAGAAGTGAGTAAGACTGTAGTCTGGAGAGAGAGCTCGAAGAAGATCAAGAAACAAAAGAGAGGGAGAGAGCAGAGGAAGAGGAAAAGAGCGAGGTTGATGTTACCGCATAGTAGCTTCGAAGCTCGTTTGAATATGTTGATAAACGCTAGCTTCTCCTCCATGTTCATCTTCATCTGGTGGGTGTTCTCACAATCTCACTCACCAAAGAAGAAGATTGCAGATTTTTTATGTGTAGCAAATAATATGCATCTGGTCTTTCCATAAATGGTCGTTCATCAATGATGTTGACTTCAACGTTGACGTTGACTTAAGACTTGGTCCAAAAGACTACTGGTAATCTTAGGCCTCGGACGGATTCGGATATTCGGACTTCAAATATCCGACCAAAAATCAGGATATCCGCCGGATCCAAAAATAATAAAAAAAATAATTTAAATAATTTAAAAATATTTAAAAAACAGTTTTTTAAAATTTGCATAATGTTTTTAAAAATAAATATTATATCTATTATAAAAAGAAGTTAGATTTTATATATATTTAAGATAAAAATAGCTTAATATATGTAAAATATATATGTTTTTGATAATGCGCCCGGATCCGGACCTTAAAATTTTACTATCCGGATCCGGATCCTAATTTTACTATTCTTATCTGGATCCGAACTCCCCGTATATTCTAATTTTCAGAGCGGATCTGAACGGATACCAGATCGGATCTCGGATTCCGGATAATAATTCCACCCCTAACTGGTATAGTATACAAACAGGGGCTGATGGGAGGGTGGACCACATGCCCTATTATGATTATCAAATATTTTTGAGACAATATTTTATTTACTATGCTTCTTAAAGAGATTTTGGGGCTTTGGTGATAAATATAAGGATGAATTAGACTAAACTACTCTTTTAAAAAATAAACTATAAATGGTAGACCACTTGAAAAGCAATTAGCTCTCATACCTAAGAGAAACAATTTTTTTTCGACTGACTCAGTTTATGTCTGTCTGTGTCATGTGACATTATGACATGACGTAAAGCCATAACAACACAAAAATATATTTATATTTATATCATTTTTTCTTTCATTAAATTTTCTCATTTGATTTTTGTTTGATCTAATGTTTGTTTGTAAATGTGAATCATCTCGTCATCTATATATATATTAAAAACCAAGATTTTTCCAACATATATTACAATTTAAAAAAATTTTAAACGAACATAAATTGCTCAAATCATTCATATATTGTTACAAAAAACATAATATAACATATTATATGTTACATATTTTTATGATACAATATTATATAGTAAAATGACATGTTATAAGATATATATATAATATGTCATATATTACTATGGTTTATCACAATGTTATCTTACATATCATGTATTATAGTATAATATATATGATATAACATGTTATATGCTTATATAATGTAACATAGTATATTGGATGTTATATGTTTGTACGGTATAACATGTTATATAGTAAAATAACATGAAATATTTTATACCATGTGTTGATATTGTATGACAATATATATTATGTTTTGATATGATTAATACTTACGAAGAAGTTATCCAAAAAATATATTATATACAAATATTGTAATATATGTTGAAATGCATCTATAGATCACAATTATAACTATGAGATTTAAAACATTAGTCATAAGATTCGATGACAATCAATTAGCAATCAATACACTTAAAAATATTTTAATTATTTCAAATTATATTCTAATTTAGAAAATTTAACAAAAATAATAAAATGTGATCATTGACACTTCTAATGATACTGTTATTTAAATTTATGGTATGTTATATATTTTGTGATGATTGAAGTTTCTCGAAATTACTATTTGTTTTTTAATTAATTTATTTAAACAAACATTCATTTGATTTGAAAACACAGTTTAAATATTTGATTTGAAAACACATTTGAAAGAAATCTCAATCTAACATATCGAAAAATACACTTGATGGTTTCTGACACATACATAGAATATAGCCGTCTTTTTTATGACTGAAAACATCCATTAAAAGAATGGAAAAAAGAAGGGTGAATTAGTGTAAACTCCTTTTTAAAATAAAACAAAAACAACAAGGTAAAAAAAAATCAATTAAGTGTGCAAGTGAGAGAAATCATTTTGTTTCCGTTTTACTCGTCTGACACACTATATCAATCTCTGCTATATGAAGAAATGACAAGACAATTTCTTTTTTTTTTTAATCTTTTTTTTATCTTTTTATCTTTTTATTTTTATATTGTTTGATATAATTAATTTAAAAGTAAATCATATCACATCTATATCTATTAAAAAAAAAATTTTCAAAAATTTTATTCTGCATATACTACAATTTGAAAATTTTTAAACAAGGATGAATTATTCGAATGATTCGTATAATGTAGCAATAAAAAGTGTACTAGCATATAACATACTATATACTAGTATGGTATAGTATGTCATATTCCATATAACATATTATATGATATATAGCCATAGATTACATGATATACTATATTATCATTATACATATATCATATGTTATGTTGTGTTATCTACTAAGTAAATATCGTAATGTTATTTGAAGATTGTCTTATAACATGGTGGATATGATTTAACATGTTATCTGATATATTTCATGCTATTTGTTAGTATGGTATAATAAATTATAAATTATAGCAAGAAAATAAAAACAAAATAATAAAGTTTGATCATCGACATCTTTTAATGAAATGTCATTTTAAATTATGGTCTTAGTGAAATGTCATTTTAAATTATGGTATGTTATATCATGTTAGTGAATGTAGTTGCATAAACAATCTTATTAATGTGCTATGATATGCCATTACGAAATATATCATAAATCTTGTCATTGAGATCTCGAATAACATATAATGATGTGTCTGAGAATATATGTCTATCTATATAAACTTTGAATATAGTTTGTTGAATCTAAAAAAATTATGTGTAGATGAATAGTATAAAACAATATAACTTGGTAAATGTGTCATTATCTCCAATTGAAGTTGTTGTATTATGATACATTATGACAACATGTCATGTCAAACATGAGAGACGACAATAGGGGTATTATAGTCATTTGGTAGGTTATCTACTCAATAAACTTATTGACATGTTATATGCTTAAATACTGAATTGTTAGAGTATATATCATACTAGATTGCCCACGCGATGCGTGGATTTAAAAATAAAAATTATAAAATGTGCAATAATATTTTAACTTATTGATTATTTATGAATTAATATTACAAATTTTGATGTTTATACTAAATAATCTTTTATGTTCGAAAACTAAACATTTGTAGCAAATTATTGATACAATGTTATATGTTAAAGAAAGAGATTGTTCATTAATAAAAATTTGCATATGAATCATTGAACTGACATAAACTTGTAGGAGATACATCAAGAGTATGTAAAGAAGGAGATAGAGAGAGAACTAACCGTCAAGAATCTCGTGGATCTTCTTGTAGCAGACATCAAACGGATCTGCTTCCAAGAGATCGTCCTCAGTGATTTCTCTCCGTTCCTTGAATGGCTTGAGGAAGAACTTAATACTTGGTTGAATAAAAAATTGGTAGTCGTCGATCACAGCCAACGTGTTAGCACAAACCATAAGCGCACCAAACTCCAAAATCACACCCTCCGCCCCAAACTCCAGATCGAAGAAAACAACCTCGTTTTGGCTCATGATTACCTGAGAAATTAAAGTTTTTTTTTAAGGATTTGGTTATCATCGATTGATGGAAGCTTAGTAAATCCTAACCACAAGTAATCGAACGAGATAAAAAAAAAATATACAAAAAGATGAACCTTTTGTTCAAACTAGTGATTTGAAGACAAAGGGGAAAATTAGCAGAGGAGAGAGAATCGTATCTGTGGCCACGATTTGATTTGCTTCAGAAGACTCGATGAAGAAGAAGATATATGTTAACGGGCCTAAATGGACTTAAGTAATTTTAGCCAAATATGCTTAAACGGGTTCAGAAATTAATAGGGTTTTAACGGGTTTTGTGTAAACGGGGCGGGCCCGCCCGTATTAACATCACTAGTTCAAACGCAAAGATCGAACAAAACAAGGTTATGATTGAAAAAACAAATAAGCAAAATGCTTGGGAGCAATAAAATAATTATGTGATTGGCAAATGATTGTATACAGATGGTGCACGGTAAAATCTAAAATCGTTAGCTGACATGGTATGATGAAATAGAATTCAACAGTCCATATTTAGGCGATAATGAAAAGGAAAACTCCACCGTCAATAGTAACTGACCGTGTACGAGGGATCCGTGCACCTTAATATTGCCTCTTAGAAAAAAGCAGCATCATATAAGATATGCTTTGTTCATGATTAAAATAATAAATTTTCTTCGTTTTCGAAATTTCAGTTTTCATATTTTATTCTATACTAGATTTTGATCCCACTATAAGCGCAAGACTAAATAATTTAATAGGTTGAATGATCGATTTTAATATGTATTTTTTTTATTTAAACATATGGCAAAATATATAATTTATAATAACTATAAATGTACAAAAATGATATGTATTGTAAATAAATATAATAAAGTTCAATACTTTAGATCAAACATATGTTAATGCAATTAGTTTAAATAGTTTTATGTGTAAAATTAATCAAAACATGTAAGTTTAGATTTATATGAATTGATTTTCATTATTCGATAAATCTCATAAAGTTTAGATTTATATGAATTTATTAGATACAACAAACAAAAAATAATGTATGTTTTCTAATAATGAAATGTATAGATATTTGTAACTGTGATTAAATATGTAGACTACGACATCAAATGGTAACAGGATAAAGCACATCTGTTATATTCAGCTAGATTAAGTAATTCCGCCAATACTATTTGATATTTTAAAAAATTCGGTCAGATTCAGCTATTTAGCAAAAAAAAAACACTAAATTCAATGATATATAGTCAAATTCAACAATTCTTCAAACACATAGTGATATGCAAATATATCAATCGGGTAATAAAAAATATGAGAGGTAGATGAATTTTTTTTTTTTAAACTTGATGATGATATTTAAGATATCAAAACATTATAATTAAGCTATTCTTTTAACATTAATGATGATATATATTTTTCAGATATTTAAAATCACTACCTAACATATAAATTGTGTTTAGATGTTTCAAGTAACTACGTATGATTTGGATATTTTTTTTTTAAAATTGTTTGAAAAACGTGATTGAATATATATTAAATATCAATTCATACTTTATTAGTTTATTTAACTATTTTGTATAAAAAATTGTTTAACTAATTTTATTTAAATTTAGTTAATTAATTATTTAAAAAAAATCACCTACATTCCGCTAGATTCAGCCGTTACCATTTACATTTTAAGTTATTCAACTAGATTCTGCAATTCAGCTAGATTCAGCCAAATTCCGCTGTGACCATTTAGACCCTATATCATAATAAAGTTATTTGTATAATGTACTAATCTAAATACATATATACACAATAGATAATATTGTTATAAATATTATAATGAAAACTTGTTAATAGATAAAAAAAGATGATATGATAAGTATAAAATGTTACATTTAGTTGGATTTCTATTTTTAAAACATGTATTAATGGGATATTTATAATAATTAATGAGAATATGTAGATATTTCCACCAAAGCATATAGTTTTAAATGAAATATTATGATTGGTTAATTTAATTGAGGTATCCGTTGAATTGCTCATTGAGTGACACATAAGATTTTCTCTTTAGTGTCGCATCAATTAATATATAGATGATAAGGACTTGAATTTCACCTCCAACCTCCGAGATTACAGTAATGTTGTGTTTCTATAGTTTAAACATAACACAGTGGTAACTTATCGTCAATAGACAATTAGATTGCATAACTTAAAGGGTGTTTGTTTGCATTGTGAATGTGAAGGTGACAAAAATGCAGAAATGATTTTATATGACTTATTTACACAGGACTAACAACAAATGACACACTAAAGCAATGTTTTATTACCCGATCCGGAAAGCGAACCTTGTTACCTTCCGGGTCACCACGTCTTCAGGTCAACCCGGGTCAATCCGGTCCAACCGTGGCTCAATATAATTAATATTGTAATATAATGATACAATATATTATTTATAAATTATAATATGTATTTTTCTTTTGTTAATTTTTTCAAAAGTAAAATTTTATATGTTTGTTTGAATTAAGAGAAAATTGCAAAAATACCACTTTGGATATGTACATTTGCAAGAATGCCACTTAGGGGTGTCTATTTGCAAAAATGTCACTAATTATGTATTTTTAAAGCCTAAATCTTAAAATTGTAAATCTTAAAAAATATTTTGACCTCTAAAACCCCTTCACTAAACCCTAATACAACATAGTTAACCCAAACATAAATGATATAATGATTTTTTTTTTGTTGAAAAAGTGACATTTTTGCAAAGATTTTGAACAGGTGACATTTTTGAAAAGTGGCACTTAAAAAGTGGGAGATTTGAAAAAATGCCACAAAACCAAGCTCCATTTACAAGCATGCCACTTGACCAACAATTTATAAGGTGACAGAGAGGAGTAGAAAAGGAAAATGAATAGAACGAGAACAAGCTAAGCCTCCTTACTCCTGGATGAAACACAAACAATTTACAGACCCCGATCTTTTAAATATATTGGAAACAAGACAAATGGAAACCGATGAGAAACTGTGTCTTGCCGCTGTTATACTGGTTGAAGGCATTCTCATTGCTGCAAATCCGTCAGAAAAGATTATGTACTCCCGCTTAAGCTGCGCATCAGACTTTGAACTAGACTACAGCCAACCTTGGGGTAAAGAATATTTTGCAATGTTGTCTACTACCATAAAAGGATGACTACATCTTCATGGGACAAAAACCGGTACGATGTCAAAGGCTTCGTTCTAGCCATACATTTATGGTCACTCAGCGCCATTCCTACATTTGGCGAAAAATTCGCTACAAAATTGGAAGGGTCAGAAGAAGAAGTCCCATTGTGTTTAAGATGGGCAAGCACCGACTGCCCAAGGACTTTATCCATTGTGCAAATCGAAAAAGAGGATGGTGTAAGATCCTTCTATTCCTCTTTTATAAAGATAATTTTACACATTTTTTAATACCCTCTTTTTCTCCAGGTTTTGATTAACGTGATTGTAGGTGATCCAAAGTATTACAACCATTTAGTCTCCCCAACACATGATGATGATGCCGGGTTGATGGAACTTGTTGATATTATTATGAAAGGAAAGTTCAGGATGAAAGCATCATACTGGATTGCTGGATCAGTAAATATAGATGATATATGTCAAGGTATAGAGGAGACATATAATGCAGCAACCCAGATTGTCCGCATCCTGATGCAAGAGCAGAAGAAGCAAACCAAGAAGCATCAGATGACACAGGACGAGAAGCTTGACATGATTATCACCTTGCTCAAAAATTTGGGACTCAGAATAGCAAGGATAGAGCAGTTCCTAGGAATAAAAAATGAACAAACAGAGGTAAGACTAAGAACTTATATATATTCAAAAATGTTTTTATTTAAATGTTACTCATGCTGCATCTCTTATTTCTCTCGCAGAGCGAGAAACAAGAGAACGAGACCCAAGAAGGAGAGACTCAACAAAAAGAGGTAAGCAAATTATGAAGTTCTTTTACAAAAAAGTCATTTTAAAAACAAACTGTAAAAAAAAGCTGTATCTATCGTTTTCTCGCAGCCTGAAACACAAGAAGACACTGAGAACCAAGAAGAAGAGGTAAAAACAACAAATAGACAATTTATAAAGACTATTTGTAACCTAGATAGAGAGTCAAGATGAAGTCTATTTTTAACCATCTTGTAAACTTTTTTCACTGTTTTTTAACTGTCTATACCACATTCTTGTATCATTATGCTGCAGATCCACAATGATGATGTTGATAACGGTGTGTAACGCCCGTGAACCAAAAAGGGGATTTTTTGGGCATATGTGTCGATCCACGGGTTAAAATCAGACCGAGAGGTTTGATTTCTGATCGTTTCGATTTGGGCCGGTTTAGAAAACCCTAGGGTTTCGTTATAAAAGCGTAGGGAAAGCATTTTCTCTTTTCTTTTGGCCGAAATCAGAAGAGGTTGAGAGACGAAAGAGAGTGTTTATGTGAGGATTGTGAGAGAAGTGATTTCCTTGAGAGAAAATCAATTCTGCTTGGGTTTTTGGAAGAGACGATCGGCTGGGAATATGGGATCGGATCAGAGTGAAACTTTGAGGGTACGTTCTCCACTCTCTAATCTTTATTTAGGAGGAAACGGTTTGTAAATCAGATGTGTATTCTGAGAGTTATCATTCTTTTTCCGAGAGAGGTTTCTGCAGTTTCGTGTCTGTGATCAGTCCGCTTCGAGGGAGGATTCCCGTCGAACCAAACAAAATCAGGAAAAGATACATATGCCGTTGGAAAGATCTCGCTGTCTAGTTTCTAGATCAGGGTTTTGATCCTGATTCGGAGCTAATCTCCGTTCTCTGTGTTCTTTCGTTTCAGGATGTTATTTCTGAAATCTCTGTTTTTCCAGTTCCGATCAGCGAGATTGCAACCTCTTTTCCCGTTGGATATTAGGGATGCAGAGGACAATCTACATACCGTTGTGTAGATCTCTCTGTCTAGTTTTCAAAACAGTTTTCCGATTCTGTTTCGGAGCTGTGGTTGATGAGATAATTGATTCCGAAATCAAGATGAGTGCGCGACCATAGACCCTCGGATTAGGATTTGATGGAATATGATTGATTGCTGTTGTTCCTGATTGTATTCGTGTTTGGATGTTGAATTTTGTGCAAGAAATCGATGAAAACGCATCTGGAATCTATCCATGACAGGATATGATCGATTCTGGTTTTCTGGGCTTCGTGTCGGGCGACACACGGTGTTTGTGTCGAGCGACACAGATTGTGTCGATCGACACAGGGTGTTTGTGTCGATCGATATGCATTTCTGATTGCCGTCAGTTTGACATATTGATCGTTGTGTTTTGCGTGTTGTTTCATAACCCTGGTATTGTATCTATGCTATGACTGAGTACATGGTCTGTTGATGGGAGGACCGTCTCACTGAGTATTTGTGATAATACTCACGCATCTCTTTTTGCCATGTGATGTAGGTAAAGACAAAGTATGATCGTGGAATCAGGACGAGGACGAGATGGATGATCTAGTGGTCTCGTTTGCATGGATTATTGGATTGCTAGGTTGTTAGTGATTCGATATAGAACGGTCTAGGATGTTGAATGATTGGTTATTGGTTTATGAAGTATTATTTAATGGTTTATTTGCATAATTGATTTCCGCTGAATGTTTGCTGTATTGAGAATTTTAGCATGTTGAGGGTTAGCATTTATGGGGATGCTAATTCGGTGCTAATTTATATATATAAAAAAACGGATCGGGTTGTTTCACGGTGTGCCAAGCACATTTGAAGATTCGGTTTGCGAGGCAGATATGCAAGAGGCAAGTTATGTTGGAGATGACGAAGGAGAAATAAATGACCATGAAGAAGATAAAGAAGATACAGAACCAAACAAAAAGGTGCGAAGTAAAAATGATTTAAGATTGTTTTAAAATATTATTGTAAACTTATTTAAAAGATTATACACTGTTTTTCAGGCTAAATCAAGAACTCCGCTTTTCTCAACTCTGAATTTTAACCTTTTGTCTGAAGAAGAACCCAGTCAGACAAATAAGGAGAAGGAGAACAAGACTGGCACCCAACAAGTGCCAGTCTCGATCAAGACTAGATCCTACAGCAAGACGAGATCATCGAAAAAGCCTAAGCAAAAAGTGGTTAGAATTCAGAACTTTATTCAATGAGTTAGAAAAAGTTTTTAAAATATTTATATATCCTAGTTTTTGTTCTCTATGCAGGACAAAAAGAGGCCTAGAGAAACAGAAGCACCTAACAATTTACCCAGCGAACCTGATATTGCCCTAAGGAGGAGTAAACAACAGCATATACCCTCGGCGAGCACCGTCTCCCCTTACACCGAACGATTCATCCTTTCGTGAAAGTTCTTAAAACTAGAGCTGCCAAATTAGCTGAATGGAAGAGGGTATGGAAACAGAAGTAAGTTTTCTTATAGAAATGTTGTTTCTTTACAAAACAGAAGTGAGTTTTGCCATAGAAAAATTCAAAAACTAAGAACATTTATAAAAATGTTAATAATCAAAGAAGCAAAAGTTGATGCAGAGTCGTTTACGGCGCTAGAGATGCCAGGGAAAGCTATGTTGACAACGGTATTGTGGTGATAAAGTTTATAAATTTTTTTAACATTTTTTTAACATTTTATAAAAAGGCATTTCTAACCAGTTTATAAAATTGTTTTCAGAGTTTTTTTCACAACCCTAGATTTACAGATTTATAAGGTTTATAAAGATTTTTTAAGGATATTAAACGCTTTATAAAGACTATTTGTAAACATAGATTTACAGATTTTTAAAGATTTTTAAGGATATTAAACGCTTTATAAAGACTATTTAACATAGATTTATAGATTTATAAAAGAATTTTATGGATTTTTAAAGATATTAAACGCTTTATAAAGACTATTTAACCTAGACTTACAGATTTATAAGGTTTTTAAGAATTTTTTAAGGATTTATATATACAGTTTTTTTCTCACAGCTTTTAACAGTCTGATTTACACATTCTTGTATACAAATGATTTGGCAGCATGTCGATTTAGCTTTGATGATGTTTAATAAGCGCATGGAGCAGAATCTAGACCTCTTCCGGAAAGGAGGTTTCATTCTTCAACCCTCATTTTTCACGCTGATCAATGAACAATTTTCAATTTTTGTTGACGAAATGGAGAGTTTCGAGTTTGAAACAAAAGGGATCAGAATAGAAGGTTTTGCAAAGGACGTTGTGTTCATATGCATACCTTTTTTGGTGAAGGCAAAGTGTTGGATGTCGCTGATCATTGATTTGGTTAATTCAGCAATAATGGTTCACGATGTTTCCAATCAGAATATCCCAGAGGAACCAACAATAAAAAGGCTTACCCCATTCGCCATGATCCTCCCACACTTTATCAACTACATCAGATGAGATGGAGCAATGGATGTCTCTCAATTCCAAGTCAGCATAAACAGAAAAATTCCAAAGGTAAATTAGAAGTTTAAAAAAAAAATTATAACAAGTTTATAAAGAATTATAACTTGTCTGATAATCTCTTATTTTATAATTAAAGGCTCTAACGTTAGAAGATACATGAGTCTGCATGTTGAAGGTGATCAAATGCTGCTTAATGGGTGTAACGCCCGTGAACCAAAAAGGGGATTTTTTTTGGGCATGTGTGTCGATCCACGGAGTAAAATCAGATCGACGGTTTCGGTTTATGATTTGCCGGTTTGTAGAGCGGTTTATGGGACACCCTAGGGTTTGTATAAAAGGGGTGGAACAGACGCGTGTTGGTCTCATTTTGGCCGAAAATCAGAGAAAGAGGAGGATTCGAGAGAGAATCAAGAGAGGTTGTGAGTTGTGTGTGATTGAGGGTGAATGAAAACTTCTGTTTGAGTGTTTGAGAGGGCAAACGGCTGGGAAATTCGAGGAGGATTGGGCTGAAACTTTGAGGGTAAGTTCTCCGATCTCTGGTCTCGATTTGAGCGAAATCCGTTCGTCATTTTGTTGAATATTCGTTGAGTTATGGCTGTTTGAACTTGGTAGGGTTGTGCAGACTTGTTGTTGCGATCAGTCGGCTTCGGGAAGGCTTTCCGATCGAACCAGACCGACTTAGGAGACGATCAGCCTATCTGTAGGAAGCTCTCTCTGTCTAGTTTCTAAATCAGGTTTCTGATCCTGATTTTGAGGTATTATCCGTTCTCGGTGTGCTTTCAAATTCAGTGTGTCGTTCCTATCTTCTGAAATCCTAATTCGGTTTAGGTGATTTTTGGAGGAGACGAACGGCTAGGAAACCCAGATCGGATCGGGGTGAAACTTTGTGGCTAAGTTCTCCAATCCTTTTTCTTGATGTGGGTGAAAACCATTCGTCAATGGGTTGAGTATTTAGGGAGTTATGATCGTTTTCACTGGATAGGTTTCTGCAGTTTTCTGCTGCGATCAGTTCACTTAGAGGGAGGATTCCTGTCGTGTTATAAGGACCCAGAATACAATCTTCATACCGTTGGACAGCTCTCTCTGTCTAATTTCCAGATCGGGTTTCCGATCTTGATTTCGAGGTATGATCCGTTCTCTGTGTGCTTTCAAAGTCAGTGTGTTGTTTTCTGAAATCTCTGTTTTCAGTTCCGATCAATGTGTTTTGCGTACTCTTTTACCGTCGAACCAGAGAGACCCAGTAGGCGATCTACATACCGTTTTGTAGCTCTCGCTGTCTAGTTTTCAGAACAGATTTCCGATCCTGTTTTAGAGTAGTAGTTTGTGAGATAATCTATTCCGAATCGAGGTGAGTGCGGGACCATGGTCTTTACGGGAATTTGGGTGTCATAATGCGTTTGATTGCGAATTGAAATAGTTTGTTGATCGATTATTGTTTGTTTGGAGTGTTTTTAGTGTTTAAATCAACGCAAGTGTCGCGGAATTTGGTTGACTTTACGTTGACTTTTCGGGTTGACTTTTTGGTTGACTTTATGTGTTGACTTTTTGATTGATTGATCGTTTGGTGTTATGGTATCCATTATGCTCGTGCATCTAGACAAGTAGATGGGATGATCGTACCACTGAGTATTTTTGATAATACTCACGCATCTCTTATAACCATGTGATGTAGGTAAAGACAAGGTGTGATCGTGGAATCAGGGCGAGGACGAGATGGATGATCCAGTGGTCTTGTTTGTGTGGATTCAATGGAATTACTAGGTTGTTAGTGATTCGAAATAGAAAGGTTTAGGATGTTGGTTACTTGATTATTTGAATTGGTTTTCATTGTTGGTTATTGAATTGTTGATTAAATGGATTGATTTGATTTATGGAATTGATTGGTTAAATTGCGCATTGTTTTCCGCTGAATGTTTGATTGTGAGAATTTAGCATGTTGAGGATTAGTATTTATGAGAATACTAATTCGATGCAAAAAAAGAAAAAAAAATGGGTCGGGTTGTTTCAGTTTGGTATCAGAGCCATTATGGTTCTAGGGCGGGAGAACGTAGTTGATTGAATGTGATTGTCAATTGCGTTATTTGTGGATTGCTTGATTGATTATGAGTAGTAAGTCAATTGATTGTTGTGTGGGTTTGGAGTCCTAGATCATCATCTCCGAGCCTTCAAAGAGATTCTACGGTATGTGTTGTTTGACCTCTTATGCTTTCTAGTATGCTTAGTTTCTGCTTCTGGTTGAGAAGAGGAATTGTTAGAGATACTAGAGTTCTGCCATTGGTAGGGCAGAGTGTGATGGTTAGAGGTACTAGAGTTGCTAGAGGTATGGGCCAGGGAGGCCGAGGTGGTCGTGGAGGGCGTGAGCGCGCGGGGGCTTGGAAGTGAGTTTGCCGCAATTTTGACTAATGGTTCTACGCAGGAGCGGGTGGCAGACTCGCAGACATATCTGGAGAGGTCAGTGGGTATGGTTAGTATGAGTACTAGTGTGAGGACCGGTAGGCTAGTGAGGGTCCCAGTGATACCGGTGTAGCAGCGGACCCACGAGTGGGTGCAGCTGCAGGTAGGCCCATGACCGTGATGATTGTCTGGCGGGACTGTTACAGCTGATTTTGGAGCGGTTACCAGGTGGGGTACCGGCTCAGGGTCAGGCTCCTGGTGTGCAGCCGTGTGAGCTTGTGTGCAGCCGTGTGGGCTGGTGGGCAGTTAGGTATGACGGGTGTACAGCCGGGTATGGCTGGGGTGCAATCATGGGTTGCAGTTGCGGGTGAGATTCCATTTTGTCGTGGGATGATGGAGCGTATGCAGCAGTTCCATATTTTCTTACAATTGGGAGACCAAGTGAGGTAGTTCTAGTCAGGGATGCTATAGGCGTTAGGAATTGATTTCTCTAGGAAAGGAGGATTTTTCCCGAATAACTCATTTGGAGATGAGGGTTTCTCCAGGAGGGATGAGGATTTCCCCTGTATACTGCTAGCTCGACGGACGGTGTGTTCTGAGAGTATGAGTGGTATAGTGTACCGATAGCTTAAGGGATGTGATCCCGAGAGTGGGAGTGGTGTGGTTATGAGTTATGAGTTGAGAGTAGTCAATGTCTGAAACCTGGCTAGGGGCATATGACTAGATGTAGACCTCAGAGATCATATGAGTTGATCTATAGTGGCCTTGACTGGGTGGGTCAGGTGGTTAAGACCGTAGTGGACAGTATGGTTTTTTACTTGGGTATGAGTAGTTACCTAGTAATTAACTGAGAGATGAGTTATTCTCTGGAGGGGAAGAGTACTTCCTCTCTATACCGAGTAGACCTGGCAGTGCATTATCTTGAGGGTGATGCACGTCTCTGATGGTGAGGCGTTGTGGCCAGGAAGGTGCAAGCAGAGTGGCCTGGGAGGATTCTTGGCTGAGTAAAATGCCAGGTATTTTCGTAAGAGGCGGTGGATCAGCTTGAGTTATGGTTTTTAGAATTGACTCAGGGTGACCGGTCGGTTAGGAAGTTCGATGCGGAATTCAGTCGACTTCTGGTTCATGCGGGTAGAGGCATGGAGGGCGAGCAGCCAGGGATGGTTAAATTTCGGGGATGAAATTAGCTACTCTTGGGTGGGGTGGCGGTGAGTTGGTTTTATGTGATATATTTGGTCTGGTTCTGGGTCTATGGCTGGTTGCACATATTCTTGTTTGATTGTTGTGCGACCAACCGAGTCAACGTTGACCTACTCCGGATCATAGGCATTACATCCTTGATGTTTCTATCGATGCCACGGAGTGGATATTCAGCCGATGGTGCTGTATGATGTCATTCTTGGGTTGGATTGACTGGATCGGTGCAAAGTGCATATGGATTGTCCTTGGGGATAAGGTTTGGGCATTATGAGTTTGTGGTGATGCCTTTTGGGTTAGCAAATGCGCCAGCAGCGTTCTTAAGATTGAGGAACAGGGTGCTCTAGGAGTACTTGGATGAGTTCGTGATCATCCTTGTTTGATGATATCCTGGTTTACTCGAGAAGTCATGTGGAACACGAGGTTCATCTGAGGCTGGTATTGGAGAAGTTGCGGAAGCAGAAGCTGTAGGCTAGGTTGGTTAAGTGCAGCTTCTGTCAGCGGGAGATGGGTTTTCTTAGCCATGTGGTGTCTACAGAGGGAGTTTCTGTGGATCCGGCTAAGATTGAGGCTATCAGAGGGTGGCCTAGACGAGGAATACGGCGGAGATCAAGAGTTCCTTGGTTTAGCTGGGTATTATTGGAGGTTCGTCAAGAACTTTGCGAGTATGGCACAGGCGATGACGAAGTTGACAGGGAACGATGTTCCATTTGGGTGGTCTTCAGCTTGCGAGGAGAGTTTCGGGAAGTTGAAGGAGATGCTGACTAGTACACCGGTTTTGGCATTGCCTGACTCGGGTGAGCCTTAAGTGGCGTATACGGATGCATCAGGTGTTGGTCTGGGTTGTGTCCTGATGCAACAGGGGAAGGTAATTGCGTATGCTTCGAGGCAGTTGAGGAAGCATGAGGGCAACTACCCTACTCATGATTTGGAGTTGGCTGCGGTGATCTTCGCCTTGAAGATTTGGCGATCTTATCTTTATGGCGGGAAAGTCCAGGTGTTCACAGATCATAAGAGTCTGAAGTATTTCTTCACTCAGCCAGAGCTGAACCAGAGACAAAGGCGCTGGATGGAGTTGGTGGCAGATTACGATCTGGAGATTGGGTACCATCCGGATAAGGCTAATCTGGTTGCAGATGCGTTGAGTCGGAAGAGGGTTGCTTCGGCTTACGAGTGTGATATGGAGGATCTGGTGAGTGAGATTAACACAATGAGGTTGTGCGTTATCTCACAGGAGCCGTTGGGGTTAGAAGCAGCTAACCAGGCAGATCTGTTGAGCAGGATTCGGGAAGCTCAAGAGAAGGATCATGGGTTGATTGATGCTTCTAGGGTTGCGGGTTCAGGGTATCAGGTCTCGGCGAATGAGACGATACTTGTGAACGGTCGGGTATGTGTACCCAAAGATGAGAGTCTCAGGCAGAAGATTTTGAGGGAGGCTCATTCAAGCATGTTATCTATTCATCCGGGAGCGACTAAGATGTACCGGGATCTGAAGAGGTATTATCACTGGGTCGGGACGAAGAAGGATGTCGCGAGTTGGGTTGCAGCGTGCAACGTGTGTCAGCTGGTGAAAGCTGAGCATCAGGTTCCGAGCGGTTTATCTATTCCGGAGTGGAATTGGGACATGATTACCATGGACTTAGTGATAGGGTTGCCGGTTTCGCAGACTTATGATGCGATTTGGGTGATTGTGGATCGTCTGACCAAGTCAGCACATTTTCTTGCCATCATGAAGACCGATGGAGTAGCGGTGTTGGCTAAGAAGTATGTGCGTGAGATAGTGAGGCTGCACGGGATGCCAGCGAGTATTGTGTCATACAGGGATCCTAGGTTTGCTTCGGAGTTCTGGAGGGCATTCAAGGCTGAGTTGGGCACTTAGGTCCATATGAGCACAGCGTATCATCCTCGGACGGATGGGCAGTCTGAGAGGATGATTCAGACATTGGAAGATTTGCTGAGGATGTGTGTGCTGGATTATGGTGGTCATTGGGCGGATCATCTGAACCTGGTAGAGTTTGCGTATAATAACAGCTATCAGGCGAGTATTGGGAGGGCTCCATATGAGGCTCTGTATGGGAGGCCGTGTAGGACACCATTGTGCTGGACTCAAGTGGGGGAGAGGAGTATGTTTGGTGTGGATTTTGTTCAGGAGACGACGGAGAAGATCCGTGTCTTGAGGCTGAACATGAGGGAGGCTCAGGATCGGCAGAAGAGTTATGCCGATAGGAGACGAAAAGAGCTGGAGTTTGAGCTGGGAGATCTGGTGTATCGCAAGGCAGCTATGTTGAGGGGTCCTAAAAGATCCATTTCGGAGAATAAGCTGAGTCCGAGGTTTATGGGTCCGTTCAGAGTGGTGGAGCGGGTCGGACCAGTGGCCTATCGGTTGGAGTTACCTCAGAGTATGAAGGCTCTCCACAAAGTTTTCCATGTTTCGATGCTGCGTAAGTGTCTGCATGAGTCTGAGGAGGTGTTGGCTAGAATCCCAGAGGATCTTCAGCCTAACATGACGTTGGCGGCGAGACCTGTGAGGATTCTCGAGAGGAGAGTCAAGGTTCTGCGTCGTAAGAGGATACCATTGGTGAGAGTCGTGTGGGACTGCGATGGTGTCGAGGAGGAGACTTAGGAACCAGAGGCGAGTATGAAGATGAAGTTCCCGAAGTGGTTCGAGAAGCAAGCGGAGGCTTGAGTGTTTTTTCTAGTTTTTAGAGTCTGTACAGCGTGCTGCTGAGTTGTTGTTTTATGTATTTTCGTTTGTGTTGTAACGATTTACATTTTTTTTAGATTTAATAAGATGGGTATTCCTTATTAAAGGTGGTTTATAAGAGGTGAGTTCTTATATGTTATGACTTGTGGAGTCATGGGTTGTGATGACTGGTAGGTCAGGTGATGGCTGGGAATGGAAGTTCTATTCGGCTTAAAGTTGGTTCATGTTCTAGGAGTGGCTAGAAATGAGCTTGTTCATGTTCTAGGAGTGGCTAGAAATGAAATTCGTGTTCTAGGAGTGGCTAGAAACGAAAGCTTTATGCGAGTTAGAATCTGTCTATTCCTTGGGAGAGTCGGAAAAAGAGGTTTTATGTGAGTTAGAATTGTCTTTTCCAGGGACTCTGTGGGAACACCTATGGTGGTTGGGTTGTTTCGAGTGGCCTAGTGGGGGTCACGGATGCGATGATATTCCGAGTGGGGGATGTCATGAGGTAGCCACAGAGGCGATTCCGGTCGACAGGTACTTATGATGCATGTTTCAGAGTATTTCTCCAGGAGACGGGTGGGTTTCCTGCATACTGAGGGATAGTGGTTCTCTCCAGGGAACAAGTGGGTTCCTGCATATACTCGAGAGTTGGTGGTTCTCTCTAGGGGACGAGTGGGGTCCTTACATATACTTTGAGGGATGGTGGTTCTCTCCAGGGGACGAGTGGGTCCACGCACACGTAACTCAAGGGGTGACGATCCTGCGAGTGAGTGTGGTGTATGTGTATATGAGTTATGAGTATGAGATATGAGCAGTAGCGTCTGAGCGTGGTCGTGAGTACGAGTGTGACGACCAAACCCGTCAAATAAAAATTTTTTTGACCCGGATCACTATTATCATAAATAATAATCCTCAACGGTCCAATAAACAAACAGCGCGGAAACAAAGATTCAACAATTAATTACAATTATCGTTTAACAAGCCCATACTTATTAATTCTAGTTCAATTGGGTACTTCACATAGTTCTGAAATTGCTAACACCCTAGCAATTCTAACTTATTACACGAAAACGAGACACTAGATCATTCCCCTCGTCCCGGCCATGATTCCACGATCACTGACTGTCTTTACCTGCATCACATGGTTATAAGAGATGCGTGAATATTATCATAAATACCCAGTGAGACGATCATCCCATCTACATGTTATACACACATGCATAAGCAAAAGATACAATACCAGGATGAACAATCAATAATGCATCACACAACAACCAAACGAGAACAACACGTTCAATATGTCAGACTGACGGTAATCAAAAACCCGTGTCGATCGACACAACCTCCTTGTGTCGATCGACGCATGACCAATCAATACGTCAAACTGACGGCAATCGAAAACCCGTGTCGATCGACACACCCCAACTGTGTCGATCGACACAGCCCACTCTGCTTGACTCCTCTTGAGTCAAAACAACCGTCTGCACAAAAATCCACCAAAACAAACATACGAGAATCGACCCAAACAACACACAATCGCATCCTATCAATTATTTTACCCAGATAAACCTATGGTCACGCACTCACCTTGATTCGGAAAGAAAAATGGATAAAAAATGCTCAAGAACGCTCAAGAACATGAAGAACGGATCCACTAAATCCGAAATCACCTTCCTCCTTCGTGAATCCCGGATCCACCACGATCCCACAGCTTCCCCAATCCGAACACAAGCCTCAAAGATCGAGAACTCGAAAGGAACAATTCAAATCCCCCAAATCTCTCGTTTAATCTGATTTTTCTCCCCAAAAAAATTTGTTGTTCGACTTAAATAGTCAGACCAGCCGACACTGTGTCGATCGACACACACAACTTGTGTCGATCGACGCATGACCAATCAATACGTCAAACTGACGGCAATCAAAAATCCGTGTCGATCGACACACCCCAACTGTGTCGATCGACACAGCCCTCTCTGCTCGACTCCTCTTGAGTCAAAACAGCCTTGTCGATTGACACACAAACCTTGTGCCGATCGACACCCATCCAAAAATTACTTTTTGGATCACGGGCGTTACAACGAGATTGGATGAACTTTGGGGATCAGGAGTGGATCTCAGGTGGTGCTGACCGGGTGGGGTCAGGATTGCAGCCGTGGTGAGACGGTGCAATGAGGCTAGTGTGAGCCTAGTAAAACTCGGGGATTAGGTGTGATCACGGGTGGTGCTGGCTGAGGGCCAGGGTTGTGTTGTGGACGTCGAGTGTAGGGTTATTACTGGAATTGGGTTCGGACAATCCTGGTAGCATATGTTACGCCGATAGTCGTACATGTTCTTGTTTGATTGTTGTACGATCATTTGGTCCAATGCAGGATCAACGGTTGGTCGGACATGTTCTTGTTTGATTGTTGGACGGTCAATCGGGCAGCCCTAATCCGGACCATGGGGCGTGCATCGTTGATGTTCCGGATGAATCTGGGCGAGTTTTAGGCGAGAGTGTTAGCCTTAGCAGGACGGGTTAGGGGATTCGAGTGTTATCTCGAAGGATACTGGTCGCGTGCGGGTCAGGTGATGGAGACCATAGTGAGACAGTGTTGCGTGATTCGAGGTCGAATCCGTGTTAGTGGGGGAGAATTGTAACGCCCGTGAACCAAAAATGGGATTTTTTTTTGGGCATGTGTGTCGATCCACGGAGTAAAATCAGACCAACGGTTTCGGTTTCTGATTTACCAGCTTGGAGAGCGGTTTAGGGGACACCCTATGGTTTGTATAAAATGGCTGGAACAGACGCGTGTTGGTCTCATTTTGGCCGAAAATCAGAGAAAGAGGAGGATTCGAGAGAGAATCAAGAGAGGTTGTGAGTTGTGTGTGATTGAGGGTGAAGGACAGCTTCTGTTCGAGTGTTTGAGAGGGCAAACGGCTGGGAAATTCGAGGAGGATTGGGCTGAAACTGCTTTCTGAAGGTTAATTTTACAGTCTATTTTACAAATTAATTCGCGTTTTAGTTTCATTTTTCGAACATAAAACTAGGTTTTCAGAAAGAAAAAATTTGTGGATTTCTTCAATTTTGGTCAGATCTATACTCCGATGATATCGAATCGGTGGTTTTAACCGGTAAAGTCACTGACTTTACCCCATTTTCCACAATATCTCTTCCCAAAACAGGGTTTTTGAAGAAAAAAAACTGGGTTCCAACCTTTTTTTTGAAAACAACCATAGGGGTTACTGATTTTGGGTGAAATCGGGTTACAGCGTCCGTTTTACCACAATATTTCTTTCAGAAAATGGGTTTTCGAAGAAAAAAAAAGGTCCTTTTGAACTTTTGGGTTCTTTTGTTGCACAGATTTCGGAATAAAACTGCATGTTCGTAAAAACAAATTTGTTTTGTTTGGATTTCACAGATTTTGGTCAAAAAAGGGGAACGATTTTGGGGGGGGGGGGGGGGGGGGGGACATGGTTTTGGGGAAAGGTTCCCTCCCAAAATTTTTATTTTTGAGAGATTTGTTTTTTATAAACTATTTTTAACGAGTTTTAACACATTTTTTACGGTTTACAAAAAATATTTTTAACGAATGATTCTATTGCATTTTTTTGTAGATTTGAATAATGAGTACTGGAAACAAGTTATCTTTGCCAAACACATTAGTCCCTCAAGACGCTCTAAATGATGGCATACTTCCAAGAATTGGCATATTCGCTCTTAAGCGTAATAAAATGACACTAATCAAGAATGCACTAACCGAGGAACGTTTCGAGAGGCTCAAAGCCACTTGCTTTGGGCCTATCATAGAATACTAGCTGTGACAAAACGTCTGTTTCTCAAGACGTGTGTGTTCCCACATCTTGAAAAGGAGAATTTTCACAACAAGAAAAGACGAGCTGTGGTTTCTTTTCGCAGAGCAACCGATGAGATTCTCTCTGAGAGAATATGTACTCATAACTGGGTTGCCGCATAAAGATACCTAATCGGGCCGGACATACGAAAGGGTAGCAGATCCCTCGATGGAGAAACCAGATACTTTGCTAAAGCTGCTGAAAATTTTGACTACGACAGCGATGACTGACGATCAGGAGCTTTGATTAGCTGCATTCATAATAGGCGAGGGGGTGGTGGTAGTAAGGAATCCTGCTAATTAGATATTCGTAGGCTATATGAAAAGAACATGCAATTTTGAAGAGTATTGCAACTACGATTGGGGCCGAATTGGATATTATTCACTCGTTGAAGGGATCGAAAAAATTAGTGCTCCTAAACAGATGAGTAATACTCAACCGATAATTGAAGGTTTTGCTAGTGCTTTTCATGTATGGGCATTAACTTCAATTGAAGATTTGGGGAATACATTTGGTAGAAGAGAAGATTTCATCGTCAGCCATTGATTCTACAGTGGAAAGAAACAAAAACACCAACAGCCCCGGAAGTACAACATATCGCAGAGAAGCCCAAGGTACAAAACTCTTTATGAAAAAAAATTATTATAAGAGTTTTTAACGGTTTATAAAGCTTTTTTACATCGTTATATAGATTATTATACGAGTTTTAACGGTTTATAAAGTTTTTTTAACACCATTTTATAGATTATTATAAGAGTTTTTAACGGTTTATAAAGTTTTTTTACATTCATAAAATCTTGTCAGGTTAAAGCATGAAAATACATTATAAGAGTTTTTAACGGTTTATAAAGCTTTTTTACATCGTTATATAGATTATTATAAGAGTTTTTAACGGTTTATAAAGGTTTTTTACACCGTTTTATAGATTATTATAAAAGTTTTTAACGGTTATAAAGTTTTTTTACATTCATAAAATCTTGTCAGGTTAAAACATGAAAATACATTATAAGAGTTCTTAACGGCTTATAAAGCTTTTTTACATCATTATATAGATTATTATAAGAGTTTTTAACGGTTTATCAAGGTTTTTTTACACCGTTTTATAGATTATTATAAGTTTTTAACGGTTTATAAAGTTTTTTTACATTCATAAAATCTTGTTAGGTTAAAGCATCAAAATACATTATAAGAGTTTTAACGGTTTATAAAGCTTTTTTACATCGTTATATAGATTAGTATAAGAGTTTTTAACGGTTTATAAAGGTTTTTTTACACCGTTTTATAGATTATTATAAGAGTTTTTAACGGTTTATAATTTTTTTTTATATTCATAAAATCTTGTCAGGTTAAAGTTTTAACTTTCATTGGTGACCCTGAAAAGCACAATGATTTGGTAAAGCCGCCAAAACCTGCAGATAAAGATTAATGGATCTTGTCGACCTTGTTAAAGGTGGTTACAGGTTGAACAAGGCTGATTGGAAACGACAATGGGTTAATGTTGGCAGTAGTGGTAAAGAGGGGACAGACAAAGAAGTTGAAAATACCTCTGCAAAGATCCCTGTTCCTCCAGTCTTTAACAAGAAGCGATCAGTCCAAGAAACTGTATTTCAAATTCGACAACGCATTAGAATGTCTCATGACGAGAAACTAGCCATGATTCTTCACAAATGTGATAATCTTGTAAAGCAAGTCGAGGTAATAGAAAAAGATATGAAAGAAGAAATGATGGGGCATTTTTGTAATTGCTCCTTAATTTAGTGGGTATAAGTTTTAGTGGATTAATTGCAATAAAAAAAGTAATTTGTTTTCCCAATTAAAAATAGTTTAGAAATTGATTATTGTAATAATAAAATTTTAGAACATTTTTGATAAAATATATATATTATTTTTGAAATTAATAATAAAGAATAACCAAAAAATAAATTTGCGGCAATTGCAATAATATCACTTTTGGTGTGTACATTTGCAAGAATGCCACTTTGGGGTGTTCATTTGCAAAATGCCACTAATTAAACCCTAAATTTTAAAAATGTAAACCCTAAAAAATGTTTTGACCCTTAAACCCCATAAAATCATCAAAACTAAACCCTAATACAACATAGTTAACCCAAACATAAATAATATAATGAAATTTTTTTTGAAACAGTGGTATTTTTGCAAAGATTTTAAAAATGTGGCGTTTTAGAAAATGAGCATTTTTTGAAATTTCTCAAGAAATTTTGATATATTTTATGAAAAAAAACTTCTCAAAATTATAACAACAAATATAACTATTCTTTAGATTTTTTTTTCACACAAGACAATTTGAAAGTAACAAAAAGATTTTTTAATGTCAAAGTAACAAAAAATATTTTTAATCCGTGTTTCATATATAAAATTTGAGAAATTTTAAAAAATGCCACATCTCATATGCCACTTTACAAAAATGCCACACTTTAAAATTATTTACAAACGTCCCACTATTCATTAAACCAAAAGTCAAATCTGTCATTTTCTCCTTTTTTCTTTTTTTTTTTCTTTTTTCTCTTTCCTTTTTTTTTCTTTCTCTCTCGTGAAAGAATCTGAAAAAAAATTCTTCTTTCTTTTCTCTTTCTCTCTCTCTTCTCTTCTCTCAGATCTCTCGTAAACTAGATATGAGAATTTTATTCTTGCTCTCTCTGATCTGGTGGATATATATGAAAAAGAAGAAGAAAGATATTTTCAGAGAAACTCAAAAGGAGAAGAATAATCAAAAACATTTTGATCAAAAATATAAACGACTGTAAATTTTTTAGTGGGTAAACCTTTAAAAAACTTTATAAACTTTTAAAAAACTTTATAAATCTTTAAAAAACTTTATAAAAACGTCAAAACTCTAGATCACTCAGAAGAACACCAAGAAAAAAGTTAACCATATTGAAATCAAACCCAAATTGACAGATTGAAATCAATTACAAAATCAACCCAGATTTGTTATCAAAATCAAGAACAAAATAAAGCAAAACGAAACAAAACTCAGATTTTTAGATCTAGATCCAGATTGAAATCAATACAAATCAAATTAGCAACTCATATATGTAACCCAAATCGAATAAATCTCAGATTTGTAACACAAATCGAATCAAAAACTCAAATCTGTAAAATAAACCAAATAAAATCATATTTGCGAAAATTAAAACGAGATCAATAACAAAAAACTCATAAAATTCGATCTAGATCTAGAGAAAAATAGAGAGAAAGAGAGAAAGAGAAAAACAAAAAGTAGATCTTGAGTTTTGTAGAAAAAGTGAGAGAGAGAAGGAGAAAAACAAGATGTGAGTTTTTGATCTGAATATTTCGTAGAAGAAGGAGTAGATGAGAGAGAAAAGGAGCAAAAGAAAATAAAAAGGAAAAAAGAAAAATGGACATATTTGTCCTTTTGTCAATAAAAGGTGACATTAATGTAAAAGTGAAGGAGATAGTGGCACGCTTGTAAAAATGTTCTTAAAGTGTGGCATTTTTGCAATAAGCCCATAAAATTTATGTTTATATATTTTAATGTTTTAAAATATTAAATAATTTATTTATATTCTAAATTCTACTTAAGATATTCGGACAAGCTAAATTTAACATAATTTATACTTATGATACCATTCAAATAAATATAAGTTATACATATTTATTTAATAAATAAGTAGTCTTTAAGCTATTGGTCTAGATCATTTCTATTTCTATAGTAAACTTCATCTTTTATATATAAAGTTATAAGAAAATAACAAAATATCAATATCAATATCTTTACAATTTAAGTAAACTTAAAAAAACATCAAATCTAAGTGTCCAAATTCGCAATTGAATCTAACAAAAAAGAATATTATCCATAGTAATTAATATTTTCATTTTAGATATTGTTATTCAAAAATAAAATAATTCACACGAGTTTAACCAAATGGATATTGAACACAATTGATCACAATATGTCGTGTTTTGTTTTGTCAAAATTTCAAGCTTAAAAGAAATTTACACACAGTAGTAGTATTTTGGTGTAATGTATTAACGACGAAGTCGACACTCCAATATCAATAGAAATGGAGAAATTTTTAGAAACGATAAAATCTTACTTCGTTATTACGATATACAATTGGATTCAATGACCAATTCAATTGTTTTTTTGTTAATTAAATTGTAAATGAAGTTATTATCAGTGTTATTAAGGAAAATCAAATTAGTTTCAACAAATGGAAAAGAATAAAAGATATTATTTCATATAAAGAAAATTGAACTAAAATTCAAATTGAACGTCATTAATAATTTTTAACTAAATAATACTTTTTTAATCTATTTGATTTCTAAAAAATATTTAACCACGTGTAACGCGGGGAGTCATCTAGTTTTTATTTTACAAAATTAGGGTTTAGCTTTTTCGTTCATATATGCAAGTGAAATCATTTGGTTAGGTTAAAATTTTCGGTTCAGTCGGCAACGAAACCTAAAGTCTCGACGAAACCCTAAACTCTAGGTAGATTTCGTGAAGTCTACTGATTAAAGTAGACTTCATAAGAAGTCTACTATCCGGAAACTTAAATCGATTATTTTCAATGGTTATTTGAAACCCTATACCAAAACTTATTCCAAACATTCAAAACGTATAATACAGTAAAACCTCTATACAGTAGAACCTCTATAAATTAATACTCGATAAATTAATACCTCGCTAAATTAATACAATTTTCAAACCCCAAATTAAGTTTTCGACTCAATTAATCTCTCGATAAATTAATATTTCGCTAAATTAATAAAATATCATGGTCCCAACGTTATTAATTTATAGAAATTTTACTGTCAATTAATAATGTTGGGGCCACGATATTTTATTAATTTAGAGAAATATTAATTTATCGAGAGATTTATTGGGTCGAAAACTTAATTTGGGACTTGAAAATTGTATTAATTTAGCGAGGTATTAATTTATCGAGTATTAATTTATAGAGATTCTACTGCATATTCACAAGTTAACACTTTTATGCAAATTTGACATTTTAAATATAAAAATGATAAACCCTAACTCTAATTATAAGAGTAAAAAACATGTTTGCAACCTATAAATGTCAAACTATTACCCATATTTCATACTCCTAACTGGACACATACGCCAAATGACGTAGATAATTCAAAATTTAACATTACCTTATAGTTAATTCAACTCTAAAACTCAAACACTACACTACGATTTGTAGAACTAAACCATGTACCATCCAATCCCTAAACCTTAAACCATAAATAAGAATCTAATTCCTAAAACTAAACCACTACAACCATAAACTCATGAAATTTATAAATATCAAACAATAATAACTACCAAAATATCACCACATCAATATTCAAACGCATGTTATGAAGTACGTACCTTATTTGGTAGCTCTTTGTTAGTATAGTATGTATTTAATTCATAACCTAATTTGTCTATGAGGTTTAATTTGAGTTTTATTTTTCATACAACACAACTGTTTATAGTTTTGGTCATCAATCAAAATTTTTTATCAAAATATATCTTGTTAATTTATAAATTTAAATTTAAATTTAAAATATAATTATAATTATATAGTAGACTATTTTGGTAGACTACTGAACCACAAAATTAGACTTCACATTGAGTCTACGAGTTCGATTTCTGGCGGAAGTCTTCTGGTAGACTTCTATATTACGTAGCAGACTTCGCAAGAGTTAAAACAGTCATTATGACCTCCGTTTTTTTGTTTGGTCATGAAGAATGTAGTTGTAATTTCACTACTCTTTTAGGTTATTTTTGCCAAATATGAGATATGTGGGTTAGCCTTGTATTTTAAATCAATTTTGGGGTCATTTTTAGCAACTTTTCATATATTTATAGTAAAAATAGGTAAATACTAACTTTAGTGTAAATATATTTCTTAGATAAAAATATATATTTCAGTTTTTCACCGTTTTAATCTTTCACTGTTCTTTTTTTTTTTAATTATATCGAATAAAATTAGACTCATTCCATATAATTTTTAATTAGTTTAAATCTATATATTAAAGCTTTTGTTTTGAAAAATGATTATGGTGTTTTAATTTTCTTTTTTGTTTAAAACAAATATCTATGAAGATCCAGATATCCGCCAAATATTCAAAAAAAATCTGGATATTCACAATCCCATATATCCAAAAATTTCCAAGACAAAAAAATCAAAAAATTAGATATTCGTCAAAAACAAATCAAATAACAAATACTGCATATTTTCGGATATCCGATCCGCGTCAAAGCCTACATTGAACCTATACAAAGCTTTACCAGATTAATTTTAGCATGGGTGCTTATGTTTTTTTTTCACCATATGAGGTTTAGTCTTTTTTAAAGCATTAGTCGTTAAATAGTCATGTTTCGATTTGTTACTGCGAATTCATTGTCGTCATTTTTCATTGATCTATATATCTAGAGAAATTTGTTAAATTACCACCATTTCAACTTTATTTTGTCCCAATACACATTTTACAACATAAACAAGTCCCATTCGAGCACCTCCATCGGAGGTTGTTAAAGGGTTAAGTGAGTTTCTTAAGTTAAAAACAGAAAATTAATAATAAATGAATTAATTGGTAAGAACCGGTTTTGGAAAAAGAGATTTAAGAATTGTTAAGGACTCTTGTCAAGAGGTGAGTAGTTCACCTGATTTTACCTTAAAAAACAAAATAATATGTTTTAGTCTCTCTAGCGTCTCTCTCTCTGGCGATATCGACGAGGAAAAGTCTCGTGATCAACTGATCGAAATTTGTTGATGCTAGTACTGTCTCTTACATGCCGTCAGAGATTGTTTTCAGGTTTGTTTCAAACATCTATGATTTTTTTTCTCTCCTTTCTATGTGTTCCAAAATCGGTCATTTTTCGGTTTAATCTTCATCTAGATGTGAGTTTTGAGTGTTGGGATTTAAGGTTTTTGTAGGATTGTTGTTGTTTTCGTGTGTACCATCGTGCCAAGTTTAGTTCTTTGTTTAATATGTGGAAGCTAGAGGGTTCGATTTAGGATTTTGGACAAGAATTTGGAACTGATTGATTGACTGCTAGATTTGCACGAAACCATCACAAACTTAACAAAAAATAGAATGCATTTCAAACAGAAGTCATAAGAGAAAGAGGTTACCATGATAGTCGCAACAAATTAGTAAACTAAATTTGACAAGCACCCTTAGCTTACAGTGAAAACAATCTACAAGACATTGAGCGAACTGATTATCATGCTATGGTCTTAAAAAAGCGACAATGACCCCACGATTATGTCATCGACACACAATTATCGTTGTATGCTAGAAGATGAGAGAAAATCTGCTAGAAGCCAATTTGCCGGACGACCGACACAAACATGATTGTTATCACCAGACTCATTAACGAAGGTACACCAATCAGATGTTTCACCGCTTGAGTGAGATTCGTGAACAAGACCACATTCGAACAATTTGTATCTTCGGCGGAATGGTGGAACAAATTTTATTTTGCTTTTAATTGTAATAATAGATGCTTTTTTGCCATAATTGTAATGATGGTGAAATCGACATTTCATCTAATATTTGATCTATTTTTTTAATTTTTAAAGATTTGGCTTATTTTCTTAATTTTTTTTTTAAAAAATTGGCCTATTTTCTTAATTCTCCCTTTTAAAATGAACACATCAAAAATGACATTTTTGCAAATTTTCTTTTTGAAAAATGTAACTTTTGAAATACCACTTTTCAAAAATGCCACTTTCCAAAAATGCTATTTTTTCAAAATCTTTGCAAAAATACTACTTTTCAAAATTATTTACTCATTATATAATTTATGTTTGAGTTAAATATATTGTATTATGATTTAGTTTTGAAAGTTTAGGATTTGTTAGGGATCAAAATATCTTTTAAGGTTTAGAATTTTAAGATTTAGGTTTTAAAATTTTATAATTAGTGGCATTCTTGCAAATGGACAATCCATAATGGTATTTTTGAAAATATGCACACCAAAAATGATATTTTTGCAATTGTCCATTTTTGCAATTACCCCATATTTTTTTTAAAATCCTTAATTAGTCTTATCCATCTTTCTCTCTATCCTCTATGTTTAAGATGTTTGAGCAGAATTGCCATGACCAACTCTATTGTTCGATCTTCTATCCTCCTTTACATTCTTAGGTATCTTTTTTTATAGTTGCTTAATTTTTTGTCTAACAAAAAAAACACATTATCTTAAAAGAGAGAATTATGAAAATAGGCCAAAACAAAATCAAAATTAAAAAAATAGACTTCGTTTTTTGAAATTAAAAAAAAGAGACTAATGTTGACATATTTATCCTTCCTTTAAATTAACAAAAAAATTATTATAATTTTGATTTCAATTCTACGTTTTTCGTAATCGGACTCAATTTCTCATTAGAGAGGGTGTAGACGACGTTGTCTTGGCCACGCTCTTGCTGTCTTACAATGATATCGAGAGGCTCAGGGAACGAGTGAAGAGCGAGTATCCATGTCCAGATTAGTGCCTTCTCTTGTCGACTTTCGTCATCGCCTATGCTACTTGTAGACTTGCTTCGTGAAGGCATGGAGGAATCGGGGAGAGATCCGTGACTTTTCTTTCTGTCAAAGATTTCATAAAGTGGTTGGATCCACCGCTTCCGACGACATACTTTGGGAATTGCATGTTTCTGGTGGGTAGCCACGGCCAAGGCGGCGAAACCTGCCAACGAGAAGGGATTCGTAACAGCTGTTGAGATCCTCAGCGATCTAGTGAAAGGATTGATTTCAGGAAAGGTAGAGACGCTTGCAACTTGTCATCCATGTTTTAGCACTAGTTGGAAAAGTAGTATGCCGTAAGAGCGAGAGACGAATCTTGTGATGTTACCATTGTTGTATGCTTCAGCATTTAGAGAAACAGAGAGCTAATCTTAAGGTTAAGCTGATAAATTAACTAGCCTGACCTCAAGAGATTAATTGTATTACCTGAAGTGGAAAACAAAAGCAAGAATAATGTGATCCTGGAGAAGAGAAACTCCATTTTTTGTAGTTTCAAGGAGAACTAAGAGGCTTTTTAAAGAGATGAATCTATCAAAATGCGGTGACTTGTCATCCACGTTTTAATCTTTGATGTTCAAATACACATAAACTTTTAGTTGATTCATTCATCTTTGTCCAGCAAATCATGTCAGATCTTTCAATCAAGTCTCTTTCATAAAATCTTTGGTCCTCAAATCATATTATAACAGAGGTGATCTTGTAAACATCACAAAGTGAAAAAAGAACGTATTTTGTGTTAAATTTTTTAGGATTGCATTTAAAATTATTTGACAATGAATACATAATATTGCGTTTCATAAACTTTTGTGCACAGTGTTTTACAAAACATCAAAATCATTCACACTACTCATGATGAATGATTTAATTAGTGAAGCTTGAAACAGAGGATGGTTATGTCAGTACAAGAAAACTGAGATATTAAATTCACTAGGCTTCAAGAGTTCACTGCAACATACATGCTACGTTATGGAGAGGTTTTATTTTTCCAATCACGAAAAGGGAGTTGAAGTTTTAATTGTTCTCTTTTAATTTTTTAATTAGAGATTATTTATCTATTATTTATTAATTATTATATATATATAATTATGAATTTTTGGTTATTTAAAAGAGAGATAAATATGTCAACATTAGCCTTTTTTTTTTAATTAAAAAAAATGTGGACTATTTTTTTAATTTTAATTTTTTGTGGCCTACTTTAATAATTTTCCCTATTTTGGGAGAATTTATGTGGGGTTCATTGCAAGCAAAGAGGCCAATTTTATATATATGACAAGTGATGAACGTGAATTTTCTAAATCTTACAGTGTCACTTGACCCGATATTGTTAGTCATGAGTTCGCCTCTGCTCAGCGCTATACCACAAGGATCTTGTAGCACGAAACAGAGACAAACGATGCATGTGGACCAAATCAAGTTCGTATGGACATCGACAAACGAAATTAACCACTATAAGCAGTGTTTAAAAAAGCATTCTAGGCATCTGCTTAGGCGGCGCTTAGGCGACGTTTAGGCGCTAGGCCCCTATAGGCCGTAACGATTACCGCCTAAAATATTATAATATTATAATAATAAAATAATATATATATTTTTATAGAAAAATTGTAGTATTCTATATATTTTGCAATAAAATAATGAATATAAACACAATATAAATTTTATTATTTATAAATTATGGTTTTTTTATATATTTTATTATATATCTAATATATTATGTATTGTTGTAAAACGTTTAGACGCGCGGCGATTCTTGTAAAACGTGGTATACACGCGTGGCGATTCTTCTCTCTAAATCTAAGCCGCGTTTTCACCGTATCTCAGCTCCGATCGCCTCTCCGGAGGCCGATTCCGACCGACTCCGTGAGAGGGCAAATGCCTTTCTTTTCTGTTGCTCAGTTCTCGGGCCTATGCCTTTAAAGGAACCTCTTATTTAGATCTAGATTTCGCGGTGTGTGGTGGAAGAGCCGCCGTTTCGTGACGGCCACGTCTGGGTGTGAGGGTCTTCTCCGCCGTGCCTCTCTCGCTTGTCGATGGCGGAGCGGCGTCGGCTGGGATCTGTTGCAGCCTTCCACTAGCCTCACTTTCTTCGTCCCGTGTGGATCTATTCGTAGATCCGCTTCCCCCCACTGCGATTCCGGTGACGGGAACTTTTCAGCGGCTAAGGAACTACGTCCGATAGACGTGTCCAAATCTCTCTGTTCTCAGTGGTTTCGCAACTTCTATGGGTTTCTTTGGAAGATCCGCCGTGCTCCGGTTTTCTTCCGGTGGTTTGGCTCCCTCTACTTCGGGTTACTCTGTTCTGGGACGGGTGTAGCTCCGGTGGAGAAGCATATCTCATCACTCGGAAGACCGTTGTTGTCTCCTAGGGCAATGGCTCTTTGAGATTTCCAGTGTCGATGAATGAGAGTGTTTCTATTTTGGTTGTGGTCGTCCGATTTCTCTCCTTGGTTGAGTGTTTTCAGTGTCGGGTTTGATTCTCTTGCTTCGCCTGTCTGTTTCAGAGGAGTTAAAAGGCGTGTTTAATGGTGGTTCTGTTATGGGTATTTAGACCTGGTCATCCACGGCTTTGAGGACCGGCTATTTGCTTTCCGGCGAGGACCTTGTGGACTCGATGACTTCCTCTTTTAGCGGCTATCGTGGTTTTAGTTTCACTAATTATGTAAGTTAATGAAAATGTAAAGTAAAGTTAAGATATATATTTGGTCTTCTTTATTTTTGCATCAAACACGTTCGTAAAAAAAAAAATTATTGATCCGACAAGTTGTAGTACGTTTGGTGCATCTACTAAAACATATGCATCATCTCAACAGAGATGTTAGAACTTATCTCTATTTATATTTTATTAGAACTTTTAATCGTAAAAAGAGAATAATTATTGCTTGATTGTATTTTTGTCTCTCTTTTGATCGTTTTGATGTGATTTTTATCTTTCACATCGATTCATTGGTGAATTGCATTATGTTTTTATTGTCGAATTGCATTATGTTTTTATTGTCGTGATTACAGTTTGGAAGGAATAATAAAAAGAAAAAAGTTTTTATGGATTCACAATTTGTGGTGGAGTAGGTTTTTCTTTCAAAAGTCTTGGTTAATACTTTCTCCAATAGAAATTTTTTTAATTACACTAACTTGTTTTTTTTATGTGTTATTAAGTTTTTTTGGTGTAGTATATTGTTGGGTTTTAATTTAATAATTGCACATTTTTTTATGTGCTATTAAATTTTGTTGGTGTGGTATATTGTTTGGTTCAATAAATAAAATATATATTTTCCAAACCGTTTAAAATTTTACAATAACACATTTAATTTCGAATCATATTTTTATGGGTACCAAAAAAAAGAAAGAAAACAATGGCTAATATATATTACAACTTGTTGGAATTAATTAACATTAGAATTATCTATTAAATTGTTGGAATTGATTGTCAAAATTATTAGAAAGAAAAAAATAGATATAAATTATTATTTTTCTCTTAAATAAATAAATTAATAAAAACACATGTCAAAAAAATAGGTGATACGTGGCAACCTCTCGTAACTTTGGTTTGAAAAACCTTACTATATTATATTAGATTTTTATTTTTCTCTTAAATAAATAAATTAATAAAAACACATGTCAAAAAAGTAGGTGACACATGGCAACCTCTCGTAACTTTGGTTTGAAAAAACCTTACTATATTATATTATATAATCTCTCTAAATATAATGGAAAATTGGTAGGCAACAAAAAAATTAATAATTAGGCATTAACTATTATTTTTCTGGTTATGATATTCTATAATTTATGTAATAATGACAAAAATAACCATGTTTGAGAGAAGAAAAAAGACACGATGACATTGTACTTTTTTTTCTTTTTTTTTCACTACTTTGTTTTCTCTCTTTTATAAGTTGAGAAATTTCAAAAAATGCCACTTTTCAAGTATCACTTTACAAAAATGCCACACTTTTGGAACTTTTACAAAATGCCACTTTTTCAAAATTATTTTTTCTTTATATTATTTATGTTTGGGTTAATTATATTCTATTAGGGTTTAGTTTTGAGTGTTTAAGGGGTTTTAGGGTTTAGAATTTTAAGATATAGGTTTTATAAATGTATAATTAATGGCATTTTTGTAAATGGACACCCCTAAATGGCATTCTTGCAAATGTACACTCAAAAAGTGGTATTTTTGTAATCGCCCCTCCTTTCCATTTTATTTCATTTCTATCTTTTTAAAAACAAAATAATCCAAATTTACGAGTATACTAAAAAAACCATAGATTTTGTTCCCCACATGCTATCATTTGAATTGTTTAAAAGGGACACATATTTCTCAAAACAATAGAAAAATGAATTTGCATAACAACATTTCGATATATTATAAGTCTATGCTATTCTGTTTAGAGTCTATTCTATTTTATATGTATCTATACACTACAACAACAGATTTTTACCTACAAATATTATTTACTATTTTGAGAAATACGCGTATCCATTTTTAAAATTCAAATTGTGTCTGATAGTTTATATAGTTTAGATTTAAGATATATATGTAAATTATAAATTATTTCTATGTGAAGTATGATAAACAAGAGAATTTTTGAAAAATATCACTAAAATAATATCTTTTATTCAAAATATTATTTAGATTTGGCTAGCTATTTTATATGTTAGAGTTTAGTTTTAGAGTTTGTTAAGGATAAAAAAAAAAATTAGAATTGTAGAGGTAAAACTCTTAGTTGGTAGCATTTTTGGAAATGAAAAAAAACTCAAAATAACATTTTTATATAAAAAATATTTTAAAAGTAACATTATAAAAATTATCATGATAAACAATAGTATAGTCTATTCTATATATATATAGTTACTTCTTTTTATGTCCACATTTAAAATGGTGTAAATATAATATATAAATTAATTAATAATACTCCAGACAATGTGTTTATTATCTATGTTATTGTTTTAAATTTATACGAAATAGAAAAAATATTATGTAACAATTAAAAAAAAATAGTAGTATTATTATATTTTCTTATTAAAAGTTAGTTTTATTGTGGCAGAAATAGTTTCTGCATCCGCCACTCTATACAAAGGGATTTTATTTCAGAAAGGCTTCATTTTTATGTAAAGGTATAAGTGAGCCAAACCCAATGGACTCAAACCCAAAGCAAGAAAAGCATCCACATGAAGGGTGTATGAGAAAGGAAAAGCGTGAGTGGAAAACCAAATCATGATCACAAAAAAACTCCGCTAACACCTTTCACAAGAAATACAAAAGGAAACAACCACAAAAGGGTTAAATGTAAGTATGCGTGACAAAGATGACGAAAAGCGAGCAAATAAACCAAATGGAGGGTTAACACATTAGTGCCAGATAGAGCAGCCGAGAGGGAGGTAGGGGAAGGGACGGGGTGAAGAAACAGCTCCACATTAGAAGCTTGGTTTGCAGATCGGAGTAAAAGTGATGAGTAAAGAGCAGAGCAATCTAAAAAGTCACACAATGCAACAACAAGCAAATCTAGCTGATGATGGTTGAGGTGATGATGCAGATTGATGACAAAGCTAAGTTGTGGGGAGAGTAAGATGCAGCGCAGCTGCCAAGAGATCCCAGTATCTTACCCCCGATAGATCACACCTCACAAAGGCAAAAAAGAGTTAAAACAGTTGAACCTTTTAGATACGTCACACGGATGAGATATAAGGAAAGCGCATTCAACAAGACACACAGAAAGCATATACGGATTATTTAAGTAATAGTGCGATCAGACAAAGTAAGAAAAAAACGACCTCAGGATTCAAGCATGCTGAAGACAGCAAAGCCAACATGGTCTACAGTACTCCAGGTTAACGAGAACTAAGTCAGACAGCTGTTGGAGAACAAGCTTGAAGGAGAATTCCAAATCCAAAGTGTCTAATAAGATGTCACTACACCACAACATGTCCATGCTCAACAACCAATCCTAGAAGAACTAATAGCATAGCAGATATATCCTAAAAGGCAGGCACACAAAGCTCCATTTATCTTCAGGCTCCAGTTTCACACCCTGCAAGGAGCACAACGAATAAGAACCACCAACCATTAAAAGGTAAAGCAACAAATTATTGTGTTAGAGGTGAAGCTAAGACTGAATGCCGCAGAGGTAGAGCTATTGTTTTAGAGACTCGATTCTATACCTTAACAAAAAATACTTAAAAATGTTATTCAGATTTACAGAAACAGTGCGGACGTTGAGAATCTTTCAGAGATCAAGCATATCAAGGAAACTGTAAACTTACCCATTGGCATATGGTGAACGTCTGCCATAAGGAGAGTCTCGGCGACGAGGAGAATCACGGCGTGAACCACGATATGGTGGGGATCTGCTGTAGCTTCTTCCACGGCGAGGTGGTGTTACACTGCGACGTCTTGGAGGAGATCTTCTTCCGCGAGGGCTGATACTCCTGAACAAGATGGATTCCCAGTAACAAAGATTCTATGACATAAGTGCTTATATCATCGTCAACATATTCCCTTGTAACAATTCAAGGTACTTAAAAGAATATGACAAAAGATACAAACAGTACTATAGCTTTCCCAATTCGTAGTCAATGGCTCCCCATAAAAGATAGCTCAGCAAGAACGATTTGGCACATGAAAGACTTACGAAAAACTGTGCATCAAAGGGAGGTATGATTCATCAACTTACCTTAAGCTTAGTATGTAAATCCAATTGATGCAATTCTAATCATAATTCCAAAACTACAAGCAGCTATCATTTAAAACAACACTGTTTTTTATGAGCTACAAAGATGGATATGAAAATAACAGTAACAGCTTCATATAAGTCACACCCGAGAATCAGACATCTACCACAACAGTAACAGCTTCATTTAAATTATATGTCTAAATGATTGTTTTAGCTAGACTCACCTTCGTGCATATCCATAGCTTGGACTCCTACGACGGCGAGGGCTAGGGCTTCTACGCCTCCCATAGCCCCGACCTCGGCGACACTCACGAGCAAAATGCCCAGGTTCGCCACACTCATAGCACTTGGAGTCTGCAATACTGCTGCGCCGGTCTCCGCCTCCACGAGCTCCCTTATCTTTGTGAGAAAGCTCCACACGCCACCCATTCTTCCCTGAAGAACATGCCTCAGTTCGTATAAAAAAAGTTACAATTTGCAATAACCAAACAGAAAGGAAAATAAAAAAGACCAGGCTTGTTTGGAGATCAGATATCACACTCAATATCGAAATCGACTAAAGGATACTGAGAAGATGACTAACCATCGAGTGCCCTAATTGCATCCAAAGCATCTCTCTCGTCATCGAATTCAAGGAAAGCGTAGCCTGGAGGCCTACGAGCAACCCAGACACTGCGATTTTTCTCATAAGAATCAAAATTCGTAAGAAAAGTATGTCCACAAATAAAATCTAAAGAAGATAAAAATTACTTGCGAAGAACACCGAAGATCCTAAATTCATCTTCGAGTTCCCTTTCGGAGACTCGCGGGTCCAAATTCCCGACATAAACCCTCGTCATCTTGCAAAATCAGCCAAATCTGAAGGAAGGACAAAAACCCAGAAAGATAAAATTAGCAGTTTCAGGCGATATCGACAAGAATCGCAGCAAGTGAGAATGGAGGTCTTACCACGAAGCGGGATGGTTTACTTTTAGGGTTTAGACTTGGGAGAGGAAAGAGAGCACGAGGTTGGTTGTTGAGAACCGGCAAGTGTTTAATTAGATTGAACTTTTGGCTCCGGTAAGTTCATTACCACCAGAACCAAAATTTTTTTTTTTTTTAAACGAACACACTTCATTTCTAATTTATCCAAATACATGAGTATCCAGGAACCAGTAAGCGACGCCAGTACTAATATGTGAAAAAAAAAAAAATTTCTGTCGGGCATGCTAGGCTAACAGACCTGTCCTGGCATTTTTCTCCCTTAGACAGTACTGTATGGTACAGTCTGGGAAAAACATCCGTAGTGTCTGTAATTCATCGAGTTCCGCCTGAAACTGCGGCCACTGTGCAGGTTCTATTACCATGTTAATCAACTCCTGCGAATCTGTAAGGAACAATGTACAATATCTACGCCGTTTCCGCAAACTTGTCATTGCCCATAGTAGGCTTTAGAGCTCCGTATGTAGAGGGGATAGACTCCGGCGTATACCTCGAAGACCTAGAAGGTCAATCTCTCCATCCTGAAGCTGCAATGTCCATCCAATACCACATGTGGGGTCCTCATCTTTCTATGATCCATCCAAATAACATACAAACGTATCCTGTGGCACTATCTGGGTAGTTGGAAGTTGGTGATTCGTTATTGCAGTTTCCAGGGGTGCATTCGCTAAGAACCAGGCCGCAGCCTCTTTTCCCGCCAAATCAAGGGTGTCATGTGGAGATTGGTCGTAGTTATTGAAAACGTTGTCGTTTCGTGCTTTCCATAAATACCAGATAATCCACGGGTAGCATCTGACAGTCTCTTCAAAATCACATCGATTGGATACACGAGAGAATAGGAAGTCCATATTCGCCCATAGGGACTCCGACGGGAAAACTGAGGGAGAGTGAGGGATTTGGGCCAGCGCCTAACATTGACGTGTCGGGGGCACGTAAATAGAGCATGATTAATAGTTTCCTTGTCTGCTCCACATCTGGGACTGTGTCCCAATGTAGATGTCTGCATGCAAGTCGTTCGTTGACCGCTACCGCTCCGGTTATCGACTACCAAAAGAAATGCCGAATTTTATTTGGTGCTTCCATTTTCCACACTTTCGCCTTTAGGGGATTCAGTGATGGTTGCTGGAGGGTAAATCTAATCTCTTCATCCAGGGCTGTGCGAGCTCGCTCGTATCCTGATCTGACAGTGTAGAGTACTGAATTCAAAAAATGCCAGCAATACCCATCTGGCGTCCCTAACCGTAAGGGGAGTAAGGAGAGGATTAAAGGAATATCTTATGGTGTTATGCATTGTTGGAGGACTTGCATATTCCAGGTCTTAGTGGTATCATCAATAAGATCCACTACCCTTAAGTTCAGATTGGGAGAGTGAGTCACACTCTGGGCAGGTCGCGGGGCGTCATCTGGAACCCAGTTATTTGTCCAGACCCACGTGTTGGTACCGCTGCCGATAGTACGTCGCATCCCTTTGTCCACTAACGGTCTTGCGCTCCATAAGCTATGCCATCCATAGGAGGGACGAGAGCTTTTCTTTGCTGCGAAAGGATGTGAATACTAGAAGTATCTCCCTTTCAGCACCTTCGCAAGGAGTGAGTTGGGATATTAGTGTAGTCGCCAGAGTTGTTTGGCCAGTAAGGCCTTGTTAAACTCTTCAAAAGACTTGAAACCAATATTCTCCTCTTGCTTAGGGAGACACATCTTTTCCATACAATCCAATGCATGCCTTTAGAGTTCTGGTTGTTACGCCACCAGAAGTTGGCGATTGCACTAGCAAGGGTACGATGAAGTCGTTTGGGAAGGAGAAAGCTTGACATCACATATGTTGGAAGAGCTTGTGCCACTAATTTAATCATAACTTCCTTTCCACCTCGAGATAAAAACTTTGCTGATCACCCATTTATACACTGATTGAGGTGCTCCTGGACATACTCAAAATTTGGGCTTTTGACCCGTGTAACTGCTTGGAATATAATTAATGATTAAAATGTTAAATTTATTTATACAACAAACGAATATGTATTTATTAACCTAAACACTAATAATGATAGAAATCAACTATAGTGGCATGATCAATTGTAGAAAAGACTTCAAAGACCACAAAACCATAAAACACAAACAATTAGTGTTTTTTTTTGTTGAAAATGTAAATATTTCATTATAAATGAAAACGTTTTAGGTTTACAAACGAATTTATAAACCTAAAAAATGATCCCATGACAAAAATAGTAAAAATATGGAAGAATAAATCGTTAAGGTTTTCAGACTTTTCAGTCCGTACACTTAACAAAAACACGAAGACTAGTGGAGTTAGACGAAGTGATTATGTTGTGTTTGTTCTTCCCAAATCAGTTGGATGAGATGAAGATGCATAAGCAAAATCGCAAAAGCCGGTGATACTTAAAGCCATATCGCTAGAAGCCTTTCAATGGAGACCCTTAAATAAGTCGACAGCAAAGTCGTCCAAACTCTCGATCACGTACTCTTCTCGCATCACGTGAGAGACTCTTGATGAGCAATTCCATGAGCTAACACAAAGAATAAAATTCACAAACCAAAAATGAGCGTTACCTACCAAGTTTCTCTTGAAGTCGGCTAATACAGAGTTAGATAAAACCACTAGATCCAACAAAACACAATTAGTCTTAGCAGCTCCTCTAGTTTATAAGCCTTAAGCAACCAAACCCAAACGCAAAGCGAGCAATACTACATCAACGAAGCAACACCAGCAACAAGACACAAACCACAACTGGCCTAAAGCAACCATCACGACTAGATATACAGGGATGCAAACAGATTGAGAAGGAAAATAGCCACCACCGGAAGCTAGACCAAGACAAGGAGTACAGCACCGTAAGTCTTGGAAAGAAGAATTAGGGCCATGACTTAGACAATATTTCACACCCGAGACGCCACAATGATCACATTCAAGGAGAATCTACAACTGTCCACCTGCAGATTAACCGAAAAGAAAGGCTGCCATTTCATCGAGACTAATTATCAAGAGGATAAGCCTAGAAAAACACAAACCAAAAGCATTCCCCTGAAACCAAATCTAATAGGGAGAGGACAAGGAGACCAAATATCCATCAGCAAAGGAGACTACGTCTTAACCAACAGAGATTTCAGCAAGTTACTAACCCCAAAAGATCATCTTGGCCTTTGAGGTGAAGACACGGGCGACACTCATCAAGAGCAAGAACTGTCCTTGAGCGGAAGACTTGGTCGGAGAAGAAGCCCATCCACCAGAAAGAAAGAGGCACTGCGGATTTTTTAGACATAACCTAGAAGGAATCGAGACCGAGAAGATGGAGAAGCCATAACACAACGAGAAATTATCGCTCCATTACTGATTGAAGCTTCACAATCACCAGAGACTCGAAGGAGAAGAATGGTCTACGACATAGATCTACGCCGACCAATAAGCGTGAAACAGATGAAGGGAATTAGTTGAACCCCGGCGATGTCACTCGCCATCGAAACCCGAGGAACCATCGCCGGAAGAAAATTCTAAACCTAGACACAGCCATCACGCGCAGCGCATCTCCAACCACTCGCCGTAAGAGAGAACAAATCTAGCAAAATCACAGAGGTTTAGCCACCGAAAACAAGATAGAAAGTAAAGCGGTTGACTGACCTCTCGCAGTGCTAGCCGACACCGAACCGGAGAGGCGAATGGAAGAGGAGTGGCGAAAGAACTTCGGGTTAGGATTGAGAGCAAAAGTCGTCGTGCGTTAGATTCACGTGCTCTACTCTCAAGTTTTTACCTAGTATCTCTCCCAACAATTGGTCGTTAAGGTGGTAGAGGAGTATAAACCGATAAAACCGACAATTAAGAAGAAATAGAAATGTAACTTCGATATGGTAGAAAAATTGTACGAGGCAAAGATTCTAAGTTTATCTGGAGTGATATGAAACTCATGAAGGGGAATTAGTACGTTTTCCCGTAAATAACCTAGAACTAAAAAATAAGGATAGGCAAAGCGTAATGGTTACAGTCTTATAGAGATGGTGGCTCAAACATGCATGTTTGTCATTGGAGCATCCACAATGGATGTGTATCTAGGATGAGTTTCTTGTTCATATAATATTATCCTTTTCATATTATTTAATTATTGAATTAAATTTTAATACCTAAAAGAAAATGAACCAATTAAAAACTTACATTTGTTATAAGAATTTTCAAGAAGTATCTTCATTTAGAATTTTAATGAACCCCATGTTTCCTTTTCCCCTAATTTTTTTATTTTTTTATTTTTTTATTTATTTTTAATGTGTAAAATTCCATTGGATTTCTCTTTGTACTCACATATGTAAAATGTAAAATTGTAAGGATCCATAAGAGCATGTTTAACCATGATTTTAGATTGGTTTCAGTCCAAAAAAAAATAATAAACAATTGGATTTGGGTTTCTTTTTAAAAGAAACAGATCAGTAGACTAAGTTAATTGGATCGGGTTCGGCTGGACATGTGTCAAGTTACGATTGGGCCGAGACAAAAAAATTATCTGATAATTTTTTTGGGAGAGGAAAAAAAAATCATTCTCGAAACTTTTTTCTCTCTTTTCTCTCGTGTTCTCCGCAGGCGACGGAGAGGAGATTCCTCTCGAGAGGCGATTCGTCGAGAGGAGATGGGGCGATGAAGATGACGAAGGCTTCGTGGGGCGATGACGAAGGCGAGTCGTCGAGAGGAGATTCAGCGTCGAGACGAAGGCGATTCTGGCGATTTGTCTTACCGCGACCTTTCTCCTCGATCTCACAACAAGTCTGGGTTTAGAAGAAGAACGAGCTTGCTTCCTACAAAGCCTGAAAGATGTCCGGCGGATTCTTCCGGGTGAGTTTTTGATCATCGGCTGTCATGAATACTGCGATTGTTTCTCCTTGAAGTTAAAATTGATGTTGAATGACTCTTTTGTTTCTCCTGTTGTCTCATGATTATTTTCGTTTTGTGGTAGGAAGAAGCAATAGAAAAAGCAGATCAGTTAATTAGCGAAATAGGGAGGAGGAGGGAGGGTGTTACTCCTTTGGACAGGTCAGTCTTTTACACTTTTTGTATCTGTTCATGTTTCTTGTGTGCTAATGTCTGTAAAGACTTTCTACTTAGCTTTTGTCATTGTTGTTTCTTCCTTGTTGCTAATGTATAAATGTATATGCTTGATGAGGTAATGTCCAAGAGTTGTTGTGGAGAAAGCTGATGAGAGAATTGGAGATACATCTGAAGAGGATGTGTTTGCAGATGTTGTTACTCCTTTGGACAGGTCAGTCTTTTTAGTACTGCTTCTGTGTGTTAATCTTCAAAGTAATGAAGATGATATATGATTTTGTGATGCTGTAGTAATGGTGTGTTGATGCTTCTCATTTATTATTGTGTGATGCTTCTTTGATGCTCTCATCTGCTTAAGTACTTAGCCTTAATGTCTCTGTTGTCTAATATATTAACAAAAACTGTTACTTAGCATTAAAGTAGTACTTAGCATTAAAGTTACTGAAAAAACTTAACTAAATGAGTAACCAAATGTTCAAAAACTGTGAAGAAAACTTAACAAAACTAAAGTAAGTAACCAAACTAAAGTAAGTAACAATCTGTCTTAAATTTTTCTTTTTAAACAAAACTAAAAACTTCACCAATCTGTCTTAACTTTCCTAAACCTAACGCGAATTAAAGACAGATTTGATTGGTCATCTGTCTGCTGTTTAAATAGACCCATCTCTATGGAGCAGAACAAGAGAAATACCTTCTTTCTTTGCAAACAGATTAGGGTTTTTCTGAGTTATCAAACAGATTAGGGTTTTTCTGTTTCTTTTTCTTTTCAACGACAATGGATATGGATTTTACCATTCCATTGAGCTTATCTCCAAACTTCACTGATCTGTTGAACAGTTAGCCACAGATCAACACTTCACCACCCTTTTCCCAACACACATTCCCCTTTAAACTAAACACCTTTAGCCAACAATAGATCAACACCAGCAAGATGGAGTGTCCCTGAAGAGAAAATACTTGTTGGTGCTTGGTTAAACACATCGAAAGATGCTGTTGTTGGTAATGAGCAGAAGGCAAGGGATTTCTGGAAGCGAGTTACAGCACTTTATGCTGCAAGTCCGGTTGTGGCGAAGCTGCCAAAGAGAGAAGTCAATGTTTGTAAGCAAAAATGACAGAAACTCAATGAGAGTGTGAGTGAGTTTGCGGGATGCTTTGAGTATGCCACACGGAATAAAAGGAGTGGCCAGAATGAAGATGATATAATGCAGTTTGCTTACCAACTCTACCAGCAGGATCACAAGATAAAATTCTCTTTGGAACATGCTTGGAGACTGCTCCGGCATGACCAGAAATGGTGTGAATTGTTGAGTAAAAAAGCTAATTCAAACAGCAACCGAGCTAAGGTAGATGGTCTGAACTTTTCTTCTAGCTCCAAGACTGGCTGCCCTGTGGAGGATGAAACAGAGCAGAGGCCTAAAGGTGCTAAGGCGGCGAAGGTCAAAGAGAAAAAGAGAGGAAAGTCGAAGAGTGAAGAAACAGATAGAGGTTCCCTAAAGGTGCTAGAGGGGGCTTGGGTGATGAAGAAGGAGGATTTGTCTGTTAAGAAAAAACTATCAAGGGAGAAAATTCTTGATAGTCTTCTTCTCAAAACCCAACCATTGTCAGAGGGAGAACTGATTCTTAAGGACAAGCTAATAACATTAATGTGCAATGATATAGGTTCTTATCATTCTGTTCTGCTTGAACTGAATCTGTTTCTGCTTGTATTTCTTATCATTCTGTTTCTGCTTGTGTTTCTGTTTCTATTAAGAACTGATTCTATTTCTTTTATGCAGGTGAAAGTGGATGATTCAATGTGGATGTTCAGCTGAAAAGAACTCTCGGTTAGTTGTCTTTCAACTAGTTTATTATCATTATTGGAACTGTTTGGTCATTGAGAACATGTTGTAGTTGTTACTTGTTCTCTGAATCTGTTTCTATTAAGAACATGTTGTAGTTATTACTTGTTCTCTGTTTCTATTAAGAACATAAGTTGTTGTTACAATGTGCAGGTCCAAACTGTCAACAAGGTTCACAAGCATCACAAGTCTCGGCCCAAACAACAACTTGTTCTATCACTCTTGTCTTTTACTTTTGTTTTTAGCATCACAAGTCTCAGTTATAGTTTTGTTTTTTAGCATCACAAGTCCTGTAGCTCAACTTGTATTGTTTTTTAGCATCACAAGTTTTTTAGCATCACAAGTGTTTGTGGTTTGAAGTCTCGGTTGTATTTGTGTTGTATTGTAGTACTTTTTAGTTATGTGGTTGCAAAATCTTCACTTGGAAACTTGCAAACTCTATATAATATTGGATTCTCCTCCTCTCTTTATAACAAATTCTCATTCTCTCTTTATAACAAACTCTCCTTCTCTCCTTCTCTCTTTATATAACAAAAACAAATTCTCTTCTCAAATTACCAATCAAAAACAAACTCCAACTTGCAAACTCTTCCTTCTCTTAACCAAATTCTCTTTCAAATTACCAAATTTCTTTTACCAAGCGAATAAAATATGTCTACTCATCCTCACACTTCTATGAGTGTTGAAAATTTTGATGAAATTCTTGAGGAAATTTTTGATCAAGAAATTGAAAGGATTTATGAAGATTGTGTAGATGATTACACTCAAGAACAAGCGGCCAAAAAGGAAATAAAAAGCGTTTACATATAGAAAGACGACGCGAGGAAGGCCATATCCGATTATGGAATGATTACTTTAGTGACAAACCAGTTTACCCCGATGGTAAATTTCGCCAACGTTTTAGAATGAACAAGCCATTGTTCATACAGATTGTTCAAAGGCTCTCCAATGAGGTACCATTCTTTCAACATAGAGTAGATGCTACCGGAAGGTTGGGCTTGTCTGCCCTACAAAAATGTACAGCCGCAATTCGGATGATGGCGTATGGTCTTGCAGCTGATGCGATGGATGAATACCTCCGCCTCGGTGCAACCACTGCGAACAAATGTTTAGAACATTTTGTCGATGGAATTATATATTTGTTCGGAGATGTGTACCTGAGAAGGCCTACAGCACAAGACCTCGAACGACTACTACATATTGGAGAGATTCGGGGATTTCTCGGGATGATTGGAAGCATTGACTGTATGCACTGGGAGTGGAAGAATTGTCCCACGGCTTGGAAAGGGCAGTATTCACGTGGACATGGAAAACCAACAATTGTTTTAGAGGCTGTTGCTTCACAAGATCTCTGGATTTGACACACATTTTTTGGAGCCCCAGTTACTTTTAACGATATCAATGTTCTAGACTGCTCACAAGTTTTTGATGATATATTAGAAGGTCGAGCTCCACCGGTCAATTATTCTGTCAATGGTCGCCCATACCATATGGCTTACTATCTCACGGATGGTATATATCCGAAATGGGCAACTTTCATCCAATCAATTTCTCAGCCACAAGATCTGAAATCATCATTGTTTGCTACTTATCAATAAGCCGTCAGAAAAGATGTCGAGCGTGCTTTTGGAGTCTTGCAAGCTCGATTTGCAATTGTCAGAAACCCGTCGCTTGCTTGGGATAAAGCAAAAATAGGAAAGATAATGAGAGCATCTATTATATTGCACAATATGATAGTAGAAGACGAACGAGACCGATGCACTCAATATGATTTGGAAGAATTTACACAAAGAGGAGAAAGCGGGACTTCACAAGTGGACTACACATATTCTACAGAGTCACTTACAAATATGAACAATATGATGGCCAGACGAGTTATAATTCGTCACGACGGAATGCATAAACAATTGAAAGCTGATTTGGTTGAGCATATTTGGCAAAAATTTGGCACAATTTATGACTAGAGCCGAGTTAAACAGATTTTTACGGATTGTAATATACGCTTAAATTGTATGAAATATAATAAATTAGTGTTTTTTTAAAAAATCTTGTATATTTATATATAGTAATTTGAAATTTTCATTTTATTTTATTTTTAAAAAAATTAATTTTTTATTCTAGTGATATCCATCGAATTTCACAATTAAACCTACAAATCTTAAAAAAAACTTAATCAATCTCATTCATTAAAATACTAATTAAATTAATACTAAAAAATGTTAATGATACCCATGAAGGGTTTATGGTTAAACATGCTCTAAGAACGTGTCTATATCTTCTGATTGGTTAGATCATACCGACGTAAATAGAACATCAATCACGATACATTAGCATCCCTAAAGACTTATCCATTCGGGGAAACATTCTGAACCATTCCGGGTTCCAAATGCAGCAAAGCCTCTATGACTGTGCCTGATTACGTGTCGAATTATGGTTCGCTTATTCGCAGCCACAATGTAGACCCCACTCAATCCCCACGTGCCTCCCTTTACAAAAGTTAGAAAAGAAATATCGTTCACAAATTCTGAAATTACAGGTCTGATTTACACGTGTCACTATACCCACGCGCTTGGCCATATCCAGTGGAGGTAGAGAAATGGTAGCCATAATATATATTTCAAAAAATTATCAATATTTTTGAAATCTTTACAAAAAAATACTATTTTTTTAAAATTATTTTTTTCTTTATATTATTTATGTTTAGATTAATTATATTTTATTAGAATTTAGTTTTAAGTGTTTAGAGAATTTTATGTATCAAAACATTTTTTAGAGTTTAGAATTTTAACATATAAGTTTTATAAATCTATAATTAGTGGCATTTTTGTAAATAGACACTTTTAAGTGGTATTTTTGCAAATGTGCAAATAAAAAATGACATTTTTGTAATTACTACTATTTCCTTTGTCATTAATTTTTTTAATAAAGAAGAAATAAAAACTTTCAAGACCATTTTAAACCATTCAACTCAAAATTGAACCTAAAAAACCTTCAATAATTGTTTGGTTTATTTTAAAACACTCAACTATAAATTGAACAAATTAAAAGAAATGTGTAAATAATAATAAAATAAAATTATTTTTATTTCTTTAAGTATAACAAATAAAATTAGAAGAGTACTCATGCCAAGCCAAACACGATACCACATTATTATATAAAAACATCTTTTATAAATCAAATGTTGATGTATGAAATATTAACCTTATTAACAGAATTTAGTTAAGACTTATTATTAATTTTTTTAAAATTGGATTAATTGATATTTTTATGTTGTTTTTCAAAATCAGCATATTAAAGAATATAAGAATCATTAAAATCTACATAAAAATTAGTAAAAATCTTATAAAATGAAATAACAAAATTCTCTTAAATATTTTATATAATGGAACAAAGATAATAAAATATAGCAAAAATTAATAACACAATTTATCTATTATGTATTGTCATGCCTCTCATACCGTATTCCACTCCATTTGTCTCTATATTTCGAAATACGGTATCCGCGGTTCGATTCTCATTGGCCACCTACCCGCTCTCTTAACGATGGGATAAAGCAAATTCGGATATGAGGCCAAACGACGCGGGATCCGCAGTTGTAATAGTATGGAGTCCTGCAGCTAGTCTGAACCCACCGAAAATAGGGGCCAAGATACACACAGTAAAACAATCTTTAACAAAAAAAAAAGGAAAACAAAACAAAAAGTAAACAAGAATTAAAAGGCATGCATGCAAAAGAGAAGAAGAAAAGAAAGTGTCTATCTGATTAGGATCCAATCACCCAATCCTCGCTGGCTTCCTAAACAAAGTGAAAGTATTATAAAACACGGCTTAAATGTCAACGTTATTACATTCTACCGATGGAGGTTAATTTCGTAAATTAACACATGGTTAGTGACATCCTAAATGCTGCTGCTTTGTCGCTTGGGAGATTTGAGAGGCCACCCCCACTCGCGTGGTGCCCTTTTTTAAATCAATAAAATAAAATACACGATAATGTGTGTGCTTACATGTTTTAATTATCTTTGTTTGGTCAAGTTCCCAAATTTAATAATGACTTCTTCTTTAACTAATCATAAAATTTACTATTTCTAATATGTACATGCATGTTTGCATTCCCTATGATGTTTGTTCCATTTTATGTCTTTTTTCTAAGACTTTCTAGAAACACGAAGATAAGTCTAATGATCTAATCCTTCATATCAAAGCAAGAAGATTGAATCAAATCATCTAATCTAATATGGATATAGTCGTAGAGATCGTGTGTGGAAGTTTGGTTTTTGACAATTATTTTATCTTTTTTTGGTAAAAGACAATTATTTTATCTTTGTCTTGCCAACGTATACGGTTAATTATTATTAATCTATATAACGTTATTTGCACTTTCAAGAGGTTATATTAGATTACTCTATGTCTGTCTACTCTATAAAACGACTTGTCAACAATTCTTATTTCTTGTTTAGCAAAAACAAAAAAAACAATTCTTATTTCTATACTAGAAAAATGCAAATCTTCCATATAGGTTGTAAAAGAATAGTATAATTAGAGTAAATAAAGTCATCTGAAAAGTTTTTTTATTATAAGTTCTACTTAACTTTTACCAATCAAGTGAAAAAGAAAAATATTAGAGAAGACAAAATTTCTCTCATTTACGCTGGAAATAAAACAAATTTATCCAATAATTAAGATGAGAAATATACCATTTAACGATAATTTTTCTCTTTCATTCTGTTACTATGTACTTTCTTTTACTTTTTTACTCTATATTATTTTCTGTCATTTTAATCTAAATGCCACGAATCAATTAGGATGTATATTGATATATTTTATTAAAACATATAAACTATAAACATAAAATAATTATTTTAAAAAAAACTATGACGAAAAATTATTTATTTTTTCTTCTACCATGGTCGAATCTACTAGTAGAATAGGTGTTCTGCGAATTTGTATCATTCTACGAGTTGTAAAAATAAGTATTCTACTAATTGCACAAATTCTACATATCGCAGATTACACATTCCACCATTTTGTTTCAGTACTACCAGTCGCAAAATGCTATTTCTACCAATGTCTTTGTCGTCTACGCCACGCATAATGCATATTCTACCCCTTATTCGGTATTTACTTTCCAAAAAACATAGATTTTTCCAGAAAAAATATATTTGATTTTTTTTTGTCGAATGATTTTGCAGTGTTTTTTGGAAAAAAACACATTTTAAACACACATTTTCATTTTTTTAAAATTTAATGGAAAAATTATATGAATATAATGTTTTAGTTTGCTGTTTTTTTTATTTTTTGTTGTTATCTGTTTTTAATTTTTAATTTTATGTATGTTAAAAAAGAAATTTCCAAAAATGAATAATTTTTTTTTCTTTCAATTTTGTAAAAACAAATATATATTACGAAAATATTGTAAGAAAAAATTATTTTTATTCAATTTGAAAGTTAAAATTGGGATATGAAAATAGCAAAGATTATTGGGACAAAAACATTATAGGTAAAAGGTTAATTTACAAAATAATAATTCAAACCGAGTCAATTTAGCAAATTTCCATAAATTAAATTGGTTGTTATTATCATCTAGTGGAAACTTTGATTATTTTTGTAGGTGTAAGTTAGAATGATTAGTGGACTAAGTAGAAAAAAAATGTGGGCTAATTACACTAAATTTTTTTAGTAGTTTAGTGGCCAATTCGTGGATTTAGGTTTTGTCATTAGTGGACTAAATTATTTAGTTAATTTTTTTTAGAGTTTTGGTAGGTCACATTTAGGAAATACCTTGTCATAATAAATTTTGGAAAAATGATTATAGTGAAGACACATAAGTTATTTTGAAATAATGAATTTTCCAATAATATATAAGAGATTGGAAATAACTAATTAATTTTTCAATATTTGATTTCGATTGATATCTCGTGTGTATATATATAAAAATATAGCAACTGTATATATGATTGTTTGTATAAATATCTTAGAGGGTATTTGGTTAAGGAAATTTACTTTAGATTTGAATTTGACGTGGTTTCATTTTTGGATAAACTCGTACTCATATATAACACAATTTAAAACAATCATAAATATTAATTTCTAAAAGAGTGGACCCGTACCCAATATACGACCTAGACAGTAGGTTTGATGAGATCTCTTAATCGCTTTAATAAAATAAAAATAAAATAAAAACGGCATTAACTTTCGGATTGGATTAAGGATATTATTTTTGATTCAGCCGAAAAAGAAATTGGTCCACCACATTATCTAGTCATCTACCAACCCTATATTGATAAGAGGATTAAGGGTAATAATGTCATTTTCCTCTCACAGAATTTTTAAAAAGAGAAAGAAATAGATTGTTTAGAAAACGTGTATATGTGAATTTGGTATTCTATCCGTTTTTATTTTATTTATTTTCTTGTCTTGCATTTAATTTCTTTGATGCTCTTTCTCTATCCAATTCTCCATCGAATGTCCCCAACAGTTTCGAGTCCTTATCGTTCTCTTTTCTGATTTTTTTTTTCTTTTGTTTATTTATCGGTTTGACGGTGACGATAATCGACGGTTTCCGCTGATTTTTCTTTCGTCGGCGATTTGCGATTTTTCCGGAGAAGGTGAGTAGCAGCAGAGTGAATCACTTTTTTTTTCTTTCTTTCTATTTTTGGGTTTTTTTCTTCTGGTTGCTGTGTTTTTTTTTTATTTGGAATTTTGGGAACATGTTTTTGATTTCGTTTAGGTTATTTTTGGGTGTTGTTTTGCGATCTATATGTGGCGAGAATCTTGATTTTTGGGGCTTGATTTGGTCTGAGTTGATTTATTGGTTTGGTGCGATTTGGTTGGCTTGAATCGTCTTTGTTACTAATTCTGGATCATCTTATAGTGACATTGTTTGTTTGGGATATTGTTTATGTGTTCCTCAAATTGAAATGATTTTTTTTTTTAAGTATATATGATTGACTCGTGTTTATAACATCATTGTTTCATCAGTTTTTGGAGATGTTAAGAGTGAGTTTTAAAGGAATGATTTTTTGTTTTTGTTCCCTTTTCAGACACAATTCTCTCTTTGTTTGCTTTCTCTCCATGGTGTCAAGATCTTGTGCAAATTTTCTTGACTTAGCATCTTGGGACCTTTTGGATTTTCCTCAAGCTCAGAGATCTCTTCCTCGTGTCATGACTGTTCCTGGTATTGTCTCAGAGTTGGATGGAGGTTACGGTGATGCCTCCTCCGATGCTAATTCCTCCACTGGTTCTCACGACCGGAAGATTATAGTGTCTAACATGCTACCCCTACAAGCTAAGAGAGATACAGAAACTGGACAGTGGTGTTTTAGCTGGGACGAAGATTCTCTTCTTGTGCAACTCAGAGATGGGTTTTCTTCGGATACGGAGTTCGTTTATATTGGATCGCTTAATGCTGATATTGGTACGAGTGAACAAGAAGCGATTTCTCAGAAGCTTCTGTTGGATTTCAATTGTGTTCCTACGTTTTTACCCAAGGAGATGCAAAAAAAGTTCTATCTTGGTTTCTGTAAGCACCACCTGTGGCCGCTCTTCCACTATATGCTTCCCATGTTCCCTGATCACGGAGATCGTTTTGACCGGGGTCTCTGGCAAGCCTATGTTTCTGCAAACAAGATATTTTCAGACAGGGTGATGGAAGTCATCAACCCTGAGGAAGATTATGTTTGGATTCATGATTATCATCTGATGGTTCTTCCCACATTCTTGAGGAAGCGGTTTAACAGGATCAAGCTTGGATTTTTCCTTCACAGTCCCTTCCCCTCGTCAGAAATCTACCGCACTTTGCCAGTTCGAGATGACCTTCTGAGAGGATTGTTGAATTGTGATCTCCTTGGGTTCCACACATTTGATTATGCACGCCATTTTTTGTCATGCTGCAGCAGAATGCTTGGCCTTGATTATGAATCTAAGCGCGGTCACATCGGGCTTGACTACTTTGGTCGAACGGTGTTTATTAAGATTCTTCCTGTTGGCATCCATATGGGTAGGCTGGAAACTGTTTTGAATCTCCCCTCCACTGCAGAGAAAATGAAAGAGATTCAAGAACAGTTCAAGGGGAAAAAGTTGATTCTCGGTATCGATGACATGGACATCTTCAAAGGCATAAGCCTCAAACTTATAGCCATGGAACATCTCTTTGAGACGTATAGGCATATGCGAGGAAAAGTTGTCCTGATTCAGATAGTGAACCCAGCACGGGCCGCAGGTAAGGATGTGGAAGAAGCAAAGAGGGAGACATATGAAACTGCAAAAAGGATTAATGAGCGGTATGGTTCAGCTGGATATCAGCCGGTGATCTTGATTGATCGTCTTGTTCCCCGTTATGAGAAGACTGCCTATTATGCTATGGCAGACTGCTGTCTGGTGAATGCAGTAAGAGACGGCATGAACTTAGTTCCTTATAAATATATTATATGTAGGCAAGGGACTCCAGGTATGGATAAGGCCATGGGCATTAGCCATGATTCACCACGCACAAGCATGCTTGTGGTCTCTGAGTTTATCGGCTGCTCGCCTTCGTTGAGTGGCGCGATCAGGGTGAACCCATGGGATGCAGATGCTGTGGCTGAAGCGGTGAACTTAGCTCTCAAAATGGGTGAGACTGAAAAGCAGTTAAGGCATGAAAAACACTATCACTATGTTAGTACTCATGATGTGGGTTATTGGGCAAAGAGCTTTATGCAGGATCTCGAGAGGGCATGCCGGGATCATTATAATAAACGTTGCTGGGGTATTGGTTTTGGCTTGAGTTTCAGAGTTTTGTCCCTGTCTCCGAGTTTTAGAAAGCTATCTATCGACCACATTGTCTCGACGTACAGAAATACTGAGAGAAGGGCAATCTTTTTGGACTATGACGGCACACTCATTCCTGAAAGCTCCATTATTAAAACCCCTACTGCCGAAGTCCTCTCTGTTCTGAAATCTCTGTGTGGAGATCCTAAAAACACAGTGTTTATCGTCAGTGGAAGAGGGTGGGAGTCTCTGAGTGACTGGCTATCTCCATGTGACAATCTTGGAATAGCGGCTGAACACGGGTACTTCATAAGGTATAATTGCTCAAGCTTTTAACATAAATTGTTTCTCTCATTTAAGGTTGCTAACAAGAAAGTAAGATCCATTTTATATTTGGATTCAGGTGGAGTAGCAAGAAAGAGTGGGAGACTTGTTACTCGTCAGCTGATGCTGAGTGGAAGACAATGGTAGAACCGGTAATGAGATCGTACATGGAGGCAACCGATGGTTCCACTATAGAGTTCAAAGAGAGTGCTTTGGTTTGGCATCATCAAGACGCAGATCCAGACTTTGGTTCTTGCCAAGCAAAGGAGCTTCTGGATCATCTAGAGAGCGTACTCGCAAACGAGCCTGTTGTCGTCAAGAGAGGCCAACACATCGTAGAGGTCAAACCACAGGTAAGATAGAGAGATCCATTTTTAATCTGTTAAGATCTCGTGAACCAGCATTCGCGCTAATCAAATGCAAAAGCCTCCTATCCCTACCTTCTTATGTGATAGAATATGTTAAATATTTTGTTGTGATGCAGGGAGTAAGCAAAGGCCTAGCCGTGGAAAAGGTGATACACAGAATGGTAGAGAATGGAAACCCACCGGACATGGTGATATGCATAGGAGATGACAGATCAGACGAGGACATGTTTGAGAGCATATTGAACACAGTGACAAACCCGGACCTCCCAATGCCACCAGAGATATTTGCTTGCACGGTGGGAAGAAAACCGAGCAAAGCCAAGTACTTCTTAGATGATGTCTCTGATGTATTGAAGCTCCTAGGTGGATTGGCTACTGCATCGAGCAGCTCGAAGCCCCAATACCAGCAAGAATCCTCCTCCAATAAACAGGTGGCGTTTGAGAGCATAATCTGATAACATGAATTGTCAGTGTAAGGAGCCAAAACCAAACATATAACATGGAAAGGGAGTGTGATGGATTGTGGGATTGGGGGTTGTATATCAAGGTTAACACGGTAATCGTGTGTGATTTTTTTCTTTCTTTCTTATTTCAAGCTTGGGGAGGATGTTTTCTTCAATCTCTCGTCCACGTTGTCTTTTAGAATTGCAGTTTTTCCTCTCTTTTGTACAGAAGTCTCTAATGTGGTTTGTGCATGTGCTTCTCACGTGCCAATTCAAAAATCATCAAGCTTGTGTTTGTGTTGAATCCTCTGATCTTTCAGAGCTTAACCACACTTTTTCCTTCTCTTCTTCTTCTTAATTATCAAAACTCTAATCTTCTCATCTCTCCAATCCAATCCCCGAAAAATGTCTAACGCTAAAGTTTTCTTCGATGTGAGCATTGGCAATGAGCCTGCAGGCCGGATCGAGATGGAGCCTTACGCAGACAAGACTCCAGTGAATGCTCAGAATTTTCGTGCTCTGTGTATAGGGATGCTGTTGGTGGGTAATAATATGTGTCCTAAATAAGTAAAAACAAACTACTCAAATCATCGTTTCACTTCCATGTTCAAGTAACAGATCATTAGCTAAACTTAAATCTTATGATCAAAACTCAAAGACGTTCACAGATCATAAGTTCCATGTTTTATCAAAAGAGTAAAAACAAAACAAATAATTATGTGAGTCTTATGATCAAAAGCTGATCACAGTTCATTAGTTAATCTTAATTCTCCAAACATTATCGTTTCACTTCCATGTTCACGTGGAAGAGCTTGTGGCATAGTCTCTGCAACATCAGTTCATCATGAGAAGAAATCAACTCCAAAAAATGATCAATATTGCCTGGACAAAAATAAGATTAATCATTTTACCTTCAAACTCTTGTGCTACTTGCCATCTCTGAAGCATTCATCTTCAAAATAATCTTCAATATCACCTAAAATATCAATTATAAATTAGTCAAACAAAATAACTTAAATACAAGACATAAGAACAATTTTTTGAGATATTTTACCTTTGAATTCTGCAAAACCACGCAATCAATTTCGAGTGCAAAGCAATGCTTAGACATTCTTTGACGGTTTCTGTAGGGATTCATAACTCGTCCTCCAACACTAAATGCTGATGCGACACTAGTGATTGGGATGCTAAGCAAAATCGATGCTAGAGAAGCTAAAACCCCATAGTGTTGCCCGCTGTTCTTCCAATAGCTTAAAACCTTTGTATCTATATAAGACCTCAAATCTAGCCTCGATTCATCTAAGTAAAGATCCAAATTCGTTTTCGTATTGTTTAAGCCAGCCGTATGCTCCTCTCAAGCTCAAAGAGATCCTATATTATAGAGAGAGACACTAAATTAGATAAATAAGATATTTAAGATGTGAAATTATAATGTAAGAAGCAAAAGAGTACTTACAAAGTTTGTATCATCTTCTAATGGTGATTCAGTTAGAAGCTCGAGTGGACTTGGCCTTGGTGATAAGTTGGAAGAAGAGGAAGTCTTAGATTTGGTCCTAAACAATTTCAATTTTTTTTCTTAGAAGTACTATGATCCATTTTCTCATAAGCTGTGATTCAAGTATTTGTACCTTCATCCTTGGATCTAAAATAGCTTCTATAGTTAATATAAGACTATACTCATCCCGGTATTTTGCAAATTTTGATTGCATTGGCTTAACCATTTCTTCCACTTGAACATCACACCACAAACGACATATTTTCTCAACAGACCCTCAATTTTCCACACTTGAAGGAAATAAGCATTAGCTGTTGTATAATACTAAATGGCTTCAACAATCATACCACGATCCCATCTGGCACACTCTTTCAGACAAGCAAATGCCTTATGTGGAACTTGTGATGTGTTTCTGCACAAACTGCGCACTGGAGAGAAAGGACTTGGAAAGTCAGAAGTGAACTTCATTACAAGGGGTCATCGATCTATAACTGGAGGAATTTTGCAGACGAGAACTTCGACATGAAGCATATCGGTCTATGCATCCTATCTATGGCTAACACAGGTGAACACACCAACGAATTTGCTTTCTCATTTTGTTTAACGAGGCATGTTGATGGCGAGGCATCTCAATGGCGATAATGTTGTGTTTGGTAAAGTTGTTTCCGGAGTGGATGTTCTTACGAAAATTGACAAAGTTGGAACTGAGACTAGAACGCGGCACGCCCACCAAAACAGTTGTGATTGCTGATTGTGGCCACCCAATAGTGAGAAAAAGTACAAATCGATTGTGTTGGAAAATGGACTGACTGCCTTACTTGTTTCTGATATGTCCATTAAGTTGACAGATGATCGAGCAACTGTATCGATGACAATCAAAGTGGGTCATTTCCTTGATCCTCCGAAAGAACAAGGTTTATGCCATTTACTTGGTTCGTTGAACTACTTTTTGTCAGCTTTCTTTGGGCATGTGTCTAGTGACATCCTCCGGAACGAGTTACTGATCTATACTTCTTGATTGACTATGGTTTATGCAGATCACATGCTTTTCTTAGGTTCCACGACATTCCTTGAAAAGAACGATGTAAGATTTCTGGCTGTCAATGACGGGATCAAACTGTTCAGATTCTTATTTAACCTGAAATAACAAACAAGTAAACACATTAACAAATTAAATTAGAATCTTGAAACTAAAACCATCATCAAAGAATATGTCGTCATAACAAAATTTGATCGATCATTAAATTGATTTCCATCAAAAAGTTTGATTCCGTCTTTCAATTATCTAATCATCTTATCAATTTATCATCCATTTATCAGAATTTTCGTCCACAATTGGTAAAGATAGCCAAAAAAAAAAACCAAATGATAAACCGCAAAACACTTTTCACAACAATTACAAAAATAATATCATACAAACAATGAAACAAAGACAAAACCAAATTGTTCATATATCTTCTTGCCCGTGAAGAACAAACAAGAAACACAAATATCAAATCCTCCTTATCCCTTATATATTTAATTTTTTAAAATAGGCTTATGTGTTGTCCCTAGAATGACTTTCACACATTTTATTATGACATGACATAAATTTAATTATGACATGACACTCACTTAACTAACTTAGTCATAAACATCCATAAAATTATTTTCCAATGCCACTTAAAATAAAATAAACAAGTATCTATAAATAAATTAATTATCTTTTCATAATCCATTAACATATACCGAAAAAAATAATTATCTTTTCATTTTTATATCAAACATCCAATTGACCATCCAGTCGGTAGAATAAAACTAATGTTATATATATAATGAAATTCGAATGGGATTTATAACAAATTTTGTATCTCTTCAAATCAAACATAAAACTATTTTCCAAAAATAATATATTTTCTATTCTATTTGATTTTGCATAAAAATACGGCCACCATAGCAAAAATAAATCACCAATAAATATGAAAATTCAAATCTATCAAAATATGTTATTTATTGTTTTATATTTTTGATTTTAAACATTCAAGTGAAACTATCTATTATATTCACTTTATATATTAATTTTTGAATGAAAATTCTTCACTTTATATATTTTTAAAATATTCTAAAAAATACAATGAAAATGTCTTTTGGTTAGTATTCCAATTAATTTTTAAATTGACATTTTCTTTGTGTCATATATATATATATATATATAATCTTATTATGGAATTTAAATATTCACTAAATGATGTAAATTTGAAAGACTTAAAAGATTTACATTATAATTTTTGTCATTAGGTGGGGATAAATATTTTTTTTGGATGTGGTATATTTAAAAATCTTCTATGAAAATATAATTTTAATACGACTATTGATTGAAACAACCAATTTTTTTTTTTTTAAAAACCCCCGAAATAATATCTCCATAAATATTAAAGCACACAATAATTCAACACAATAGCAAAAGCGGAATAGATATAAATACAAACGAGACACTAGATCATCTCCTCTTCCTCGCCCTGATTCCACGATCACATTTTCTCTTTACCTGCATCACATGGTTATAAGAGATGCGTGAGTATTATCATAAATACCTAGTAGAGCCGTCATCCCATCTACTTGGCTAGATGCACGGGTATAGGGAACAATCAAAACACCACACAACACAATTAAGCAAAAAGTCAACCCGAAAAGTCAACCGCGAAAAGTCAACGCAAAGTCAACCCAGAAAAGTCAACGCAAAGTCAACCACAAACCAGGATACTTACGTTGATCTAAACACTAAAAACGCCCCAAACAAGCATTGATCGAACAACAAATCAACTCAATTCGCAATCAAACACACCAATACTCGCAAAACCATGGTCACGCACTCACCTTGTTTCGGAAGAGAATAACTCGCGACTTACTACACCAAATCACGATCGGAAAACTTCTCTGGAAACTAGACACCAACAGATTTCCAACACCGTATTGCAAGACTCCTAACTCCAAATGGTTCGCCGGGAAATCATCCCCGAAACAGCAACTCCGGACGAAACCGCAGAAAATTGCAGAAAAACTGCACGTACTACCCAAGTTCAAAAGACCATAACTCAACGAATTATTAACCAAATCAAGGTATAAAACCTGTTCTAGAAACTAGACATCTAGATTTTTACAAAGGTGTATAGAACCTAACCTAACTCTAAGCAGTTCGATGGGAAAATTAGCTCGCAAACTTGATGATCAGAACTGAGAACAAATATTTCAGAAACGACACACTAACTTCAAAAGCACACCGAGAACGGAAGTCACCTCTGAATAAACCGAAATCGGTGTCTATGGAAAGCTAAGACTCAGAGATTTCCAATGATATCTAACTCGTCCTCTGGGTCCTTACAGAACGACGGGAATCGTCTTTTGAAGTGGACTGATCGCAGAAGCGATGCTGCAGAAATATCTCTCAGTAAAATGACCATAACTCCTAGAATAATCAACCAAATGACAAGCGGTTTCTTCCTAAATCAAGATAAGGGAGTGGAGAACTTACTCTGAAATTTTCACTTCGATCCAACTTGATCTTCACGACCGTTTGTCTCCTCCAAAACCCGGCGGATTCTTTCACCTCTTTCTCTCTTCTCCTCTCTTTACTCACTAACTCTCTCTACCTCTTTCTCAAAACTGCTTCATCTCTCAATAAAAAATTCAGCCACTTCCACAAAACAAGGCTCCCAAAACAAGGCTTTTGTTTTTTAAAAAAAATAAAATAACAACTCGGGTTTCCAACCGACCCGCCAGTTATTCACAAATTTTTGGTTCGCGGTCGTTACAATTCTCCCCCACTAACACGGATTCGTCCTCGAATCATGCAACACCGTCTCTCTACGGTCTACATTTTTGGCCAAACCCGACCACGGCTGAAATCCTGACCTTACCCGGTCAGCACCACTTGAGATCCACTCCTGATCCCCGAAGTTCATCCAATCTCATACTCATGACCACGCTCAGATGCTACTGCTCATAACTCATACTCATAGCTCATATACACCACACTCACTCGCAGGATCGTCACCCCTTGAGTTACGTGTGCATGGACTCACTCATCCCCTGGAGAGAACCACCGCCCCTCAAAGTATATGTAAGGACTCCACTCGGCCCCTAGAGAGAACCACTATCCCTCAGTATGCAGGAAACTCACCCGTTTCCTAGAGCAAAACTCTGAAACATGCATCATAAGTACCTGTCGACCAGAATCGCCTCTGTGGCTACCTTATGAAATCCCCTACCCGGAATATCATCACATCCGTGACCCCCACATGGGTGTTTCCACAGAGTCCCCAGAAAAGACGATTCTAACTCCCATAAAACCTCTTTTCCCGACTTTACCTAGGAATAGATAGATTCTAACTCTCATAAAGCCTTCGTTCCTAGCCACTCCTAGGACACGAATTTCATTTCTAGCCACTCCTAGAACATGAACAAGCTCATTTCTAGCCACTCCTAGAACATGAACCTGCTTTAATAAGACTCGCATAAAGCTTTCGTTTCTAGCCACTCCTAGAACACGAATTTCATTTCTAGCCACTCCCAGAACATGAATAAGCTCATTTCTAGCCATCACATGACCTACCAGTCATCACAACCCACGACTCCACAAGTCATAACATAAGAACATCTGCCTTATAACAAAAGATAATAAGGAAAACCCCATCTTATTAAATTTCAACAATGTATATCGTTATAACCCAAACAAAAAATACATATAACAACAACTCAGCAGCACGCTGTACATACTCTGAAAACCAGAAAGGACACTCAAGCCTCCGCTTGCTTCTCGAACCACTTCGAGAACTTCGTCTTCATACTCACCTCTGGTTCCCAAGTCTCCTCCTCGACACCATCGCAGTCCCACACGACTCTCACTAATGGTATCCTCTTACGACGCAGAACCTTGACTCTCCTCTCGAGAATCCTCACAGGTCTCGCCGCCAACGTCATGTTGGGCTGAAGATCCTCCGGGATCCTAGCCAACACCTCCTCAGACTCATGTAGACACTTACGCAGCATCGAAACATGGAAGACTTTTTGGAAAGCCTTCATACTCTGAGGTAACTCCAACCGATATGCCACTGGTCCGATCCGCTCCACCACTCTGAACGGACCCATAAACCTCGGACTCAGCTTATTTTCTGAAATGGATCTGTTAGGACCCCTCAACATAGCTGCCTTAAGATACACCAGATCTCCCAACTCAAACTCCAGCTCTTTCCGTCTCCTGTCGGCATAACTCTTCTGCCGATCCTGAGCCTCCCTCATCTTCAGCCTCAAGATACGGATCTTCTCCGTCGTCTCCTGAACAAAATCCGCACCAAACATGCTCATCTCCCCCACTTGAGTCCAACACAATGGTGTCCTACACGGTCTCCCATACAGAGCCTCATATGGAGCCATCCCAATACTCGCCTGGTATAAGTTATTGTACGCAAACTCAACCAGATTCAGATGATCCGCCCAATGACCACCATAATCTAGCACGCACATCCTCAACAGGTCCTCTAAAGTCTGAATAGTCCTCTCCGACTGCCCATCTGTCTGAGGATAATACGCTGTGCTCATGTGCACCTTAGTGCCCATCTCAGCCTGAAATGCCCTCCTGAACTCTGAAGTAAACCTCGGATCCCTGTCTGACACAATACTCGCTGGCACCCCATGCAGCCTCACTATCTCACGCACATACTTCTTAGCTAACACCACCGTTCCATCGGTCTTTTTGATGGCAAGAAAATGTGCTGACTTGGTTAGACGATCCACAACCACCCAAATCGCATCATAGGTCCGTGACACTGGTAACCCTGTCACAAAATCCATGGTAATCATATCCCACTTCCACTCCGGAATGGGTAAACTTTGTAACATACCACTCGGAACCTGATGCTCAGCCTTCACCAGCTGACACACGTTACATGCTGCAACCCAGCTAGCTACATCTCTCTTCATCCCGACCCAGTGAGAATATCGTTTCAGATCACGATACATCTTGGTCGCCCCCGGATGAATAGACAACATACTCGAATGGGCCTCTCTCAGAATCTCCTGCCTCAGAACCTCGTCCTTGGGTACACAACCCCGCCCATTCACCAGTATCATCCCACTCGTTGAGACCACATACTCAGAATCCGTCATCTTAGAAGCATCAATCAACCCCTGATCCTTCTCCTGCGCAACCCGAATCCTGCTCAGTAAGTCTGCCTGGTTAGCTGCCTCTAACCCCAACAGCTCCTGTGAGATCACGCACAACCTCAATGTACTGAGCTCACTCACTAACTCCTCCACATCCCGCTCCTGAGCCGAAGCCACTCGCCTCCGACTCAAAGCATCAGCCACTAGATTAGCCTTACCCGGATGGTATCCAATCTCCAGGTCATAGTCCGCGACTAGCTCCATCCATCGCCTCTGTCTCTGGTTTAGGTCTGGCTGAGTGAAGAAATACTTCAGGCTCTTGTGGTCTGTGAATACCTGCACCTTCCCGCCATACAGATAAGACCTCCAAATCTTAAGTGCAAAGATCACTGCAGCCAACTCCAAATCATGGGTAGGGTAGTTGCACTCATGCTTCCTCAACTGCCTCGAAGCATATGCAATAACCTTCCCCTGCTGCATCAGCACACATCCCAGACCAACTCCTGAAGCATCTGTATACACCACATATGGCTCATCCGGCTCGGGTAACGCCAACACAGGTGTACTTGTCAGCATCTCCTTCATCTTCCTGAAACTCTCCTCACAAGCCAAAGACCAAACAAAAGGGACATCCTTACCTGTCAACCTCGTCATCGGTTGTGCCATACTCGCAAACCCCTTGACGAACCTCCGGTAATAACCCGCCAACCCGAGAAAACTTCTGATCTCAGTAGCACTCCTCGGTCTAGGCCAATCTCTGATAGCCTCTATCTTAGCCGGATCCACAGACACTCCGTCTGCAGACACAACGTGGCCAAGAAAGCTCATCTCCCTCTGCCAGAAACTGCACTTACTCAACTTCGCGTACAGCTTCTGATCCCGCAGCTTCTCCAGAACTACTCTTAAATGCAACTCATGCTCCTCAGGACTCTTCGAATACACCAGAATATCATCAATAAAGATGATCACAAACACATCCATATACTCCTGGAATACCCCGTTCATCAACCGCATGAACGCTGCTGATGCATTCGTCAAACCAAAAGGCATCACCACGAACTCAAAATGTCCATACCTCGTCCTGAAAGCAGTCTTCCTAACATCTGCTTTATCAATAGGAATCTGATGGTATCCCGAAGCCAAGTCAATCTTGGAGAACCAGGTAGCCCCTCGTAACTGATCTAACAACTCATCAATGCGTGGCAGAGGGTACCTGTTCTTCACAGTGACCCGGTTAAGTCCCCGGTAATCGATGCACAAGCGGAAACTCCCATCCTTTTTCTTCACAAATAACACCGGCGCTCCCCACGGTGACACACTCGGCCGGATGAAACCCTTACCCAACAGATCATCCAGCTGCTTCTTCAGCTCTGCCATTTCTGCTGGAGCCATACGGTAAGGTGCCTTAGATATCGGCGTCGTCCCGGGTTCTAACTCAATCGTGAATGGATCCGACCGCGACGGTGGCAATCCCAACAGTGACTGAAACACATCCTGGAAATCCCGAATAACCCGAATCTCTCCAACTGCAACCTCTCCAACAGTCTCCGGCATAACTATCGTCGCCAGATACGCCTCACAACTCTTCTCGATCAACAGTTCGGCCTGTATCGCTGAAATCACGAGACTCCCAGAAGTCGGTCTCACACCCTGAAACACCAACCTTCCCGTCTCCCGCTCGAACACTACTCGTCCTCGCCGACAGTCCAGATGGACCCTGTACCGATCCAACCAGTCCATCCCCAAAATGACATCGTACAGCTCCATCGGACTGATGATCAGATCAGCTGGCATCGACTCTCCCGCCACCAGCACATCCACACCACGAGCCTGCCCGAAAGTAGCCAACGTCCTACCAGCAGCAACCTTGACTACTCCCGGCTGCTCTTCGGAATCGCTCCGGATCCCGCTACCCTCCGCACACTCCGGAGTAATGAAGCTATTCATAGCTCCCGAATCAAATAACATGTGGGACTCACATCCGCCCACAACTAAGGTCCCAGCACAACACCCATGTGCCTAAGAACCCTAACGTACTACCCTGAGACTCGTCCATCCTAGGATAACTCGCTAAACTCTGATCCATGCTCCCACACCCGAAGAATCTTAGACCACCCTGAACCCTCTAACTTGGTTCCAAAGTGCTCTCCCACTTCCTCTTCTGTCCTTGCGCAGACTTACCGCCCCTACCTGAACTCACCTGCTGCTGAGATCTCCTCGGATGCTGCTGCTGCACCAGTGGACTAACCACCACAACATGCTTTACGAGATCCTCCTCGATCGCAGCAGCCATCTCAACCACCTCCGCCCTCGTGGCGAACGTACTCGCCTTGCAGCGAATCCTCAAATCTGGACGAATTCCTTTCAAGAACCTCTTAACCTAGGCATCTTCGCCCTCCATGCCTCTCCCTGCATGTACCAAAAGTCGACTGAACTCAGCATCGAACTCCCTCATTGACCGATCTCCCTAAGTCAGGTCCAGAAACCTAGACTCCAAACGCTCCACCGCCTCCTGCGGGAAATACTTGGCGTTAAACTCCGTCAAGAAACCCTCCCAGACCATCTCAGCCTGCACCCTCCTGGCCTCTACACCTCTCCTCCAGATAATGCACAGCCAGATCCACTCTGTATCCATCTGGACACCTCAAAGAGTCGAAGTTACGCTTCACACTCATCCGCCGCTCATCGGCCCCTCAGGCTTAGTACCTCTCGAGAAAACTCTCGTGCTAATCATCTGCATCTGCTCCATCATCCTAAGATAGGATGGGAGCTCCTCCACAGCCGCCACTCCGGCTGCACATCAGCCCCTCTCGGCTGACCACCCGCCACTACTGGCTGCACACCAGCCACATCTGGCTGAACCCCAGCCCCACCTGGCTGAACTCCCGGAGACTGACCCGGAACTGGTACCCCACCTGGAAACCGCTCCAAAATCAACTGCAGCAAACCCGCCAGACGATCATCTCGGTCTTGGGCCAAACCTACGGGAGCACCCCCACTCGGGCCCTCCGCACCACCAGCTACCCCGGGACCTACGCTGGCCCCACTAGCCCTCACACTGGCACTCGTAGCTGTCACACCCACGGACCCCTCCTGAAACGTCTGCGAGTCAGCTACTCGCTCCTGCGTAGTCTCCTGGGACACCCACGTGGCAGCAGACTCACTCTCAAGTCTCCGCCCCCGTCCACGCCCAGCACGACCACCTCGACCTCAACGGCCCCCGCGACCTCTGCCTCTAGCACCTCTAGCCATAACTCTGCACTCACAGCAGACTACTAAGTACAAGAACAAAACAGAATCATACAACACTTACCGTGGAATCTCATTGAAGGCTCGGAAGAGATGATCTAGGACTCCAAACCCACACAACAATCAATTGACTAACTCACATAATAAATTAATTCAACACACGCAATTGACTACCCAATTAATCGACTACATTCTCCCGCCCTAGAACCATAAGGGCTCTGATACCAAAATGAAACAACCAATTTTTTTTTTTTTTTTTTAAACCCCCGAAATAATATCCCCATAAATATTAAAGCACACAATAAGTCAACACAATAGCAAAAGCGGAATAGATATAAATACAAACGAGACACTAGATCATCTCCTCTTCCTCGCCCTGATTCCACGATCACATTTTCTCTTTACTTGCATCACATGGTTATAAGAGATGCGTGAGTATTATCATAAATACCCAGTGGAGCGGTCATCCCATCTACTTGGCTAGATGCACGGGTATAGGGAACAATCAAAACACCACACAACACAATTAAGCAAAAAGTCAACCCGAAAAGTCAACGCAAAGTCAACCCAGAAAAGTCAACGCAAAGTCAACATAAAGTCAACCACAAACCACGGTACTTACGTTGATCTAAACACTAAAAACGCCCCAAACAAGCATTGATCGAACAACAAATCAACTCAATTCGCAATTAAACACACCAATACCCGCAAAATCATGGTCACGCACTCACTCACCTTGTTTCGGAAGAGAATAACTCGCGACTTACTACACCAAATCACGATCGGAAAACTTCTCTGGAAACTAGACACCAACAGCTTTCCAACACCGTATCGCAAGACTCCTAATTCCAAACGGTTCGCCGGGAAATCATCCCCGAAAACAGCAACTCCGGACGAAACCGCAGGAAATTGCAGAAAAACTGCACGAACTACCCAAGTTCAAAGGACCATAACTCAGCGAATTATTAACCAAATCAAGGTATAAAACCTGTTCTAGAAACTAGACATCTAGAGCTTTACAGAGGTGTATAGAACGTAACCTAACTCTAAGCAGTTCGACGGGAAAATTAGCTCGCAAACTTGATGATCAGAACTGAGAACAAATATTTCAGAAACGACACACTAACTTCAAAAGCACACAGAGAACGGAGGTCACCTCTGAATAAACCGAAATCGGTGTCTGTGGAAAGCTAAGACTCAGAGATTTCGAATGATATCTAACTCGTCCGCTGGGTCCTTACAGAACGACGGGAATTGTCCTTTGAAGTGGACTGATCGCATAAGCGATGCTGCAGAAACATCTCTCAGTAAAACGACCATAACTCCTAGAATAATCAACCAAATGACAAGCGGTTTCTTCCTAAATCAAGATAAGGGAGTGGAGAACTTACCCTGAAATTTTCACTTCGATCCAACTTGATCTTCACGACCGTTTGTCTCCTCCAAAACTCGACGGATTCTTTCACTTCTCTCTCTCTCTTCTTCTCTCTTTACTCACTAACTCTCTCTAGCTCTTTCTCAAAACTGCCTTCTCTCTCAATAAAAAATTCAGCCACTTCCACAAAACAAGGCTCGCTAAAACAAGGTTTTTGACTTTTTTTAAAAATAAAATAACAACTCGGGTTTCCAACCGATCCGCCAGTTATTCACAAATTTTTGGTTCGCGGTCGTTAGATTGATAATATGTGGAAACTAAAAACTAATTATATTTTGATCCTCCAAACGTGAAATTATAATGGTATAAAAATTCATAAAATATCAATAAAATACATTATTAATTTTTAAAAAATAAAACATATTTATAAATATATTTTCGGCGGATTTTTGCGGAGAATCACTAGTTTCTTGGTGCATAAACAAATAATCACCAAACGTATTTTGTTTTGTAATTTACGAGTTTAGAACTAATGACATAATTAAAATCTTAAATTAATCAATAATCACAAAACTTATTATTAAAAAAATCGTTGCGCCGACGTTTGATGGCATGACAAATGTGTCACTCTTCTACGCCTCTCTCTCTCTTCAACCTTTTCCTCCCTCCTTTCTCACTGTTTGTTGCAAATTGCAGTACATAACCTCTTCCTCTCCATCGCAACCACAATATCTTCCTCTTTTTTTTTTTTGTTTGTTTGTTTCATCTTCGCATTGTTCGCCATTTCTCTGCTTGTAGATATGAACTAGGGTTTTTTCTCCTTCAACTTTCGCTATTCGTCTCTTCTGAAACTAATAAGTAATGAGTAGGGATTTTCTGTTTCTGGGTATTATCATTCTGCTCTTATCTGGGTTTGTAGCTTCAGCTCCTTCATCGACTTCACCAGCGAGTAAAGTTTCACTCTGTTTTTTTATCTGGGTTCGATCTTAACTCGAGTCTTTCGACCTCCTTACGTTTTTCTATTCTTTTTCTTATTGCAGAGATTGTTAATGGTTTCATCTCGAATCATGGAACTTTTCTTATCAAATGGTTATGGTCCTTCAAAACCACCACGAAATCAGGTTTTGAGATTTTTCACCCTCTTTTCACGGATTTAAGCTTGTACAATCGTTTTTTTCATTTCTGGATTTTTGTTTGTTTGTTTGTTTGTAATCAGCTGTTTCTACGAGATCGATGGTGAAATTCGAAAGTGGGTATACAGTGGAGACTGTATTAGACGGAAGCAAACTCGGAATCGAACCTTATTCTCTCGAGGTCTTGCCCAATGGCGAACTGCTTATCCTTGATTCTGAGAATAGTAACATTTACAAGATTTCATCCTCTCTTTCTCTATGTAAGTGTCACTACTTGCAATTTCCCAACTTGGGTTTGTGTGTAGTATGGTACTATTGATTTCGCGTCACACGATCGTGGGTTTCAATATCTGCTGATCCTCTTAAGGATTTTCCATACGGATGATGAAATCAAGTTTTGTTTTTCCCTCTGCCTTCACGTGGAAAGGAAACTGTATGTGCTTACCTAATCGTAGCGCACTGTGCACATGGACTGTACAAATTGCTGTATATGGCAATGCAGAGACTTTCGGTGAAAATATCTGGAGATTTTCTGGGATTCAAAGTAGAATACAATCAATGTTTTAATTGCAGCATCAACATTTAAAATTTTGAATGTGGACTGTATATTTAGCACAGTCTGATTTGATTAGGGGGATATGATTTGTTCATAGAAACCAAGTAGTAGATGAATTCTTGAACAGAATATTGTAACTCTTGGAACATTGGCAGATAGCAGACCGAGGCTGGTTACTGGCTCTCCTGAAGGATATCCGGGTCATGTGGACGGTAGATTAAGAGACGCGATGCTGAACAATCCTAAGGGACTTACCGTGGATGATAGAGGAAATATCTATGTTGCAGATACAGTGAATAATGCTATCAGGAAAATCACTGAAGGAGGTAATTTGGACAAAAAATGTTGTTTGTTTATCTATGAGGTAAGAGAATCAGATTAAGAAAGAAACAAATGTAATGGCAGGAGTCACAACCATTGCTGGGGGGAAAATGGTTCGTGGGGGAGGTCATGTGGATGGTCCGAGTGAAGATGCAAAGTTTTCAAATGATTTTGATGTGGTTTATGTCGGAAGCAGTTGTTCCTTGCTAATCATTGACCGAGGAAATCGAGCGATTAGAGAGATTCAACTCCATTTCGACGACTGTGCTTATCAGTATGGAAGTGGCTTTCCTCTTGGTAAAAGTTTACATACCAAAATCCTTGGTTTGTTGTCTCTTTCATTCTTCAAGCATCTCAATTCTGAATTCAATGCTTGTAAGTATTGTAGGGATTGCAGTTCTTATAGCGGCAGGTTTCTTTGGTTACATGCTGGCTCTATTGCAGCGTAGGCTCGGTTCTATTGTTTCAAATCACACCGTGAGTGTTCCAATCGCTTCGTCACATCTCAGTAATTAGCATTTTCCGCTTCTGCTATTGTATAATGGCTATTAACAACATTTCTCCCTGTTGTGTTTTTATATAGGATCAAGAAATTTATGAAGCCGTTCCTGATCAAAAGTCTACGAAACCAGTCAGACCGCCTCTGATTCCAACTGGAAATGAGCAAGAGAAACAAGAAGAAAGCTTACTCGTGCCACTAAGGATATTCATTTCGAATGCTTGGTTGTTTTTAGTGGAGCTGTTCAGTGGAATGTTTCCTGGTCTAAAAAAGAAGCAGACAGTCAGCTTCAACTTCAATCATCCAGAAATAAAGCAGTTTGCTTTTAGTACAACTCCATGGCCAATTCAAGAGAGCTTTGTAATACACGACAAAGATGAACCACCTCCCATTGAGACCAGGAATCCCACTCCCAGGAAAACTTACCCTTTCATGTCCAAAGACGCAGAGAAAATACAACAGCTGCGCCAGAGCCGAGCCTTGTACAGAAGCTTGGACGCCGAATTCCTCCAGGAAGAGCAGCAACAGAAGCATAAGCAGCACCAGCATCACCGCAGGCATCACTCAACAATCCCGCACACTCTTTATGAGCGGAGCAGCGAGAAGACTAACAAGCTTGTGTTTGGGCCAGGCCAGGAGCAAGACCGCAGGCGTGAGGCAGCAGCAGCTACTGCTAAGACTACGGAGTTCGGAGATCCGATGAATGCTACTACTCATCAGAATATCCACTACAGAGCTCCCCAATATGTGAGTTACCCATATGGATACTATTCATATACATGAAAAGTTTAGTAGCAATTGGGAATTCGGGTATATGGGGTTTTGAGAGACTTGTTGAGAAGAAAATATTTGGGATTTATTTAGATCCGTCTTGTAAGAAAAGTAGCAAATTTTCGTTATTATTACGCAGTATAAAGAAAAAGATAAGCTCGTCGATAAAATAAAATAAAAAAGTTTCTGCAACTTAACCAAACTTTGAATGTAGAACACAAAATTTACAAAAGATACAAACTTCCTCGGCTTTCAAGCCCTGCTAACCGAAATCTACTCAGCTGAGGAAGAACCACGAGCTGCAGCGTTTTCCTCCGCCATCTTTGAAAATCCTTCAACCTGAACCTTTATAATGTCATCTATGGTTGTACGAGGAAGAGACAAAGCAGCGTCTGTCTCTTCATTATTGCACTCTTTGTCATTGTTAGGTTCTTGTGCATCATCAAAGCTTATCAGGTCCACCAAATCACCAGAGGGTTTCAGTGAAAGTGGAGGCTTTGGGTTGCTGCAACTTGGGCTATCAGGATCAGAGAAAGAGACTGTCTTATCTAAAATGGCTACACTCTTGGGTTGACACATGAAGAAAAGGCCAGATACCATCGAACTTATTAATCTATTTACTGCGGAACACATGAGGGAAAGGTGAGATACGACCATCATAACTAGTCTACTTAGTACCGAGTAACCGGTTGACCCAGCAACTAGGTTTCTAATGTAGGAGAAGAAGGTCTGAACTTGTTCTCCCAATTTGATTAGGAGAAGCTTCCATGTCATGATCAACGAGAGGTGGTTCACTTCTTCCTGTCTATAACGATTTGGTTAAGAGAATCCGATATGTTGTTTATTTAATAAATGCGATCATAGATCAAAAACAACTTACATGACGAATGATGTAAGGGCGAACAGCGATTCCAATGGCTACCCCGAGAAAGCATGAAAGTGCAATCCCTATTGACCAAAGAGAGTATGCCCCTATATCTGAAACAGCGAGAGAAGAATCGTTTTAGTTTCTAAAACCATAGTGTATCAAATCCACAAAAAGATTACTGTACAAAAACATACTAGAATGAGAGCTTTCGAGACAATCCTCCTCCTTAAGATTTATCTGGCGAACCATTTCGTTTCCATGATCGGAAACAAGTAAACAACATCTTTGAGGGACAAAAGTTATGTCGAAATCGTTAGAGAAAGTTGCATTCTGTGCAGGACCATCTCTATGTCCATATTCCTTTGAGATTCCTCCAGCAATGGTGGTTACATAACCTACAAAGTCCGGTCAATAAAAGATGCATAATGGAAATAATTAGTGGTTCTTCGACCGAACCAAGATTGTAGAATAACAAACTACTATCATTAAAAGTAAAGGGCTACAAGAAATGGATTAAACACCTGAAGAGCTGATCTTGCGTATAGCTTTATTACTCTTATCAGCAACGTAGACATTCCCTTTAGCATCCACGGCAAAACCACGGGGCTTGCTGAACCGGCTGTTGCCAGCTTTACCATCTACATGACCGGGTATTCCATCCCCCGCAAACCGGTTTATCACACTATCTGCACAAACACACACACACACATACTCCAGATGAGCACAAACTTCAATTGGAAGAGTGATGTAACGAAATTTGAAAATCTTCACTTAAAGATAATAAAGTCTAGAACTTTCACATACATACACAGAAATTGCAATGGAAAGCAACAAGCCCTAACATAATTATGCATTCATGATTTTACTATTCATTTACCAAAAAAAAGTATAATGATCAGATTCATTTTTTTTTTTTTTTACCAACGGATAAAGGGAAGGAAGTAGTGTAGAAAGTGCTGCCGGAATAATCAAGGATGATCAGATTAGAAGATCCAGGTAGAGCATGAATCGTGTGTGGATTCAGACCAGACTTGTGACCATCGACCACTGTAGTAACCTCATACCCATCTTCTAAAACTTTCTTAGCACTCACTGTTACCAAAAACCAACGAACAAAAAATCATAAAAATTCGATTTTTAGTTACGGAAATTCAACTGAATAACAGATCTGAGAGTAGTTATATGAAAATAACACTTACCCAGATTGAAAGCGACGAACAAGAAGAGAAATAAGAACGAAATCCCCCAAGCCATGTCAAATTCCAGAAAGCGACTTTGATTTCTTACTTTAAGCTTTTAAAAGTGTCATAAAACTTGTTCAAGTGATGGGGATATCATAGAGCAATCGTCTCGTATGTCCCTCAGACTCAATCTCAAATCTCTTAAATCCCTGTTCTAACTCATTTCTGTTTAATGTTTATTTTTAATACCGAAACAAACAAAATTACCCTAAAACCAACCCATATTTGCGATATTACAGAATGAACCTGGGTAATATCCACCCACCCAAAGAAAACGGGTCAAACCCAAAAAAATGTTAAAAAAAAAAAATTTACAATCCCTAATTTTTTTTTACCCTCTCTGCTTCTTCTTCTTCTCCTCGACGACGACTCGACTCCTCCCTCCTCCCGAGACCTCCTTCTGCTCAAACCAAACCAAACCAAATGAAAACAAAACCACCATCTCTCTCCGCGTTCGCATCGACGGCGAGAGACGACCGGCGAGTCCTTCGACGGCGACGAGCAGCGTACAGCCTCCTCCTTCTTCTCGACTCGACTCCTCGACTCCTCCTCTTACCCTATCGCGTTTCTCTTCAACGGACTTTCTTTCATCGACGGCGACGGCGGCGAGTCCTTCGACGGCGACGAGCGGCGACTGCGGCGAATTCTCTCGTTCCTCTGTCTAGTCTCCTCCTCTACTCTCAACTCAAACCGACGATCGAGAAACGATTCCTCGATTATGGCGGAGGAGGCGGCTCGTGAAGAAAATGTAGAAGATGACCGAACAGAGAGTGAAGAAGAAAAGGGAGAAGAAGAGGAAGATACTTCCCGAGAAGACGATGAAGACGACAATGGCAGAGAAGACGGTGAAGACGATGAGGCAAACAAGGATGGGGCTAGAGGAGGAGACGATTCCGATGACAGTGAGGTAAGTATTCCCGTTTAGTTAGGTAAAACAAGGAAAAATAGTTCGTTTTAGTTAGAGAAATTTTGTGGAAATTGATCTTTAGTGCGGTAAGCAATTTGATCTTTAGTGCAATGGAAATTGACACAGTTAACGTTAATCCGCATGTCAATTTGTTGGGTTTGAAGAGAAACTGGATAACTTGGTAAAACAAAAGTGCTGTAAAACTGGATAACTTGGTAAAACTATATTTCTGTAAAACTGGATAACTTGGTAAAACTAGATTTCTGTAAAACTGGATAACTTGGTAAAACTAGATTGCTGTAAAACTGGTCAAACTTGGTATATAAATGGAATAACTTGATACAACTGATTGATGCAGGGATCTGGTGATGAAGCAGCGGTTATGAGACCTTTGGGTATGTACTTCCAACCAACGGAGTACAAGAAAAAGATAAGGATCTCGACGAGGTGCTACGTGAAAGAGTTTTTTTCAACTCTGGATAATTTGGAGCCTCCACTTACGCGTGCTGAGAAGAATTGGTTTGAAAGGCATCCCCAGTTCAAACACATCTTCCACTTGCCAAAGGACAACAATCACAAGCTCCAAGGCATGTGGATGCTTTTACTCCGAACCGCACGCATTGAGATGAAAAAGGAGGCGTGGTTCGTGGTTAATGGCGTTCCTATCCGATACGGTCTGAGAGAGCATGCCTTGATATCCGGATTAAACTGTAGAAATTATGAGGCGAATTATCAGTTGGGTGACATGCAGTTTGTGAGGAGGCACTTTGGTAGAAAAAAAGTCAGATATGAAGATGTCAAAAAGAAGCTAGAAGATGGGATGCCAGCTGATAGAGATAGGCTGAGGATGCTTGTGTTGTATTTCCTTTGCAGCATCATCATAGCTCAGGAAAAATGCGGAAAGCATGCAACTCCGATCTCCGATTTCTTCCTGAAAGTTGTTGACGATCTTGACTTGTGCAAGAGTTATCCCTTTGGTAGGTTGTCTTTTGATTACATGATAGAACAGATGTATCGCATGCTGAATAAATTTGACGGAGTCGTCGAGGAACACATTTTAAGGGCGATTGCCGGTTTCTGCATCCCTTTGGAGGTACTTACAATTACTTAATTGTTGCAACTTTGTAATAATTGAAACTATTTCAACTATAAGTGTGTTATGCAGCTGCTAGCGTTTGAAGCAATTCCAGATTTGGCGAGTAGTTTCTGCGAGCCAATTCTACCGCCAGACGATGGTTGTCCAAGGATGTGCAAGTTTAAGTTCAAGAAGAGCTTGATGAGAGGGTTTCCTCTTTCAAAGATCAACGAAAAACTTGGTACAACTAAGGTCAGTTATTTTACGCATTTAAATTATTTAGAGTTGTTTTTTGTTTTTAATTTTTAACATAATTGTTGACATTCGCAGGACATTCATAGCATCATCTTGAATCCTGAAGAAGAAGTAGATCTTGCTCAAATCTTCGACGAAGACGATGTCGAGGATTGTGGCGATCCGGCTGTTCGCGAATGGATAACCCGTTACAATCAAGGAAATGCAATCTTCTTTCCAGAAATGTACAACGATGATGTGGCTGCCCGAGTGGAAGAGGAAAAAGAAGCTGAGAAAGAAGAAGTTGAGAAAGAAGAAGGTGGAATATCCGGAGAAGTGAATGGTTTAAACGATTTGTCACAGCTTGTGAAAGGGATGAAGGCAGAAATGGACTTAGGGTTCAAGTTAGTTAATGAGAAGTTGGATGCGTTTGATCAGAGAATGAAGAAGGTTGAAAGTTATGTGTTGAAGAACTTAGATGAGGTAAAAGTGTAAAACTTGGAATAACTATGCTGTGGTAAAACTGGTAAAATTGGTAGAACTAGACTTTAATTGTTTTTTTGATTTCAGGTAAATGAACAAAGACCTGAAGATCAAGGTGATAGGCAGGAGGAATCCAATGAGGAGACCCTCAAAAGTTATATGGAGAAAAAAAAACGTCGTAAGCGTCCCCGAGCCGATGTAGACAATTACCCGAGTAGACCAATGACAAGGCCATCACAACCATTGGAGGAGCCATCACAACCATTGGTAAAGCCATCACAACCATTGGGGGAGCCATCATGAGGTGTGAATACTATATTTGGTTGGTTTTTTTGTTATTTGATTTGATTGGTTCTGGTATGATTAGGTGCAGCTGCTGGATAAGGTTGAAGTTTTTTACGAGAACAATTGGAGGAAAGGATGGGTGAAAGGATTGCTTCAAGATCGAAGAGTTAGGGTTTTTATATATGACTTGAAGGAAGATCATGATTTTGGAGTAGATGAGTTCCGGTTTGATAAACAAGCTTAAACAATTTTGTTTTTTATTTGAATTCGAACAAGCTTAAACTATGTTGTTTTGAATTCGTAATACTATGTTAAAACTATGATGTGTTGAATTCGTAAAACTTTGTAAAACTATGTTGTTTTGGAAGTCTAACATGCTTAGATAAATCGTAAATGATATTAGATAAGTCATAAAAACACAAAAGATAAGTCATAAAAACACAAAGATAAGTCATAAAACACAAGAGATTGTTATGGTTTCCCAAAAAGCGAATCGAAGCGAGCCTTAAGCTTTGCAACCTCTTTCAGCTCCTCTTTGAGCTTTGCATTCTCATTTTGAAGCTGCTCAATACGATAGGCATGGAGGCCAAGCTCCTCGGCCTGGAGGTCAACTTTCCTTCTTACGGTTGTAACTTCTTCTTCGACACCATGAACCCAAAGTTTTTTAAGGTGTTGGTCATTACCCTCCTACACAAGAAGACATAATAGTTTAACCAAGTTTTCCAGTTTTACCACACGATAGTTTTCCCAAGTTTTCCAGTTTTACGACCGAACCCAGAAAAAAATAAATGTCTACTGACATCAACAACATCGCTCACCTCAAATTCACTGCAAATAAGGTACGTCCTTCCCACGTCAGATCCAGAGAGGTGTGAAGGCTCCGCAACGATTCGAGCACCGCATGGACAGTTTGTTGGTATGCCATCACAACCATCGGCGAGTAACAACCTCCTCGCCTCTTCCTTCTTAAACCTCTTTACGTCAGTGTACCACGGATCAGTTTCACAGATCTTGTCCATGAGATGAGCAAATAAAGGACAAGGAAAAGAAGAGAACTAGAGGTAGAGAATGAGAGAACTAAAGAGAAAATGAGAGAGAGAACCAAAGTGAAGTGGATAAGGGAGCAGAGAACTAGAGAGAGATAACTAAATAGAAAATGAGAGAGAGAACAAAGGAAAAGAAAATAAATGGTCGAAAATTGGTGTAATTTTGTCGAAATTGGTGATATTTTCGTTTTGGCGCAAAAAATTTTCGTTTTGGCGCCCAAATATTACACATAGTTTTACCAAATATTTTAGTTTTACGAAAGTCCCAAATAGTTTTACTTTGGCTGTTTTCAATTTATTCAGTTTTACCCACTCTTAAACTTTAAATTTTTAGTTTTACAGTTGAGTTTCCTCCTTTAATCTATCATTCAAGTTGTTGTGTGGATTAATATGTTTCAGTTTTACAATTTTTGTAGTTTCACCCTACTAACTTGGCTATTGTTCCTATAGTGATCTTAAAAGAATAAGTCATTTGTTGGTGTGATTGTTTCATATGGATCCAAAAATTCTAAATATATAGTTTTCATGTTAGTACAAGAAAAAACAACTATTTATAACGTTTATATCATGTAATTATATTTTGTTTTGTTGTTTGCTTTTTCAAATCGATATTTGTTTTTTTTTTCTTATTATTCGTTTTTTTCCAAATCGATCATCAATTTGTTTTGTTTTTCTTTTTGTCTTTGTTTTTTTTGTTTTTGTTTTTCCTTGTTTTTTTGGGCTAAATCGATCATCATTTTGTGTTTGTTTTTGTTTTTGTCTCAGTTTTTTTGTTTTTGTTTTTCCTTGTTTTTTTTGGCTAAATCGATCATCAAACATATATAGTTGTACATTAAAAAAACCAGTTTTCCATAGTTTTACCTCAAGCTGCAGATCTCCTACATAGTTTTACATAATAAAACACCAATTCTCCCTAGTTTTACCCGAAGATACAGATCTCATACATAATTTTACATCACAAGCGTTTAAGATACAATTAAACAGGGCTACCAAATCCAAATAGCAACCATTGGAGTCCTTGCCTTCGCCGCCTTTTGTTTTTCGTCCTTGGTCGCCTTTCCCCAACTGATGGAAACCTCTTTGTTTTCCTTCTTCCCTTCTTTTTCACGCGATCCGGAGGTATGATCTGCAACTCATTGATGTGGTCTGGGATAATCCATTCCGACATATCCGGCACTAAATAAATTGTCCTACAATACGCCAACGCCCACAACTCGGTCCAATAATACCTCGAGCATAGTTCATGTAATTCTAATTGGATATCATGTCCTCCGATTTCACGATTTTGAGGAGCTTTCTTTTTAAACGCAATGAATGCAGCTATCCCGTGCTCACAAGGATACTTATGAACATCGAAGTACCTGCAACTGCAACTTCTCGACCTCAAATTCACCAAATAAGAATTACCATCACTACCAGTGACATCGTATTCAAGCGCAAAACTGTTTAGCTCCGAAACAATTAATTTCTCAGCAATAGGCCATGTATCGTGCACGAAGTTCTCCACTAAAGGCACTAGTTTATTATGTGCAGCACCACCCGCGGCCTCCTTCCGGTGTTCATTAAACCACTGGGAAAATGTTCTCATGATTGTATCAAGCATGGGTATTATGGGGTATTTCCTTGCGTCCAAAAACGTGCTGTTCAAAGATTCCACGGCGTTGCTCGTGTCTAGGTTGTATCTGCAACCTGGAAAATAAGGCCTTGCCCATTTTTCTTTCACGGTACTCTCCTCAAGATACTTCGCCGCAGTTGGATATCTCATCTTAAATGACTCATAAGCACGGTCGAACTCACCCACCGTGTATATCCTGCTGCACTCCATGAATCTCCATGCGATTACGTCTTTGTTAGCGCCAGAGGTATGAGTTTTCACATTTTGGGACAAATGCCATACACAATACCCATGATGAGCCAGGGGATACAGTTTCTCTATGGCGCTGATGAGGTTTGCATTTCTGTCACTCATAAACACCAATTCGGAAGAGTCCGGTACAACGGATTTCAGCATCTCAAAAAACCAAGTCCAACTATCAAGTTTCTCACCATCGAGCACACCAAACGCTATGGGATAATGGTGTCGATTCGGATCCTGGGCTGAGGCGAAAACAAGCACACCACCAAATCCGTTCTTGATAAAGGTCGCATCCACAATTATCACTTTCCTCATCGCTTGGAACCCTTCGATGCTAGCTCCCAACGCTATGAATAGATACTTGAATTTCCCCACATCATCCAATAACAACTTTGTTTTCGTACCGGGATTGAACTGCTCTAACACGTACAAATAACGATACAACAACTTGTAGTTGTCTTCGGGACTACCACGTAAATCACGAACAGCTAGACTCTTACCTCTCAGAGCTGTGGAGTAGCATATCTGCACACCTAAATCTCTCTGAACCATACCCATGATAATTTTCGGCTTCGGAGTATCCATTTGTCCTGGATACTTTTCATTCAAATAAGATGCAACCAATTGGGCCGAGCCTTTCCTCTTCGTGTTGCTTGTACTCTGACTAGCCCGAGAGCATGTATGCATCTTCGTGTACGTTCTAATCGAGAAAATCTCTGTGTTTGTAACCACTGCAGCTCTTAAAGCCCATTTACAGTTTTCTATAGGACATTTTAGCACTAATCGCACCTTATCCGACTTTATTATCCTATAACCGAAACTCTTAGCAAATGCACCTCTATCCACCACCTCTTGTACTGCCTTCCTATTTTTAAATTCTTGACCCACACTCAGACCCAAACCGTCTTCCCATTCCTCTATAAACTGACAAGATTCTACAACAGGCTGAGCCTCAATATATCTCTCACGCATATCCGATATTTCCATACCGTTGTCCATACATTCATCACGTGATCTATCATCATCATCATCCTCCATCGCCTGATGTTGTTCTTTTGCTTGTTCTTCGCCTACATACGGAACAATGCCATTAGGTCCGATTTCCTCGTCATTTGATTCCAATACATCAAAGTTCATACCAGTAGAACTTTTCTCTACTCTCGACAGTTGCTCGGGCTGTTCCGATGAAGCGAAGACCTCCACGTACAAAAGACATCTTCGGTTCTCTTTACCACCACACCTTAGGTAAACAGACATATCCTCCTCATCCTCAATAACTAATTTTTCCTCATCTCTTCCCATCAGCACTGGAAAATAACTCAATTCCAATTTAACCCTTCTTTCATCTAACGAAATCTTCTTCAATATCCTAGCTTCCACCATCGACAAAGTTATCTCCCTCACTGATGTATTGAACATTATACTATACATGCGACCTAGGTATTTAAAGAATATGCCCACTTCATTGTTCATCGTATCCTGTCAAAAACAATACAAAAAATTCACTCAGTAATAGTAGTTATCCATAGTTATCCTGATTTTATACGTAATTCATAATTCTCAGTTTTACCAGTTTTACAATATTTACAATTTTACTTGTTTTACCTAGTTTTACCATGTCGCAAGAACACAAATGGGGATCCAATCTACTTCCAATTCAGTAGGAATCAACCACTAAAATACATTTGTTACCTCTTTATAGCCCTAATCGACCCAGAATTCATACTAAAACACCCAATGTGCATCAATAATGACTCAAATCCAATCAATCCCTAATTTGCTAAAACCTAATCTAGATTGAGCTAGCTAAAACCTAATACCAACCTAAGAGCAATGAATCGGTGGCGGCGGCGGTCCGGAGGCGATGGAGGCTCGACGAGGCGCCGGTCCGGCGCAGGTGGAGCTCGTGTAGACGGCGGAGCGCGCTCGTGTTCGCTGGCGCAGGAGGAGGAGCAATCAAATTTTTTTTTTAAAATTAATTTGTTTTTCTTCAGTTTCAATAAGGGTATTTTTGTCCATTCCAATTTCATTAAACTATACAAGGACATGAAGATTAGAGAGGGATTTAAGAGATTTGTTTTGCTCTCAAAGGGATATATGAGACGTTGGCTCGATATCATACTAGGGTAGAATTTGGGGAACAACCAATTATCTTATACATTTCAATTACAGAAACGGCCCAAATCGGCCCAGTTTATGTGGTGAGTAAAACGTTGCCGTTTTGCGATGTAAATGAAAGTGCCATGTTATACAACGCATTTAATTTGGCTTACGAAGACTGAGAGCATCGTCGTCCATCGAGATCCAAAATCCTCAGTTTCATTTTTCATCTCTCGTATTGATCAGCTCGTCGGAACTCCGGTAACGGATTTCTGCTCCACGGCTAACGGATTCTTCCTAAAGTTGCCGGCGGTGGGCTATAAGGTCCAACTCTTCAACGCCCAATCATGAATCCCTTTTCGTCCGGTACTCGTCTAAGGTAATTGGATTCTCTTCTTTCCCTTTTCCTTCGTTTCTGTTACAGGTTTCTTAGTGGTTTCTGGTTTTGATCAGCTTAGAAACGAAAATTCGATGATATATATAAGTGAAAGAAGATTGAATTCTGATTGGAGCTTTTTTGATTGGACTATGAAGATGATTTTTGTTTTAACTGTTTCTGATTTCCTTTAGAATTTTTCTGTAGTCTAAGAACATGATCAAACCATGGATTTTGGTATACTTATGTTATGATGCTGAAGTTAAGGGGACATGTGAATATGATTCAGGGACATGATCCGATCCATTAGAGCATGCAAAACAGCTGCGGAGGAGCGTGCTGTTGTAAGAAAAGAGTGTGCAGATATCCGAGCATCCATTAATGAGAATGACCCACATGATAGGCACCGGAACCTTGCGAAACTCATGTTCATACACATGCTTGGTTACCCGACGCACTTTGGGCAGATGGAGTGCTTGAAGCTAATTGCATCTCCTGGATTTCCAGAGAAGAGGATTGGTTATCTTGGGCTAATGTTGCTTCTTGATGAGAGACAAGAAGTGTTGATGCTCGTCACAAATTCATTAAAACAGTATCCTTACTACTCTTAGTATTAATATCTAGGACTCTGCATGAATTCTTTTTCAGTGTTATTGGAAAATGATAGAACACTTTATTTTGGTTTGCATTGCTGTGATTGGAATTTAGGAGGGTAAAATATTGGTAAAATAACATTTGTGACTTTGTCCCAGTTTAACCTTAAGTCACGTGCAGAGATCTTAACCACACGAACCAGTATGTCGTAGGACTCGCACTCTGTGCTTTAGGGAATATTTGCTCAGCAGAAATGGCCCGTGATCTTGCGCCAGAAGTAGAAAGATTAATTCAGTTTCGTGACCCAAACATCCGAAAGAAGGTGAAGTGTTTTCTGGTTCCTATACTGGGTCTGCTGGAGTTTAATCGCAGTTGTTTTTGTTTCTTCATTGCTTTTACCATTTATGCAGGCGGCACTTTGCTCCACTAGAATAGTAAGGAAAGTTCCAGATCTTGCAGAAAACTTTGTAAACGCTGCTGCTTCTTTACTTAAAGAAAAGCATCATGGAGTTCTTATAACAGGAGTTCAACTTTGTTATGAATTATGCACAATAAATGATGAAGCCTTAGAATACTTCAGAAAGGTAGATCAATAAACTTCTGTAGACTACTATATTTACGCATACAGGAGCATTGGCGTATTGTAGTTTAACATGCTTCATAGAACATGGGTACATGTACCCACTATAGTTACTTGTATGATACTTCTGTGGACTATATTTCTCCTGCCATAAAATTCGTCTTTCATATGAGTTAGTTTCATACTGCGTATTCGCTTATTAGTAGATCACCGTTGAATGAGACAGACCAACAGTTCTGACAAACTTTTGTCTTTGTTTTGACTCTGCAGAAATGCACGGAGGGACTGATAAAAACTTTGAGGGATATTACTAATAGCGCATATCAGCCTGAGTATGATGTTGCAGGGATCACAGACCCTTTTCTTCACATACGGTTGCTCAGGCTTCTGCGTGTTATAGGCCACGGTGACGCTGATGCTAGTGATTTGATGACGGATATACTTGCCCAGGTTAGTCATAGTTCAGCAGGTGATTCTGGATGTGGTGTTTCATTTTCACATTTTCTATGTTATTTGTCTTGTGAAACGTAAAAAATACTCTAAGGGGGCTTTTTGTTTCACTTGTAATGAATATATTTTTTTTAGACAAATGTTCTCTCATGTGCTGGAAATGATTCTTTTCAATTATAGCATAAAGGAGAAAGAAGTTTCTTTAGTTGATTGAGGGGATGGGCTATCATTCTCTTTGGTAGATACGAGACTTGTTGGGTATTGAGTTTTCTAGTACTTTTCGGCTGGGTTGAATTTTCCGTCTTTTGATGAAGGTCTTGGTTTTCTTAGCGAGTGCTGATTTGTGGCCATATAAGTCTGTAGGTTGTGCCCATCAGTTCTGTCTCACCATGATAAACAAATGCTTTTTCTTCTGATACACGCCTTGTCAGGGATCTAGTGTTGATTACATTGTTTTCCTGGTTTCTTAGTCCTTGCTGTTACGCTAAGAGAGATATTTATTCTAGTTGGTTTCATGCTATTGTAGGTGGCAACAAAAACTGAATCAAACAAAAACGCAGGAAATGCCGTACTCTATGAGTGTGTTGAAACAATTATGGCCATTGAAGACACCAGTAGCTTGCGTGTGCTTGCTATCAATATCTTGGGAAGATTCTTATCTAACCGCGACAATAATATCAGGTTCTACCCCCTTCACCTCCATTTTTTATTTGTAGCATATGTTTAATTTCGTTTTTTGTGTCTGTCACCTTTGTTTGGGTCTGCTCAACTCTATGAAGCACACTGCGCTCTTGTTATCAGCCAGCGTTCCCTTTTTAATCCTAGTTTTATTACATGTTTTCTGTTTCCCGTTCTCTCAGACATGTTGCATTCCTCTTTTAAAAAGGGTTGTTGGCAAATGTGGTACTTTTAAATTTTATATTCATACGCTTGTTCTCTCAGATATGTTGCATTAAACATGCTGATGAAAGCAATTGCATTCGATGATCAAGCTGTGCAAAGGCACAGAGTTACAATCTTGGAATGTGTTAAGGTATTGTTTTTAGTACTACCCGGATTATATTTATACAAGGTTAAATGTTAAGTAATAGTTGTCTTAGAGAAAGACTACATGTTAATGTTGCTTCTACTCCATCAACTATTTAGGACCCAGATGCTTCTATCCGGAAAAGAGCTCTTGAGCTTGTCTCTCTTTTGGTGAATGAGAATAATGTCAAACAACTGACAAAGGAGCTAATTGATTATTTGGAAATCAGCGATGAAGATTTTAAGGAGGATCTTAGTGCTAAAATTTGTTTCATTGTCGAAAAGTAAGTATTCTGTTTGAGAAACTGAATGACCACTTCCTCTAACCCATTTCATGCTGCAAAAAAGATGGGTTGGGCTGTGAGGAGGATGGGAAGGTTAATGTGCATGTCTAGTTGATTAAGATTTTATGATGATTTGCTAACATTTTTGATTATGTAGGTTTTCTCCTGAGAAAATATGGTACATTGATCAGATGCTGAAGGTTCTGTCGGAGGTATGGATTCAAAAGCAAGACATCTTATGGCAGTTTTTGTAATTGTTCTTTGAGAGTCTGCTTAAGCTCTTTTTAAATACGTTTTTGTATCTGGCTTAACCCTACTGTCTTCTATTCCATGTTAGTAGGCTGGAAAGTTTGTGAAAGATGATGTGTGGCATGCACTTATTGTTGTAATAAGCAATGCATCAGAGCTTCATGGATATACAGTCAGGGCATTATATAAAGCAGTCTTGATATATTCGGAACAGGTAACTCTTATTTTTGTAATATTCGATTGTGTTCAGTCCTTAATCAGTTCTAAACTTGTAATCCTTCCTAATATGGATTTTTGAGATTTCAACCAGGAGACCCTTGTTCGAGTGGCGATATGGTGCATTGGAGAATATGGTGATCTTTTGGTTAACAATGTGGGGATGCTTGGTAATGAAGATCCAATGACGGTGAGCACCCAATCTCATTATCTACATATTTTATATGCAGGCGCTCTTGCTTTTTGGGATTTTTTGTTGACGTTAAAAAATATGCAATGAGTAGTTGACTGCCTTTGAGCAGGTAACGGAGTGTGACGCAGTGGACGTTATTGAGGATGCCATTACTCGGCATAGCTCAGATATGACTACAAAAGCGATGGCATTGATTGCCTTACTGAAGCTGTCATCCCGCTTTCCTTCTATTTCAGAGTATGTTCAAGTTTTTTTAATCTCAATGTGCTATCTGTTTTTTTATCTCATTCATCTGAAATCTGCACTTACTTAACTTCAACTCTACACAAGATGGCTCTGCGTATATGAATAATGAATCTTTGCTGTCTATCAGAAACTGTAACGCATTACCTTCTGAAAAATGATAATACAGTATACCGGTACATCCATGTCCTCAACTGTCTTTTGGTAATTAAACAGGCTTTTTTTTTTTCTAAATTTCGATGGCAGGAGGATTAAAGACATAATCGTGAAGCAGAAAGGGAGCCTTCTCCTGGAGATGCAGCAGAGAGCTATTGAGTTCAATTCTATTGTTGACAGGCATAAAAATATCAGGTTATTGTTCATCTCTTCCTCATCTACCTTCTATTTTAATTTTACTTGTTCTCTCTCCCTTAAAGCTCATGAAAGTGGGGTCTGTGTGTATATAGGTCTTCTCTGGTTGAGAGGATGCCAGTACTGGATCAGGCTACTTTCAATGTGAGGAGGGCCGGCTCTTTTCCTGCATCAGCTTCAACAATGGCCAAGCCTTCAGTTAGTCTTCCAAATGGTGTTGAGAAACCTGCTGCACCTCCTCTTGTGGATTTGCTAGACATGGATTCTGACGATATCATGGCTGCACCTAGTTCATCTGGTGCAGATTTCCTTCAGGATCTTCTTGGTGTTGTTGACTTAGGATCATCATCAGCACAATCTGGTTAGTTCTCTACAGATTTTTCTTTCGTTTTATGGCGTACTCAGTTGTGATTTGTCTCTGAGCGAGAAATCTTTCTAAGATATTTTCCTCTGTGGCTTTGCAAGAGGATAACTCATGTTTGATCTTTTTTCTTTATGCAACGTTTCAGGTGCAACCCAGGCTCCAAAAGCTGGCACAGATCTGTTGTTGGATATTCTATCAATTGGAACGCCTTCTCCGGCACAGAACAGCACATCGTCTATTGATTTATTATCAACAGCTGATGTTAACAAGAATCCCTCTAATGTGCTAGACGCAATTTCTTCACCAGCTCCACCTCACATAGCGACGACTGCGTCTGCTGGTATGTTTGATTTGTTAGATGGTCTTTCTCCAAGCCCATCGAAGGAAGGTAAGAAAAAAGTCTATTTAATTACTGAAGCAAAATCTATGTAATCATTGAGAAACTCTTTTACGAAGATCAATAACATAATTTTGTCCTTATTGCAGCAACCAATGGTCCAGCATATCCACCTATAGTTGCATACGAGAGCAGCTCCTTGAAGATTGAGTTCAGCTTCTCAAAGGCACCAGGGAACCCACAAACAACAAATGTCCAAGCGACTTTTATAAATTTATCTCCTAATATTTTCACAGATTTTATCTTCCAGGCTGCTGTTCCAAAGGTCATTTCATCTAACTTCTTCCTTACCTTTTTACCCCTTATTACCCACTTTTCAATTATTTCTGTAACCTTCTCTTTATTCTGGGCAATTTCCAGTTCCTCCAGCTGCACTTGGATCCAGCTAGCGGTAACACACTCCCGGCAAGTGGTAACATCACGCAGAGTCTAAGAGTCAACAACAGCCAGCACGGGAAGGTATAAACTTTCTCTTTTCGCTATTCATCTTTATTTCTAAATGTATGTCATCAACATGAAGTGTCCCGATTTGAAGTTTAGCATTTGATGGCCCACAACTCTATCTATGCTTGAATTCAATGACTTTACACTCAAAGGGATTTAATGTTTGTGGCAGAAATCCCTTGTGATGCGCATGAGGGTTGGGTATAAGCTGAACGGAAAAGATGTATTGGAGGAAGGACAAATCAACAACTTCCCTCGCGGGTTGTGAGGCTGATTGTATTTTCTCATCAACCCGATTTTTTAGAAAATGGTCTTACCCGAGCCGTTGATGCAGCAAAAGCAGCTCTCACCTTCCAATTTTCTTTCATCCAAGTATATTTTGGCTTTGTTTGGGATTTGAGGTTCTCGGGTTTCTTTTTGTACAAAAGTTCCGATGTTTGGAATCGGAAAATGATTGAGGAAGCACACGGGTTGTCTCTTGTGTCTGAGACTTGAAAGAGATGTGATTCATAACCCATGATGTATCTCCATTTACAGCTTGGTCTTGCAAAAAAGTTTTGGATTTCAGATCATGTCTTAGCGTTTTATGTAACACATTTCTCTTGCTTGAAGCCAATTCTAATTTTCTTCTAGAATCGCTTGGTATGGTGAGCATTTGGTGTAATTGGTAAATACCAAATAGTGGTGTTCATTTGATTTTTGCTTGGATATGATTTACAAGACAACTTGTGACTTGGGAGATCATCGTGACGTGATTATTGTGAAAGGCAAATTTGGGGATATCATCGTGAGAGTTCCTCACCTACTCTGCTCTTACTGGAATGCTCTTTTGGAGAATAATAACCAATTATGGGTCATCATTATTTATCCCTACCAACAATGATTCCATCCCATTTTTGGATACTCTTTAAAAGGTCTAAAACCCCACCAAGAAACAATATTTGACTTCTCTTCCTTTTCTAAATAGTCAATAATCTTCTTTTATTTGTACACTTTTTAAACTAATTATTAAACCTTATAAAAACTTACAACAATACACATCTTTTTTAAAATCATCAAAAGTTGATTCTCCATCTCAAAATGTCATCTACTTCAAACTTACAATCTGTGAAAAAGATTAGGTATATGTCTCAAAACCTGTGACTGTTTACGAACATAAAGTTTGATTAAAACTGGGGATTAAAAGAAACATCCCATATAACATAATCAAAAGAACAAGCTTATTCTCCCTCAACAAACAGAGATTCAGCTAACAGAAGACACAAAGACCACCACTAACAGTATTGTGTTAAAACAAAAATGAATCAAAAACTCAATTCAATGATCTTAATTAAATCAATAGCAGATAAATTAACTACCCTTTGATCTGTGTACCTAAACACCCTTTCTCATGGACCCTGAAATCTCCTTCCATTCAATGGAAGTCCAGTAGCAGTACCAGATGCAGCAGAACAAGCATAAGAAGAAGAACCAACCAGATTGGGATTTGGAAACTTTGATCTTTTATTAGACCATTGCCAAATCTTTGACACAGAAAAGCTCTCACCTTTACTCCTCATGTTAATCTTCTTCCCTTCAACATTACTCTCTCCTTCTTTCACATTCTTATTAGGACACAAAGCCACCACCAGATCTGATTCAGCCACTATGTACTGATAAGACCCCATTGAGAAACATCTTCTGTTATCAAGATTACTATTCATTGAACTCACACAACCACTACTCTCTCCTAATCCTCCTTCACCAACATTAACATTGGTGCTTCTAAACTTGCCAAGCCTCACTGAAAACACTCTCTTCCCACTCCTTATATCATTCTCCGCCGGTTTCTGCACCGGAGAAACCCTAGCTCCATCTTCTCCGGCGGTGGCGAAAAACCCGAAATTGAAATCCGGGTTTTCGAATTGGTGACCTATAGAGAAAAGGGTTCCTCTACAAAGCGGACATGTGGAGTTTGAGAGAAGCCATGTGTCGATACAATCGATGTGGAAAGCGTGACTACAAATCGGAAGCAATCTAAGCTTATCTTCCTCGGAGAATTCACAGAGACATACTGCGCAATCGAAAGGCTCTTTCAAGCCTTTGATTTCCTTGTAGAGAAAGACGGGAAGGGCATCGATTAAAGCTTGATCTAGACCTGAATCGTGGAGATGAAACAGCTGTTGAAGCTGTCTTTGGTAAGTTTCCGAGTCGGAAAATTCTGGGTTTCGATCAGATTGAGTCGGTGATGAAGAAAGACTCGATCTTTTCTTCTTCAAGTAATATCTGACCACTAAATGTAGAATGCTACAGATGAAGAAGATGACCGACAAGAGAACGATGATGAACAGAACGATTGGGCTTATTCGATTATTATTAGCGGAAGATGATGATTGATTCACGGTAATAGGAGGAGGAGCAAATGAAGAAGAAGGTGAGATTTGGAATTGATGAACAATCTGAGACATTTTGTGTGTGTTTCCTTCAGGTGATGAAGAACAGAGACACCATCTAACTTAGCTTCTCCTTCTCAATAAAACCCCAATTTTTTCGCCAACAAAAATCTCGAATTGATTTGTGAGTCAAAATGTAGCAGGAATTTGGGAATCTGAAATGATTGCTAAACAGATTTGGAACAACCAGAGAGCTACCGTCTTTACTTAAGACATTGCAAATGGGATAAATATATATTTTTTTTCACTGAAGGAGGTTATATTATAAAGAGCTAAGATAGAGAACCAATGACAATGCATGATTGTAGGCGATACTCTGAGGTGATACTAGCCGCTATGTTATGAGTTCCTAAGAGCATCCTCAATGGGGGGGATCTTAACCCAAATTCTTAAATATAAAATTATTAAAACACACACTCTCTCTTACTTTTACTCAACTTTTTACTTTCTCTTTCATCATTTTATTCAACTTTTATTAATTTTATATTTAAACACTCTCTCATCATTTTAAAAACACTCTCTCATCATTTTAAAAACACTCTCCAAAAGTTCTTATCTAAGCAACTCTCTCTTCTTTTTACTCAACTTTTATTAATTTTATATTTAAACACACCCACTATCCTCTTTTTACTCAAATTTTATATTTCAATACACCCAATAAAAACACTCTCTTTCTTCTTTTTACTCAAATTTTAATAATTTTATATTTTAAGAACTCCTTAAGCACCCCCCATTGAGGATGCTCTAAGTTAGCTTGGCGAAGTTCCAGTTGCAATTTCCAGGATGAAACCCTTTGTAAAATACTATGAAGATGGACCGAATGAAATTTGAAAGCAGACCAAGCCTGAGGTTTTAAAACAGCCCCAATCAAATCCATGTCTTCAGATCCAAAAAGAACGTTATCAATTCGTAGGGAGCTAATGCTTTCAACAGCCCATACGAAACTCATAAAAGAAGCTTCTTTCCTTGAAGAAATCAGAGGGAAAGACCTTCTTCCATGTATCAACACCCTACCAGAGCAATTCCTAACCACTCATGATGCGCCACTATCTCTAGACCGCTTGTTCCATTCGAAACCAATGTTGCAATTCACCCAATTTTGCCATGGAGGTTTCCAAACCTTGTTATCTAAACTGGTCACAGAGATGTATGAAGCCACAATATCTATTTCCACGATTTGAGCCAAAAACCATTGATTTGAATCCTCCAATATCTTCCTAGCCGTAGCCATACCACAATAATTAAGGCCTTCAAAAATCAGTTTGTTTCTGTTTTTCCAAAGCATCCACATTAACCAAGGAAAGCCTTTGTAATTTCAGAGTTGGTACCAAACTTCTTGCTAATGTGAAGAACGTAGAACAAATTCTGAAAGACCGACTCTTGATCAAAATGAGATGGGGATAAATATTAGTTAAGGCTTTTTTAATTAAATGATTAATCACTTAAACTGAAGGAGGTCTCTTATTAGAGTCATCTATTTTTGTGTTCTTTTTTTTTTAATAAAAAATGTGGAAATTGACATTTTTGGTGTGGAGCCCCAATGCTAGTTTCAGGGATCTGGTGTCTTGCAGTTTCGAAGAATATAGAAAAACGTATCCAATAGCCTCCTTAATTTTCTTTATAGATTAGCCTTTCTTGTTCTTGTTATTATTCAATACTCCCTCCGTTCATACGACTTTATTTTTGTTCCATAAAAAATATCATTTTATATTTTCAATGCAGAATTTGAAATAAAATTCCAGTTTTGATCATACTGTTTTAATGTATTAGTTAGAGAGAGAAATTTGTTTAGTGTATTAATAAAAGGTAAAATAGAATTTTTAATATTTTTTTTAATTCGCGTGAATATAGTTAAAATGACACTATTTCAGAAACAGAGAGTAGCTAATACCACATTCGGTTATCCAATGGTGTATATTTGAAGTAATTGAGGTCATTAAGGAAAACTTGGTACAAATCCAAATCCATATTAATCGTTGCCATTAATTTTTGAAAAGAATCACTCAAATAAAGTAGAGTAAAATAGTTTACAAAAAAAAAAAAGACTAGAATTAAATAGGGAGTACTATATTTTGTGTGACAATCGATCTCTTTCCTATTAAAAAAAAGTACATTTATTAAGTTAGCTTATTTGTTATAATTTTATTGGCTTAAAAAAATGACATGCCTTGTAAAAAAAAATAACATGACTTAAATTTTAAATAATTAATTAATTTCATAAAACTAAAAAGAATATTTCAGGTGTTTTTTAATTTTAAGCCAATAAAATATATAAAAAAATTAGCAATTTGACCTAATTAATTAAAATAATAAAACTAATAAAAGTTGAAGAACCACTCTGATCGCTGCATCAAACACTCCCTTCACATTTTGCAGTTCAATCAAATAACAGTTTCAAAGCATAAATAAAGGGCAAACTCATGTAATATTCAATTCATGATTTAGCAAAAGAGAACTTTGTTCGTTCTTGCCTCCTGTGTTTTTGAACTGCACTCAATGTATGCAGGAGAATTAGCTTCCTTAGTTCCTCTCCCTTTGATGCCCATTAAATATGCATAATTGCTTGTTTTAAATTTATATGCATGTAAAAAGTAATATGTGTTGCATAATATTTTTAATATTTTGAGTTTTCCTTTAAAAGTAGATTTCAGTATTTAATAAAGCGAATTTATCAAGTTTTGAAACATTAAATATGCATAATTGCTTATCTTAAATTTATACGCATATAAAAAATAATATGTGTTGCATAATATTTTTAATATTTTGAGTGTTGCTTTGAAAGTAGATGTTTTTTTGTTTTGTAATTTTTATATTTGTATTGAAATAAAACGTAAGTGATGGATAACAACAATGTGTAAAATTTCGTAATAAATAAAAAAGAAATTATATATGGCGAGAACTAATGACACACATCAAATGCAAAAATTCAAGGAAAAATATAAAATCAAACAAATGACTTTTGATTATTTTCCTAAATGATTCACCCAATGCACATACATGAAAAAATTGCAAACTCCATTAATGATAATACATAATTATCTATTTTTGTTATCATTTATTAACATTTTATTATTATTTTTTTATTATATATATAAACTCTGTTAATAAATAATACTGACTTGATTTTATCTTATCAAAGGGCTTTATGTATCCTTTCGTTGCGTCTATCAATCCATTTTCCTCGTTCTTGATCCGTTTGTCGAGTCTAGATCGAGTTCATCATTCCATAACTTCTTTGTGGGGAAATTGGAGCGTAATTCCTCACCGGAATCGCATCATAAAATAGTTTTCAAGTCGTTTCAACTTTTTGGATTTGCAAGAAAGCAAATTATTAGTATATAGATATGTCTTTTGCATAGATCATAACAATGAATAAATCATCAAAAATTCACTTGAGAATTTTATTTTTACCTAATGCTCCAATGATCCAAGGTATTATTTTAAACCTTCTAAAAAACCATGTCCGAGTTTTTATTTGGTAGAAACCAAACCCGGCTAAGTAGTCTCCGATAAAAAAACAGTAGATCATGTAGTAAAGAATATTTATGATTACTACTTTCTCACATAAAATGGTCTTCAAATCGCTTCTAAATAAAACTACATGTATTTAACTCTTTAGATTTGAAAAAACATAATCAAAATATCAGTATATAGAGATGTCTTTTGTATAGACCAAAACAATATATAAACTATCAAACACTCACTTGAGAATTTTTTTTTGTTTAAATGTGTGAAGCTTTAATAGATATCGAAGATTCACTTGAATCTTTAGATTTTTTAAATTCCCACAATTTCAATAAATATGGACGATTTATTTAAATCTTTAGAAGCAAAACCTATAAAAAAAAATAGAGTAACGCATATTTTATGAATTCAAGTTTTAACCAGGAGACTGTCATTTCAAATTTATATGATCGAAGAATGTTAGGGTACTTAGATATTGGCTGATTATGTACCCTTAATTTTCGATTTTTAATCAAAATTTAGGGAAAAAATTTAATGGTTTGAATTTTCTTTTTTTTGGAATATAGCATCTTATAGGAAGACTAATTTTCTATAGCCAATCAAAACAGTGATAGTTTCATAAAAAGTCCACTTATTAGATAAAATTAATTTATTTTTTTTTTCTATATAAAATTAAGTATGAAAGTGAGTATAATATTAGGAGACTATAAAATGTATTATAAAATTCCGTTAATTTTTTTCTATATATGATGTATATATAACAGTTTTACATAAAATTTAAATTCAATATTAAGTGATTGTAGAATGTATTAGAATATTTTTAAAATAACATTGTTGATGGTTTTTTTCAAAATTTTCTATTGGTTGTTATTTTTTTTTTAAATTCGAAATTGGTGTGAAAATAAAAAAATCTGAAATTGGTTTAAATGATTAATATTAATTTTTTTCTATCTAAAATTAAGTATGAAAGTGAGTATAATATTAGGAGACTATAAAATGTATTATAAAATTCCGTTAACTTTTTTCTATATATGATGTATATATAACAGTTTTATACAAAATTTAAATTCAATATTAAGTGATTGTAGAATGTATTAGAATAACCTGTTGATAGTTTTTTCAAAATTTTCTACTGGTTGTTACTTTTTTTTTAAATCCGAAATTGGTGTGAAAATAAAAAAATCTGAAATTGGTGGTTAATTTATAGAAAGTAAACGAAAATTGTTCATTATTTTTTATGGTTATAATAATAATATTAATTTCCACCAAAATAATAATAATAATAATAATATTAATTTGTGTTAAATGATTAATATTTTTTACTTAAAGACATGTTATCTTTTTTTCAAGACATGCCATATTTTTTTACCAATAAGATTAAAACAACTAAGCTTTTTTACTAATTGTACTTTTCTTTTAATAGTAAGGGGATATCTTATTTTACATTATCTAAAATATTTGATTACCAAACAAATGATTCTCTCGGCATCACAAATATGCGGTTCAAGATATATCCCCTTACTATTAAAAGGGAAGTGCTAATATTTAAGGGATAGTTGCACAAATAACCCACAATTTGTGGTCAATGTCAAACCTATACCCCTATATCCCCTCTCTCTTATTTTGCTACTTTTTCCCTTCTTTATCCTTCTCCTCACCACTTATTCACGAAAATGCCATTATATTCTAATTTTTTTTTTCTAATTTCGGAAATATTGGAAAATACACAAAAACCAAAAGATCTCAAGATATTTACGAAAATGCCATCTTGTTCAATTTTGCCAACCACCATGAACAACCGATTTTGAGCTCTAAATGCATCCCAACCGTTTTTTTTTAAGTGTAAATGCTCAATATCTCATCTTATTACCTATTCTCTTCCTTTTCCTCACGAATTGCATCAAATAAACTCTTAACAAACCATTTCGTTTATAAACACACCGATTTTCGATGGTTCTTGCATAACAAGGACTTGGGTTCTTTGTTATCAGTGAGATTCAAAGTTAGAGGTGGTTGAAGAAGTTAAAAACGAGCTTTCGCGGCGAAAAAAGGTAAACTTAGTTGAATTTTTTGATTTTTCAGATCTCATTTGCGAATGTAGACTTCCATGAAAATCTACAAGTCAACGGATAGGTTAGTTTTGACATTGATTTTTTTTGAAAATTTTCAATGTAGACTTCCACGGAAGTCTACACGTTATCCTTTGGAAACAAAAAAAACACGTTTGTAGACTTTCTGTCGAAGTCTACATAAAGTAGGTTAGTTTTGACATTGACTAAAACTTTGACTTTTTAGAGCAGAAGTCTACAAAATTTTAGTAGACTTCGTCTGACGTGGCAGGTTAGTTTTGTAATTGACTGGACTTTGACTTTGTTTGTAGACGTTCAAAGTAGACTTCGTCTGACGTGGCAAGTTAGTTTTGACATTGACTAAAATCTCAGAAATTTGACCACGGAAAAGTAGACTTCGTTTGTAGACTTCACACGTAGACTTCGTTTGTAGACTTCTATTTAATTTAATTAATTGTTTGGTCAAACCCAAAACTAAACTCTTTTTTAGAAAATATGTCAAAACTAACTTGCCACGTCAGACGAAGTCTACAAACGAAGTCTACTTTGAAGTCAAACCTTAAGTCAATTGCAAAACTAACCTGCCACGTCAGACGAAGTCTACAAACGAAGTCTACATCCCATGTAGACTTCTTTGCGAAGTCTACTTGGTATGTAGCCTTCGTTTGTAGACTTCTTTCAAAAGTCAAACTTAAGTCAATTGCAAAACTAACCTTCCACGTAGACGAAGTCTACATTTTCGATTTTCAGTAATTAATTATTTTTAATTAATTAGTAATGAATTCTGTGGTTTTTGTTTTTTCTAAATGCGTGTTAATTCTGGTGTTAAATTGTATAAAAATTTTGTATGCAAATGTATAATATATAATTTATAAATTAATTTTCTTGTTTAATTGGTATCTAGCTCATATTTGTAGACTTCTCCTGTAGACTTCATAAGTAGACTTCCTTGGGAAGTCTACATTCTGATTTTCAGTAATAGTGCTTTTATAGTTCATTAGTAATGAATTTTGAGCTTTTTAATTTTTGTAAATGCGTGTTAATTACTGTGTTTTTATGTTTATAAGTTTGACATGTATATGTTTGATAGATTCGCTTTAACTTAATTTTCTTTTTTTATTATCATATTTGTAGACTTCCACGGGAAGTCTACTATGTAGACGTCCACGGGAAGTCTACATGTACGATTTCAGTAATTAATTTTTTATAATTAATTGGTAATGAATTTTGTGATTTTTGTTTTTTCTAAATGCATGTAAATTATGGTGTTTTAATGTATAAAAATTTGGTATTCAAATGTATAGTCTATATTTTATAAATTAATTTTCTTGTTTGATTGGTATGTAGCTCATATTATGTAAACTTCTCCTGTAGACTTCCAATAACGATATCTAATGTGTTTTTTTGGCTCTTTGTCCACAGATAATGGTTCAGTTTCTGGCTGTTTATGGAGAATGGTTTAAGGAAGATACGTCATGGCAATTTGCGGTTGATAATGAGAGAGGAGGGAGATTGTTCTTCTTGCATGATGGTTATACTCATACGGAACTTGTTGAAATGGTTCAAGATGAATATATGTTAGGCAAAAAAACAGAGTTGGTGGAGATCACTTATTTGTTACCCGAGTCAATATTGGGACAGATGGATCCGGATACACCGCCTATACATGTTGCAAATGATAGACAAGTCCGAAATTTGATCGGGCTAGGTAAAACGCATGTTATATGCATTTGTGTCTCATGTCACTTCGACGAGGATAAAGCTAGTGATGAGGATGAGGATGACAATGACGGCAACTATGAAGATGAAGGTGTAGACGAAAATGAAGGGGAATTCAAGGATGAAGATGCTGAAGAAGATGAGCATGTTGATGAGGATGCCGGTGTTGGTGGTAATTTGGATGATGATGGGAATGGAGATGATGGTATTAAAACTGAAGATGCTGTTGATGAGGACTACAGTCTATTTGGAAAAGTCAAAGATGAGGATGAAGATGACATCTCATTTGATTTCATTGGTGGCCAAGGAGGATCAATACCAAATATGACATGGTCTGATAATATATTTGTGAAACAGAGTTTTGCTACCAAAGAAGAGTTGGTCTCAGCATTGCGACTGACGGCGATCAAGTCAAGATTTGCATTCAAGGTGTATAAGTCATCAAAAAAAAATGTTCGTGGCTACTTGTATTGTGAAAGAATGCAAGTGGAGGCTCAGAGCGATTGTCACAAATGAACCAAACCGGTTTTGGGTGACGAAGTACTCGAAAGTCCATACATGTTCATTATCGGACCGAGTTTCGCACCGTCGGAATGCTACTCCCAAATATATTGGAAAGTTATTTATTGACCGCGTTGGAATTATCAATGGAATTACACCGGAACACATCAAAGACTCAATGAATAAGATGTTTGGTATGAATATCGATTATTTTACTTCATATAGATCGCTGAGGTGTGCCCAACAATTGGTTAGAGGAACAGAGGAAGATGGATATGAGAAGTTGCCTTCTTATTTGCACCTACTCGAGAAAGCCAACCCCGGAACAGTTACGGGTATTGAGCTTGATGCTATGAATCGATTTAAATATCTATTTATAGCATTCGGAGCCTCCATAGCTGGTTTTCAGTATCTTAGACGTGTGATTGTTGTGGATGGGACTCATTTGACGGGTAAATACGAAGGGGTTTTGCTAGTGGCAGCCGCACAAGACGGTAATTTTCAGATATTTCCTTTGGCTTTCGGAATTGTTGATAGTGAGAATGATGCTTCATGGGAATGGTTTTTTACAAAACTCCGCGGTTGTATCTCAGATCAGTATCCTCTTGTGATAGTTTCTGACAGACACTTGTCTATTAAGAAGGCGTGCGACACGGTTTTCCCTTGGGCAACACGTGGTATATGTTACTATCATCTTCAATGTAACATTGTCACGAAATATAAGGGGAAACATCTAATGTACTTGGTCAAAGGCGCTGCATATGCCTATACGGAAGAAGATTATGACAAATACATGGCTTCGATCCGTAGCGTGAAGCCCGAACTTACGGTCTATTTGGAGGAAGTAGACCCGAAGCTATGGTCACGTGTTCACTTCGAGGGAGATAGGTACAACATAAAAACGACCAATATTGTCGAATCTATCAATGCAGCAATTAAAAAGGCGAAAGGATTTCCCATAGCATTCCTTTTGGAATTTATTCGGGAGAAGTTAGGAAGGTGGTTTTCTAAAAGGCGAGAAGATGCATTGAGTCTAACAACACACCACAGCCGAGGAGTTGAAACTTTGTTGGCCATTCGTGAAGATTACGCGTCCAGAATGACGGTGGAGAAAATCAATGAATGGGAATTTCATGTCAAGGGAGGAGCACGCGAAGCTCTTGTTCATTTGGGAAATAAAAAATGTTCTTGCGGTGTCTTTTATACTGAGAAGATACCTTGCTCCCATGCTATCGCGGCGTTGGCATCGGCTCGTCAACATGTCTCTACTGCTGTCTGCCCGTCCTATGGGAGGGATTATTTGTATGCCGCATACTCGCAAAACATTTATCCCGCCAATGGCGCCTTACAAGGAAGTGGAACAGCGTCATGTCTCCCTCCCGATGTTAGGCCTCGTGCTGGTAGAAAGAAGAAGTCGAGGTGGCAAACTTGGCTAGAAATCGCGAAGATGAAAGCCACAAAACCGCGGAAGCTTCACAATCAATACAATTGTTCAAAGTGCAAGCAAGGAGGACATACGAAGCCGAATTGTGTTACTTAATAGCTCAGCAGCAACTGCCCAGTACCATCTTTAGCAGCAACTGCCCGGTGGAAGTCTACCGGCGAAGTCTACTAGATAAGTCTACATGTGAAGTCTACGGAAGAAGAAGCCGATGTGAAGTTGATAATTCCATTTTTCTTGTTGAATGAGTTTCTGTGTAAAACTTGATAATCTTGTTTGAAAGTAGTATTTTTATTATGTATTTATGATGGAAGAAAAACTTGGTAATGTATCATTTTAAAGCTAATTAAATAAGCAAATAACTGAATATATTATCATCCAACACTACGAGTTTTGGCATTAGCCATACAATATAATAGTTACATCCCGCAATAGTAGCAAAAGAATAAAGGATGTGAGTTTGTCTTACATCTAAAAAGGTTAGTAGTAAGAATCCTAAAAGTTAAGCGGGATTACAAAAGCATATTCCTCGGTGGACCAATATTAGGATTCATATAGGTCCAAGACGGAATAGTCCCGAAATTCAGTACCGCGTATTTCCGTCTCGTCGAATATCTCAGCAGCAAGCTTTTCCCTAATAGCAAGAATGTTGGCATCCCACAAGCTCGAAGAACTAAATGGAAGCCCAAGAGTGTGGAGTTCGATATACTTCAAAGTGTACACTCCACAATCACCACTTTGTACGTTCTGTGGTACTTCGGCTTTAACCCGCTCATGAGTGTATGGCTCATATGTGTGCTTCCACCTGTCCTCCAACATACATGTATCCCGGATTACATGAGGCATTATGACGCATATAGGCTCCACTAACTCGGCAATTTCTGCATCAGATGTGTAACTGTAAATACTATCCCACACAACAATGTGTCTCATTGGGATATTTATCCACAATGCCACCCAATGATCGCCTTTGATATGCAATGGGACGTATATATCATCAACTTCAACACCCCAGAGCTTCTTTGTTCTGCCATAAGATGGTAGATCACCTTTTTGGTAATCCAACGCTCCAGCAGGTAGGAGTTTACCACCACCATCTGCATTTGCAGAAGAAGGCAGAAACTCCTCCTTGTACTTGGTAGTCCACATCATGGTTAACATGCACTCAGCAAATCACACTCTTTCACTCCTAAACCACTCCAGATGAACGTTGTGTCGAACTCTCAGTAGAGCTAATGCAGCATCCATGTGCTGCAATACATAGTAAGATACCAGGTCAGCAAAGACAGAACAAAAAAACAGAACAATAATGAAAGTCTACAGATGAAGTCTACATATGAAGTCTACTGATGAAATCTACTTACCGAATCTTTGAGAAACTCACGTTCGGTCCGAAGAATCCAAAACCATTCTGAGGTTGTGCTCGATTGTATCTTCCCATAATCGCTGTCCATGATCATAATTCAGAATAACCACAATTCAGATATTATTACAAATTTAAAAAGAATGTAGTACAAGTAGAGAGATACTTACGGTTGTTTTCTGAGCCAATCATCCATTTTCTTAACCTTCAGGAATTGCACAGCGGCAAAAGGATCATATCCTCTTCCTGTTGAAATTCTGATTCTAACCTTCTTTTGTGCAGCAGCGGGCTCATAAGGAGATACCTGTGTTGCAGCAGGCCTCTTTAGCCTTTCACTCTTGCCCCGTGCCAAGATCTGGTTAGCCTGCTTCTTCTTTTGTTGTTTCGCTTGTTGATTTGGAATGTAATCCGGTTTTCGTTCTACCCTTGGAATAATCTCCACACTTGGCTCACATGGAAGATGGACTCTTTGACTCTGAACTTCAGCACGTTCCACCTTAACCTTAACGAATTCACTCTGCAATATTCCATTTTAAAAGTCAAGTAACTTATAAATTGAGTAGACTTAAAATTAAATAAAAATGAAAAAAGCACAATGTTCTTTCATACCACTTAAAAAACAAAACAATGTAATAACAAGTCTTGGGCAAACAGCAAGATCCACAAATAAACATCAAACAAATGATGATACTACTTCTTCTCTACTACTTTTCCTCTAAGTCTCTCGCTTTTCCGTGTATTATCAATAACTTTTTTTTGGTGTTTGGGTTTGGATTTTTTACTAACTTGGACATCAGAAATCACTTGTTTGACGGTGTCCTTCACAGCATCGTCATCTCCTTTCTTATCAGCAGCGGGTGATGGAGGTGTAGGAGGAGCACTACCTTTGACATGCTCAGCAGCAACATTTGGTGGAGGAGAAACATTGAGTGGAGCAGCAACATTGGACTGCACCTGCTCATGGCCTTTCTCTCCCTCTCCCTCTTTCTCTCCATCTCCTTCTTTCACTCCATCTCCCTCTTTCACTCCCTCTCCCTCTTCCTCTCCATATTGCACATCCACGTTCACTCCACCTTTCACCATGGCTTTCCCATAGCATCCACCTTATCAGCAAGGTCTTTAATCTGCATCTCACACCTGGACAACCCTTCCATCATCGTGGTTCTCAAGCCCGTAAAACACTTATCAAAGTGTGATTGTAGTTTGAGCACAAATGACATCGGGTCTCCTTCTTCATCATCGGTCTTAGACCGCTTCCTTTTCTGACTTTGGCTGTCTGTGTGAAGGTCAGCCTTCACACATGCTGATTCAGACTTCACATAAGCGACTGATTCACCCTTCACAACAGCTGTTGCAAAAGTCACAATGTTAGATACTTTTAAAAATAACAGAAAAACCAGAGCCTGCTATCGGACTCAATACCTGGACGCTTGTAGCTGTTAACCCCAATATCTGGCCAGTGCCTGTTTTTCCACTTCCAGCCTTTACCAAACAATACCTTCAAAATGTTGTCAACAGTTTCATCTTCCACATCACCGTCCCAAAGAGGACTCATCTCTTCGATAGTATCCATCCTAACAAAGTTCGCAACAATGGTCTACAGAAGGAAAGAAATAACAATTCATTAGAACCAGGATAAGTCCACTTTAGAAGTCTACAAATGAAGTCCGAATTCTACACAGGAAGCTACACAGGAAGTGAACAGAGGAAGTCTACACAGGAAGTCTACACAGGGAGTCTATACAGGAAGTCTACACAGGAAGTCTACACAGGATTAGATTTGCACAGGAAGATATCTACACAGGAAGAGATTTACAGTAGCAGTCTTCGCAATAATTCCACAGTATAAGTGTACTAGAAGTCTACACCAATAAAGTTATGAAAATACCTGTTTCGCCAAATTCTCTTTGAAAATTTTACGGCCTCTTGATCCTTGGTAAGCAAGTAGCGGTGGAGTTGGTGAGTTGGGTAGAGGCGAACCAAACTTAGACCCAAAATTGGGTAGAGCCCAATACAACCAAACTTGGAGAACTTGAACAAAACCCTCAATAACATAGGAGTTTTTCGTCACGTCCTTCTCCTTCACAGAATTTATCAAATTCAGGAAAGCGACTCTTCCCCACGGGTAGTTCAGAAAAGCTTGTTCATCCATAACTAGTCTAGCCAGCTTAACCGGAGTGGATGTAGTCTCTTTCCGAGCTTCAATATAACCTGCAAAGATGCAGAGATATCCCAACCTCATGCGATCCTCCCGAGACCAATCTTGGCATCGGTTACAAGCTGCTACCAAGTCATTAATACTTGGACCCGACTCCAAATCAACTCCTAGAAGACCCCATAATGCTTTCATATCATCACTAACCTCAACTTCCGGAGATTATAGATTCTTTGTATAGTCACAGTTTAAACCAGTGATATGTTCAAACTCATAAAGCGAAAACCTAATCGGTTCAGCATTGATGAGAGTCCATATCTCATACGGCTTCTTGTGGTCAAGCTGAAAACTAAGCAAGTGATGCACCAGCCTAGATGCCCATCCAAATTTCAGAGAATGGAACTTAAGGAACACACCCAGTGGAGAATGGTATATCTCACTAAATTCATCAGAACGTAGACCATCTTCTGCTGTCATAGCATCGAACAGCCTTGATTCACCTGCATAATAACCTATGCTTTTTTGCGGTAGAGGTTCCTGGTCTTTTGTGTAAAGCCTTAACGGGAATTCGTTCTGAGACGTCATCAACAAACACCAATAATCTGCAATTTAAATAAGAATGAGAAGGCTGCGACAGAAGGATAATGAAGGAGAAGTCTACAGGAGAAGTCTGTGACAGAAGTCTACATGAGAAGTCTGAACAGAAGTCTACATGAGAAGTCTGCAACAGAAGTCTACATGAGACGTCTGCAACAGTAGTCTCCCGGAGAAGTCTGCAACAGTAGTCTACCGGAGAAGTTGATTTCGTAGCGAATCCAGCGGTAAAACAAAAAGGGAAACATTTCGTATCGAATCAAGCGGTAAAACAAAAAGGGAATGAAACAAACCTTTGACAGAAGTTGAATAAGTTGATTTCGTAGCGAAGCAAGCGGTAACCCGACCTAGATGAGAGAGTGAAACACATAAAGTTAGTTTTGTCATTCAAATGGACAAAGGAAATCTCTCTTCTCTCCCTCTCATCGTTTCTATCTTTCCCCTACTTATCTTCCTCTTCGATTTCGTCTGTATCTCCCTTCCAGATCTGGTTCATCTTCACTCCACAGCGAAGATGAACCAGATCTGGGAAGAGAAGACGAAGATTAACTAAGGCGAAAACGAGAGAGATAGAAACGACGAACACGAAGTGAATAGAGAAACAATAGAAGAAGAGAAGAAGAGAAGAAGAGATGAAGAGAAGAAGAGAAGAAGAGAGTACCTTCGGTGAAGAAGAGAAACGACGGTGGCGCCTCAGCGGTGGCTATGGTTTTCCCGACGGTTGGAGAATGTCGGTAAAAAATAAAAAAAGCAGATATTTATGTAGGGTAAATGAACAGTAACCCACGGTTAAGGGAACAGTTAACTAACTGTTGGGTAAACTGAACAGTTGCGTCGGTTTACAAGGAAATTTTATAACATGTCATAGTAAACCGATAACGGTTTTATGGGTTTGGTAAATCAACGAAGTCTACATGGGAAGTCTACATGGGAAGTCTACAGATCTTACCCTCAGTTATGTAATTGTAGACTTCACATGTAGACTTCTACTGTACACTTCGTATGTAGACTTCTTAAGCATAGTAAAAGTGTCGTATATAATTAATTAACTTTATAAGTATTTAATTTGAAATTGTATCCATTATGTGAGTTTGCGTCTTAATTTATTTTATTAATTTGATTTCAATTTAATTTAATTTCGACATAATGTGAGTGCATGTTACTACCCAAAAAAGGGAAAAAGAGAACCAAATAGCCTAAATATGTTACATCCATTCCAATCCATATAGTACATGTTTAAACCCTCTCGAATATACAAAATTAGAGGGTCGTCGAAAATTGTTTTTAATAACGCAGTACTTTAATTAAAAAGAAACTAAAATCTTGTCAAGCAAGCACAAACACAACCGATCACACATACGAGGATTATACATGCTACCATCGCATTCCTCATCTCCAAGCAACTGTAACGAGTCTCAATAATCATCTCCTTCAGTTGGGCTAGCTCTATGTCTATTTTCTCAATGCAACGCCGAATCGTTGGTTTATCAATACAATCTCTTAGGGCCTGGCTCTCGTTACTTATGAAGTAACGAAATAAATCAGCTTGTTGTTCGACCACCATCTTCATCTCTTCAACCTCTTCCATTATAGCCTCATCCCACCACTTGAAAATATGGTACAAACCATCCTATACAAAAGATTTTGCTATTATATATTTATATATAAACGCCAATAGCAAACAAACAATAGTTACAAAATTCATTACCGCATGGTTATGACAACCATAGAATCTCTGACCCGGATTATCGGCAGTAGTGGATGTTTGGAGAACTGGCACTAAACCGCAGTAACAGCGGTTGGGAAAACCAGAGGTTCTACCCGCTCGACGTCGAGCAGTTGAACTCTCGTTCCTTATGGAACTACTTGACGGTTGTGTGTAGCTGTATTGACCCATCCCTACCAAAGAAGTCTACATTGTAGACTTCCAAAGAAGTCTACATATTGTGACGAAGGTGTGACTTAGATCTGGAATAGTCAGAGAGAAACAAATGTCAATTTTACCGGCTATATGAGGACGACGAAGTTTACCGGCTATATGAGGACCTCCTAAAGGGTCAGATCTGCAACAAACCAAAAAGACATGTTAAAGACATACAGCAGCTTAGAACGGTTAAAGACATGTGTGAATACGAGGAGATGAGAAAGATGGCGGGTCAGATAAAGTTTACCGGCTAGATGAGGACCTCCAAGAGTCAGATCTGCAACAAACCATAAAGAAGACCATAAAAGTGAGAAACAGATGAACATGATATATAAAATACATATAAGAAAGGAGGATGAGTTATAAATCAATGAAGAACAAATACTTACCCCTTCGAAAATCGGCAGCAACGGAGGAGAGGCGACCATAAAAGAGCGAGTGAAAGTTTTTTAACAAAACGATTAGGGTTGAGTTTATATCGGCAGGTAAAAAACATCCGGTTAGGTTAAATTTTCCGGTTTACTGTGAAGTCTACAAACGAAGTCTACGATTCCCTAAACCCTAAACCCTAAATGTAGACTTCCGGGAGAAGTGTACAGATTATATATATCAACTATTTTCGATGAAATATAACATATATACCTTCAAATGTAACATTCATAAATATAAATCCCTAAATCTAAGCCATTACAACATAAACTCATGAAACTATAAATATAAAAAAAAATAACTACCAACATGTAGATACATAAATATCAAAACATATGGGTTTAGTATTCATTTCATTATGAATGTATAACCTAATTTGTCTTTATTGGTTAATTTTGTGAAATTTTGTGAAATTTTATTTTTAATACTTCACAATTGTTTATACTTTCATCATGAATACAAATATTTAATCAACATAATTTTTGCTAATTTATAAATTTAAATTTTGTAAATAATCGGTAAGTAGACTTCCCAGGGAAGTCTACACAAATATCTAAAGTATAGAATGTACCTAATTTGTCTTTATTGGTTACAATTGTGAAATTTTGTTAAATTTTATTTTTAATACTTCAAAATTGTTTATACTTTCATCATGAATACAAATATTTAATCAACACAAATATCTAAAGTATAGAATGTACCTAATTTGTCTTTATTGGTTAATTTTGTGAAATTTTGTGAAATTTTATTTTTAATACTTCACAATTGTTTATACTTTCATCATGAATACAAATATTTAATCAAAATAATTTTTGTTAATTTATAAATTTAAATTTTGTAAATAATCAGTAAGTAGACTTCTCTTGTGGACTTCGCATGTAGACTTCGTATGTAGACTTCTATTTCACAATGTAGACTTCGTAAAGGGTAAAATGGTAACTGGGACATCCGTTTTTTTCTTTGGTCATAAGGGGTCTAATTGTAATTTCACTACCCATTTGGGTTAGTTTTCGCAAATATAAGATGTGGGGTTTAGGTTTCACATATAAATGAATTTGTGGGTTATTTACAGCAATTTTCCCAATATTTAATCTCCTTAGGTGTTTTAATTTTATTGGCTTAAAATGATGACATGTTTTTGAAAAAATGATAACATGGTATAAAAACAATTATATTTTTTTTTTGGCGTAAACAATTCTATTTATTAAGTTAAATGTTAATGAATGAGTAAAATGGAAATAAGAATTTCGGATTTAATATTTAATTTTTTTTTTGTCACATAAATGGGTGATTGGTTCGGCTGTAGCTGTAGATTAATTACTGTAGAATTTTTGCTGTAAGTGTTTTGGCTGTAGTTGTATATTTTTTATGCTGTAGATTTTTTTGCTGTAGATTTTTTTGCTGTACAAATATAAGTTGTAACTGTAACTATTTTAAAATAAAAACATGATTGGTAAACATAAGATATGTGCTATAATTTTAATTAAATCGACTAATTTTATGAAAATAAAATGTTTTGTACTAATTATACAAATAATCGAGTTTATGGAAACTTTATGTAATTTTCAATGCAATAAAAAATAAACCTCAAAATTATTTTAAAATGGACAATTAAAAAAATTAAAAATCATTTTAAAATTAAATAATTTCGGTAAATGTATTTAAGATATAAAAATACTTTAGTGATTGATAGAATAATTCATAATATTTTGATTTTATCTTTTCCATAGATTCATCACAATCTTGTTTTAAAATCCTTCCATATATATTTTTTCTCTCAAAACTTTGTTTTTATGAAGTTTTAACTAAATAATCATAATAAAAGTGTATAACGTGATTTAAAAAATAAAAATAAAAATGAGGCTGTAAGATTTTACATGTTACATCAAAGGAAACTTAAAAAAAAATTAAAGAGCCTGTAACTTAGAAATTAAAGCAAAAATATGATTAGTAAAAAAAGGTGTATGTTTGAAACTTAAAGAATTAAAACTACAACTCTATAGAAACATAATTACTATCCGAATACTAAAGCAACATAAAAAATTGTCAAACCAAACTTCAATCGATCCTTCTTCTTCGTAGTTGCATAACTAAATTTTGTCAACATCTATCTTCTATTAATCATTGAGTAATCTCAGAAAATCCAAAAAAAACCTCCAAACGTAGTTCGGTCTTTGGCATGTGTAAAACCAACTACGTATGATTGAAAAATCATTTCTATTCCCTTTCTCCAGTTGTACTTATCTTTCTATTCATAATATGATTTGAGTTTTAATCTATACGCAGAGCTATGGATGTAGGCGAACGGAAATAGAGAAAGGTGAACAAAAAGATTGACCGAAGAAATTCTAATGTTCTTTAGTCAGATCAGGTGGATCACACCAAAAGACGCAACGCACAAAGTCAAAGATTTCAAGCATGCGAAGGGTTATAACAAAAAGCAAGTGGAAAAATCTACAGCATTTCAAAGTTCTCTATCATTTTGTTCCAACACATTTGTTAAAATTTTCCTTCGAATTTTCCAACTGGTATGTGTAATTGTTTTGTGAAGTTTCTTTTAGAGATCTTTAATAATCCATGTAGATTTAATATTTGGGTATTCTTTGACTAATTGACAAATCTGAGTAAGATTAAATTCAAGGCTGCTCGAATAGGAAATAATTTTTTTTTTTTACTTTTAATCATCTAGATTTCTGAATAGAAATTATGAGAACTATTACACGGACGATTATACAACGGACAATTTTAGCTAGTCTTGACATGTGAGACTATTTTGGACGACTCTTCTTGCACCACGATGAAAATCTCTTGTAAATTTTGCCTCTATTATAATTTGTATTTTTCGAGTCTTGAACTCCATACATGTAAGTGTAGAAACATTAAAGAATCCTCTATAAGTGTAGAAGTATTAAAGAATCCTCTGTCAAACCACTGGATTAAGAGGAGTTCTACTGACAGAAAAAAATTATGTTTCAGAAAAAGTGATTATATGTAGGTACACTAGCTAGTAATTTCGTACTTGATTCCAACGAGATTTGCATGAGATGTGTTCTTCTTTTCAAAAGAAAAGCTTACTAAAAAATGAAACATATGCTTACAAAGAGATTTTAAAATTTAGAAAGAAACAAAAATCTTCTTAGAATAAAAATTCATAAACCAATATCAATAGAAAATATGTTTTGAAAACTTTAAATATTAATAACATACATCTAAAAGTTCCAAAATATGAGTAAATGGAACAACCCGTGCTTATGCGTAGGCATTCATCTACTAATACTTTTCTTTAAAAATTGTATTCTTTGTTATAAGTTTAACTTTACCAATTGTATTCTTAATTAACTAGTACTAGATTTTCACTCCCGCGGCAAGCACAAGATTAAATGATTAAATATATTGATTAATCAATTTTAATATTTAAACATGTATAACAAAAACTATGATTTCTATTATCTATCAACGTACAATAATAATATGTATTCTGCATAAATGTAAAAATTTAAATTTTGATCAAACATATTTTGATGCCACTAATTTAAATATTTTTAAGTATAAAATTGATTAGAATATATGTATAAAATTGATTAGAATATATTTTTAAGTGTAAAATTGATTTTCATTGTGATCAACAAAATAATTTGTAAGTCTAATACTACAATAGTTGGGTTTAGATTTGTACAATATGAATTAATGAGTTTATGTTATAGAATTAATAAGAATATGTCGAGATTTCTACCATAATATATAATTTAATTGGAATATTCTGATTGATTAATTTAAGTGATTTGTTCCTTAAATCGATGTTTGAACGACACATAGGATTTTTAGTTAGTGTTTTCTCAATTAATATATAAAACATTTTCTTATTTGTTTTCAGATTGATATGAAGAAAAAAGGGTATATAGCCTTTGATAGAATCCATAAAAAATGTCATGTTGCATCTTCATACAGTAGAACCTCCATAAATTAATATCTATAAATTAATAATCACCATAAATTAATAAATTTAACAAATTTCAATAAGATGATAAAATAATATTTTTTTTAAAATTCCTAGGGAAGGTTATTGAAATAACCTCAAATTGTTGATCAAATACAAATCTACAGGAAAACGGTTTTTTTGGACCAAAACTGTTGCCATCAGACTTTTTTGGACCTGATCTTTTAACATTGGTCAATTTAAACCCGAACCTCAAATTGGTTCAAATTCAATATCCAAAATACAATTTTGTTGTTGATTTAGACCTTAACCAAATCAGCGTTAATCAACGTTAAGAGAACAATGACATGGACGACACGTAGACAAAGGGAAACAATCTTTTTGGACCAGAACTATTGCCATCGGGTCTTTTTGGACCTTATCTTTTAACATTGGCCAATTTAAACATGAACGTCAAATTAATTCAAATTTTTGTCTCCATTTCGAGAGTTTCGATCTCCAATGGACAGTGACATGGACGACACGCATACAAACAGCTCGGTTTTGTTTGAACAATAGCCTCACAAGTTCTTGTCTCCAGTTCCAGAGTTTCGATCTTTGATTCACAAGCTCTTAATGTCTTTCATTCTCTCTTTCAAAGTCGAATTCTGGAAAAGAGAGAGAAATCGAAGAATTAGGGTTAGAGAGGAGAAAGAGGAGTAACTGGTCTGCTACAATGTCTGAATTTTGAAGAGGCTTCCCGTAGACATGTAGATGTGGAGAAGCCGTAGTGATGAAAACGTCTAGGACCGCTAGAAATCCTGGAAGACTGTTTCATACTTGTCCAAATGGATCAGAATAGGTCTGTCCATGTATTTTATTATGTAAAGTAGATTTGTATTGTGGAAAATTGTGTTTAAATTGTGACGAGAGGGGAATTGATGATTTAAGACTAGAGAACAGAAAGAAGAATAACTGTGTTTAAATTGTGCATTGGTTTGGTTTCATGTGTTTAAGCGGTTTCATGTTTCTGCAGAATAAATGGTTTCCAGTGTTTAAGTAAACTGATGAGTGTATGGTTCAACAACTTGAGGATTTGGTAGAAAAATTTTTGAGGCTGTTGTTCAAACAAAACCGAGGCGTTTGTCTACGTGTCGTCCTTGTCACTGTCCATTGGAGATCGAAACTCTGGAAATGGAGACAAAATTTGAATTAATTTGAAGTTCAGGTTTAAATTGGCCAATATTAAAAGATAAGGTCCAAAAAGGCCTGATGACAATAGTTCTGGTCCAAAGATCGTTTCCCTTTGTCTATGTGTCGTCCATGTCACTGTTCCGTTAACATTGATTAACGCTGATTTGGTCAAGGTCTAAATCAACAAAAAATCGTATGTTTGGGTATTGAATTTGAATTAATTTGAAGTTCGGATTTAAATTGGCCAATGTTAAAAGATCAGGTCCAAAAAGACGCAATGACAATAGTTCTTGTCCAAAAAGACCGTTTTCCCTACAAATCTACACCCCTCTTTCTCTCTCACCAATTTTTTTTTCAAACCAACCATAGAATTCAACTTATTTACGAAAATGCCATTATATTTGAATTATTTTTTTAAAAACAAAATCAGACATTCAAAACTCAAACTCAAACACCCAAATATATCAACTTATTTACGAAAATACCATTATTATCAATATTTTCAACCACCATAAACAACTAAAATCAAGCTCTAAATGCTTCTTCAACTGATTTTTCGTATACAAGAGTTTCATTTGTGAGCTCATAACTTCTTCCTCACCCATTTCCTCTCCAATTTTATCCAAAAAACTATCTAAATTTGGTTTTCAAAATTCTTTCTCTCCTAATCTATCGATTTTCAATGGTTCTTGCATAAACGACGGTTGGGCTTCTTTGTTAATGGTTAGATTAGAAGTTTCAGGTGCTTGAAAGAGCTGAAAACCGAGCTCTACGACAGAAACGGAGCTAAAAACCATGTTTTTCGATCTAGTTCGCTATTGTAGACTGCATCAGAAGTTTGCTAGTCAATGAAAGGTTAAATTTGCAATTGACTATTTAAAAAAATATTCATAGCAGCCTGCTCGTAAAGTCTGCTTGTTCTCCTTTGATAAAAAAAAACACTCGTAGACTTCACATGAAGTCTACTTAAAAATGGGTTAGTTTTGTAGAACCAGAACTTTGACTTTATAGAGCAGACTTCTGGTGGAGACGCTGACTGGAGACTGCAGATAGAGCAGACTTTTGAGCAGACGCAATCTAAAGTCTGTTCTATACGGACGGGTTAGTTTTGCGTTTGACCAAAATCTCAAACATTGACCAGGAAAAACATTTATCAGCATACTTCTTATGAAGTCTGCTATTAATTCAATTAATTAGCAGAGTTCTGAAGAAGTCTATTAATAAATTAATTCCATATTTGGTCAAACACAAAACTAACCTCTTTCCAGAGTAGACTTCAGATGGAGTCTACTGGAAAAGTCAATAATTTGGTCAATTGCAAATGTAACCCCTCCTTTTAGAGCAGACTCTATCTGTAGTCTACTCATTGCAGTAGACTTCTGATAGAGTCTACTGGATATCGACGGTTTTCCGCGTATTTAGTAGACTACAAAAGAAGTACTGGAAAAAGTCAAACTCTGATCAATTGCAAAACTAACCTTTTTATTTTGCAGATTTCATAGAGAAGTCTGCTGAAAAAAGTCAAACTCTGGTCAAATGCAAAAGTAACCTAATAGACTTCTAATAGAGTCTGCAAGCATTTGCCGTAATTGCAAAAATAACCCATTGTGTAGACTTCATCTGTAGTCTACTAATAGACAGCCGACGCGAGTCTACTGTAGAAGTCTGCTTGTGAAGTCTGCAGATTTAATGTTCTTAGAAATGCATTTAAAACTTATTTATAATGAATTTTTTAGTTTTTTTTGCTTACACATGGGTGTTAACTAATGTGTTTCCTTCTGTGTGAATTTGACATATTTAGGTGCAATATTTATTGTATAAATCAATTTTCTTGTTTGAGTAGTACTTAGTTGTTGTTGGTAGATGTCTTACTGAAGTCTACTAGTAGACTGCATTTGTAGTCTGAATTGTAGTTTTTAATTAAAAAATTATTTTAAAATTATGTATAATGAATTTTTCAGATTTTCTTCATCTAAAATGTGTGCTAATTATTTTTCTTCCTTATGGCTGAGTTTGATATCTTCTATTATAATCCGGTTAATTTTTAATGATTAATTAGTCTTTCGCTCTTTCTAGCAGACTGCGTATGAAGTCTACAACAGATGTTCGAGACCTAATGTGTTTTGTATTTTTGTTTTTTACAGAGAATGGTTCAGTTAGTTGTTGTCTATGGAGAATGGGCTATTCAAGATAAGGCATGGCAATTTGTGGTTGATAAATTTAAAGGAGGGAGACTGTTTTTTTTAGTGATGATTGCACCCATTGTGATCTTCTTAAGATGGCAAAAGATGAATATAAGGTGGAATCCGACTTGGTGGAAATCACTTATTCACTACCAGAATCAATGTTGCAACATATGGCGCCGGATACTCCTCCAATGCATGTCACAAATGATAGACAAGTTCGGAATTTGATCGAAATAAGTAGAGCGCATGTTATACGTCTTTATGTCTCGATTCGGTTGGAGATGGATTGTGATGTCAACAATGATTGTGATGGAATTTTGGACAGTGGTTGTGAAGAATATATAAATGTAGATGCTGAGGAATGCGAGGATGGAGATGGTGACGACTATGGGGATGGTACGGGAAATGGTGCGAATGAAGAAGATCATGTTATTGAAGATGGTGATGGTGTCGATGATATCAAAATTGATGGTGTTGGTATCAATGAAGATTATAGTGCTTACGGAAAAGTGAAAGATGAGGATCAAGATGATATCACATTTGATTGTGTTGGTGGGAGTGAGCGTTGTCTTGGTGAAGGAGCAAGATCAAAATCGACATGGTCTGATGGTATATTTGTCGGACATAGTTTTAATAGCAAGGATGAGCTGCTTAGAGAGTTGCGATTGACGGCCGTGATGTCAAGATTTGCATTCATAATATACAAGTCTACTAAAACTCTGTTAGTCGCTACGTGTCGTGTGAAAGGATGCAAGTGGAAAGTCAGAGCGGGTGTGACAAATGAACCAAACCGGTTTTGGGTGACAAAGTATATTAAAAATCATACATGTTCACTAGCGGAGAGAGTCTCTTACAGGAGACGCTCTACTCCAAAGTATGTTGGTAGGTTATTTATCGAGTGCGTCGGAATAATCGATGGAGTTACGCCGAAGCAAATACAAGATTCAATGAAGGTGATGTTTTGTAAGAATCAGGATTATTCCACTTCATACAGATCATTGATATACGCCCAAGAAATGGTGAGGGGAACTGCTGAACATGGATATGAAAATCTCCCATCTTATTTGCATATGATCAAGGAACCAAATCCGGGAACATTGACCGCTCTTGAGGGTGATGCTGACAATAGATTTAAATATCTATTTATATCGTTCGGAGCATCCATAGCTAATTTTCATTATCTTAGACGAGTAATTGTGGTCGATGGGACTCATTTAAGTGGAAAGTATGAAGGTGTTTTGCTAGTGGCGGCCGCCCAAGATGGTAATTTTTAGATTTTTCCTTTGGCGTTTGGAATCGTTGATGCTGAGAATGATTCTTCATGGAAATGGTTTTTTACCAAATTGAGCGGTTGTATTTCTGATCAACACCCGTTGGTGATAATTTAGACATGCACAAGTCCATTAAGAAGGCATGGGAGACGGTTTTCCATTGGGCAACACGAGGTATATGTTATTACCATCTTCAGTGTAACATTGTCACAAGATATAGGGGAAAACAGCTCATGTACTTGGTCAAAGGTGCTGCGTATGCGTATACGCTTGATGAGTATGACCGATACATGGATTTGATACACTGTGTAAAGCCTGAAATTGCAACATACTAGGAGGATGCAAATCCAAAGTTATGGTCACGAGTTCACTTCGAGGGAGATTGATATAACATAAAGACAAGCAACATTGCCGAATCTATCAATGCCACACTTAAGGTAGCTCAAGGATTTCCCATATTATTTCTTTTGGAATTTATCCGTGAGAAGCTAGGAAGGTGGTTTTGTAAAAGGCGAGAAGATACTCTAAGTCTAACAACACACCAAACTCGGGCAGTTGAATACTTGTTGGCGGTTCGTGATGATTACGTGCCTTGAATGACAGGGGGACGTATTAATGATGTTCAGTTCCATGTGAAGGGAGGAGCACGTGATTGTATTGTTGATTTGGGCCAGAAAAAATGTACATGTGGTGTCTTCTTCATCGAGAAGATACCTTGCTCGCATGCTATTGCCACTTTGATAGAGAGTAAACAAGATGTCGCTACCGGTGTTTACCCGATATATGGGAGGGATTATTTGTATTTGGCGTATGCGCAAAGCATTTTTCCGAAAAATCCAGTCGGTGAAGGTATAGAATCAACCCTATATCTGCCTCCTTTCGTGAAGACGCGTCAATACAATTGTTAGAAATCGCAAGAATGAAAGGCACTAAACCGCGAAAGATTCATGCTCAATACAATTGTTCAAAATGCAACCAACCGGGCCATACGATGCCGAATTGTGGTACTTAATCTACTCTTCTAGTTTATTGTTTCATGTCATTTTTAATATTTGGTATGGGTTGTCAAATTGTGGTACTTAATCTAATCTCTCCGAGAGTAGAATGTGTGTTAAGGTTATGTTTTTTAGATGTTAAGATGATTTGCGTTTGTAGACTTTAAATTTGTTGTCTTTGTCAGACATGGTGCTGTAACGTTATGTTTTTAATTTTTAAATTTGTGGTCATCTTACATTAGTATATACACAAAGCCATGAATATCGTACAATGAGAAGTCTACAAGAGAAGTCTAAAAGAGAAGTCTACAAGAGAAGTCATTAGTTTATAAATTATCAGTAGCTTAGCAATGGAATATACAAATCCAAAACAAAAACCAAAGTTTGTCCGAGTCACATCCCGCCATAGTAGCAAAAAATATAGGATATGAGTTTTTCTTACATCTACAATATATATGCAAGATTCCTAAAAGTTAGGTGGGAAATTCAAAAGCATATAAAGAGTTGGAACAATATTAGTCATAAAGGTCCAAGTCTTTATACGTTGACGGGTCTGTCCCACGAAATTCAGTCTCCACGAATATCTCAGCCGCAAGCTTGTCACTAATAAGCTTGATTTTCGCATCACACAAGACATCATAACTAAATGGATAGCCGAGAGCGTGGCATTCAATGTACTTCAGTGTATACACTCCATAATCCCCACCTTGCTTGTTTTGTGGTACTTTCGCCATCCTCTCATACGTGAATGGGGTTATTGGCCACTTGTATCTGTCTTCTGGTGCACATGAAATCTGAATTAGATAAGGTAACATCAGGATAATGGGCTCGACCTTCTCTTTGATATGCTCATCAGATGCATAGGTAAATATAGAGTCCCAGACAACAATGTGTCTCTTTGGGAGTGAAATCCACAAAACCACCCAATGATCCTTTTTGACATTTAATGGAGAATATATGTCCTCCACTTCAGTCCCCCACGTCTTCTCTATTTTTTCATACTCGGGCTTTTGACCTGTCTAGTAATCCCACGACCCACATGGTAGCTTTCTTTCAGTTCCGTCTTCATTGGTAGGGAAGTCAACAAAGTCATGGTACCTCATATTCCATATGTTGCCTAGAGTAGTGTCGAGGATGCAAATTTTGTCACTCCTAAACCACTGTGGATGAGCCTTGTACCGTTTCCTCAACATATTCAACGCAGCATCCATGTGCTGCAACAAAACAACCAAAAGAATCAATGTCAAACATCAAGAACATAATCAACGGCTACAAGAGAAGTGTAACGCCCGTGAACCAAAAAGGGCGGTTGGCTGGCGGTGTGCAGTGTGACACGCGTTGAATTGTGTGGTTTTTTTGGACATTTTGACGTTGTGTCGCGCGACACAAGGGGTGATTTCGGTCCGGCGGTTTGTTTTGAATTGTTTCGGTTCGAGGTAGGTTTAGCGGAACCCTAGGTTTCGATATAAAAGGCAGAAACAGTGTTCTGGCCATTTTTGTTGCTGAGAAATCAGAAGTTTAGGGTTTTGGAAGAGGTTTGAGAGAGAGGCTTTGTTCTTGAGGCGGATTGGAGCGATTTTTGGTGGGTAGGTTCTCCAAATCTGCTCGTGATAGAGGCGAAAACGGTTCGTCTTTTGGTTGAATATTGACCGAGTTATGGCTGTTTGAATTCGATAGGTCTGTGCAGATTGTTATCTACAATCAGTCGGGTTCAGAGGTAAATTCCGATCGAACCAGAAGGATACTGGAGGCGATCCGCATACCGACGCGTAGCTGTGTGTGTCTAGTTTCCATAACAGTTGCCTGTTTTGGAATTGGACCAGTGGTTTGTCAGGTACGAGGGTTTTAGTGAACGTTGGTTCATTCTTTTCATTTCGATTCTTCGAGGTGAGTGCGTGATCGTGGGTTGTGTGGGCATAGGGATAGATGGAATGCGTTTGATTGTTGTTTTCGTGTGTTCTGTGACTGGGATCGTGCAGGTGACTCGATAAATCACAACGGATTCGAGCCCACGAGAGGATAGGCTCGTTTATGTGGATGTCGCGTCGATCGACGCCAGGGTGGTGCATCGCTCGATGCAGACGCTGTGCGTCGAGCGACGCAAGGGTTCGTGATTAGTTGTTCTTATTGCTTGCTTGTGTGCTCATCTCGGTATTTGTCCTTCGTTATGTCTATACTTAAATAACCTGTAGACGGGATGACCGCTTCGCTGAGTATTTGTGATAATACTCACGCAACTCTTTTTGCCATGTGTTGCAGGTAAAGAGAAAATGTGATCGTGGAATCGGGCAAGGAAGAGGAGATGATACAGCGTCTCGTTTGTGTTGTTATCGTATTGTTTAGAACCGCTAGGTTGCTGGTTTGATGAATTGGATTGTTGAGTTGGATTGAATTATCATTGGTTATTTATTGACTCGAATCGGTTTACTTGGTTAATGGATAATTATTTGAGTTAAGTCGAATTGATTTCTGCTGGTTAAGTTCGGTTTGCTAGTTTAATACGATTGTTGATAATTGCTGAGAATTAGTATTTATGGGAATACTAATTCGATGTAAAAAAAAAAATGGGCTGGGTTGTTTCAAGAAGTCTACCAGAGAAGTCTAGCAGAGAAGTCTACCAGAGAAGTCTACCAGGGAAGATTGATAGCCCGTGTCTTTTAGCCTTTGTGTCGGCTCTCGTAGAATCCAAAACCACTCTAGAGAAGTGAACGGCAGAAGAGGTTTGTCATAATCCCTGTTTAGCAATGAAAAATCAATCACCAACAAATTTAACAATGAGTCAATTTTTGTTTTACTTACGGGTCTTCTTCCAGCCACTGTTGTAGAGACATCAACTGTTGCTCAGCAACATGAGCAAATGGATCATATCCTTTTCCTACAGTGAGCTTAGCGGTTTTGTTCCCGAAGAATGGTGACTTCTGTGTCGGGGCTGGCTTCTTAAGCCTCTCACTCTTTGCTCGTATAATAGTTGTCTTCCTCTTCTTCTTTTGCTTAGCTTTCTCAAACGCAACATAATTCTCTGGTGGTTTTTGATGATCGAGAACCATAATACTCGGATCTGCACCATTGACACTAGCACTCTGCCCATCTTCTTTAAGTGCTTCCTTGTTCATAAATTTACTCCGCACGTAGAGTATCAAAGTCGAATCATATACCAAATGAAAAGAAAACATAATATACAAAACGTACGGAATAACATAATCCAAACAGAATTGTTCAAACAAGAAATGTGAAAAGGTCAAATTTAACATAACATCAATCGCGGAAACATGAAACAAATGAAACAGATTTTAGACTAATTCTTTTTCGGTGCTTTACGATTCCTATTACTCATTCGACGTTTAGATTGGGTACTAACCCCAACATCCATGACAGCCTTGTTCTCATCAACATCATCTGCCATGTCCTCCACATGAGCAGCTGGTTTAGGTTTGTTGGATTTGGTTTGCTCAGCATTTCGGATTTTGACTCCATCACCATTCTTCGCTGGCTCTTCCTTTCCCTCTATCACAGCCTCCATGCATTGCTCAAGGACATTCATCTTCTTTTCACAGCGACTAAAACCATCATCAACCTTCTTTGACAAGTCCTTAAAGTGCTTATCAAAGTGTGCTTGTATGCTCTGCACCAATGATGGTAGACCCCCAACTGAGCTAAGGTTGATGCTTTCAGACTTCACACTACCTGTTGCAAATTTCATATGAATAGACACCTTAACATATGATAGAAAATCGAAAACCAATTCTAATAATTCTGAACACAACCTACCCCGCTTTCTTTTGACATTAGCAGAAGCCAACACACCCGTCACTTGCCAATGAGCACTCCTCCATTTATAGCCTGGTTCATAGGGTGCTGAGATTAAGTTGGTTATCTTTTCGTCTTCGACATCATCATCCAACCTTGGGAACATTTGAAGATAATCATCTTTCATCACACAGCTTTAGACATTCACCTACAAAATAGAAATATAAGACGTAGCGCGATTAAACATTAAGAAATCAAAAATTTAAATTTAAACTATTTCCAAATATGTAGAAGAAGAAATAATCAGACATGTTTATACATATTTTCTGTCATATTCCTCCGGCCTCTGGATCCGTGGAAAGCCAGTAGAGGTGGAGAAGGTTTATTTGGAAAGGGAGAACCATATATGACTGCATAATCCGGTAGAGCATAGTACACCCATACTTGGAGAACATGTACAAAGCCTTCTAGCGTATACGACGGTTTTGACAAGTCTTTCTCCTTCACTGAGTTGATGAGGAACTTCAAGGCAACCCTACCCCATGGGTAGTTCCGGAAGACATCTATATCCATCACAAGCCTAGTGAAGTTAACATTTATGGGTGTTGACTCCTTTTTAGCTTCAATGTAACCGGCGTAGATGCATAGATATCCCAATCTCATGCGGTCCAAGCGTATCCACTCTTCACATAAATCACACGCTTCTCTTAACTCAATAACAGTTGGACCCCTCTCGGCATCAACTCCCAAAAGATCCCAAAATTCTTTCATCTCCTCAGTGACCTCTACCACCGGGTTATTCAAATTCGGAACGTCGTTGCAATTGAGACCGGTCAGAAATTTGAACTCAAGCAATGAAAACCTCCACGACTTCACTCCAATCAGACTCTATATCTCATTAGGTTTCTTGCACTCTAGCTGAGCAGCCAATATAAAGTGAACCATTCTCGATGCCCACTTAAAGTCGATAGAATGGAACCATAACAACACACCCAATGGATAGAATAAAAGCTCTTCCCACTCATCTTCCAACAACCCTGTGGCTAGAGCAACAAACAACTCTTTATTTCCAGCATAGTAGTTTATGCTTTTTTCCGCCTCAAGCTCATCTCCTTTGGAATACTTCCTTGACATGAATCTAGCCGCATCCGTCATCTGAATTTATTGGAGAAGTCTGTTTAAGAAGTCTACTGGAGAAGTCTACCAGAGAAGTCTACTGGAGAAGTTTGCTTCAGTAGTCTGCTGGAGAAGACTGCTGTTTCCAAAACCAAACATCGTATAAGAAAACTAAAAGCAGTAGAAACATAGTGAAGACCTTCGATTTGGAAAACCTTTGACAAACAAAAACACATCCTCTCACAAAACTTGTATTTCGAAGAAGTTAAACCGAATTTCGAACTTTCCGACGGCGGAAAATAGATCTGCAAAGAAGAGGGATATAAAAAAAAGTTAGAATCTCGAATCAGAGAGAGAAATAACGTGTAAGAGATAGTAAAATCAAAAAGAGTTCAACAGATTTTGGATTCAAAGAGATGAGACAAAAGATATATTTTCGAATCAAGGAGAGATAGAGAGATTTCGGAGTCAAAGACGGAAGAGATTAAGAGGTTACCTTTCTTCTCTAGGCGAAGGCGCATGCACCAGTACCGACTGTGATGATTCGAGATCGACTCGGCGGCGCAGAGAGACACACGAACGAAACTAGGTTGTAACTTTTTTTTTCATTTAAACCACAATTTTGAGGTTTTATAGGTGGGGTAAATAAATTGGTTAAGTTCGATTTATTTGGATGGGTAAATAAATTTGGTCTTGGTTAAATACACGATTTGATTGGTTTTATTTGGTTATAAATAATCAGACTTCGGTTTAGTAGACTTCGTAAGTAGACTTCATACATAGACTTACTTATGAATTCTACTTAAAATTGTTTTAAAATTCGAACTTTTTAAAATGTTTCAAAAAAATTCAAATTTGCCTCTCCATATGTTTCATGTTTTTTATTTTAATTTTAATTTTAATTCGTTTAGTAGACTTCTAAATGCAGTCTACCTTTCTACATATTAAATAAAATGTTTTAAAAAAGTTTAAAAAATTCAGGATGAATAACCAACAAAAATTCAATGCTCTCGCTGAGGCGATTGTAACGATCCTTTTTTGAATTGAGCAAAGGTATGGCCCGCCGGCTGGCTGTCCGATTGCCTTGGGCTCGGATCGGGTCCCAACAGTACTCTGGAGTGACCTTCACACAAGGATGGACCACCATTCCCGAGTCTCTGAGCGGAGCGTCTGGCCTTGGTTCGTGACGTAATGACAAAGATTTTGGCGGATCTGAGGATCAGAGCGGGATTACTTCGGCGGGATCTGAGGATCTTACCAATATGGAAAGGCAATCTGTTTCATATCACTGGAGTTCTCAATCGGATTGCAATCAGGCCGATGGACCAAATCAATCAACAGGTGCCAACCATGGAGATTGGTCTTCAATCAAGCGATTCATACAAATTAGTTTCAGATTCCAAGGAGATCCTAATGAGAGGAAAGGATTCCGGTCAGTGTTATATATGAAGACACGAGATCAAGCGGATACAAACACCAAGTCCTCATTATCACTGATACCTAATAAATTTGGCAGAGAAGTTACCCTTACATTGTTGACAAAGCAAATGTCTTTCTTTGGGAAATTGGTGGCGACGGATCGTGTGGTGACGGATCGTGAGGCGCAGCGATCCAAACCACTGCAGCTTTCTCCGATCGATAAGGAACGAGTCCTCAAGAAATTTGAAAGAAATTTGGTGGGACGGGTACTCAACCCGGAGATCTCGGAGGTTCGTGTAAAGGCGATGCTGGCTTTTTTTACCTTCGATGTGGAAGTGCGAAGGTCGGGGCAAGGTCTTGAGATGGGTAGAGGGAGTTTCCACTTCCGGTTTGAAGATGAGGCGACTCTTCAATCGGTCCTTGATAATCGACCATATCATTTCGATGGGTGGATGATAGCTCTCGATCGCTGGAGGCCGACAGTGAGGAAGGATTTCCCTAACTCCATTCCATTCTGGGTCAAGATCATGGATCTCCCCCCATATCTCTGTGAAGATGCACAAGTGGAACGCATAGGAGAGGACTTCAGTTGGAAGGCTATCGCGCCTTTCCACTGATCCGGATAATGGTGAGGTGCGATGATCCGATCCCATTGTACCGGGAAACACTATCTGATAGTGGAGAGTTGTTCCGTATCCATTTCGAGTTTTTAAAGCTCCAAAACCATTGCAAGAGATGCCTGCGAATGATGCATGATACCAGAGACTGCCCCACTAGAGGATTGTGAACGCAACATCAATCGGAGAAATACCCAAGGCGTGAGGCAGAGGAGGAGCGGAAGAGACCAAGGATGGCTCGGGAGGAGCCCCCGAAGCCAAAGGGGACTCGAGCGGAAGAAAGAACCAAACCTCTTGCCAATGCCTCTGCTTCACTACCTGACCCAAAGCCGCTCCAGAGAAATTTAATGTCCGAATTAGGAGAGGTTGGGGATCGTGGAGCGAACCGTGCTTCCACTAAGGAGTGGGTTCGTAAGTTGTTTGGCCGTAACACCGAGCTGGAGCTGCTTGGGAGGGGAGAGAGCAGAACACAACGAGGACTGAACCGCCGGAGCTTTCTCTGGCAGTGGATCCGGCACCGTGGTACTATGCCTCAGAGGAGGAGGCGGCTGTAGTGAGGGAAGTTTTGGCACAGAATCGGAAATGGGATCAGAATGAGAACCCTAAACAACAGATATCGGCGACGTGCTCTATCATGCCGACGGAGGAGATGCGGCGGTCCGAGGTCTCGGTGATCGACCCAGATCAGAAAAAGGCAACAGCACCAAGACTAACATTGCCAAAGCCGACTGAGGTTGGGCTGGGGAAGATGGGCTCAAAAGCTGTTGGGTTTCAGTGTTCTAATCCCCTTATTGATGTGGATTTGGGCCTTCAGAATATTCTAGAAGCCCATAAGGTGATCTCTCCTCTTAAAGAGATCTTGGTGGAGGCCCAAGCAGAAAAACGCAGTGGGCCACGAGGTGGGCCCATAAACATGCCAAAAAGACCAGGATTGAACAACAAATTCACAAAGCCCTTGGAGTCAAGAAAGAGATCCAACAAAGCCCCTTCAGGAGCAGTCGCATTCATAAGCATGCGTCTTTAGCTCGAGAAGACCTCGCCCCGGGTTTTTTTTTGCTTTGAACGGTGTTTCCTGTCCATCTTCTTCGACGACGGGCCCAGGCGATGGGCAAAGGTCGAAGAAACTCAAGGAACCGGTGGTTAAAGAAAAACCACCGGCAGTCGCTTAAATGATCTTAAGTTAGAATTGCCAGGGGGCCGGAAGCTTCTTGGCAGTTCGCCGATTGCGAGAGTTCCGTCAGAAGATTTTTCCAGAGATTCTCTTTCTTATGGAAACTAAACACGATCACACTTTCCTTCAAGATTTAAAAGTAGAATTCGGTTATGATTTTTTTTTACTGTTGACCCTTGTGGTCTGAGCGGGGGCTTAGCACTGTTAGCCAAGTCTGAGTTTCAGATTCAAGTTTTTTTTTCTAATAAAAACATTATCGATGTAATGGCTACCATCGCGGGTAATAAAGTTTTTATGTCCTTTGTTTATGGTGAACTTGTTATTTCTAACCGCGGAGCGGTTTGGGAACGCTTAACGCGAATTGGTATTACACGGGTGGGACCTTGGTTCTTGACGGGGGATTTTAATGAGATCACCGGTCACCATGAAAAAACAGGCAGATGCAAACGCCCGGACACTTCTTTTTTGGAGTTCAACCTCATGCGCCAGAATTTTGGTATAATGGATTTCCTGTTCCGGGGTAACTGCTTGTCCTGGGTGGGACGAAGGGGCAAACACGTCATCCGATGTCGGTTAGACAGGTCGATGGGCAATGAGGATTGGTTTGAATTATTCTCCCACACACAGATGGAATACCTCCGTTTCTGGGGATCAGATCACCGTCCGGTTCTTACACGTATCGACACACGCCAAGTACGTGGAACTAAGAACTTTCGTTTCGATAAACGGTGGATCTCGAAGCCAAATTTTGAAAAGGTTTTCCTTGAAAGTTGGACAAAATGCAGAAATGGACAACGAAGTACAAGTCTGGGTGACCGCATAGCTAATTGTCGGTCGGCAATTTCCTGATGGCGGAAAGAGGACCAACTGCTCTCAACGGAGGTTCTAGAAGACCTAAATCTTGGTTGGAGGAAGCTCAGAGTAGCGGCTCTACGTCGGTCGAAGAGATTGCAGAATTACAAGAACAACTGAGAATAGCCCTGGTGGACGAGGAAATTTTTTGGCAGCAGAAGAGCCGTGAACTCTAGTATCGAGTGGGGGACCAAAACACTAAGTTTTACCATGCCTCCACAAAACAAAGGCGGGCGCAAAACAAGATTACTAGTATCCTCATCGCGAACGGGAGTGATTGGAACAGGAGGAAGAAATTGAGAGGACGGCACTCGAACATTTTACAGATGTTTTCTCCTCATCTCCAATCTCTGACCTGGAGACATCGCTAATCCACCTAAATAGTACTGTCACTGCCGTGATGAACGAGTACCTAACGAGAGAGGTCACATCGACGGAGGTTAAGGCGGCAATTTTTTCTATTCATCCGAAAAAAGCACTAGGGCCGGATGGGATGACAGCCTTATTCTACCAGAAATTTTGGCCCTCCATAGGAGCTCAAGTGGTCAAAATGGTTCAACATTTTATGTCAACAGGACTTCTGGATTCCAAATGCAATGAGGTGAATATATGCCTAATCCCTAAAGCGGAACGCCCAAGGATGATGAAAGAATTTCACCTGATTAGCCTGTGTAACGTCAGTTACAAAATCATATCCAAGGTGTTTTGCCAGAGAATCAAAAAATTCCTTCCAAGATTGACATCAGAGACCCAATCAGCCTTTGTGACGGGAAGACAAATTACCGATAATATTTTGTTGGTCCAAGAGGTTTTCCATGCTCTACAAACGAATTCCACGGTAAAACGTGAATGTATGGCTATTAAAACGGATATGAGTAAAGCATATGACCGCGCAGAATGAGGTTTTCTTGCTGCCCTCATGCGTAAGATGGGATTTGCTGACATATGGATTTCTTGGATTATGGTATGTGTCAATTCGGTGTCGTACCGTGTCCTACTGAATGGCGAACCAAAATGTGCTATTTTCCCATCTAGAGGGTTGCGGCAAGGCGACCCCCTCTCCCCTTACCTATCCATCCTCTGCACAGAAGTTCTTATAGCTAATTTACGGCATGCAGAAACCTCTCAGAATCTTTGTGGGATTCGAGTTGCTCCCACTGCTCCCTCCTTATCACACCTGCTTTTTGCGGATGACAGTCTCTTCTTCTGTAAAGCGACTACACAACAGTGTGATAATATCCTCCGCATCTTACAGATTTATGGCAACGCATTAGGACAACGCATCAACTTTGATAAATCCTCTATTACCTTTGGTAAGGAGGTACCTGCGGATCTACCAATGGAAGTCAAGCGGAGGCTGAATATTCCAACAGAAGGAGGCGGTGGCAAATACTTGGGCATCCCAGAGCAACTAAACGGGTAAAAAGCCCAAATTTTTGCTTATGTCCAAGAGCACCTCAATCAACATATAAATGGGTGGTCGGCAAAATTTCTATCTCGGGGAGAAAAGGAGGTTATGATTAAATCGGTAGAACAAGCTCTTCCGACATATGTGATGTCTTGCTTTCTCCTACCCAAAAAGGTACATCGCACCCTTGCGAGTGCTATCGCCAACTTCTGGGGGCGTAACAACCAGAATTCTAAAGGCATGCACGGGATAGCATTGAAACGGATGTGTCATCCTAAGCAGGAGGGGGTATTGGTTTTAAGTCTTTCGAAGAGTTTAACCATGCTTTATTGGCAAAACAACTCTGGCGACTACACCAGTACCCCAACTCTCTCCTGGCTAAGGTGCTGAAGGGAAGATATTTTTGTTATTCACATCCTTTTGCAGCAAAGAAAAGATCTCGGCCCTTACGGATGGCGGAGTCTGTGGAGCGCTAGACCATTGGTGGACAAAGGGATGAGACGTACTATTCAGAAGCGGCACAAACACGTACTATCATGAGTTGTCACGTGGTGCTTCTTGGGTTTGTGTCCTCTCTTAGACTTCCTTGGAACAATCTCATTCTCCATTGAAGTTCCTACAAAAGAAAAATCTCGAAAAAGCATGTTACGGTCTTGAAAATCACAATTTCCAAAAAATTGTTTCCTATAAGAAATTAAATGAGAATAATGCATATCAAGACATTAGAAATATGTAAGAATGATAATCAAAGGTAAAATTATTTTTCCCTAATTAAATCATAATTTTCGGATTTAATGGTAATGCATGTGAAAAACACTAAAATTTTGCAATTAAGGTTCTAATGTGTCAAAATTTATACCAATCCTATATATATATATGATAAACTCATACTTATGGATGCATTAACTAACCACGAATCACCCAAATGCGTTTATAATTGTGACCTCACAAATTCATATTGTGAAAAAGTAATTAAAGGTGTAAAACATGTAATTAATCCATCAATAATGCTTATATGATGTCTAAACAAGTATTCCTATAGTAATTCTCCAACAACCTAGCCAATTTAAGCTAAATCAATGAGAATTGTGAAATATGCATAAACTTAAAATTTAGACAAAAAAAAGGGTTTAGAGAGAAATTACCTTGGATTAGGTGAAATATGAGATTAGGAATGGTAATCCTAGTGAAAAACTAAATGAATTTTAGTTAATTGAGCCAAAACCTCAAAATTGGATTTTTAGGGTTCTTGAGCTTAAGAACACTTTTGAGAGAAAGAGATGATGTTTTGTCTTTAAGAGACAAAAAGAAATATGTAAAAGCTTTTTAAAAATCAGATTTGTGATGTTTTTGGTTAAATTTCGGTTAAAAACGGTTTAGAACCGGTTTTAGAAAATAAAAAGTAAACCAAAAACTTACCCAGGTCAGCTCGGCGAACCACCGGTCGAGTCAGTGGACCGAAACCGTGACCAAAACTTACCGCGGGTCGAGGGATGAGTGAGATGATCGAGAGTTGGGACGCGGGAGGGTTGGAGACGCGTGACGGATTGTCTTGGATCGCGATACGAGTGGGACGCGGGAAGGATTTGGTCGAGTCGCGACACGAGAGACGCGATGATGATCGAGGCGCAACACGAGGGACGCGGTAGGACGTGCGGTAGACTGCGGTAGCAATGCGGTAGGACCGCGCCAGGATTGCCGGTCGGCTGCAACGACCGATAGACGCGTCCGGTGCTCGATGTTGGGGTCGCGACTCGGGCAAACGATCGAGACACGGGAATGCGATATCGGTCGAGAACGCGTCCGATATTCCGTCCGTTGCTTCGCCTGGTCGTGACTTGGTCGCGGAAGGAGCGACACCGGTCAATCGCGGTCCGGTATCGTGTCCGGTACCGGCCGACGAAATTTTTTATTTTTTTTTAAATCCTGTAAAATAAAAATAGATTAGCATAGTATAAGCCTAGAAAAACCAAAATTGAAATTTTAAAAACTCTTTAGAGCATAAATAAAAATAAAAGTATGGGTTGTCTCCCACAAAGCGCTTGTTTAAAGCCAATTAGCTCGACTCCTTTGAAGATTTTAGACTTCCGGTGGATCCACTAAAAGAATGGTGGTTCCTTTAGCTTCATTAGGCTCTGATCTTTCGGCTTCTATGATGACTCCAAGTGAATCTCCATTGTCATATTTGACAACTAGTGCATCCGGGAAAACCTTCAAAGTGTTCTCAAGTTTCCTCTTGATAGTCTCCTTGTCGATCTCGTCTTCTCTCGGGACGAGGATCTTTACCACCATATTATCAAAGACAAACTTCTCCTTTGCCTTGTTTCCATTCTTAACATCATCCATAGGTGTTAAAGTTGGCTTGACATCCTTGTAAATGTCTTTATGCTTTACCTTGGATAGTTTTGTAACTATCTTTTCTTTAGTCGTAGGATCTCCTTCTTTGACTCCTTTCTTAGCATCTCCGGGATCTATACTAGGCTTCATAGTCTTTAGTCCAATCGAGCTTGGTACACACTTAGCATCTACTTCATCATAGAAGAGATTCTTGTTGATGTTGGCGAAAGAGATTATTCGGTTAGGAAAATCAACAATGGCTCCGGCGGTTGCTAAGAATTGTAATCCAAGTATCAATGGATTCAACTTTCTGGTCTTCATCTCCAATACTTGAAAATCAGTAGGAACAATTCCTTCTCCTACTTTGACCATGACGTTTTCAAGCATTCCATAAGGGGTAGAGGATGATAAATCGGCGTAGTCTATATAGACTTTGGATGGTTTGAAATCGGCCAATCCTAGTTCCTTTGCCATGGCTAATGACATGACATTGACGTTTGCTTCAGTATCACACAAGCAATCGTGGATCTCCTTTCCATTGATTGAACATGGAAAAACAAATTTCCCCAGATCATTGACTTTTTCCCAAAGTATCCTCTTTAGTCTTCTCTTGTAAGCTCTCTTAGATTTGCCGGGAAGGCGTTCCTCTTTAGATACTTGGACTAAGATAACCTCTTCTTCAAGTGGTTTACGAGTGACCACGGCCTCCTCTTCTTTAGTAGAAGCAACATTGCAAAACTTCTTTACTTTCTCTTCGTCTTGTCTTCTAATAGCTTCCGAGGTTTGAGCGAGTTGTGTATCCATCTTAGAGAGATGAGTAACAATAGACTCGATTTTAGTGTTAAGCTCCGGACATCTAGTTTTTACTATTTGGTTTACCTTCTTCTTGTGTTGGCCTAAAGCTTTTAGCATTTGGTTCTTCATGTCTTCAAGTTTAGCATCAAAAGAAACCGGTACGGTTGGTTGAGACGGGTTGAATGGTGGCTTCACTTGATACATTCTCTTAGAGTAGAATGGTTGCTTGGACTGATATTGGACTCCTTGGTTGGTGTTTTGTTGAGGATAGAATTGATCTTGAGAGTTCTCGACATTGTAGCTCCGATAGGACAAATTCGGGTGAGATCGAAAGTTGTTGTTGTTGTTGAAATTTCGATTCCCATAGTTTCCTCCTATGTAGTTTACTTCCTCTTGATTCTCTTCCATTCCATCTCCAATACGCTCCATATTAGGATCATAACTTATATCATTAACGTCTTCAATGGAATGAACTCCTCTTTGGCTCCTAAGTAGTTGTGAAACCATGTTCTTGAGCTCCGTGAATAGAGTTGAATCGGCTGATGATCTAGTAGTGTTGATGCTCTTATTATAGTCTTAAGAACAATTAGCATCACTAGCAGCGAGGTTCTCGATCAAAAGTTTTGCCTCCGGTACAAGCTTGGTCATGAAATTTCTATTACTTGCAGCATTCAAAGATGTTTGGTGCTTGTAATCGATTCCATTGTAGAAGATATTCCACAAGTTTCCTTCCGAGAAACCATGATTAGGGCAGTCCCTAGTGTATTCCTTGAAACGTTCCAAGGCTTCAAAGAAGGATTTGGTTGGTCCTTGCTTGAAACTTGAGATCTTGTTCCTTATAGAATTCGATCTTTGCTTGGTGTAGAATTGGTTCAAGAAATCTCCTTTGTACTCGTCCCAAGTAGTGATGGACCGTGGGGGTAGAGACTTCATCCATCTAAGTGCCTTGTCGTTTAGAGAAAACGAAAAGAGCTTGCACTTAAAGTAGTCGGCGGGAACTCCATTAGCACGAGTTGTACTACAAATTTCTTCGAAAGTATCAAGGTGATCAAGAGGGTGCTCCGTGGACAGCCCATGGAATTGGTTTTGCTTCACCAATGCGATGATTTGAGGTTTGATCTCGAAATCATTCCTTAGAGGTAGAGGTGGGCGGATGGGGTTTCTATCAAAGAAGAAAGCATCGGAGGAAATCGACGTCTCCAATCGTTTGGTGTTGAGGTAGTCGTGCTTGTCTTGGATGAAAGGGTTGTTGGAAATTTAGATTTCCTTGAGCTTGAGGACGTGGAGCTTGTTGTTGGATTCTCAAATTCCCAGGTGGAATGAGATGTTGGTCGTTTTCTCCTTCTGGGTTAACAATGTTCTCCGGAGGTTTGTGGATTACATCATTACGGATAGGTGGGTTTATGTGAGCACCAAGTGGTTGCTCCACGGGTTGGTTGTTTCCACCGAGAGCAGCAGCAGCAAGAGCTTGTTCCTCCTCATTCATGACGTGCTCATTAATTTGATCGGCCATCCTTAGTTGTCTTTGTCTCCTAAGGGCTCGTTCAAGTTTGTCGATTTCTTGCTCAGGTTCGACTAGATTCTTCTTGTTAGAATTTCTAGTACTAGGCATAAACACCTGAAACACACGAAAAAAGATAAAAGAAAACGAGAAATCAAATCCGAAAAAGAAAGAAACAAAAATCGAAATAAAAGAAAAACTGAAATTAAAGCGTTCTAGACTGAGTTTTAGTCAAAAATTCGAAGGTGATGTTCTTCGAAGTCCCCGGCAGCGGCGCCAAAAACTTGATGTGTTGTCGAGTTTTACCTCTCAACTAACTACCTGTAAGTGCACATCAATCACAATTAGTATAGCTAAGGGATCGTATCCATAAGGACTTCTTAATCACACTTCAAATTGTAATGAATAAAACTAAGCTAGAACAAGATATTTTCGTCGTTTTTGTGATTGAGAATAAAGTAAGCAACGAATGTAAATTGTAATGAAAATCAATAAAAGAAAAGCCCTAGGACATAGGTATTTCGCAGAGAATCATGCAACAATAAAGATTGATTGATTTTAGGGATTTAGGAATTATGAACCGTCTAGAACACAAAGCACTGATTTAAGGTCATCCCACTGTCGTGACGTAACTAACCATGTATGTTTTAGCACCCTAATAGACTCAACTGTCGCAGGTTATTACAAGGTGAAAACATGCATTAAAGTTCAAGTTTGATAAAGTTCACCAAACTCCTTAACTAACCTTTCAAATTGTTAAAACGTTTGGCTCATCAAATACTAGTTCAAGCAATACAACAAGCTTTTGGAGAGTATATAAACCTAAGATCAGATCACTAGATGCGCGGTAAAGCAATCATGCATTGAGTACAAGTAAAGATGAAGACTCTAATGTATTTCCTAAACAATCATCAATCAATTATCGAATTATGAAACTCATTGGAAACCCTAAACCCTAACAAGTGAGTTACTCGGACATGATGCACGAAAAAACAGAGATAGATGATGAATTCATGATAAATAAACTTGAATTAAAGAGTAAGGGTAAGAGGATTCTTCTCTATATCGAGGTACAAAGTGAGATTATCCATCGGATTGTTCTAGAATCCAAATCTAATGAAGAACACCAAGAGAACTCGTGGTGGCTGCTCCTATGATAAAAATACTCTTAATATTTTGGCATATCCCTAACAAAAGGCTAAAAACAAGTATATGTAGGCTTAGGTTCCTCTAGGGTTCACTTCGGGCAAAACAGTCTTTTTACGTCAAATCCTCTCCAAGTGGGTTTGGCAATGTCGGCCAAGTAACACAACCGATATTGGGTCCAAAGTGCCTTGATTTGTGCCAGCATCGGCCTGGAATATCGGTCCACGAGGTGGTCTGGTAATTGGGTCGATTCTGCACTTGCTTCACTTCTGAGGCAACTTGACATGTCTTCAGTAAATCCAGTGTATCTTCCTGCTCACAGCTCCAATGGAGATGATTCAAACTTCATTGTAAAGCTGACTCAAATATCTATCCTCACACTAAGTTTAGTCAAATTCCAAATTGCTGTCCAATTTGGTAGAATGTTGATTCTTGTGAATTCTTGGTTTTTGATGGTGTCTTTGGCTTGTGTAAGTTGCTGTGGCTTGGTTTACACCTATTTTGGCTCTTTTAGATCCTTTTTACTTGATTTCCCTGTAAAGACTCTAAAACTACAAATACGAGAAAAACTACCTTTAAAGGTATAAAACAAAAGATAAATGCTTAGAAAATATAGTAAAATAGATAGTAATATAGATAAAATAGGGGACATATCAAAACCACAGCTCGTCTTTTCTTGTTGTGCAAATTCTCCTTTTCAAGATGTGGGAGCACACACGTCTTGAGAAACAGATGTTTTGTCACAGCTGGTATTCTATGATAGTGGCTTTGAGCCTCTCGAAACATTCCTCGGTTAGTGCATTCTTGATTAGTGTCATGTTATTGCGCTTAAGAGCGAATATGCCAATCCTTGGAAGTATGCCATCATTTAGAGCATCTTGAGGGACTAATGTGTTTGGTAAAGACAGCTTGTTTCCAGTACTCATGACTCAAATCTGCAAAAAAAACAATAGAATCATTCGTTAGAAATGTTTTTATAAACCGTAAATAATGTATTAAAACTCGTTAAAAAAAGTTTATAAAAAAACAAATCTCTCAAAAACAAAAATTTTGGGAGGGAACCTTTCCCCAAAACCATGTTTCCCCCCGAAATCGTTCCCCTTTTTTGACCAAAATCTGTGCAATCTGTGAAATCCAAACAAAACAAATTTGTTTTTGCGAACATGTAGTTTTATTCCGAAACCCGATTTCACCCAAAATCTGTGCAATCTGACCAAAAAGGCTATTTCTTATCTCCAACAAAAGAACCCAGAAGTTTAAAAGGACCTTTTTTTCTTCGAAAATCCATTTTCTGAAAGAAATATTGTGGTAAAATGGACTCCGTAACTCGATTTCACCCAAAATCAGTAACCCCGATGGTTGTTTTAAAAAAAAAAAGGCCAACCTTTTTTTTCAGAACCCAGTTTTTTTTCTTCAAAAACCCTGTTTCGGGAAGAGATATTGTGGAAAATGGAGTAAACTCCGTGACTTTACCGGTTAAAACCACCGATTCGAAAAAACCCACAAATTTTTTCTTTCTGAAAACCTAGTTTTATGTTCGAAAAATGAAACTAAAATGCAAATTAAGTGTGAAATAGACTGTAAAATTAACCTTCAGAAAGCAGTTTTTCGTTTAAGTGTTCTTTAAGGTTTCGCAAATATACGTTGTCGTCTCAGAGAAGAAGCAGTTTTTTTTTTTAATGACGATTCATATTTTCCTAGGCTTTGTATCCATCCGGTTGGATATACAAATGTAAGTGGGCCATGTAAAAAAAAACAAATGTAAGTGGGCTTTTTTCTTTAAAAAAAAAAACAAATGAAGTGGTCCTTAAATATTTTTTTGTTTTTCTCTGGGTTTTATTTTTTATTTTTTAAATATTTCTCATCGTAATGGGTTAGATATTTTCCAAAGTTAAAAAAGCTTACAAATGTTAAAAAGAATTATAAAACAGCAATACTGTATTACAATACATAACTGGTTAAAAACCTTTAGAAAATGTTATAAAACAACAATTCCTTTGAAAAATGTTATAAAACAACAATTTTTATATAAAAAGTTCGTGAAACCTTAAACGAGTTATACTTTAAAGGTACTAAGTGAATTCCGTCAACTCATCGAAAATATCAGTTGCTAGCTGCCAAATCATGTGTATACAAGGATATGTAAATCAGACTATTAAATGCTGTGAAAAACTGTATATTTTTTATCCTTTAAAAATCTTTATAAACCTTATAAATTTGTAAATCTACGTTTCAAATAGTCTTTTATAAAGTGTTTAATATCCTTAAAAATTCCTTATAAACCTTATAAATCTGTAAATCTCGGTTTACAAATAGTCTTTATAAAACGTTTAATATCCTTAAAACTTTATCAACACAATACCGTTGTCAACATAACTAGGCAAATTCCGTAACCTCTTCGAAAAATATCAGTGGCTAGCTTCGTTCTCATTTCTTCAATGGGGACTTCTGAAATTTTGCTCACGAACATGATCCCCATTAAGCAGCATTCGATCACCTTCAACATGCAGACTCATGTATCTTCTAACATTGGAGCCTTTAAATATAAAATAAGAGATTATCAGACAAGTTATAATTCTTTATAAACTTGTTATATTTTTTTTTTTAAACTTCTAATTTACCTTTGGAATTTTTCTGTTTATACTGACTTGGAATTGAGAGACATCCATTGCTCCATCTCGTCTAATGTAGTTGATAAAGTGTGGGAGCATCATGGCGAATGGGGTAAGCCTTTTTATTGTTGGTTCCTCTGGGATATTCTGATTGGAAACATCGTGAACAATTATCGCTGAATTAACCAAATCAATGATCAGCGGTACCCAACACTTTGCCTTCACCAAAAAAGGCATGCATATGAACACAACGTCCTTTGCAAAACCTTCTGTTCTGATCCCTTTTGTTTCAAACTCGAATCTCTCCATTTCATCAATAAACACTGAAAATTATTCATCGATCAGCGTGAAGAATGAGAGTTGAAGAATGAAACTTCCTTTGCAGAAGAGATCTGGATTCTGCTCCATGCGCTTATTAAATATCATCAAAGCTAAATCAACATGCTGTCAAATCATTTGGATACAAGAATTTGTAAATCCGACTGTTAAAAGCTGTGAGAAAAAAACTGTATATATAAATCCTTAAAAAATTCTTATAAACCTTATAAATCTGTAAATCTAGGTTAAATAGTCTTTATAAAGTGTTTAATATCTTTAAAAATTCTTAAAAAATTCTTATAAACCTTATAAATTTGTAAATCTATGTTAAATAGTCTTTATAAAGCGTTTAATATCCTTAAAAATCCTTATAAACCTTATAAATATGTAAATCTATGTTTACAAATAGTCTTTATAAAGCGTTTAATATCCTTAAAAAATCTTTATAAACCTTATAAATCTATAAATCTAGGGTTGTGAAAAAAACTCTGAAAACAATTTTATAAACTGGTTAGAAATGCCTTTTTATAAACTGTTAAAAAAGTGTTAAAATAATTTATAAAGTTTATCACCACAATACCATTGTCAACATAGCTTTCCCTGGCATCTCTAGCACCGTAAACCACTTCGCATCAACTTTTGCTTCTTCGATTATTAGGGACCTACATTTTTATAAATGTTCTTAGTTTTTGAATTTTTCTATGGCAAACTCACTTCTGTTTTGTAAAGAAACATAATTTCTATAAGAAACCTTACTTCTGTTTCCATACCCTCTTCCATTCAGCTAATTTGGCAGCGCTAGTTTTAAGAACTTTCACGAAAGGATGAATCGTTTGGTGCTTCTTTTTCGCTTCGGTGTCAGGGGAGACGGTGCTCACCGAGGGCACATGCTGTCGTTTACTCCTCCTTAGGGCAATATCAGGTTCGCTGGGTAAATTGTTGGGTGTTTCTGTTTCTCTAGGCCTCGTTTTGTCCTGCTTAGAGAACAAAAACTAGGATATATAAATATTTTAAAAACTTTTTCTAACTCATTGAATAAAGTTCTGAATTCTAACCATTTTTCGCTTAGGCTTTTTCGATGATCTCGTCTTGATGTAGGATCTAGTCTTGATCGAGACTGGCACTTGTTGGGTGTCAATCTTGTTCTCCTTCTCCTTATTTGTCAGACTGGGTTCTTCTTCAGACAAAAGGTTAAAATTCGAAGTGGAGAAAAGCGGAGTACTTGATTTAGCCTGAAAAACAGTGTATAATCTTTTAAATAAGTTTACAATAATATTTTAAAACAATCTAAAATCATTTTTACATCTCACCTTTTTGTTTGGTTCTGTATCTTCTTTATCTTCTTCATGGTCATTTATTTATCCTTCGTCATCTCCAGCATAACTTGCCTCTTGCGTATCTGCCTCGCAAACCGAATCTTCAAATGTGCTTGGCACACCGTTATCAACATCATCATTGTGGACCTGCAGCAAAATGATACAAGAATGTGGTATAGACAGTTAAAAAACAGTGAAAAAAGTTTACAAGATAGTTAAAAATAGACTTCATCTCGACTCTCTATCTAGGTTACAAGTAGTCTTTATAAAGTGTTTAATATCCTTAAAAGATTCTTATAAACCTTATAAATTCGTAAACTATTTAAACGTAATATCCCTAAAATAGACTTTTTATAAACTCGTTAAAAACTGTAAATTTTTTTTTATAAACTATTTATTTGTTGTTTTTACCTCTTCTTCTTGGTTCTCAGTGTCTTCTTGTGTTTCAGGCTGCGAGAAAACGATAGATACAGCTTTTCTACAGTTTGTTTTTGAAATGACTTTTTTGTAAAAGAATTTCAGAATTTGCTTACCTCTTTTTGTTGAGTCTCTTCTTCTTGGGTCTCGTTCTCTTGTTTCTTGCTCTGCAAGAGAAATAAGAGATACAGCATGAGTAACATTTAAATAAAAACATTTTTGAATAACAAAGTTCTTAGTCTTACCTGAAACAACCAGAATTTTTTTTTTTTTTTTTTTTTTTTTAAACCCCGAAATAATATTCCCATAAATATTAAACCACACAATAATTCAACACAATAACAAAAGTGGAATAGATATAAATACAAACGAGACACTAGATCATCACCTCTTCAAAGCCAGATTCCACGTCACACTTTGTCTTTACCTGCATCACATGGTTATAAGAGATGCGTGAGTATTATCATAAATACCCAGTGGTACGATCATCCCATCTACTTGGTTAGATGCACGGGTATAGGGAACAATCAAAACACCACACAACACAATTAAGTAAAAAGTCAACACGAGAAATCAACCTCGAAAATTCAACGCAAAGTCAACCCCGAAAAGTCAACGCAAAGTCAACCCCGAAAAATCAACGTAAAGGCAACCACAAACCACGATACTTACGTTGATCTAAACACTAAAAAAGCTCCAAACAAGCATTGATCGAACAACAAATCAACTCAATTCGCAATCAAACGCACCAAATAAACCCATCTACCAGCAAAGATCATGGTCACGCACTCACCTGATTCGAGATCGATTATCTCACCCACCACAGCTCAGAAACAGGATCGGAAAACTGTTCTAAAAACTAGACTGCGAGAGCTACAGAACAAGTATAGATCGTCTACTAGGTCTCTCTGGTTCGACGGGAAAACAGCCCGCAAGTTCGACGATCGGAACTGAAACAGAAACGACCCATTGAACAAGAACACAAAGAATCCGATGAACGGATACTCAAAATTAGGATCAGAAAAAGGTTTTGGAAACTAGACAGATAGAGCTTTCTAACCATATATAAATCGATTTCTGGATCTTTATAGAACGATGGTAAATCAGCCCGTAATTTCGGTAATCGAAACTGGAAACAACAAATCCAGTCTCAGAAAACAGAACCGACACACTGATTTTAAAAGAACACAAAGAACAGATCATACCTCGGAATCAAGATCGGAAACCTGATCTAAAAACTAGACAGAGAGATATTTCCAACCGTATATAGATCGTCCTCTGATTCCCAACGGTTCGACGGGAATCCTCCCTCGAATTGGACTGATCGCAGATTAAAACTGCAGAAACCTCCCAAAATAAAACGACCATAACTGCTCAAATACCCAACCGATTGACAAGCGGTTTTCTCCTAAATCAAGATCAAAGAGTGAAGAACTTACCCTGAAATTTTCACTCCGATCCAACTTGATCTTCAACGCCGTTTGCCTCCTCCAAAACCGACGGCACACACCCTCAAACTCCCAAGAACACTCAAGAACACTTGTTCTCACCCTCAAATCTCTCAATCCTCAAGAAAAATCTATCTGTTTTCTCCCCTAAAACTGAGCTCAATCATCCCACAAGCCTTCTATAGGCAAAAACTTCGGTTTAACCAAACCGAACCGAAATTAATTGCTTCTCCAAACCGAACCGTCGGTTTAAGTGCAACTTGTGTCAAACGACACCCGAACCAAAAATACATAATTGGTTCGCGGGCGTTACAATTCTCCCCCACTAACAAGGATTCGTCCTCGAATCACACAACTCTGTCACCCCACAACTCGCCCTCCTGGCCAACATAAAATCCCGTCCCACTGTACTCGCGATCAACCTCAATCCATACACCACTCCGCCACCCTAGGGTTCACTTCCGAGCCGCAACCTGATCAGATTCACCCGAAAACATATATGATGCAACGTTCTTAATTCGGATTAGGCCTGTCCGTTTGTTTGCGCAACAATCAAACAAGAACATGAACAACCAACCGTAGACCTAAAGTTAGACCAAAGGTGCTACATCTGCTACCAGGTTCATCTGAATCGAAGTCTCGATCATAAGCGAAACCCTAGACTAGACGCCACTCCACAATCTACTCAACAATCCCTGAAACTCCTCCAGTCTCATAATCACGATCACGTTCAGGCACTACTGCTCATAACTCATACTCATACTCATACTCATACTCATACTCATACTCATACGCATACTCATACTCATATACAGTCCACCGTATCTACTCGCAGGATCGTCACCCTTTGAGCTACGGTGCGCAGGGGACCCACTATCCCCCGTGTATATGCCGAGACCCACTATCTCTGGGTATATGCCGAGACCCACTATCTCTGAGTATATGCCGAGACCCACTATCTCTGAGTATATGCCGAGACCCACTATCTCCGAGTATATGCCGAGACCCACTATCGCCTGAATAAACATACCGAGACCCACCGTCCCCCTCACCGAGACAATAGCCTGAAACGTGCATCAAAAATCACTTGTCGACCTACATGACCCCACTAGTCACATGTCGACAAAACTCGCATCATGACACCAAGATTAACAAGAATACGCCATCTTATCAAATCATCAACAATTTATAATCGTTACAACCCAAAACGAAAATACAACTCATAAATCCCTCGCGTACAAGTCTGAAACACAACAAAACTCAAGCCTCCGCTTGCTTCTCGAACCACTTCGCGAACTTTGCCTTCATCTTCACTTCTGGTTCCCACGTCTCCTCCTCGGCACCATCACAATCCCACACAACTCTCACCAACGGTATCCTCTTCCGGCGCAGAACCTTGACTATCCTCTCGAGAATCCTCACCGGTCGCGCCTCCAACGTCATTTTGGGCTGAAGATCCTCTGGAATCCTAGCCAACAACTCCTCAGACTCACGAAGGCATTTCCGCAGCATCGACACATGGAAGACCTTATGAAAAGCCTTCATGCTCTGAGGTAACTCCAACCTGTAAGCCACTGGTCCAACCCGCTCCACCACCTTGAACGGACCTATGAACCTCGGACTCAACTTATTCTCCGACATAGATCTGTTAGGACCCCTCAACATCGCCGCCTTGAGATACACCAAATCTCCCAACTCAAACTCCAACTCCTTCCGCCTCTTATCTGCATAGCTCTTCTGGCGATCTTGTGCCTCCTTTATGTTCAGCTTCAAGACTCGGATCTTCTCCGTCGTCTCCTGAACAAAATCCGCACCGAACATGCTCCTCTCCCCCACTTGAGTCCAACATAACGGTGTCCTACACGGCCTCCCATACAGAGCCTCATACGGTGCCATCCCAATACTCGCCTGGTAACTGTCGTTATACGCAAACTCTACCAGGTTCAGATGATCCACCCAATGACCACCGTAATCCAGTACACACATCCTCAACAAATCCTCAAGTGTCTGAATCGTCCTCTTCGACTGCCCATCTGTCTGAGAATGGTACACTGTAGTCATATGCACCTTAGTGCCCATCTCACTCTGAAACGCTCTCCAAAACTCAGAAGTAACCTCGGATCTCTGTCTGACACAATACTCGTTGGCACCCCATGCAACCTCACAATCTCACGCACATACTTCCTAGCCAAAACAGTCGCTCCATCGGTCTTCTTGATGGCAAGGAAATGTGCTGACTTAGTCAGACGGTCCACAATCGCCCAAATCGCATCATAAGTCCGCGACACCGGTAAACCTGTCACAAAATCCATAGTAATCATATCCCACTTCCACTCCGGAATAGGCAAACTCTGTAACAGACCACCCGGAACCCGATGCTCCGCCTTCACTAACTGGCACACATTGCACTTTGACACCCACTTAGCCACATCCTTCTTCATCCCGACCCAGTGATAATATCGCTTCAGATCCCGATACATCTTAGTCGCACCCGGATGAACGGACAACATACCCGCATGCGCCTCTCGAAGGATCTCCTGCCTCAACTCCACATCATTAGGCACACAAACTCGCCCCTTCACTAGTATCGTCCCATTTGCCGAGACCGAATACTCCGATCCCGCAACCCTTGACGCATCAACCAATACTTGATCTCTCCCTTGAGCTTCTCGAATCCTACTCAACAAATCCGCCTGGTTAGCTGCCTCTAACCCCAACGGCTCATGCGATATAACACCTAGCCTCAAGGTGCTAATCTCACGCGTCAATGCCTCCAAATCTCGCTCCTGCGCCGAGGCAACCCTCTTCCGACTCAACGCATCTGCAACCAGATTAGCCTTACCCGGATGGTACTCAATCTCTAGATCGTAATCCGCTACCAACTGCATCCAACGCCTCTGTCTTAGGTTCAGCTCTGGTTGCATAAAGAAATACTTCAGGCTCTTGTGATCCGTAAACACCTGAACCTTCCCGCCATAAAGATAAGATCTCCAAATCTTCAAAGCGAAAATCACCGCAGCTAACTCCAAATCGTGGGTAGGGTAGTTGCACTCGTGCTTCCTCAACTGCCTCGACGCATAAGCAATTACCCTCCCATGCTGCATCAACACACAACCCAAACCAACTCCTGAAGCATCTGTATACACCACGTATGGCTCACTCGGCTCGGTAACGCCAACACTGGTGTACTCGTCAACATCTCCTTCAGCCGCGCAAAGCTCTCCTCGCAAGCTGAAGTCCACTCAAACGAAACGTCTTTCCCAGTCAGCTTCGTCATTGACTGCGCCATACTTGCAAACCCCTTGACGAATCTCCTGTAATACCCAGCTAACCCAAGAAAACTCCTGACCTCGGTGGCATTCCTCGGTCTAGGCCACTCACGAATAGCCTCTATCTTCGCCGGATCCACAGAAACTCCATCTGCAGAGATCACATGACCGAGAAAACCGATCTCCCGCTGCTAGAAACTACACTTGCTCAACTTAGCATACAACCTCTGCTCCCTCAACTTCTCCAAAACCACCCGCAAATGAACCTCGTGCTCCTCATGACTCCTCGAATACACCAATATATCATCAATAAAGATGATCACAAACTCGTCAAGATGCCGCTGGAAAACCCCGTTCATTAACCTCATAAACGCTGCTGGTGCATTCGTCAACCCAAAAGGCATCACCACGAACTCAAAATGCCCATATCTCGTCCTGAAAGCAGTCTTCCGAATGTCCTTCTCGTCAACCGGAATCTGATGGTAACCCGAAGCCAAATCAATCTTGGAGAACCAAGTAGCCCCACGCAACTGATCCAACAACTCATCAATCCGCGGTAAAGGATACCTGTTCTTCACAGTGACTCGGTTAAGTCCCCGGTAATCAATGCACAACCGGAAACTCCCATCCTTCTTTTTTCACAAACAACACCGGTGCTCCCCACGGTGAAGTACTAGGACGAATAAAACCCTTCTCCAACAAATCCTCCAACTGCTTCTTCAACTCTGTCATCTCCGCTGGAGCCAACCTGTAAGGTGTCTTGGATATCGGAGTCGTTCCGGGTTCTAACTCAATCGTGAAATAATTAGACCGAGATGGTGGTAATCCCTGCAACGACTGGAATACATCCTGGAAATCCCGAACGACTCGAATATCCTCAACAACAGCTTCCCCAACAGTCTCCGGCGTCATAATCATCACTAGATATGCCTCGCAACCCTTCTCTAACAGCTGCTCCGCCTGAATAGCTGAAATCACGAGACTCCCAGAAGTCGGTCTCACACCCTGGTAAACCAACCTCCCTGCCTCTCGCTCAAACACTACTAGTCCCCGGTGATAATCTAGAAGAACCTTGTGCCGATCCAGCCAATCCATCCCCAAAATCACATCATACAGCTCCACCGGACTGATGATCAAATCTGCTGGCATCAACTCTCCGGCCACCAGAATATCCACACCACGAGCCCGACCGAACGTAGCCAACGACTTCCCTCCAGCCACTCTCATTACCCCCGGCTGCTCCCCAGAGTCACTCTGGATCTCGCTGCTCTCCGCACACTCCGGCGTAATGAAGCTAACGGTTGCTCCAGAATCGAACAGGACATGGGACTTACACCCACCTACAAATAAGGTCCCTACACAATTCATGTGTCAAGAGCCCTAAAGTCTTATCACAGACACACTATTTCTAAAACAAACCATCCACATCACCAAAAATCACCAAGTTAAGATCAAATATGTACCTGTGATCGGCCTGGCGCTAGGGCCCCCTATCTCCACCGAAGTGTACACCCGCGGTGCTGCAATCTGCTGCAACGGCTGCTCCCTGCTGTGACGGCTGCACCACCGCCACTATCCCCTGCTGCAGCTTAGGGTACTGGGGCTTAATATGCCCCGGCTCCCTGCAATAGAAACACACCTGCGTCGCCCGAGACTCTACCCTCTTCGGACAGCTCGCCACCCTGTGCTCCATGCTCCCACAACCGTAGCATCCCTGACTACCCTGAATATTCTGCGCCTCACCCTTCTTCGGACAACTCGCAACCATGTGATCCAGGCTTCCGCACCTAAAGCAGCCCGGACCACCCCGTCCTCTCTGACTCGAACCCGCAGAGTGCTCAAGCTTCCTCTTCTGTCCATGCGTAGGTTTACTGCCTACACTCGAACCTGCCTGCTGCTGAGGCCTCCTCGGTGGTTGCACTGACCACCACGGACAGCTCCCTCATGTCGTCCTCAATCCCAACTGCCAACTCAACCAGCTCCACCCTCGTGGCGTACGTACCTGCTCGACACTGGGTCCTCAACTCTGGTCGAATTCCTCGAAAGAACCTCTTCACCTGGTCTCTCTCGCTCTCCCACTCTCTACCAGCATACACCAGAAGTCTGTTGAACTCCTCATCGAACTCCCTGACAGAACGGCCACCCTGAACCAAAGCCAAGAACCTCTCCTCCAACCGATCCACTGCCTCTGGCGGAAAGAACTTGGCGTTGAATTCCGCCACGAAATCCGCCCAAGTAATGCCCGCCCGAGGTCTCCTAGCGATGACTCCTCTCCACCAGAGATGCGCGTCTCCCACGAGGTGATGCACCGCCAAATCCACCCAATACTCCTCCGGACATCTCAAGGACTGGAAATTGCGCTCCAGTCTGCTCCTCCACTCGCTCGCCTCCTCAGGCTTAGTACCCCCGGAGAAGAATGCGGTAGTAATCCGCCCCATTTGCCCCAACATCTCCAAATAGGAAGGAACAACAACCGCTGCCGCCACACCAGGCTGAACCTCCGCAACACCTGGCGCCACCGGAGCTTGACCCTGGGCCGGCGCCACGCTCGGTAGATGCTTCAAGATCTGCTGTAGCAATTGCACCATAAGGACATCCTGCTCCCGGGCCCCACCTGCAGCAGTACCCGCCTGTGGGCCCGCTGCACCACCACCTACTGGACCCTCCTGACGCGCCTGTGAATCCGCTGCCTGCTCCTGAGCAGCACCCTGTGCCGAACCCGCGACAAACTCACACACCGGAACCTGTCCGCGTCCACGTCCACGTCCTCGTCCACGACCTTTTCCTCGTCCTCGTCCTCCGGAACCTCTCGCCATCTCTCACTTCACTTCCCACAGAATATACTAAGAACACTAGAAAAGCGAGAATTAACACGAAATACACATACCGTGGAATCTCTTTGAAGGCTCGAAGATGATGATTTAGGACTCCAAACCCACACAACAATCAATTGACTAATTACTCATAATCAATCAAGTAATCCACCAACAACGCAATTGACAATCACATTCAATCAACTACGTTCTCCCGCCCTAGAACCATAAGGGCTCTGATACCAAAATGAAACAACCAGATTTTTTTTTTTTTTTTTTTTTTAACCCCGAAATAATATTCCCATAAATATTAAACCACACAATAATTCAACACAATAACAAAAGCGGAATAGATATAAATACAAACGAGACAATAGATTATCACCTCTTCACAGCCAGATTCCACGATCACACTTTGTCTTTACCTGCATCACATGGTTATAAGAGATACGTGAGTATTATCATAAATACCCAGTGGTACGATCATCTCATCTACTTGGCTAGATGCACGGGTATAGGGAACAATCAAAATACCACACAACACAATTAAGTAAAAAGTCAACGCAAGGTCAACCCCAAAAAGTCAACGCAAAGTCAACCCCGAAATTCAACGTAAAGTCAACCACAAACCACGATACTTACGTTGATCTAAACACTAAAAACGCCCCAAACAAGCATTGATCGAACAACAAATCAACTCAATTCGTAATCAAACGCACCAAATAAACCCATCTACCCGCAAAGACCATGGTCACTCACTCACCTGATTCGAGATCGATTATCTCACCCACCACAGCTCAGAACCGGGATCGGAAAACTGTTCTGAAAACTAGACTGCAAGAGCCACAGAACAATATGTAGATCGTCTACTGGGTCTCTCTGGTTCGACGGGAAAACAGCCCGCAAGTTTGACGATCGGAACTGAAACAGAAACGACCCATTGAACAAGAACACAAAGAATCTGATGAACGGATACTCCAAATTAGGATCGGAAAAAGGTTCTGGCAACTAGACAGATAGAGCTTTCTAAGCGTATATAAATCGATTTCTAGATCTTTATAGAATGATGGTAAATCAGCCCGTAAGTTCGGTAATCGAAACTGGAAACAACAAATCCAGTCTCAGAAAACAGAACCGACACACTGATTTTAAAAGAACACAGAGAACGGATCATACCTAGGAATCAAGATCGGAAACCTGATATGAAAACTAGACAGAGAGATCATTCCAACCGTATATAGATTGTCTTCTGAGTCCCAATGGTTCGACGGGAATCCTCCCTCGAATTGGACTGATCGCAGATCAAAACTGCAGAAACCTCCCAAAATAAAACGACCATAACTCCTCAAATACCCAACCGATTGACAAGCGGTTTTCTCCTAAATCAAGATCAAAGAGTGAAGAACTTACCCTGAAATTTTCACTCCGATCCAACTTGATCTTCACCGCCGTTTTCCTCCTCCAAAACCGACGGCACACACCCTCAAACTCCCAAGAACACTCAAGAACACTCAAGAACACTTGTTCTCACCCTCAAATCTCTCAATCCTCAAGAGAAATCTATCTGTTTTCTCCCCTAAAACTGAGCTCAATCATCCCACAAGCCTTTTATAGGCAAAAACTTCGGTTTAACCAAACCGAACCGAAATTAATTGCTTCCCCAAACCGAACCGTCGGTTTAAGTGCAACTTGTGTCAAACGACACCCGAACCAAAAATACATAATTGGTTCGCCGGCGTTACATTACCTCTATTTGTTCATTTTTTATTCCTAGGAACTGCTCTATCCTTGCTATTCTGAGTCCCAAATTTTCGAGCAAGGTGGTAATCCTGTCAAGCTTCTCGTCCTATGTCATCTGATGCTTCTTGGTTTGCTTCTTCTGCTCTTGCATCAGGTCGCAGACAACTGGGTTGCTGCATTATATGTCTCCTCTATACCTTGACATATATCATCTATATTTACTGATCCATCAATCCAGTATGAGGCTTTCATCCTGAACTTTTCTTTCATAATAATATCAACAAGTTCCATCAACCCGACATCATCATCATTTGTTGGGGAGACTAAATGGCTGTAATACTTTGGATCACCTACAATCACGTTAACCATAACCTAGAAAAAAAAGGGGGTATTAAAAAATGTGTAAAATTATCTTTATACAAGAGGAATAGAAGGACCTTACACCACCCTCTTTTTCAATTTGCACAATGGATGAAATCCTTGGGCAGTCGGTGCTTGCCTATCTTAAACACAATGGGACTTCTTCTTCTGACCCTTCCAATTTCATAGCGATTTTTCGCCAAATGTAGGAATGGTGCTGAGTGACCATAAATGTATGGCCAGAACGAAGCGTTTGACATCGTACCGGTTTTTGTCCCATGAAGATGTAGTCATCCTTTTTATGGTAGTAGGCAACATTGCAAAAGATTATTTACCCCAAGGTTGGCTGCAGTATAGCTCAAAGTCTGCTGCGCAGCTTAAGCGGGAGTACATAATCTTTTCTGACGGATTTGCAGCAATAGAATGCCTTCAACCAGTATAACAGCAGCAAGACACCGTTTCTCATCGGTTTCCATTTGTCTTGTTTCCAATATATTTAAAAGATCGGGGTGTGTAAATTGTTTGTGTTTCATCCAGGAGCAAGGAGGCATAGCTTGTTCTCCTTCTATTCCTTTTCCTTTTCTACTCCTCTCTATCACCAATTCATCATATTGAATACTTGTGTACACCAGTAAAAAGATATTTTAAAATCCTTATAATCATTCAAAAATTTTATAAACCTTCGAAAATGATGATACACTTTTGTAAATAGTACCTGTGGTGAGGAATAATTCTCTTTCTGAGAATCTTGTAAGCTGTGAATAAATCCTGAACCACAAGTCTTGTCCATTGGTCAGAATTCTTCTCTGCACCAGAAAATAGAAAATCTTCCCAGAGAAATTGATGTCGCGCTCTGCAAGCTTGACAATCGGACTGAGAAAGCTGGTTTCAATACACTTGAACAGCTCGTCTCCTATTATTGTTTTTACAGTTTTAACCAATTCCAGTTTGGAATGTTGTTGCGGTGTTCTATTTTTATCTAGTTCAGAACCAGGCAAATAAATGTGTCCTGGCAGCTTTAAGTCATCAGGCATGAAATCATCCATCTGATAAAGATGTTAAAACACATGTAAAAAATCTTTATAAACTGTAAAAAATCTTTATAAACTTGACTCACGAATCAAGTTTACTCACGAATCACTTCAAGAACAAAAAATCTGTAAACATCAATGCTTATAGAACAATAAACAAACTTGACTCACGAATCTGTAAAAAATCTTTATTAACTGTAAAAAATCTTTATAAACTGTTAATGGTAAAAAAAACTTAAATGCCAGAAATTTACCCAGATTCAAACAACCAATTTTAAGATTCAAACCATCAATTTTCAGATACAAACAATCAATTTTCATCACATATATTATCGTGTAAAAATCTGTTTAAAAACCCATAAATTTGAACAGATTCACGTCAGAAAGAAAATTTTACCCAGATTCAAATCAAGCTCGATGATGAGTTTTGTACCTCAAATCGACAAAATTGGATACTCTCGAATACACTAGCGAAGTACCTCAAACGCGCTTGGTCAAGTGGCATGCTTGTAAATGGAGATTGGTTTTGTGGCATTTTTGAAAATCTCCCACTTTTCAAGTGCCACTTTTCAAAAATTCCACCTTTTCAAAATCTTTGCAAAAATACCATTTTTTCAAAAAAAAATTATTATATCATTTATGTTTGGGTTAACTATATTGTATTATGGTTTAGTTTTGAGGGTTGAAGGGGTTTTAGGGGTCAAAATATTTTTTATGATTTATAATTTTAAGATTTAAGCTTTAAAAATACATAATTAGTGGTATTTTTACAAATAAACACCCCTAAGTGACATTCTTGCAAATGTACATATCAAAAGTGGTATTTTTGCAATTTTTCCTTAATTCAAACAAATATATAAAATTTTACTTTTAAAAAAATTAACAAAACAATACAAAATACATATTATAATTTATAAATAATATATTGTATCATTATATTACAATATTAATGATATTGACCCAGGGTTGGACCCGATTGACCCGGGTTGACCTGAAGACGTGGTGACCCGGAAGGTAACAAGGTTCGCTTTCCGGGTCGGGTATTAAAACATTGCTTCAGTGTGTCCTTTATTGTTAGTCCTGTGTAAATAATTCATAGAGAATCATTTATGCATTCTTGTCACCTTCACATTCACAATGCAAACAAACACCCTTCAAGTTATGCAATCTAATTGGCTATTGACGATAAGTTACCACTGTGTTATGTTTAAGCTACAGAAACATAACATTACTGTAATCTTGGAGATTGGAGGTGAAATTCAAGTCCTTATCCTCTCTATATATTAATTGATGAGTGATACGCTCAAATTTCCTGAGGTATTCTCTCAAATTAAGAGATCGTTGTAGTACTTAGGGGTCGAATCCACAGGGAATCGAATCACACAAACAATTATGAATTCAAATTATGCTAAGTAAATATGAGTTAAAATTAAAAAAATAGTAAAACAAGGTAAGCAGATTATGATTTAGGTTCTAGTAATCAATGAGACAAAGGAGTTAGGCATTGGGTAATTCTCAGGAATGAATCGAAATCAAGGATAAAAGACTGTTAGGATTTTATTAAGCACAGTTCTAGAACTCAAACACAAGTGTAAAACCAATCAACTTTCGTTGCAGAGATATTCTATGACTAAATCCCTAAATTCCAAATTTCTTTGCAAATTCAGTGAATGAAGACAAGCATTAAGTTCAAGTTCGATTGTTCACAAAATTACTAAGCCAAATTTCTTTGCGAATAGATAATTTTGCTCATCTAAGATTAGGTCAGGTTGTTAATAATACTTTCGCATCTATTAAAGCAACCTAGGGTTTCCAATTTCAGTTGGCCAGTCCTAAAATCAGAGTTATAACAATCTAGATGAAGAACATATAGATAAATTTTAACAGAGTTTCAATCCTAACAATTTCTCATCAAACCCTTGAATCCTCAAAACCTAACAAGCAAACTACTCAGACATAGATGAAGAAAACATCATGAATGAAATAAATTGCATTAAAAAGATAGAGTTAGAGATACAGAAAGGGTTCGAAAACTCTGTAGAAATCTCTCCCAAAAGCTCCTCAAAATCCAAGTCTCAAAAGAAAAACAGATATATCCATGAAAACCTAAGGAAAAACTATATATAGAGTTTTAAAATCGGATTAGGCTTCTTCTGCAAACTTCTGGGCTTTTTGGCCAAGAGAGGAAATTCTTCAATATTAGCTTGCGTCGCGCGACCCAGATGGGTTGCATCTCTCGACGCCATCTCATTGCTCGATTCGCGGACATGTTTGCATCGATCGACGCCACGGCTCTGCGTCGGTCGACGCAGACTCCAAATTTTGACTCCGACTTGATCACTTCGGCACTTCTTTCCTTTGATGCTCCAAAATGCTCTAAAAACTCCCAAAATGCTCTAAAAACTCTCATGGCCAAAAACAGGTAAAAACCATGATATATCAATGAGACACTAAAGAGAAAATATTATGTGTCACTCAATGAGCAATTCAACGGATACCTCATTTAAATTAACCAATCATAATATTTCATTTAAAACTATATGCTTTGGTGGAAATATCTACATATTCTCATTAATTGTTTAAAATATCCCATTAATACATTTTTTTAAAATATAAATCCAACTAAATGTAACATTTTGTACTTATCATATCATTTTTTTTTATCTATTAACAAGTTTTCATTATAATACTTATAACAATATTATCTATTGTGTATATATGTATTTAGATTAATACATTATACAAATAACTTTCTTATGATGTAGGGTCTAAATGGTAACAGCAGAATTTGGCAGAATCTACCTGAATTGCAGAATCTAGCTGAATAACTTAAAATATAAATGGTAACGGCTGAATCTAGCGGAATCTAGGTGATTTTGTTTTTTTTAATAATTAATTAACTAAATTTAAATAAAATAAGTTAAACAATTTTGTATAAAAAATAGTTAAATAAACTAATAAAGTATGAATTGATATTTAATATATATTCAATCACGTTTTTCAAACAATTTGTTAAAAAAAAAATCCAAATCATACGTAGTTACTTGAAACATCTAAACATGATTTATATGTTAGGTAGTGATTTTAAATAGCCGAATAATATATATAATCATTAATGTTAAAAGAATAGTTTAATTATTAATTTTTGATATCTTAAATATCATCATCAAGTTTCAAAAAAAAAAAAATTCATCTACCTCTCATATTTGTTATTACCCGATTGATATATTTGCCTATCACTATGTGTTGGAAGAATTGTTGAATTTGACTATATATAACTGAATTTAGTGTTTTTTTTTTTTGCTGAATAGCTGAACCGGACAGAATTTTTTAAAATATCAAACGGTGTTGGCGAAATTGTTTAATCTAGCTGAATGTAACAGAATTGCTTTTATCTTGTTACCATTTGATGTCATAGTCTACATATTTAATCACACTTACAAATATCTATACATTTCATTATTAGAAAACATATATTATTTTTTGTTTGTTGTATCTAATAAATTCATATAAATCAAAATTTTATGAGATTTATCGAATAATGAAAATCAATTCATATAATTCATATAAATCTAAACTTAAACATTTGCATATGTTTTGATTAATTTGATACATAAAACTATTTAAACTAATTGCATTAACATATGTTTGATCTAAAGTATTGAACTTTATTATATTTATGCACAATACATATCATTTTTGTACGTTTATAGATATTATAAATTAGATATTTTGCCATATGTTTAAATAAAAAAATATATATTAAAATCGATCATTCAACCTATTAAATTATTTAGTCTTGCGCTTATCGAGGGATCAAAATCTAGTATAGAATAAAAGATGAAAACTGAAATTTCGAAATCGACGAAAATTTATTATTTTTATCACTGAACAAAGCATATCCTATATGATGCTGCGTTTTTCTAAGAGGCAATATTAAGGTGCATGGATCCCTCGTACACGGTCAGTTACTATGGACGGTGGAGTTTTCCTTCTCTTATCGGCTAAATATGGACCGTTGGATTTTTACATTTTACCGTGCACCATCTGTATACAATCATTTGCCAATCATATAATTATTTTATTGTCCCCAAGCATTTTGCTTACTAGGTTTTCTAATAATGATTGTAAAGCATGATACCATTTCGACTGGCTAAAATGGAAATTGTTAGATAATTTTTTAAAGAATATGAGTTTAGTTAGTAATTTTTTAAACATTTCAATAATTAAATAAGGGATAATTGTAAAAATGCTAGTTTTGGTGTGTCACTTTCAAAAAATGCCACAGTGAGTTGTTCATTTACAAAAATACCATTAATTATGGATTTTTAAAGTCTAGATCTTAAAATTCTAGAACCTTAAAAACTGTTTTGGCCCCGTAACGAATCCTAAACCCTCAAAACTAAACATTAATACAAGATAGTTAATCTAAACATAAATAATATAATGAATAAATAATTTTGAAAAAATGGTATTTTTTCAAATTTTTTGAAAAAGTGACATTTTTGCAAATTTTTTGAAAATTTGGCATTTTTGAAAAGTAGCATTTTAAAAATGGTATTTCTCAAAAATTTTAATGAAATAAACAATGTTAGTTTATAAGAAGTTTCTCGTAAATCCACCACATATAAAACATTCAAACTGGTTCACATGCAAATTAAGTTTGTAAATACTGAAACTGAATATGGGATTTAGTGAGTTTACGTTCATGACTTAATAATGTTTGTCAAACAACGTATTTTCTAAAAATATTGGCCATATATTCCCTTTATTACTATTTGTTTTATTTATATAAATGTTAGATAGTTTTGTACTCCTGGTGCGAGGCGAGATGGATGCGATGCGGGATAAATAGTAAAAAAAATATAGATATACACATATATAAGTATAGATTTTTGTTAGATACATATATATAAGTATAGATTTTTGCAACTGTTCAGTGCAGGACGGGATAGTGCCTATTAATATGGCATAAAGTTTTTTTTTTTTAAATATCCTCTGTATATTAATTGAAGAGACACTAAGATAAAAATCTTATGCGTCACTCAATGAAAGTTTTTAGGAATATGCTATATTTAAATTAACCAATGTGAACATTTCAACTAAAACTATGTTCTATAGTGAAAATCTCTACGTATTCTTATTAATTTTATAACATAAACCTATTAATACATGTTTTACAAATCTATGTGTAACTAAATGTAATATTTCGCTTACGATATATCATCTATTTTTACTTTTCTATATATGATAAATCTTTTTATTTTTATATTTGTAATAATTTACTGTGGATGTATGTATTTAGATAAATATGATATATACAAATATTTTAATTATGATATTCTATTATATATATATATATATAGAACTACGCTTACAAATATTCACATGTCATTATTAGAAAACATATATTTTTTTTAGTTCGTTATGTTTGACAAATTTATATAACTCTAAAATTTATCTGATTTATCACATGCTCTATAATTTACACGAATAATAAAAATTAATCTTGCACTTAAAATATATTAAAATAAATAACATTTTCATATGCAGACTTTGATCAATTTTGCACATAAAAATATTAAAACTAATAGCATCAAAATATATTTGCTTAAAATTTAGCTTTATTACATTTATCCATAATGAATACCCTTTTTGTAAGTTTATAAATATTAGAAATCATATGCTTTTTATACACATTTAAATATTAAAATCGATTAAAAAATATGTTTAATCATTTAATCTCATATTTGACGTGAATCAAAATTTAGTATATATATATATATAGCATAGCCGGCGTGAAAAAGATAGTGAATTAATATTTTCATGTAGATGTAGACACCAGCATATTCTAATGATTCTTTAAGCTTACTAGAATATAGCTCGCACGATACGCAAGTTTTTCTCTTGCAATTTTGTTAAATTTAGTGACAAATTTTTTTTAATTAATCAAGTACTTTTATCTTTATAATTAATAGAACAACCAATTTTTATAGATATGATGGAGTACATGATTTGAATTGAAATGTATGAAAATATGAAGTGATACTTATTGATTTCAATATCGATAGTTCATATTTGAAAATAAATATGTTTGTTTGAGTCTTTATATATATATGTATATATAGTTTTGAGTTTTTTATTTAATCCCTTACCGCTTTAATAATTAGAATTTTTTTCTATACTTCCAGAAATCAAATATAATATTTCAACTAAATTATATATTCAAAAACTTCACCGTAGTTCTCATCTTTAGTGATATTGTTCAATATCTTTTTAGTGAAATAAGATGTTATCTTTCTCTTTGGACTTTCCTCATCCTAACCATCGTTTGATACTCAACTACGATACTTAACCATTAATAGAATTTTTTTCCTTGATTCTCTAATGTCGTTTATCTACATTTTTATTCATTTGCTCTTATATTTATATTTATTTTACATAATTTCAATTTTTTGAAATTAAAATATGTAAACATTCATCTTTATCATAATTTTTTTTTTATATTACACTTAAATGAAGTAAAATATACATGAAATATATTTTTTGTTGTAATTTTGTATTGACAGCAATAAAATACTCAAACTATTTTTGAATTTACTACTTTTTATCATTTTTTTGCTTATTTTCGTTTTTTATTTAGTTTAAATTTTTAGTAGTTATGGATAACAATCAATACATAATGAATTAATTGAATATTTAAAATAAAATTTATTGTAAATATTTTTTTTTTTTGCTTAGGTGGACCCCTGGAGAGAGAACTCCTTGATTATATAATAGATTTGTTTTTTCAATCTTAACCTTCTTTTGTTCGATCTCTGCGTTTGAACTTTGAACTAGTGATGTTAATACGGGCGGGTCCACCCCGTTTACACAAAACCCGTTAAGACCCGATTAATTTTCTGAACCCGTTTAAGCATATTTGGCTAAAATTAGTTAAGCCCATTTAGGCCTGTTAACATATATTTTCTTCTTCATCGAGTCTTCTGAAGCATAATCAAATCGTGGCCACATATACGATTCTCTCTCCTCTGCCAACTTTCCCCTTGTCTTCAAATCACTAGTTTGAACAAAAGGTTCGTCTTTTTGTTTTTTGTTTTTTATCTCGTTCGATTACTTGTGGTTAGGATTTACTAAGCTTCCATCAATCGATGATAACCAAATCCTTAAAAAAAATACTCTAATTTCTCAGGTAATCATGAGCCAAAACGAGGTTGTTTTCTTCGATCTGGAGTTTGGGGCGGAGGGTGTGATTTTGGAGTTTGGTGCGCTTATGGTTTGTGCTAACACGTTGGCTGTGATCGACGAGTACCAATTTTTTATTCAACAAAGTATTAAGTTCTTCCTCAAGCCATTCGAGGAACGGAGAAAAATCACTGAGGACGATCTCTTGGAAGCAGATCCGTTTGATGTCTGCTACAAGGAGATCCACGAGATTCTTGACGGTTAGTTCTCTCTCTATCTCCTTCTTTACATACTCTTGATGTAATACTAAAATTTTGTTAATTCTTCTATAGGTCGAATTTGGGTCGGTCACAACATAACTTGCTGCGACATTCCAATGTTGAAGAAAGCTTTTAAAGCTATTCATAAAGGCTTTCCTAAGCACAAGCATATCATAGATACACGTTTTGTGTTTAATGATGATTTTAACGTTTTAGTTGGAGACATAACGCTGGAATCACTTGGTATTCACTTTCGGTTAATAGATCAACAAAAACACAGGAGCTTACCAGATTGCTACTTGAACCGTGATGTTTTAATACTTTGTGGAGGTGTCATGCGACTCGTAAGTATAAACGTTTGATCATAAATCACTTAATTTTTATATAACCTTAATTAGAACATCACTAAGTTGGTGTTTTGTTTGTTTGCAGAAAAAACTTATAAACGGAAAGGAAGAAGAAATGAGGAGTTCTGGGAATACAAGAAGTTCGAGGAGGAAATCGGGGTTATTCCTACTCTAATATAGTGAATACAACTAATTAGAAGACTGAATGATAAGGCCGCAAGGGTAAGATTAGAAGAATAAACAATTTACTTAGTGAATAAGAGATTTTAATCTCTTATTATTCTTGACTGTGTGCAACAAGTTCTCAAGTTAGTCACCATTGTAAATGAGCAGGTCGTAAAAAAGAATGTGGCGGAGAGAGAACTCTCAGGGAGCACAAAGGCGATGTGCAACTTTCGCCATATCTATTATCTATTGTTTCAACCTTTTTTTTTTTTTTTTTTGGTTGGGATCATATGATTGTTTCAATCTTATTAGCAAGATTTTCAGTGTTGTTCCTTGTTTGCTTGATCATGGATTTCTGAAACACATTCGTATGTCTGATCACCCGAATATTTCAAATGAACACCTAGTCATATTTGATTTGTGCATGCGTGTATATATATAATACAAGCTAAAAATGAAAGTTTCTGGCAAGCATAATGGCCGTGGAGGAATGGAAGCAGGACACTTAGAATTGTAGAGATGTTGCATAAGTATTGCTTTAAAAATGCTAGGTTGTATAAATCACATGTCACTTGTATCTTGACACATTACAGTTATCCACCTTTGCCTCAGATTGTGTGAAAACAGAGAATCTGTGTTTCTTATTTGGTAACCCGCTGAGTCAACAAGAAGCTTTGTGTTTCTTACAAAAGGGAGCCATAGTTTTACCATCTGAAGCCATTTCTCTGTTGGCAATATCCCAGTTCCATAACTAATCGCCTCGCCTCCATGACTTTTGTAGTAACCTCAATGACCTTAACTCTGATCTCAACCGTCTCTGCAACTGTAGTTTCCAACTACCTTAATTAACTTCTCAGATGTATCAACCCAACCACTTCCATCTCTGTTAGTATCGGAAAAGCCTATGGAAAATCCCGATACAACCATTCTAAAAGACACGTTTTTGCTCACAACCTCAGAATCCACAGGTTTGTTAGAGATTGCTTCTAGACACTGACCGGAAGAATCCAACAAACAGGCTATTAAACACATTCCTTTACTTCAAGCTTGATTTCTTCATCAGCAACCAACAAAGGAGCGTCTATCATCTTCGGTTATCGTATACATCAACTTGTTCTTGAGCCGATGATTTTACGTCGCATAAGGGCAAAGGAGGGGACGAGGAATCAAATCTAGAAGCCGATACAAAAATTCCAACAAAGAGCGGATTCATCAACAGGTTGGAGAAGAGAAAGAACAGGCTCAGCTTCTTATCCAATTTCTGGTATAATCCGCAAAATCTCTTCCTCTTCGCCTTCTTCCCACAGAACAGCTTCCAAGTAGCACTTTTCACATTATGACGCAAGTTATCCATAGGGACATCATCAGAGACAACATAGAGAAGTCTTAAGAGATTGATATGATTCTTGACAGATGACTCTTGCAAGTATGCCAATTATGAGAGAGATGATCAGGAAAATATCCGCTTTTCTCAGTAGTAATGGCAATAGATCCAATCGCCACGACCTTCTTCGTTTCTTAGTCTAACAAACTATGTCACTGCCTGCTCGATCACCAAATGTATATGAAGCCTCGGTTTGATCATGCTGTTGGAAAAACAAAACATTTCAGTGAGTACCAACAATATGTGGAACATTCAACAAAGTAAAAGGAAAATGAGAATCTATTACTCACAAGAACATGAGCTCGTGAGACAAGATCTTCCCCAACTTTGAGTTCATCGGATCGTTTGTTGATAAGGTTAATGTTCTTGGCCATACCGTCCTTATGCAATAAGCTTCACCATTGGAAGGTAACCATTCTCTTCGAGTCATCTTCTCCCATTGCTCTCGCAGCCAACACGATTTTCAACAAGTAATCAATCATTGGAACCAATTGAGTTGTGGAATGAGAAGAACCCGATACCAAGGACGTGGCAAGGTTCGGTTATGGTTTTCTCGATAGCTAGACGGAAAGCTCGGTTGCGGCAAGAATCAGTGAGGAACTCCGGTTTGGTCATCCTCTTCGATTACAATCGACTCCGAATTGGCGGTGACAGGGTCTTGGATGGGTCGATTGAGGGGTCGTGGTTCGAGCAGCGACGGAAGTTAGGCGAGTAGTCACTGAGCGACACCGGAAGGACTGAAATGGAACAAGAAGGAGAGAGAGAGAGCCGACATGGACGACGCCTAAGAGCATGTTTAACGGACATACTCAAAGAGGTTTATGGGCTTTTTTTTTATTCTAAAAATAATAAACTGGGTACTTTTTAGTGCTGATCCTTTTGATCCGGTTCAACAGAGCCATGTGTCCTCAATCTATTGGACCGCCTTTTTTTGTTTTGGTCCAGACCCAAAAAACCAGAAATTTTTTTGAGTATCTAGATTCAGCTTTTGGGATAGAGATTATTTGATGCTTACGATTATCAGATTGCAGCAACTAGAAATTCTCGAGCTTACATAGAAGATGTGTTTTATTAAGTTTGAACGATGTGCTTCATGCTTCTGCAGTACCTTGATTAATTCAGTTAATGATTAATGAAACTAAATCTCTGCCAATTTTTTCACTCTAAGATAATTTGACGTGTTTCTTTTTTTTGTTGCAGCTCGAACGCTCCAACTCAATTCACCATATGTAAGTAATCTCTTTGAATCTTTTAGTTTCAGTTTGAGAAATCAATGTGTTTGTGTGTGTATGTCTTAGTTTGAGCATTGTGGCTATAGAACTCAAAAGAAAGATCAACACCGAATAACTCAACACTCTTTGATTAATAGCTTAGAAAACTTGCTCAAAAACTAAGCTCTCAACAACACAATAACCAATCTCTCCAAAAACTCAATAACTCCAAAACTCTCTCAAAAAACTACTCAAGATATAATTAACTCGGTATGCTTATATAAGGGTTACACACAACCCTAACTTTCCTTTTCTCTAGATAAGCATACTTTCCTATTTTCTAGCACAATAATATTACTTGTGATTTAAGCTTAATTCAACATTCTCCTTCTTAAGCTTGAATCACCTTTACTCATATCTTGAACTCCAATCTTCTCTCTCATTTCTTTGAACTTGATCCTTCCAAGAGCTTTGGTTAGTATGTCGGCTTTCTGTTCGTTTCCCGGCACATGTTCCACCTTGATCTGTCCACTCTCCACACATTCCCTTATGAAGTGAAAACGTCTATGAATGTGCTTGCTTCGACCATGAAACACTGGATTTTTAGTTAAAGCAATGGCTGATTGATTGTCTAACAGCAATGTAACCCTCTCACAATCTTCCCCGGTGATCTCACTTAACAAATCCTGCAACCAAATAGCTTGTTTTGACGCCTCTGTTCCGGCCATGAATTCGGCTTCACACGACGACAGAGCCACAACTTCTTGTTTTCCCGAGTACCAAGATATTGGACTTTCTCCTAGATAGAAGATGTGTCCAGATGTACTCTTACCATCATCAGGATCCACATTGTAACTGCTGTCGCTATATCCTATAAGCTTTGGTATTCTTGTTCTCTTGTAAGCTATTCCGAGAGTTGTCGTTCCTTTCAAGTATCTTAGACATTGTTTCATAGCCACTCCATGCGACTCCCTCGGACTTTGCATGTACCGACTCAAGACTCCAACACAATAAGAAAGATCAGGCCGCATGTGAAGTAGGTACCGAAGACAACCCACATTCCTCCTATAAGCCGTTGCATCAATTTCTTTTTCACTCTCGGCTTTAGACAAGACTAAACCAACTTCCATGGGTGTATGAACTGGATTGCAATCCTTCATCTTTGCTTCTTCTAAGATCCTTGTTGCATACCGTGTTTGATTCAGGGTTATTCCACCTTGATCTTGTAGAACTTCGATACCGAGATAATATGTCAGCCTTCCCAAGTCACTCAAGTCACTCATCTCAAAATTCGTGGCCATCTCTTCCTTAAACTCTTTTATGATCTTCAAACTTGAGCTGGTAACAAAGAGATCGTCCACATAAATTCCAATGACCATTAAGTGTTCACTAACCTCCTTTCGATAAATCGATGGTTCCTTGGAGCACTTGACAAAACCGAGATCCATAAGTATTTGATTCAACTTGTTATTCCAAGCCCTCGGTGCTTGTCGTAAACCATACAGAGCCTTATTCAACTTGTAAACTTTCTCTTCATTCCCTGGCTTCTCAAACCCCTCGGGCTGTGAGACATACACGGTTTCTTCTAACTCCCCATGAAGAAAAGCTGTTTTTACATCAAGATGATGTATTTCCCATCCTCGTGCAGCGGCAATATCAACAAGCAATCTAATAGTCTCAATTCTAGCAACAGGTGCAAATACTTCCTCAAAATCCACACCATACTCTTGTATATAACCTTTAGCTACTATTCTCGCTTTATACTTGTTGATGCTCCCGTCCGAATTCCTCTTGAGTTTGAAAACCCATTTAAGACCAATCGGTTTTGCTCCAATAGGTAGGTCCACTAAGTCCCACGTCCTTAGCCTTTCGATGGAACTTATCTCTTCTTTACAAGCACGAGTCCACTCTTTGGAAACTCTTGCTTCACTAAAACATCGTGGCTCATTATTTATGCATAGTAGCAACATCTCTCCCTCTTCTTCTGCCAACAAAACATAGTCCTCAAAGTGTTTTGGCAATTTTGTTTCTCTCTGCGATCTTCTAAGCGGTATAGGGGAGGGGATGAGATCAGTGTTTGCATTATTGGAAACGTGTTCTTGCTCCATCGGTTCTTGCTCTACCGGCTCTTGTTCTATCGGCTCTTCATCAATTCCATTCTCCTCATTATTCGCCGTAGCATCCAATAAGTCCGTAGCATCATTGTTCTCCTCCTCAAGACCATGATTTCCAAAACCATCAAACGAAATTCTAAAATTAGCTCTCTCTGTATTGTTCTCTCTCCAATTCCACCCTTTTGTCTCATCAAAAACCACATCACGACATACCACAATCTTTCTTTCTTGCGGATCAAGCAATCGATAAGCTTTTGATCCCGGTTCTATTCCCAAGTGTACCAACACTCTTGATCTGTCGTCAAGCTTCCTCAAGTGTGGTGATTCAACCTTTGCATATGCTATGCAACCAATTACCCGTATATGATCAACTGTGGGTCTCCTGTCTCTAAAGCATTCATATGGGGTTTTATCTTTGAGAGTTCTCGTCCCTATCCTATTGATTAGATAGGTCGAGTGTCTCACTGCTTCCCCCCATAAATAATTCGGCATATGCATATGCTTTAGTATACTCCTTATCATCTCCATTAGGGTTCTGTTTCTTCTTTCAACCACCCCATTTTGTTGTGGAGTATATGGAGCCGTAAGTTGCCTCTTTATCCCCGTTTCTTCGCAAAACGCATTGAAATCCAGTGATACAAACTCTCCTCCTCTATCCGTTCTCAGCGTTTGTATCTTCTCTTCCACCTCTTTCTCCACCGTTGCTTTAAATTTTTTAAACTTGTTGAAAACATCACTTTTCTCCTTTAGCAAAGCTGTCCACATATACCTCGAGTAATCATCAATCAAAACAAACACATACTTGTTACCCCCACCTGTGTTTGGCGTTATTGGTCCACAGAGATCCGCATGTATAAGCTCGAGTTTCTTCTCATGTATAAGCTCGAGTTTCTTCTCAGCACGAAAAGTAGTGGCTTGTGGAAAAATTTGTCTTGTTTGCTTTCCAAGCAAGCAAGAGCTACATAGCTCTTTCTCAATCGTAGATTTAGGAACTCCAAGAACAAGCTCCTTGTCGATCATGGCCTTTAGGGTCGCAAAGTTCACATGTCCCATCCTAGCATGCCATTTGGTAGATTCACTAAGACCCGTCAGCAGTAGGCGTTCACTTTCTTTGAGCCCCATTCGAACTTTATACAACCTGTTCGCCGATCTCTTGGCTCTAGCTAGCACTTTCCCTTTTTTATCTTTCATTACCAAGAATCCTCCTCGTAACCTGATGTCACAACCCACTTCAGTAGCTTGTCCAAGGCTAACAATATTACTCTTCAAGTCCGGAATGTAGTAAACATCGGTCATGATCCTTGGTTTGCCGTTGATGTCTACAAACACAATGGTTCATTTTCCTCTGATATCGATTCTTGAGTCATCACCAAATCGCACCTTTCCGGTAATAGTAGGAACAAGCTTGCTAAAGTACCTCTTATCTCCAGTCATATGGTTGCTAGCTCCATTGTCTAAATACCATATGTCTTCTCCATCAGTGTTAGTCTCGAATTTGCTTGGTAAACACTTCTCCTCATTCAAGTTGACCACTTCGGCCATCATGAGTGAGTCTGCGTCCTCTGTATCCTTCTCTTTCTCATTCTCATGAGCCTCCTGAAGCTTGAGAAGTCAGTCAGGACACAGAAACGCATAGTGTCTGTTTTTATCACATCTGAAACATGTGATCCCGGGCATGTCTCTTCCTCCACGTCCACGGCCTCGGCCTCTGTTCAAGTATCTACCTCCTCTACCTCTTCCTCTGTAGCTTCCTCTGTAATTCCCATTATATTTTTGATTTTGGTAGCCATTTTGAGAATCTGTATTTGCATACAAGAGTTTACTCTGATCCTCAACCGACTCCTCATCCTCATTTATACGCTCCTCATACGCCTTGAGTCGTCCAACAATATCTTCGAACGTTGTTGTATTAAGGTCTAGGACTTGCTCTAAGGCAGCTACTATGTGTATGTATTTCCTCCGAGGTAGACACTTAAGAAACTTTTTCACCAGTTTCGGTTCCTCTAGGACCATTCCAAGAGCAGCCGATTTAGATGAAATCTCGGTGACTCTTCCTGAAAACTCATCAATGGTTTCCGAGTCTTTCATCTTTAAGCGATCGAAATCCGTCATAAGGGTTTGTAGTCTAGCTTCTCTAACCCTCTCTGCTCCAACATGACGTGTTTTGATCGCCGACCAAAGCTTCTTCGCATCACCAAGCTCTCCGAATTGCAGCGCCAAGGCTTCTAGTATTGACTGAAGAATTAGAGCATGCGCCATATTGTTCTTCTCTTCATCCGTTGTTGTACTCTCCTCTTCCAGCACGTCCCAGACTTTATGAACCTTGAGTGCTGCTTTCATACGCATTGCCCAATACGTATAGTTTGTGTTACTTAGCATCGGACACAAGACCGAAGAGGATCCTCCTCCTCCTCCTTCCTTCGAGGTCTGTGTTACTACGGTTATTGCTTTCTCAGACATCCTTCAATTTGTCCTTTGCTCTGATACCAAATATAGAACTCAAAAGAAAGATCAACACCGAATAACTCAACACTCTTTGATTAATAGCTTAGAAAATTTGCTCCAAAACTAAGCTCTCAACAACACAATAGCCAATTTCTCCAAAAAACTCAATAACTCCAAAACTCTCTCAAAAAACTACTCAAGATATAATTAACTCGGTATGCTTATATAAGGGTTACACACAACCCTAACTTTCCTTTTCTCTAGATAAGCATACTTTCCTATTTTCTAGCACAATAATATTACTTGTGATTTAAGCTTAATTCAACAGTGGCTTTCATTTTTCTTGAATTTTGGATGAAGTTTAAAGTTGCTGTTTTAAGATACACGAAACTCCTTTTTGCATCTAGGAGGAAAGTAGGAATTGGACAACATCCTTTATTTCCAGCCTCTTTACTTGTAGAACTATGCACCCTAATCGTGTCAATTACTGATCTCGTAGATGGACTATGGCCTGACTATAATGACGGTTCCTGACCTTCGTGTTGTTATCGATCTGACTTTAATGATAAGGAGGAAAAATATTCATACTCTTATGTGATCCTTGCTGGACTTTTCTTAAGTTGGCCAGAGAGCATTAGATTTCTTTACTAAATTGATATATGGTATAGAAGTCATGTCTTAATAAGGTGTTTTATGATAGTCATTGATGTTAGGAAGTAGGAACGAATACTTGGAGATTTCTGGCTTGTAAGGTGTTTTAGCCTTGTAACGAATACTTGAGTTATGTTGTGTGTTACTTGTTTATTCGTGCAAGGTTTGAGAGTAGTTTTGATTTTTCTTTGGTTTAACTGCACGTGATGAATTTAACAGTTTAGCAGACCTAAGAAAGTGCTTCAAAGTTGGGATGCTACTCTTGTTATTCCCTGTACGTGGTTTGTGATTTAAGTCATTGTGATTTTCCTTTTTGGTTCATTGAATATTTCTTTCCTTTGTGTCAATGAATATTTTTGCAAGACTTTGTTTTGTGATGGTTCAACTTACTGGATTTATTATCTCTTTGCAAGACTATTGGTTTGATTGCTATGGCTGCTAGTGCTACTGCTCCTTCTGCAGTCCGTTATGCACCTGAGGATCATTCTCATCCCAAGCCTTGGAAAGGGCTTGTGGATGATAGAACTGGCAGAAGTAACCAAACAAGAAGCATGGCAGAAGTTTTGTGAGAAGAATGTGACTGGGCTCAATACATAAGCCATGATCAAAATCCTCTCATCTCAATAAATTTCTACAGAAATAAGTATTGTTGTCTCTCTGATTCATGTAAAATACGTTTATATAAAATCTTGTATATATAGTAATTTGACTTTTTTTTTTTCTTTAGAACCTCATTGAATATCACCTTGGGCATACTAAAATCATAAAAATCTAATTGAGTCTCAAAAATTAAACTACTAATAAAATTAATCATAAATTAATGTTAATGATACTCAATGGGGTTTATTAATAAACATTCTAAAGATTTAGCCGTCTATTTATGGACAATTTGGCCGTTTATTTATTTTATTTTTGTTTAGGTCCCCGTAATTTTCTATTTCTAGCAAATGAGCTTAAAAATTCATAAACTTCTATCATTACCCGGTGACCCGGAAGGCAACACGGTTCGCTTTCCGGGTCGGGTATCAAAACATCGATTGTTATCATTAATTATTCAAAATATTATACCTTTACAAAAATTTAACTAACATTACAAAATAAAACAATTAATTCAAACAAACATATAAAATTTTACTTTTGAAAAAATTAACCAACCAAATTTATTTTAGTATATATACAAAGTACATAAATTATAATTTATAAATAATATATTGTATCATTATATTACCATATTAATTATCATAAAATATTATTTTTTAACATTTTTTTGTTGTTTTGTCTTTTTTGTGATAAGTATATCAAGAGTATATCCTATATCAAAATTAACTTATTCTATAATAAACTAATTAAAAAGTATATAAGATGTTACGATATTTTTTTGGTATTGGCGACATACCATAATGTCATTATATAATTTTCTATTAAGTTTGGTATATCAATATTTTTATAACACGCGAAAATTTTATATATTTTAAAATAATTCACATAAAATAGTTTGAAATTATTTTTTACTTTTGAATCTCTACTTTTTATATATTGTAAGATCATATTAACTCTGTGGTTAAAAAAAATAGTCCAATAAATACACTTTTTAAAACCAAAGAAACATCTTGAGGGAAAGAAAACCTTATATATGAAACGTTTTGTAACGTATGATATTAAATATCGATAATTGATACAACAATTTTGTAAATTTAGGCCAAGATTTACTAATCTTGATACACCATTGACAATTTTGTACTAGATTGTTTTCTCTATGCAACTAATATTATAAATGGGCAATTGCAAAAATGTCATTTTTGGTGTGTACATTTGCAAGAATACCGTTTAGTGATGTCCATTTCCTCGACTTTCTTAGTGGAAATGTTAGCATGTCGTTTAAAATAGAAAAGACTTTTTAGCTTGTTTAGAGATATATCAGACACACAAGTAGACCATTTTATTCAAACAATCTAATTCAGTTCAGCTAAAATAAATGTGTATTGTTGGTCAAAAAGTCTTAGATGGACGCTAAAAGATGAGACGAGGTACTTATACTATAAACGTGGCTTAAAACCATAATTACGTAAATACTAATAATGACACTGACATACTCATGTAAAGGCCAAGCAACTTCTGGGCTTAAAATGAAAGGTTATAAGCCTATTAAGAAGAAACGAGGCCCATATTAAGTGGAGAGGTGAAGAAGAAAATCTCGATGAGCTGCAAAGTCAAAGAAGCTGTAGAGAGGAGCAACTCTGTCTCCATACTTGTCAAACACTTGCAGCTCCTTCTTCGCCTTCACTCTCAGCTCTTCCGCCATTTCCATCGCCTTCTCAGCTCCGAATAATCCCACATAGCTCTTCTTCTTCTTCTTATCCTTTTATTGCTTTCGCTTATTTGCTTTTTTCAATCTTAACCTTGTTTTGTTCGATCTCTGCTTTTGAAATCTGAACAAGTGTTCGATGGCACCAAAAGGTTCGTCTCTTTTTGATCTCGTTCTTCGTTTAGATTACTTGTGGTTAGGGTTTACTAAGCTTCCATCAATCGATGATCTAGGTTCGTCTCTGTAGCTCTAGGGGAGATTCCGTGTCTGAACCGAAAGGGGGTTTCTGGATTTTAAGATTATTAGTCCTAAAATCGACTCATGATCGACTGATAGATAGATGAATTCTGATGTCTGACTTTATTTGTATGGCTGTATGATTGGGATTTCTTATGTAATTGTAGGCGTGGAAAAGATGGCAAAGACCATGTTAATGCAAGAAATAGCGACCGCGAGAGACAAGTTAATGGCTTTCTTTTATTTCAAAGTAGATAGGAATGGTACTTTGCAGTACGCAGTGATCTTACTCGATGCTCAGACGCTGAAAAAGAAACACATTTTCGGCGGTTTTGATCATACTAAGAGTCGTCTTAAAAATATCCCTAACCTCGCTGAGGTCTACCATACGGTCTACAACATGCTCGACAACAGAATTTGGATTGGCCTTGACATACTCAACCAGGACATTCCATTGTGGGAAAAAGCTTGTGAAGAAATTGGCAAAAAATCTCCTACACCCAAATCCATAATAGATATACGTTCCTTCTTGTCATCCGACTCAAAGGTATCTCATTTGTTACTTCTTGATTTCTGTCTTAGTTTCGACAAAATGATGCAACTTTCCCATGTCTGACATTGGAATTTCATCCTTAAGCGGGTTGATAATTTATCGAATTACCTTTGTGGAAGAGGCTGTAAGACAAATATCATCCACATAGAGTAGAATGTTGAACTTTTGTGGCTGGGAAAGAACATTTTGTGTTTGCGCCGGTGGTGACTGTGTGGCAGAGATAGTGGGAACAGGTTTGCGCAGGTGATGATTTTTTGTCATTAATTGAGGGGACCTTCTTCCATTTCGAGCATTGATTTAGCACTGTCAAAGCTCTGGAATGGCTCCTTGTGTTTACATGGCTATATATATATATAGTCAAAGTGGTTATACAAACGTAGGGATATACAAAATATAGTAACACGAATATCTTACTAATAGGAACATAATTTAGTAATACTCGTTTGTTAAATTTTTTGATTTTGGGATTTGGTAATAATTTTTTTTGTGTGACTTTGCAGATAGCCAAAATTGCATTAGAATTTGGTATATGTAAGAAAGTACCATGCAGGAGCATTCCGAATTGCAAGATGATTCTTGGTGTTATTAAGCATTGTGGAAAAGTCATGCCATTATTTGTAAGTTCTTATTTAAGCAGAAAGAGTTCAAAAGTTTATTTAGTCGATTAATCATTGTTTGTTGTTTGTTTGCAGGTGGAGAAGGAATATGTAGATGGACTTCATCCCGTTATTTCTCATATCATCGATCATTCTGATTTAACTGCTGATTTTGGTCATCTAGAAATTGGGAGGTAAGAAATCCTTAACGTTTTTCATGATAGTCTCTGGAAATGAGATTTTTTATTTGCTAGAACATGATTTAAAGCTGTTTGTTCTCAATTTTAATTTAGTATTTGACTACGCTTGTATTTGTGATTTCGGTCAATATTTTCTTTGATGAAGATGAGATTAGACTTTTCGCTTATCTTTTGTGTTGAATTTGGTTTTTAAGTTGCTCTGCTGGCGACCTAACCCGGCGACCTAACCCATGCTGGAGTTCAGATCTAAATTAAGGTTAGCTTCTTTTTATTTGTTTATATGTTTCAATTACAGCTTTCATGCATGAAATATTATTCTTGAATGTGTGCAACAAGTTCTCAAGTTAGTCACAATTGTAAATGAGCAGGTCGGAAAAAAGAATGTGGGGGGAGAGAGACGTACAAAAAAAAACGTATCTTTGTCAATTGCCAATGGATGATAAAGGGTTAAAAGAGACGTACACAAAAAAAAAGAAAAACAGAACGTTCCTCCTGGATCACGTCTCAAGAAAGACATGCCAGTATTCTCTTGGCCAGTATTCTCTAACACTTTGAGATATCACCAGTCTTTTTTTTTTTTTTTTTTTTATAAAATGTAAATATTATTCAAAAGAGCATTTGAGATCATACATTGCATGACCTTATAATTTGGTCTCATGCGTTTAACGAATTAAAACATGAAAGCAAACAAAAACAGAGTAACAACTACCATAATATCATGGTTACGGCGTGAAATTACAATGGTAAGACTAACCAAAATCCTTGGAGGAAATGAATACGAGAGTAACACAATTTGGGAAATATACGGAGATCGCCAAAACACAGAAAGAGTTTGATGGAAGCTCCTTCTCCGGCAGCCCAATACACAAGATGAATCTTCAGTAGATAAAGTCCACCACAACCAATCTAACAACCTGAGAAAACAACTTGGACGAAACTACGACGAGCCAAAGAGCTGAGCTCCTCTCACTAACGCTACTATGACACGAAGCAAGAGAATCCACAAAAACAATGGCTGTACTAACTCCTCCAACCAACAATGAAAGCGAGAAGGATAAATCCGGATAAATTCTCAGGAAAGCGACACCCTCTAATTTAATCCAAAAGTATCTACAGATGATCAGAAAACCAATACCGGTAATGCAGCAATCCAATGCCAAAAACTAGAACATGACCAAACCTTGTCTTAGACTTAGTTAAGTCACATGATCCGTCAAGGAGAGTTGTTAGTGGCTGGTCGGAAGCGACTCAAGAATCACTAAACAAACTAAATGCAAAGGAGGAAGTCCAAAGCCAGACCACACAAAACCGGATAAGGTGAAGTGAAACTAAAACCACGATAGCCGCTAAAAGAGGAAGTCATCGAGTCAACAAGGTCCTCGCCGGAGAGCAAATAGCCGGTCCTCAAAGCCGTGGATGACCAGGTCTAAATACCCATAACAGAACCACCATTAAACATGCATTCCAACTCCTCTGAAACAGACAGGCGAAGCAAGAGAATCAAACCAGACACTGAAAACACTCAATAAGGAGAGAAATCGGACGGCCACAACCAAAATAGAAACACTCTTATTCACCGACACTGGAAATCTCAAAGAGCCATTGCCCTAGGAGACAACAACGGTCTTCCGAGTGATGAGATATGCTTCTCCACCAGAGCTACAACCGTCCCAGAACAGAGTAACCCGAAGTAGAGGGAGCCAAACCACCGGAAGAAAACCGGAGCACGGCGGATCTTCCAAAGAAACCCATAGAAGTTGCGAAACCACTAAGAACAGAGAGATTTGGACACGTCTTGTGAAAAGCAGATTGACTAAGCTGAGGTTAAAGAGTAAACACATGGGTTAGTCGTTGCTTTCTAAAGTTGGAGGAATGAATCGCTTTGTTAATCTTCTGTATTTTATTAAGCAGCTTGCATAATTTGGGTGATAATTGCAAATCCAGCCTCTCTATTTTGACTTATATACAATATGAGCAGAAATATTAGAAAGACGACTCTCTTCACCCTTTTCGCTTGCATTTTACTTGCAGAACTACTATAAGAACAACTAAAACTACTAAGATTTCATGATTCCAAAGCATTATTGATAACACTTTAAACAAAAATACAACTTAAACAATGCTAATTGTATATCTTAAGTCACAATTTCAAGGGCATGGCTTGTTTTGTTGATATTGGAGAGGCTGACCAGTTATTTTTTGCACAACTTTGGTTGTGTCATCATCATACATGAAATTTCTCAAGACTTCAACTAGTTGCATATTTTGTTCAGTCTTAGTCGGTCTTCCTGACAGTTGACTTCTACTTTCCCTTTGGATCCAAGAACTAGTGGGAATCAAAATTGGTTTTACTCTACTCAAAACATATTGAATCTCTTCTGTTAAAAGCCAATGATGTCAGAATCTCTGCAAATGCCATAGGGTGAGACCCAAATAACCAAAGATATCTCAAACTCTCTCCAAAGCACTGACTGATCAAGAACTGAGACATCATTATTGGATGAGACCACTATGAAAACTACTTCTCTGTCTCGTTATGACTTATACCCAGTCAAATCCAAAATTTAAGGTTCTTATTACATGACAAGAAACCAATCTGTTCCTATTACATAAGTCTATTTCTCTAAAGACTTCATGATTCATTCGAATGATCCTTCCAGAATCATCACCAGCATCACATTCTAAGAACATTTGCTTAGTCAGTAAGAAGTTTCAGGACTGAAGTAGGATGTATGATGTAACCATTGCCTGTAACGTTGGCTTAGCGGTTTTAGAACCATCAATGATTGGTGAACCTGCGGATCCTCAGTTGCAATTGGTGCTAACTAAGAAGCATCTAACTTACTTTGACTATCATTTTCGTGAACAATCCTAAGCCCAAACCAAAGAGTAGACTCTACTTCACCTTTCACATGTTATAATCCAAGCATACGAATTACGTAACAAGAACAAACCAATTATCTAAGAGGCATCCCATTCTGGAAGGGTAACACTCACTATTGGAAGATGCAAAGTAGAATTGTGTAGTCTTTATGAGATCTGTAAATGAAAAAGATTCCAAGAAAATGCTCAACAAAGCTAAGTAGATGATTTCACCAAGCCTAACTGTGTCGAGACATGTTGAGTAACCCAATTGATAAGAACGATGTAACCACCAGCATCGCCACAAAGTGATGATATTCTACAGCTCTGGTCTATTCACAAAGAGATGATATTCTACAGCTCTGGTCTAGTGATGTAATTCTACTCTCAGTGATCACGCAATTCCATTCCTAGTTATGTAATTCTACTCTCGGTGATCAGGCGATTTCGATAGGTAGACGGGAAGCTCGGTTGCAGCAAGAATCATTGAGCATGTCCACATATGATGTCGTAGCCAGGAGGTACTAGATATACACCATTAGGCTTTTATAGATCATGCATGTCACATTAGAAAAGGCTTTCTACAAGCTTGACATTGAACAGAAAAGAAAAGGGAAACAATGTGAGAAGAAATTCAATCAGGCCCAAGACAAATAGTGAAGACAAACCACAAATTAGATAAGAAAGACATGAACTTGGGACCCAGTAACTCAGAGTCCAATATCTGGCTTACCTAATGAAGAAGAAGCACTAATGTTAATTTCTTGTCAAATTACCAACAATATATGGAACATTGTAGCATCCTAATTTGGGTTTTCCTTGTTCAACAACTCAAAAAAAAAAATGTTTTCTAGCACTAATGATGAGAATCTATTACTCACAACAACATGAGCTCGTGAGACAAGATCTTCCCCAACTTTGAGTTCATGAGACTCATAAGCTTCCTCGTAACCATTCCCTTTGAGTCGTGTTTTCCCATTGGTCTCGAAGCCAGCAACCCAGTTCCAGCACTAGACACACACAAAATCCATCATTGTGAATCAAGCCAACACGATTGTCAAGTAATCAATCATTGGAACTTAAGGAAATGAGAAGAACCCGATATCAAGCCTCAGTAATGGCTTTCTCGATAGCTAGACGGCAAGAATCATTGAGCATGTCCAGATACGATGTCGTCACGAGGAGGGTCCGTAGATGTTTCAGGAACACCGTTTTCACTCTGAATCGCTGGTGAGTGGCTATCATGTACTGAATCGCTGGTGATAGGGGTCGATCCACAAGGACTAGGTGATGAATGCACTACAAACTTATATGATTCGAATTAAGCAATAATTAAAGGGATAGATAGATCAATTAAGATGAGAATTCAAGCAATTCACAAAACATATGCAAAACACAAGCAATCGAATTAGGATTTTTAGACTAGTTGTTCTAGAACTCATATCACTAATGTAAGGTCATCCCACTGTCGTGACGTAACTAACCTTCTACGTTTTCTACCCTAATAGACTCAACTATCGCATGTTATTATAAGGTGAAAACATGCTTTATGATCAATATTGATTGTTCACTAGACTCCTTAACTAACCTATCGAATTGTTAAGATGCCTAGCTCATCAAATACTAGGTCCGGAGATATAACAAGCTTTTGGAGAGTATATCAACCTAAGATCAACCCCTGGGTAGCTAAGCCAGTTTGTGCTTTGAGAGCAAATAAAGATGAAGAATCAATTCTAGAATGAAACTCTAATCGATTAAGTATGTAAAAGCATAGAATTAAGAAGGTGCATAGAAATCAAATCAAAGCTAGTACTCTAACATGTTTTGCAACATGTAGCAGCAAGAGTAAAGTACTTAAATATAAAGATAAATCGTTGATCTACAAAGCGTAAAGAGTTAGATCTCATCTCTTCGCAATAGGGCAAAGTCAATATATCCTTAAAAGCTTTTAGAATCAAATATGCATTAAGAACAAGAGAAAAATGAAATACATGTTTCGGTATTGATTTAGACTGTTATGGCCGGCTGCTTAAGTTCCTAGAGAGGCTAAAATCAAGTATATATAGGGGTTTAAGGAGGCTTAAGTCGGCTAGGGCTTCTTCGGGCAAAAACGTCTTTTTAGTCGAAACTGAAACAATACCGGTCACAATAACGGTCAGGCTTCGTGACCGGTATTAGAGGCTTCCTTGGCGCTTCTAGAAGATCGGCAAAGGTCAGGATCATCGGCCCATGGGCGGCCCGGTGCTTGGCTTCCTTGTGCACTCACTTCACTTCGAAGGCAGTTTGACATGTTCTCAGTGTTTACAGTGTATCTTCTAAAGTATAGCTCCAAATGATGAAATTCCAACTCTATTGGAAATATAACTCAAAGGGCTATCTCCATACCAAGTTTCATTAAATTCCCAGTTGATTTGATCCTTCGTTCATCAGTGAACTTCTGCCATATGCGTTCTGTCCAATTTGAGAATATGCGTTATCTTCAAGATAAAACGACTTGGCTTGGTTCATTTGACTTGAATGAGTAGCTGTATCATATATAACACTCTTTTTGCTCTATTTTACATCTTTTTTATGATAAAACCTGTTAAGACTTTAAAATCGTCAAGTTTCTCCGATTTTCTCCAAAATTTCTTCGTTTCTTTCAATTTCTCAAGGAGTAATATCTTCGTTACTTTCCTTTGCTCAAGATGTAGAGTAAACATGCAGATTACATCAATATGTAGGTGTAGTCGGTGATGGAGTTTCCCCGGAATTGTTGGTGTTCTCGACGATTTTTGAAGCGGATTCTCATGATATTCCGGTAGATCTTGGCGTTTATTCGAAGGGATTAGAGATCACCAAAAGGGAAGGGGGTTCGCGGAGGCCGATTGGATTTCAGCGATGGCCGTAGATGGTTAGCGGTGATGCTAGATCTATTGACACGTGTCTTTGAGAAAATCCACGTTTCTTCTACTAAATCACTTGTGCCTATTTAGTTTTATCTTGTTGTAAAATTTGATTTAGCTTAGTGGGCCGTAATACTCTTTTGGGTTTTAGTCCTTTTGTAGCTACCTTATAGACTTTATCTATGATAAGCAAGTTGTCGACAAAAAAAAAAGAAGTTGGATTCAATCTCAAACCCAAATAGAGGAGTATACTAAATCGAAACTTACAGGAAATATGGGGCTAATTTAAGAAAACATAATATTTATGGGGTTAAAATGCAAGATTATAACACTTATAGTCGATGTTCAAGAAATCGTTAGGCGTTAAGCGGACGGTGACGTAATGCCTAGTGCCTAGAACGCCTAATTGGAGCCTAGATAATTTAATAGACGGTGTAAACGTTTTACAGAAATACATAATATATTAGATATATAATAAATATATAAAAAACCATAATTTATAAATAATAAAATTTATATTGTGTTTATATTCATTATTTTATTGGAAAATATATAGAATACTACAATTTTTCTATAAAAAAATTTATGTTATTTTATTATTATAATATCATAATATTTTAGGCGATAATCGCTATGGTCTATAGAGGTCTAGCGCCTAAGCGCCGTCTAAACAGATGTTTAGAATGCTTTTTAGAATACTGCTTACAGTGGTTAATTTCGTTTGTCGATGTCCATACGAACTTGATTTGGTCCACATGCATCGTTTGTCTCTGTTTCGTGCTAAAAGATCTTTGCGGTATAGCGCTGAGCAGAGGCGAACTCATGACTAACGATATAGGGTCAAGTGACACCCTAAGATTTAGAAAATTCACGTTCATCACTTGTCATATATCTAAAATTAGCCTCTTTGCTTGCAATGAACCCCACAAAATTCTCCCAAAATAGGGAAAATTATTAAAATAGGCCACAAAAATTTAAAGTTAAAAAAATAATCCACATTTTTTTAAGGGATAGTTGCACAAATAACCCACAATTTGTGGTCAATGTCAAACCTATACCCCTATATCCCCTCTCTCTTATTTTGCCACTTTTTCCCTTCTTTATCCTTCTCCTCACCACTTATTCACGAAAATGTCATTATATTCTAATTTTTTTTTTTAATTTCGGAAATATTGGAAAATACACAAAAACCAAAAGATCTCAAGATATTTACGAAAATGCCATCTTGTTCAATTTTGCCAACCACCATGAACAACCGATTTTGAGCTCTAAATGCATCCCAACCGTTTTTTTTTAAGTGTAAATGCTCAATATCTCATCTTATTACCTATTCTCTTCCTTTTCCTCACGAATTGCATCAAATAAACTCTCAACAAACTATTTCGTTTATAAACACACCGATTTTCGATGGTTCTTGCATAACAAGGACTTGGGTTCTTTGTTATCAGTGAGATTCAAAGTTAGAGGTGGTTGAAGAAACTAAAAACGAGTTTTCGTGGCGAAAAAAGGTAAACTTAGTTGAATTTTTTGATTTTTCAGATCTCATTTGCGAATGTAGACTTCCATGGAAGTCTACAAGTCAACGGATAGGTTAGTTTTGACATTGACTTTTTTTGAAAATTTTCAATGTAGACTTCCACGGAAGTCTACACGTTATCCTTTGGAAACAAAAAAACACGTTTGTAGACTTCCTGTCGAAGTCTACATAAAGTAGGTTAGTTTTGACATTGACTAAAACTTTGATTTTTTAGAGCAGAAGTCTACAAAATTTTAGTAGACTTCGTCTGACGTGGCAGGTTAGTTTTGCAATTGATTGGACTTTGACTTTGTTTGTAGACGTTCAAAATAGACTTCGTCTGACGTGGCAGGTTAGTTTTGACATTGACTAAATCTCAGAAATTTAACCACGGAAAAATAGACTTCGTTTGTAGACTTCACACGTAGACTTCGTTTGTAGGCTTCTATTTAATTTAATTAATTGTTTGGTCAAACCCAAAACTAAACTCTTTTTTAGAAAATATGTCAAAACTAACCTGCCACGTCAGACGAAGTCTACAAACGAAGTCTACTTTGAAGTCAAACCTTAAGTCAATTGCAAAACTAACATGCCACGTCAGACGAAGTCTACATCCCATGTAGACTTCTTTGCGAAGTCTACTTGGTATGTAGACTTCGTTTGTAGACTTCTTTCAAAAGTCAAACTTAAGTCAATTGCAAAACTAACCTTCCACGTCAGACGAAGTCTACAAACGAAGTCTACTTTGAAGTCAAAACTTAAGTCAATGTCAAAACTAACCTGCCACGTCTGACGAAGTCTACAAACGAAGTCTACACGAAAGTCAAAACTTTAGTCAATGTCAAAACTAACCTCCCACGTCAGACGAAGTCTACAAACGAAGTCTACGGAGATATTTTTGTGTAGACGTCCACGGAAGTCTACATTTACGATTTTCAGTAATTAATTATTTTTAATTAATTAGTAATGAATTCTGTGGTTTTTGTTTTTTCTAAATGCGTGTTAATTCTGGTGTTAAATTGTATAAAAATTTTGTATGCAAATGTATAATATATAATTTATAAATTAATTTTCTTGTTTAATTGGTATCTAGCTCATATTTGTAGATTTCTCCTGTAGACTTCCTAAGTAGACTTCCTTGGGAAGTTTACATTCTGATTTTCAGTAATAGTGCTTTTATAGTTCATTAGTAATGAATTTTGAGCTTTTTAATTTTTGTAAATGCGTGTTAATTATTGTGTTTTTATGTGTATAAGTTTGACATGTATATGTTTGATAGATTCGCTTTAACTTAATTTTCTTTTTTTATTATCATATTTGTAGACTTCCACGGGAAGTCTACTATGTAGACGTCCACGGGAAGTCTACATGTACGATTTCAGTAATTAATTTTTTTATAATTAATTGGTAATGAATTTTGTGGTTTTTGTTTTTTCTAAATACATGTAAATTATGGTGTTTTAATGTATAAAAATTTTGTATTCAAATGTATAGTCTATATTTTATAAATTAATTTTCTTGTTTGATTGGTATGTAGCTCATATTATGTAGACTTCTCCTGTAGACTTCCAATAACGATATCTAATGTGTTTTTTTGGCTCTTTGTCCACAGATTATGGTTCAGTTTCTGGCTGTTTATGGAGAATGGTTTAAGGAAGATACGTCATGGCAATTTGCGGTTGATAATGAGAGAGGAGGGAGATTGTTCTTCTTGCATGATGGTTCTACTCATGCGGAACTTGTTGAAATGGTTCAAGATGAATATATGTTAGGCAAAAAAAACAGAGTTGGTGGAGATCACTTATTCGTTACCCGAGTCAATATTGGGACAGATGGATCCGGATACACCGCCTATACATGTTGCAAATGATAGACAAGTCCGGAATTTGATCGAGCTAGGTAAAACGCATGTTATACGCATTTGTGTCTCATGTCACTTCGACGAGGATAAAGCTAGTGATGAGGATGAGGATGACAATGACGGCAACTATGAAGATGAAGGTGTAGACGAAAATGAAGGGGAATTCAAGGATGAAGATGCTGAAGAAGATGAGCATGTTGATGATGATGGGAATGGAGATGATGGTATTAAAACTGAAGATGCTGTTGATGAGGACTACAGTCTATTTGGAAAAGTCAAAGATGAGGATGGAGATGACATTTCATTTGATTTCATTGGTGGCCAAGGAGGATAAATACCAAATATGACATGATCTGATAATATATTTGTCAAACAGAGTTTTGCTACCAAAGAAGAGTTGGTCTCAGCATTGCGACTGATGGCGATCAAGTCAAGATTTGCATTCAAGGTGTATAAGTCATCAAAAAAAATGTTCGTGGCTACTTGTATTGTGAAAGAATGCAAGTGGAGGCTCAGAGCGATTGTCACAAATGAACCAAACCGGTTTTGGGTGACGAAGTACTCGAAAGTCCATACATGTTCATTATCGGACCGAGTTTTGCACCGTCGGAATGCTACTCCCAAATATATTGGAAAGTTATTTATTGACCGCGTTGGAATTATCAATGGAATTACACCGGAACCCATCAAAGACTCAGAAGAAGATGTTTGGTATGAATATCGATTATTTTACTTCATATAGATCACTGAGGTGTGCCCAACAATTGGTTAGAGGAACAGCGGAAGATGGATATGAGAAGTTGCCTTTTTATTTGCACCTACTCGAGAAAGCCAACCCCGGAACAGTTACGGGTATTGAGCTTGATGCTATGAATCGATTTAAATATCTATTTATAACATTCGGAGCCTCCATAGCTGGTTTTCAGTATCTTAGACGTGTGATTGTTGTGGATGGGACTCATTTGACGGGTAAATACGAAGGGGTTTTGCTAGTGGCAGCCGCACAAGACGGTAATTTTCAGATATTTCCTTTGGCTTTCGGAATTGTTAATAGTGAGAATGATGCTTCATGGGAATGGTTTTTTACAAAACTCCGCGGTTGTATCTCAGAACAGTATCCTCTTGTGATAGTTTCTGACAGACACTTGTCTATTAAGAAGGCTTGCGACACGGTTTTCCCTTGGGCAACACGTGGTATATGTTACTATCATCTTCAATGTAACATTGTCACGATATATAAGGGGAAACATCTAATGTACTTGGTCAAAGGCGCTGCATATGCCTATACGGAAGAAGATTATGACAGATACATGGCTTCGATCCGTAGCGTAAAGCCCGAACTTGCGGTCTATTTGGAGGAAGCAGACCCGAAGCTATGGTCACATGTTCACTTCGAGGGAGATAGGTACAACATAAAAACGACCAATATTGCCGAATCTATCAATGCAGCAATTAAAAAGGCGAAAGGATTTTCCATAGCATTCCTTTTGGAATTTATCTGGGAGAAGTTAGGAAGGTGGTTTTCTAAAAGGCGAGAAGATGCATTGAGTCTAACAACACACCACAGCCGAGGAGTTGAAACTTTGTTGGCCATTCGTGAAGATTACGCGTCCAGAATGACAGTGGAGAAAATCAATGAATGGGAATTTCATGTCAAGGGAGGAGCACGAGAAGCTCTTGTTCATTTGGAAAATAAAAAATGTTCTTGCGGTGTCTTTTATACTGAGAAGATACCTTGCTCCCATGCTATCGCGGCGTTGGCATCGGCTCGTCAACATGTCTCTACTGCTGTCTGCCCGTCCTATGGGAGGGATTATTTGTATGCCGCATACTCGCAAAACATTTATCCCGCCAATGACTCCTTACAAGGAAGTGGAACAGCGTCATGTCTCCCTCCCGATGTTAGGCCTCGTGTTGGTAGAAAGAAGAAGTCGAGGTGGCAAACTTGGCTAGAAATCGCGAAGATGAAAGCCACAAAACCGCGGAAGCTTCACAATCAATACAATTGTTCAAAGTGCAAGCAAGGAGGACATACGAAGCCGAATTGTGTTACTTAATAGTTCAGCAGCAACTGCCCAGTACCATCTTTAGCAGCAACTGCCCGGTGGAAGTCTACCGGCAAAGTCTACTAGATAAGTCTACATGTGAAGTCTACGGAACAAGAAGCCGATGTGAAGTTGATAATTCCATTTTTCTTGTTGAATGAGCTTCTGTGTAAAACTTGATAATCTTGTTTAAAAGTAGTATTTTTATTATGTATTTATGATGGAAGAAAAACTTGGTAATGTATCATTTTAAAGCTAATTAAATAAGCAAATAACTTAATATATTATCATCCAACACTACGAGTTTTGGCATTAGCCATACAATATAATAGTTACATCCCGCAATAGTAGCAAAAGAATAAAGGATGTGAGTTTGTCTTACATCTAAAAATGTTAGTAGTAAGAATCCTAAAAGTTAAGCGGGATTACAAAAGCATATTCCTCGGTGGACCAATATTAGGATTCATATAGGTCCAAGATAGAATAGTCCCGAAATTCAGTACCGCGTATTTCCGTCTCGTCGAATATCTCAGCAGCAAGCTTTTCCCTAATAGCAAGAATGTTGGCATCACAGAAGCTTGAAGAACTAAATGGAAGCCCAAGAGCGTGGAGTTCGATATACTTCAAAGTGTACACTCCACAATCACCACTTTGTACGTTCTGTGGTACTCCGGCTTTAACCCGCTCATGAGTGTATGACTCATATGTGTGCTTCCACCTGTCCTCCAATATGCATGTATCCCGGATTCTATGAGGCATTATGACGCATATAGGCTCCACTAACTCGGCAATTTCTGCATCAGATGTGTAACTGTAAATACTATCCCACACAACAATGTGTCTCATTGGGATATTTATCCACAATGCCACCCAATGATCGCCTTTGATATGCAATGGGACGTATATATCATCAACTTCAACACCCCAGAGTTTCTTTGTTCTGCCATAAGATGGTAGATCACCTTTTTGGTAATCCAACGCTCCAGCAGGTAGGAGTTTACCACCACCATCTGCATTTGCAGAAGAAGGCAGAAACTCCTCCTTGTACTTGGCAGTCCACATCATGGTTAACATGCACTCAGCAAAGCATACTCTTTCACTCCTAAACCACTCCGGATGAACGTTGTACCGAACTCTCAGTAGAGCTAATGCAGCATCCATGTGTTGCAATACATAGTAAGATACCAGGTCAGCAAAGACAGAACAAAAAAACAGAACAATAATGAAAGTTTACAGATGAAGTCTACATATGAAGTCTACTGATGAAGTCTACTTACCGAATCTTTGAGAAACTCACGTTCGGTCCGAAGAATCCAAAACCATTCTGAGGTTGTGCTCGATTGTATCTTCCCATAATCGCTGTCCATGATCATAATTCAGAATAACCACAATTCAGATATTATTACAAATTTAAAAAGAATGTAGTACAAGTAGAGAGATACTTACGGTTGTTTTCTGAGCCAATCATCCATTTTCTTAACCTTCAGGAATTTCACAGCGGCAAAAGGATCATATCCTCTTCCTGTTGGACTTCTGATTCTAACCTTCTTTTGTGCAGCAGCGGGCTCATAAGGAGATACCTGTGTTGCAGCAGGCCTCTTTAGCCTTTCACTCTTGCCCCGTGCCAAGATCTGGTTAGCTTGCTTCTTCTTTTGTTGTTTCGCTTGTTGATTTGGAATGTAATCCGGTTTTCGTTCTACCCTTGGAATAATCTCCACACTTGGCTCACATGGAAGATGGACTCTGTGACTCTGACCTTCAGCACGTTCCACCTAACCTTAACGAATTCACTCTGCAATATTCCATTTTAAAAGTCAAGTAACTTACAAATTGAGTAGACTTAAAATTAAATAAAAATGAAAAAAGCACAAGGTTCTTTCATACCACTTAAAAAACAAAACAATGTAATAACAAGTCTTGGGCAAACAGCAAGATCCACAAATAAACATCAAACAAATGATGATACTACTTCTTCTCTACTACTTTTCCTCTAAGCCTCTCGCTTTTCCGTGTATTATCAATAACTTTTTTTTGGTGTTTGGGTTTGGATTTTTTACTAACTTGGACATCAGAAATCACTTGTTTGACGGTGTCCTTCACAGCATCGTCATCTCCTTTCTTATCAGCAGCGGGTGATGGAGGTGTAGGAGGAGCACTACCTTTGACATGCTCAGCAGCAACATTTGGTGGAGGAGAAACATTGAGTGGAGCAGCAACATTGGACTGCACCTGCTCATGGCCTTTCTCTCCCTCTCCCTCTTTCTCTCCATCTCCCTCTTTCACTCCATCTCCCTCTTTCACTCCCTCTCCCTCTTCCTCTCCATATTGCACATCCACGTTCACTCCACCTTTCACCATGGCTTTCCCCATAGCATCCACCTTATCAGCAAGGTCTTTAATCTGCATCTCACACCTAGACAACCCTTCCATCATCGTGGTTCTCAAGCCCGTAAAACACTTATCAAAGTGTGATTGTAGTTTGAGCACAAATGACATCGCGTCTCCTTCTTCATCATCGGTCTTAGATCGCTTCCTTTTCCGACTTTGGCCGTCTGTGTGAAGGTCAGCCTTCACACATGCTGATTCAGACTTCACATAAGCGACTGGTTCACCCTTCACAACAGCTGTTGCAAAAGTCACATTGTTAGATACTTTTAAAAATAACAGAAAAATCAGAGCCTGCTATCGGACTCAATACCTGAACGCTTGTAGCTGTTAACCCCAATATCTGGCCAGTGCCTGTTTTTCCACTTCCAGCCTTTACCAAACGATACCTTGAAAATGTTGTCAACAGTTTCATCTTCCACATCACCGTCCCAAAGAGGACTCATCTCTTCGATAGTATCCATCCTAACAAAGTTTGCAACAATGGTCTACAAAAGGAAAGAAATAACAATTCATTAGAACCAGGATAAGTCCATTTTAGAAGTCTACAAATGAAGTCCGAATTCTACACAGGAAGCTACACAGGAAGTGAACAGAGGAAGTCTACACAGGAAGTCTACATAGGGAGTCTATACAGGAAGTCTACACAGGAAGTCTACACAGGATTAGATTTGCACAGGAAGATATCTACATAGGAAGAGATTTACAGTAGCAGTCTTCGCAATAATTCCACAGTATAAGTGTACTAGAAGTCTACACCAATAAAGTTATGAAAATACCTGTTTCGCCAAATTCTCTTTGAAATTTTTACGGCCTCTTGATCCTTGGTAAGCAAGTAGCGGTGGAGTTGGTGAGTTGGGTAGAGGCGAACCAAACTTAGACCCAAAATTGGGTAGAGCCCAATACAACCAAACTTGGAGAACTTGAACAAAACCCTCAATAACATAGGAGTTTTTCGTCACGTCCTTCTCCTTCACAGACTTTATCAAATTCAGGAAAGCGACTCTTCCCCACGGGTAGTTCAGAAAAGCTTGTTCATCCATAACTAGTCTAGCCAGCTTAACCGGAGTGGATGTAGTCTCTCTCCGAGCTTCAATATAACCTGCAAAGATGCAGAGATATCCCAACCTCATGCGATCCTCCCGAGACCAATCTTGGCATCGGTTACAAGCTGCTACCAAGTCATTAATACTTGGACCCGACTCCAAATCAACTCCTAGAAGACCCCAAAATGCTTTCATATCATCGCTAACCTCAACTTCCGGAGATTCCAGATTCTCTGTATAGTCACAGTTTAAACCAGTGATATGTTCAAATTCATAAAGCGAAAACCTAATCGGTTCAGCATTGATGAGAGTCCATATCTCATACGGCTTCTTGTGGTCAAGCTGAAAACTAAGCAAGTGATGCACCAGCCTGGATGCCCATCCAAATTTCAGAGAATGGAACTTAAGGAACACACCCAGTGGAGAATGGTATATCTCACTAAATTCATCAGAACGTAGACCATCTTCTGCTGTCATAGCATCGAACAGCCTTGATTCACCTGCATAATAACCTATGCTTTTTTGCGGTAGAAGTTTCCGGTCTTTTGTGTATAGCCTTAACGGGAATTCGTTCTGAGACGTCATCAGCAAACACCAATAATCTGCAATTTAAATAAGAATGAGAAGGCTGCGACAGAAGGATAATGAAGGAGAAGTCTACAGGAGAAGTCTGTGACAGAAGTCTACATGAGAAGTCTGAACAGAAGTCTACATGAGAAGTCTGCAACAGAAGTCTACATGAGACGTCTGCAACAGTAGTCTCCCGGAGAAGTCTGCAACAGTAGTCTACCGGAGAAGTTGATTTCGTAGCGAATCCAGCGGTAAAACAAAAAGGGAAACATTTCGTATCGAATCAAGCGGTAAAACAAAAAGGGAATGAAACAAACCTTTGACAGAAGTTGAATAAGTTGATTTCGTAGCGAAGCAAGCGATAACCCGACCTAGATGAGAGAGTGAAACACATAAAGTTAGTTTTGTCATTCAAATGGACAAAGGAAATCTCTCTTCTCTCCCTCTCATCGATTCTATCTTTCCCCTACTTATCTTCCTCTTCGTTTTCGTCTGTATCTCCCTTCCAGATCTGGTTCATCTTCACTCCACAGCGAAGATGAACCAGATCTGGGAAGAGAAGACGAAGATTAACTAAGGCGAAAACGAGAGAGATAGAAATGACGAACACGAAGTGAATAGAGAAACAATAGAAGAAGAGAAGAAGAGAAGAAGAGATGAAGAGAATAAGAGAAGAAGAGAATACCTTCGGTGAAGAAGAGGAACGACGGTGGCGCCTCAGCGGTGGCTATGGTTTTCCCGACGGTTGGAGAATGTCGGTAAAAAATAAAAAAAAGCAGATATTTATGTAAGGTAAATGAACAGTAACCCACGGTTAAGGGAACAGTTAACTAACTGTTGGGTAAACTGAACAGTTGCGTCGGTTTACAAGGAAAATTTATAACATGTCATAGTAAACCGATAACGGTTTTATGGGTTTGGTAAATCAACGAAGTCTACATGGGTAGTCCACATGGGAAGTCTACAGATCTTACCCTCGGTTATGTAATTGTAGACTTCACATGTAGACTTCTACTGTACACTTCGTATGTAGACTTCTTAAGCATAGTAAAAGTGTCGTATATAATTAATTAACTTTATAAGTATTTAATTTGAAATTGTATCCATTATGTGAGTTTGCGTCTTAATTTATTTTATTAATTTGATTTCAATTTAATTTAATTTCGACCTAATGTGAGTGCATGTTACTACCCAAAAAAGGGAAAAAGAGAACCAAATAGCCTAAATATGTTACATCCATTCCAATCCATATAGTACATGTTTAAACCCTCTCGAATATACAAAATTAGAGGGTCGTCGAAAATTGTTTTTAATAACGCAGTACTTTAATTAAAAAGAAACTAAAATCTTGTCAAGCAAACACAAACACAACCGATCACACATACAAGGATTATACACGCTACCATCGCATTCCTCATCTCCAAGCAACTGTAACGAGTCTCAATAATCATCTCCTTCAGTTGGGCTAGCTCTATGTCTGTTTTCTCAATGCAACGCCGAATCGTTGGTTTATCAATACAATCTCTTAGGGCCTGGCTCTCGTTACTTTTGAAGTAACTAAATAAACCAGCTTGTTGTTCGACCACCATCTTCATCTCTTCAACCTCTTCCATTATAGCCTCATCCCACCACTTGAAAATATGGTACAAACTATCCTATACAAAAGATTTTGCTATTATATATTTATATATAAACGCCAATAGCAAACAAACAATAGTTACAAAATTCATTACCGCATGGTTATGACAACCATAGAATCTCCGACCCGGATTATCGGCAGTAGTGGATGTTTGGAGAACTGGCACTAAACCGCAGTAACAGCGGTTGGGAAAACCAGAGGTTCTACCTGCTCAACGTCGAGCAGTTGCACTCTCGTTCCTTATGGAACTACTTGATGGTTGTGTGTAGCTGTATTGACCCATCCCTAATGACCATATAACAATAATTCAATAAATATGCATTTTCGTGCTATCCTATTGAAAAACAAGTCTACAATGTAGACTTCTTTGGAAGTCTACAATGTAGACCAAAGAAGTCTACATTGTAGACTTCCAAAGAAGTCTACATTGTAGACTACATATTGTGACGAAGGTGTGACTTAGATCTGGAATAGTCAGAGAGAAACAAATGTCAATTTTACCGGCTATATGAGGACGACGAAGTTTACCGGCTATATGAGGACCTCCTAAATGGTCAGATCTGCAACAAACCAAAAAGACATGTTAAAGACATACAGCAGCTTAGAACGGTTAAAGACATGTGTGAATACGAGGAGATGAGAAAGATGGCGGGTCAGATAAAGTTTACCGGCTAGATGAGGACCTCCAAGAGTCAGATCTGCAACAAACCATAAAGAATACCATAAAAGTGAGAAACAGATGAACATGATATATAAAATACATATAAGAAAGGAGGATGAGTTATAAATAAATGAAGAACAAATACTTACCCCTTCGAAAATCGGCAGCAACGGAGGAGAGGCGACCATAAAAGAGCGAGTGAAAGTTTTTTAACAAAACGATTAGGGTTGAGTTTATATAGGCAGGTAAAAAACATCCGGTTAGGTTAAATTTTTCCGGTTTACTGTGAAGTCTACAAACGAAGTCTACGATGCCCTAAACCCTAAACCCTAAATGTAGACTTCCGGGAGAAGTCTACAGATTATATACATCAAATATTTTCGATGAAATATAACATATATACCTTCAAATGTAACATTCATAAATATAAATCCCTAAATCTAAGCCATTACAACATAAACTCATGAAACTATAAATATCAAAAAAAAATAACTACCAACATGTAGATACATAAATATCAAAACATATGGGTTTAGTATTCATTTCATTATGAATGTATAACCTAATTTGTCTTTATTGGTTAATTTTGTGAAATTTTGTGAAATTTTATTTTTAATACTTCACAATTGTTTATACTTTCATCATGAATACAAATATTTAATCAAAATAATTTTTGCTAATTTATAAATTTAAATTTTGTAAATAATCGGTAAGTAGACTTCCCAGGAAAGTCTACACAAATATCTAAAGTATAGAATGTACCTAATTTGTCTTTATTGGTTACAATTGTGAAATTTTGTGAAATTTTATTTTTAATACTTCAAAATTGTTTATACTTTCATCATGAATACAAATATTTAATCAAAATAATTTTTTGTTAATTTATAAATTTAAATTTTGTAAATAATCAGTAAGTAGACTTCCCTGAGAAGTCTACACAAATATCTAAAGTATAGAATGTACCTAATTTGTCTTTATTGGTTAATTTTGTGAAATTTTGTGAAATTTTATTTTTAATACTTCACAATTGTTTATACTTTCATCATGAATACAAAATATTTAATCAAAATAATTTTTGTTAATTTATAAATTTAAATTTTGTAAATAATCAGTAAGTAGACTTCTCTTGTAGACTTCTCTTGTGGACTTCGCATGTAGACTTCGTCTGTAGACTTCTATTTCACAATGTAGACTTCGTAAAGGGTAAAATGGTAACTGGGACATCCGTTTTTTTCTTTGGTCATAAGGGGTTTAATTGTAATTTCACTACCCCTTTGGGTTAGTTTTCGCAAATATAAGATGTGGGGTTTAGGTTTCACATATAAATGAATTTGTGGGTTATTTACAGCAATTTTTCCTTTTTTTAAATTAAAAAAATAGGCTAATGTTTACATATTTATCCCTCTTTTAAATAAACAAAAATTCATAATTTTATATATATAATCATTAATAAATAACAGATAAATAATCTCTAATTAAATAATTAAAAGAGAACAATTAAAACTTCAACTCCCTTTTCGTGATCGGAAAAATAAAACCTCTCCATAACCTAGCATGTATGTTGCATTGAACTCTTGAAGCCTAGTGTTTTTAATATCTCAGCTAGCCTGTACTGATATAACCATCATTTGTTTCAAGCTTCACTAATTAAATAATTCATCATGAGTAGTGTGAATGATTTTGATGTTTTGTAAAACACTGTGAACAAAAGTTAATGAATCGCATTATTATGTATTCATTGTCAAATAATTTTAAATGCAATCCTGAAAAATTTAACACAAAATACATGCTTTTTTTTTCTTTTCACTTTGTGATGTTTACAAGATCACCTTTGTTATAATATGATTTGAGGACCAAAGATTTTTTGAAAAAATATTTGATTAAAAGATCTGACATGATTTGCTGGACAAAGATGAATGAATCAACTAAAAGTTTATGTGTATTTGAACATCAAAGATTAAAACGTGGATGACAAGTCACCGCATTTTGATAGATTCATCTCTTTAAAAAGCCTCTTAGTTCTCCTTGAAACTACAAAAAATGGAGTTTATCTTCTCCAGAATCACATTGTTCTTGTTGTTGCTTTCCACTTCAGATAATACAATTAATCTCTTGAGGTCAAGCTAGTTAATTTATTATCTTAACCTTAAGATTAGCTCTCTGTTTCTCTAAATGCAGACGCATACAACAATGGTAACATCACAAGATTCGTCTCTCGCTCTTACGACATACTACTTTTCTAACTAGTGCTAAAACATGGATGACAAGTTGCAAACGTCTCTACCTTTCCTAAAATCAATCCTTTCACTAGATCGCTGAGGATCTCAACCGCTGTTACGAATTCCTTTTCGTTGGCAAGCTTCGCCGCCTTGGCCGTAACTACCCGCCAGAAACATGCAATTCCCAAAGTATGTCGTCGAAAGTGGTAGATCCAACCACTTTATGAAATCTCTGACAGAAAGAAAAGTCACGGATTTCTCCCCGATTCCTCCATGCCTTCACGAAGCAAGTCTACAAGTAGCATAGGCGATGACAAAAGTCGGCAAGAGAAGGCACTAATCTGGACTCGCAGACTCGCTCTTCACTAGTTCCCTAAGACTCTCGATATCATTGTAAGATAGTAAGAGCGTGGCCAAGACAACGTCGTCTCCACTCTCTCTAATGAGAAATTGAGTTCGATCACGAAAAACGTAAAGTCGAAATCAAAATTATAATGATTTTTTTTGTTAATTTAAAGGAGGGATAAATATGTCAATAGTCTCTTTTTTTAATTTCAGAAAACGAGGTCTATTTTTTTAATTTTGATTTTTTTTGGCCTATTTTCATAATTCTCCCATCTTAAAATTTGTCATTACACGTTACTTAAAACCTCTATTCCATTTTATTTTCTCAGAAAATGGATGGTTATTCCAAAGTGTCTCCTCTCTTGGCATAAACTACGGTGAAAGTCGGTGACAATCTTCCTCAACCGGACAAAGTCTATCAACTCTTGAGTTCACTTCATATCAACAAGACAAGAATCTGAAGATGCAGCTGTTGAAGCAGGAGTCTGTAGCAGCATCAGATGGGAGTGCTTCAGGAGAAGCATGAATCAGCCTGTGGGCTTTGGCCCGGATGGGCTTTTGGAGTGAGTCAGCCCAAAGGAAACACGTCGTGATTGCACTCAAGGAAGGCTGGAGGATATCTTGGAGAAGATTTACTCAAGCTAGAAGTTTTCCTTATTCTTAGGAGAAGATAAGGAAAGAAGATCTACACATGAAGATTTAAGGAAATAGTGAATCTTGCATGAGTAGAGGGCAAGGCTAGGGTTAGTCAGAGTCCATGGGCATATATATGGGTGTGTGAACTCGTGGGAAGGGTTTAACACAACTAGAGCGAATTCTTAGCAAAGGGATAAGGGTTTCTAGAAAATAGGAAATCTTGTATCAAGGGCTAGGGGTAAAGAGGTTCATGACATCGTGTTGATTCGTGAACAGGTTAGGCTAGGATTGGATTGAGATCGATACGTGTAAGTAATCTAATCAATCAATACTAGTGAAACGTTTTTGGAAAACCCCGTGTGTTGTGTTCAATATTCTGCATCAGTATCATAACCGTCTGTAGTAGTAGCTGATACATTTTCATTTGGTATCAGAGCGGCACTTGTTCGAAATATTACGGGTGAGATCCTGTGGAGAAGATGGACAGCTACGATAATATGGTTAACGATTCGAAGGTGATACTCGATGGTGGAAACTACGGCTTCTGGAAGTCAAGGATGAAGTTCATTATTGTTGGAATCGATGTACTGGCTTGGAGATCTATACTGGTTCAGTGGGAAGCACCTGTGATAGTGGATGATAGCGGAGTTAGGACTCCCAAACCAGAAGATACGTGGACGGAAGATGAATTAAAGAAAGCAAAGTACAACGCCAGAGCCTTGTCTGCCATACACAGCTGTGTAACCAAGAAGACCTTCGAACTGATTCAAGGATGTGAAACAGCAAAGGAAGCATGGGATCTGCTTCAGACGCACTTCGAAGGAACCACTAAGGTGCAGAGTTCCAGAAGAGACATGATGGCTTCTCGCTTTGAGAACATGAGAATGGAAGAACATGAATCTATATCAGATTTTGGTTCAAGGCTGAAGACACTGGCTCAGGAGTCTGCTACACTGGGAAAGAAGTATAAGGATAAGAAGTTGGTGAAGAAATTCCTAAGGTGTCTTCCTGCTCGATACATGGCGTACAAGTCAGCTCTGAATGTATCTCACAACACAGAGGACCTAAGCTTTAGTGAAGTTGTGGGAATGCTACAGGCTCATGAGATGGAGCTAGACACGGCTGAAGCGTATTCCAGGAAGGGCAAGAACCTGGCACTGACCTCGTGTGAAACAACTGAAGAAACAGAGGATGGAGATCCAATGAGCTTGTTGGTAAGAAGGTTTGATCGAGCTCTGAGAAGAATTGAACGTGGTCAAGGTCAGAGAAATACGGGAACAAGTAGAAACCTGCCTGAAGGAGACAAGCAAGGCAAGAAAACTGAGTTTTAATGTTTCGAATGCAAAGGATATGGCCACCTCAAGTCTGAATGTCCTACGATCAAGAGAAGGGAAATGAAGTGCTCAGTATGTAAGGGAATCGGACATACTCAGCTGGAATGTGTGGGTCAACAGAAACCGAGGAGAGAAAGATCAATGATGGCTGAAGGAGACTCTGAAGCTGACAGTGACAATGAAGAAGTCCTAAACAACCTGGTTTCATTCGTAGGAATCATGGAAACTGAAGCTGAAGGCGAACAATCTGAATCTGAATCTGATGAGGACGAACTGCTTGAAAGTTACAAAGAGGTACGAGAGACTTTCATCAGACTGGGACAGGAGAATCTGTTGCTGGTTAAGGAGAAGCAGCGTCTTGAAGCTCAGGTTGAATTACTGCAGAATAAACTACAGGATGAACAGAAGCTGAGTCAGGAGAGTGTGTTACTGGTAAAGGAGAAACTCAATCTAGCTGTCAAGGCTGCTAGTTTGGAAAAGGAACTGCATGATGAGAAAAAGGTTTCTGCTAAGCTTCAATCACAACTGGATCTGCAGTATAAGAAGATTCGCATGTTTGCTGGTACAAAACAGTTGGACAAGATTCTGTCATATGGAAGGACTGAAGCAGTTCACAGAGGACTGGGATACAATGGAAGTGGTGGATCGGGATCTAACAACATCAAGTTTGTAGTCGCAAGTAGACAGTCTCAGCCTGTCAACAGACCTGGAAGTACTGAAGTCCAGAGACCTAAAGTTGCTACAAAACAAAGGACTGGATGTTACTTTTGTGGCAAACATGGGCACATACGAGCATATTGCTACAAATACTGGGAAAGGATCAAACATCTTCGCTACGAAGGAAGATTCACTTGGAATGGTAGTCATAATCTGATTTGGGTGAAGATTCACTTAAGGTCACCTGCAGCAAGAAAAGAGTCAAACTGTGCGTCACGGGTTGGATTCCGATGCAGCATGGCAATTGTTACAGAAGAACACAAAAATACCAGTCCATGGTACTTCGATAGTGGTAGCTCCCGACACATGACCGGTACCTTGGGCAATCTGGAAAGCCTCAAAAAGATCAACAAGGGCAAGGTTACGTTTGGTGATGGAGGCCACGGTCGGATACAAGGGAAAGGACAGACATGTGATGAAGGCTTACCCAGGCTAATGAATGTGTATCTGGTATAGGGACTGAAGGAAAATCTCATCAGTGTGAGTCAACTGTGTGATGAAGGTCTGATGGTTTGCTTCACCAAACATGACTGCAGAGCAATGGATGAACAAGGGAAGACTGTGCTAATGGGAGTAAGAACAGACAACAACTGCTACATATGGAAGCAAGAGGCCACCAACTGCTTCAATGCAACAGATGATTTGAAGTTATGGCACCAACGCCTAGGTCATATGAACGTCAGAAGTCTCACTTTGCTTACCAATCAGGAGATGGTCAGAGGAGTACCTCAGCTTAAGGGAGGAGAAGAATTTGTATGTGGACCTTGCAGTAAGGGCAAGCAAGTGAAAGTTCAACATAAGAAAGTGGCAGATGTGCATTCTGAATCAGTACTGGATCTGGTTCACATGGATTTGATGGGGCCTACTCAAGTAGAGAGTATTGCTGGTAAAAGGTATATGTTTGTTCTCGTGAATGACTACACAAGATACACTTGGGTGCGATTTCTTCGTGAGAAATCTGAGGCAGTGGATAGCTTCAGAATCTGGGCTCTACAACTGATTAATGAGCGAGGCGGAATCAAGAAGATACGCAGTGACCATGGTGGTGAATTTCAGAATGGGTACATGCAGGATTTCTGTGAAGATCACGGTATTGCACACCAGTTTTCAGCTCCTTGGACACCTCAGCAAAACGGTGTAGTAGAGAGGAAAAACCGCACGCTGCAGGAAATGGCCAGAGCCATGATACATGGAAACAACATTGCTGTGAAGTACTGGGCTGAAGCAGTGAGCACCTCATGCTACATTGTCAACAGAGTGTATGTAAGAAAAGGATAACCTTATGAGCTGTGGAAAGGAAAGAAGCCTAATCTAAGCTACTTTCACGTGTTTGGATGCAAGTGTTACATTCTAAACGATAAGGATCATCTGGGGAAGTTTGATGCTCGAAGTGATGATGGTGTTTTTCTTGGTTACTCAGAAAGTAGTACAGCCTTCAGATGCCTCAATAAGAGAACGGGCGTGATCGTCGAGTCAGTCAATGTCGTCTTTGATGATTGTGTGAGTACAAGACAATGTAGGGATAGGATAGTTCATATGGACAATGAACCAGAAAGATCATCCGATGGAAGAAAAGAGGAGCAGTATGAAGAGCCAACTAAGTCAAAACCCCAATCTGTCACGAATGTTGATTCTGAGACAGAGCAGGCTGCAGATCTTCAGGTGCCTCGGAATCATTCAGCATCTGATCTTGTCAGTGATGTGAATGAAGGGAGGAAGACTAGAGGAGTCACGAAGGATTATCGTGAAATGATGGGTTTAAAAAGGAAGGCAAATCACGATGTAGTACAGTTTGCGTGCTTTGTGTCAATGATTGAACCACGAAATCATGGTCAGGCCCTTGAAGACGAGTTCTGGATTATCGCAATGGAACAAGAGCTTGAGCAGTTTGAAAGGAACGATGTATGGGAGCTGGTTCCACGACCGGAAGGTGTCAATATCGTTGGCACAAAGTGGATTTTCAAGAATAAGATCGATGAAACTGGAGTTGTGGTTCGGAACAAAGCAAGGCTGGTGGCACAAGGTTACTCTCAGATTGAAGGAGTGGATTTTGAAGAGACATTTGCCCCTGTAGCAAGATTGGAGTCACTTCGCTTTTTCTTGGGCATGTCATGCATTCTGAACTTCAAAGTCTATCAGATGGACGTCAAAAGTGCCTTTCTGAATGGCTTTCTGCAAGAGGAGGTTCACGTTGAGCAACCAAAAGGCTTTGAGGATCCTGATAATCCAAACCATGTGTACAGACTGAAGAAAGCCTTGTATGGGCTGAAGTAGGCACCGCGAGCTTGGTATGAAAGACTGACCGGCTTCCTGATGCAGCAAGGTTACGTAAGGGGCAGTGTGGACAAGACACTGTTTGTTCTTGAGCAGGAGAAGGATATCATGATGGTTCAGATTTATGTGGATGATATCATCTTCGGAAGCACATCACAGAAGCTAGTAGACAAGTTTGTGGAAAGCATGACTCAGGAGTTTGAGATGAGCATGGTTGGGGAGTTGAAGTACTTTCTGGGACTTCAAATTACTCAGTCAGAAGAGGGTGTGTTTATTTCTCAGAGTACCTATGCCAAGAATCTTCTGACCAGGTTCAAAATGAATCAATGCAAGGAAGCCAAGACACCCATGAGTACTACAGCCAAGATGACTCGAGACAGTGATGGGAATGATGTGGACGTCAAGCTTTACAGAGGGATGATCGAAAGTCTGCTGTATCTCACCGCAAGCAGACCTAACTTGTGTCTGAGTGTTGGGATCTGTGCTCGGTTCCAAGCCAAGCCAAAATAGTCGCATCTTGAAGCAGTCAAGAGAATCATTAGATATATCAAAGGTACAGTCAATTTGGGAGTTTGGTTCTCAAAGGGGTCAAACAAGAATTTGGTTGGATACTGTGATGCCGACTGGGCTGGAAGTTTGGATGATCGGAAAAGTACCAGTGGTGGCTGTTTCTTTCTGGGAAATAACTTGATCTCTTGGATGAGCAAGAAGCAGAACTCTGTATCTCTCTCCACAGCTGAAGCAGAGTACATTGCCCTAGGAAGCTGCTGCACCCAACTTCTCTGGATGAAACAAATGTCTGCTGACTATGGGATGGATTCTGGACCACTTCTGGTTCACTGTGACAACAAGAGTGCTATAAGCATCTCAAAGAACCCAGTGCAACACTCGAGAACGAAGCACATTGACATTCGACACCACTTCATCAGAGAACTTGTGGAGGAGAAACAGGTAGTGGTGGAACATATTGTTACTGATTTACAACTGGCTGATTTATTCACAAAACCACTGGATTTTAATCGTTTTATCACCTTAAGAAACTCGATTGGTGTTTGTGGAATTTAATTTCTTTTGTGAAGTGTGCAGAACTGATACAGGTACTGGTTCAAGGTGCATATGAGGCTCTGATTTTGTTTGGAGTCTGAAACATCAATGAGAAAGAGCTGCCTATCATGTCGTCTTGTCTTGACATCAGTACAGATTTCACAGTAAAGAAATACTCAAAGCTGAAAAATTCAGGAGACAGCTTCTGAGAAGTCAAGTGATGGAGCTGTCTCATTCAAAAAAAAAAAAAAAAAACAACAGAGAAGAACCCAGAAAAGTGGGCAGGCTTGTGGATGTGAAGAAAATCAAAAAGAAATAGAAAGATAATCCACAAGTCTTGAGTGCATCAGCAACTTTCTCGAGTGAATAAAGGTTGAAAACTGGTCTAGACAAGATAAAGACATGGTGGTGTGAAAGCTACTCATTGGAGTAGAAGATGACCAGATTTTATGAATCAGGTCGAGCTGAGTGTGTGCTGCGAATTGGTCAAAGTTCAGTCTCTGAAATATCACTCTAAAAACGGTAAATTAATCTTGTGTCAAAAAGTTTTTCAAAAGCCAGTTTAGGTCCTTACAATAACCATCATTATCTGTTTAATCCCCATTATACTATCAAGTGAATGTGGTTGTTGTTCTGTGTGTTATGAAAAATCTGATGAGTGTAAAAAGCTGTTGCAGTGTTCTGAAGTTGGTACAGGATCCCCTGGTTCAGAATAATCCGAGAACTTGGGCTTCAGTTTTTGTATGGGCCTGGCAACAAAAGAACTTGGACCTAAGAATGAAGGTTGGGCTTGTATGGTTTTCCGAATCGCAGCCCAGAAGCGATTCTATGTGTTTAAATAGTTCCTCTGTTTGGCCGCAAGAAGAAGTACAGGAAACCAAGAGTCGTTACTTCAGAAACCCTAGAAACTCAAAGAAAAAGGAAGAAGAGTCTTTGAAGTCACCATGGGAGGAGAATCAAGCTCGAAGACGGTTAAGAAGAAGAGATTGAAGAAGGATCCTCCCAAAGACGATCCCAATCGACCACGGCTGAGGAGTGAAGCAGAAGAAGACGAGGGGTCGCCGGCTTTCATGACCCCAGGTCTTGAACTAGGCGGCGAGGAGATGCCTATGCCTGATCCCCGTGTTAATGAAGCGACTGATCTCATCGGTCAGCTTGCAGAAGATTATCGGAGTCCGTCGGCATCACCGATTCGCGACGTGGAATCCGAGGAGAAGGAAGTTGAGGTTTCTGATTCTGCATGGGATTTGGGAGAAGAGGAAGATGATGAGGAGCCATTGATTCGAAATTCGAAGGCGCTAAAGGTGAAGGAGGAGATGCAAAAGGAGTTGGGAAAACAGATCAAGGAGCAAGAGAGCTCTGAAACTGGTGATTCAGAATCTGCTGCTGGAGCAGGATCTGTGACTGGTGACATATCCTTTGATTCTGACAAATTCTGCTCAGCTGGAGCCTACCAAAGGTACATCGTATTCAAGAATCAAGGTATTATTGGTGAAAAATTGGTAGATTTAGAGAAACAGAAGGAATTTGAGTATTCGTCTGTGATTGCTGAAGCTGGATTTACTCCCACAGTGTCGATTAAGTCAGGTTATGATAGGGAGGTTATCAATGAATTTTATGCGAATCTGGGAGACACCGTGATCAATGATGGGGGAGTTATGGTTCTGGTCCGAGGTCGCATCATTAACTTCAGTCCTGTCAAGATCAACACCTTTCTGAAGATGTCTGAATTGAGTGCCAAGGATTTGAAAACTGCTGCAGCAACTGACAAGACGGATCCAGACTATGTTGCTGCATTTCTGAAAGAAGATGGATCTCATGAAGGTATGGTTCAGGTCATCAGCAAGCGTCCCAAGAAGGTTCCAGCACTGTCTACAGTCCATCTCTCTTCTAAGTTTGCTGCATTGGCCATTCTGGCTGGACACAACTGGTACCCAACAACGCACCGTACACACATTGCTCAATACAGAGCTATGCTTCTGTACAAGTTGGCTCAGAAGGTGCGAGTGGACTTTGGAGAGATGGTGATTCAGCAAGTCATGGCCATCAGTCAAATTGAAAGAGAGGACAACAAGCAAGCCGATTCAAGAAAGCTGGTGTTTCCTCATCTGATCTATGGGATGATTCAGGAACAGTGTGGAGGTATTGTCAGCGAGGATGAGGTTTTAGTACTGCCTACTCACTATCAGATGGATGGTAGAACTGAGAAGAAGGACACAGGAGCATCCAAAGGGGCAACCAGGACGTCATTGCATACCAGGACCAAGACTGTTGCACCAGTCAAAGATGAACCAGCAACCAAGAAGAGAGCCCAGTCGTCTCCAAGTCAACCTGTACTGAAGAAGAAGACCAAGAGGGAGCCAGAACAGTCCAAGCCATCTAGCGCAGCTCAGTTCGATGACTCAGGCTCAGCAATTGACGTTTCACTTGGCCACATCAGTGTGCCTCTGGGTCGCTCAAGTCAGAAGGTGGTCAACAAAGCTCTGTATCAGATTACTTCTGTGCTGCATCAGCTGGCTGGGATAGTCCGAGATGTGCGTCAAGCCAGTCAAGGTGAGTCTCCATGATCCTATGTCGTTATGTTCTTTTGTAAACTAATGATTGTGTTTTTAACTTGTGTGCTCCCAAGCAGGGGGAGAAAGTGATGAGGAAAGTGGCTAAGTTGGTCGTGGTCTATGGGGGAGCATGGGGGCTGGTCTTTTTGTGGTCTTTTTGTTGGGACTGGTGTTTTTTTTATTTTTTTTAATTGATTTTGAGAACTCGGTTTTTCAGTTATGGGGGAGTTTGAGAACTCTAAGTACTTTATCTTGATATGAATTTATGCTTGTAATAACTGGTACAAGTCTATTGCTTATGGATGAGTTGGAATTTGTTTATGCTTGGTGCTGGTTGTCTCTGTGTTGTTGTGAGTGTGTTTTGCAGATACTTGGGAGACACACAAAGCTAAAAAGGGGGAGATTGAAGATGCAGCTGTTGAAGCAGGAGTCTATAGCAGCATCAGATGGGAGTGCTTCAGGAGAAGCATGAATCAGCCTGTGGGCTTTGGCCCGGATGGGCTTTTGGAGTGAGTCAGCCCAAAGGAAACACGGCGTGATTGCACTCAAGGAAGGCTGGAGGATATCTTGGAGAAGATTTACTCAAGCTAGAAGTTTTTCTTATTCTTAGGAGAAGATAAGGAAAGAAGATCTACACATGAAGATTTAAGGAAATAGTGAATCTTGCATGAGTAGAGGGCAAGGCTAGGGTTAGTCGGAGTCCATGGGCATATATATGGGTGTGTGAACTCGTGGGAAGGGTTTAACACAACTAGAGCGAATTCTTAGCAAAGGGATAAGGGTTTCTAGAAAATAGGAAATCTTGTATCAAGGGCTAGGGGTAAAGAGGTTCATGACATCGTGTTGATTCGTGAACAGGTTAGGCTAGGATTGGATTGAGATCGATACGTGTAAGTAATCTAATCAATCAATACTAGTGAAACGTTTTTGGAAAACCCCGTGTGTTGTGTTCAATATTCTGCATCAGTATCATAACCGTCTGTAGTAGTAGCTGATACATTTTCAGAATCTAAGACACAAACCCTCAAGTTTTAACCTCATTCGCCAATTCCAACATCGAGCTCTTCTTCTTCGTCACCGTAAAACCAAATGCTTCCAAGCTTAGTAGACCCTCCAACAAGTAGTTATGATGAAGTAATCTGGCATGGCTAAATCTATGGTCATTTATTGAGGGTACAGAGCTGCCTTCATAAAGTGTGGAAATTTGTTTTGTAATTTGTTGACAACATTTTCATATCTTGCGTTATTTTCCCCTCGTGTTAGGTATGATACAACTGAGACGTTGTCGAGAGCTAATCCGAGAGAATCCACCTGGTTGGAACCCGTGAGTTGATATGTGTATGCCTCAAGGTTGGGGGTAGGAATGAAGCCATTGGTTCGTGTTTGTAGGCTAGATGTTAAAAAAAATTGATGTCTATCATCTCTCTTCGGTCTGGAAATTATTTGGATTCTTCACCTTTAATCATTTCTGATTTCTAATTCAAAGTTTTGAACATACACATCAATCTTATTAAAGTCCTTCACTACAAAGACAAATTCATTATTGATTTTACAAATAATACTATTTCGATTTTTCAATTATATTTCATGAAATGTTACATGTATATAAGACAGCACGTTGGGTACGAGTAAGGACTGGGATGAATCGGATAAGGTTGGGACAGGATGCGGGTAAGGAAGGGAAAGGATGAGTAAGGATTGGAATGAGCACCGGTAAGGACTGGGACGTGACGGAACACGGATAAGGTTTCCGACGCGACAGAGGGAACTTCACCGTCGCTAGATTTAAAGTCGTTGTGAATTTCTAAAGGCGAATGGTTTACAGAAAGCATCGTTCGTCTCTTTGCTTCGACTGTGTTGTTTCTTGGTTTAATCCTTCGCGTCAGCTCTCCTGCCTCCGTTCGATTACATCCGCCTATAATCGCTCCTCATTTTATTACACAGAATGAAATCGATTCAAAAACTGTATTTGATTACTAGCAACAACGTCTAGGCGGCTGGCAAGTTCAGCGACTTCCTTCTTCAGACGTTTCTTCTCAGCTTCTAACCCTGAAAATGTCCCATCCATCTTGCGACGCTTGTCTTCAGTTTCCTTCACAATAGCTTCAAGCTGAGTAACACGATCTTCAGCGCTCCTTTTCTGAACTTTGAGATCATCGTAAGCCTTCTGAACATTACCAAGCTAGCGATTCTTCGAGCAAACAGTCATTTCGTAGTTAATGGCAAACTTTTTGAGCGACGAAAGGAACTGCAAAAAAGGAATCGCAAAAAGCAGATTAGAAAAATAAAAATAAGAAACGAGGAAAATCACTATCTCAAAATAGTAGTCGCGGAGTCTTACCGTCATACAATGAAGGGTCGTAGATGAATAAGAATTTTCCTTCGATATCTCTCCTGGAGGCAGAAACACAGTGCCCGGGAAGACGATCTTGGACAGATACGACGCCGCCGTCGCATAATCACGAAAAGGAATAGTCAAAGTCATCACCGCACGGTCACGTCAAGGACTCAAATTGTGCCTCGATCTGTTCTAGTCATCTCCATCAGCAGCACGTCTCTCTTTGTCTTTGTGAGGATGGTTACGGCTTGCCTCCACGCCGTCATCTCTCCTCACATCATCATGACGATGCTGCGATGACTCAGGTCGACGATCAACGACAGTAGTAACATTTCGCTCTAACTCCGGATGACGCAGCTTAGGCGCAGGGGTAGCAGTCGTACCATCTCTAGGAACCGATGCCAATGGCCTAGCTTGCTCCGACACCCTCGCATTAGACTCCATCCCGGCCTCCATGGCTCTCCTCTCACGAGCTGATGGTTTTTTCATGTTGTCTGACATCTGTGATGAAGAATTCAATGAAGTGATTCCAAAGCGACGAGCTAGCGTTTCTTTGACTCTGAGGAAAGAAAAATCCTCCTTCCAGCTACACTTCTCAGCAACAAGTTCAACGTGAAGGTCAAATCAATATGCCGGTAGCTTCGAGATGCGGCTCAAAACTGCAAAACAACAAACAAATGGAAGAGTTAGAATCGCAAATTAAGAAGAGTAGACAAGCGAGACCGCGCACACAAAAGTTATATCTAAGTCAAAAAGCAGTAGCGCAGCAGGGTCGACTACCGCGAGTCCCCCATCTCTCTCGAATTCCGTCAAGGTGATCGCCGCCAACTGAAGCTTCATTGATTTTCAGAAAAAAAAGAACTTCTCCGCCCAAAAAAGATCTCTGTCAGGAAGATCCACAATAACCTGGAAATCCGGGTTTTCCTTGAGATAATAACAGGGTTTTCCCTTGGAACGAGTCTTGCAAGCCTTCAAGAAACTTAACAGATGATCAGCCCCGACTTCGCTGTCGCATTCATAGCTGCGCACCATAATCCCAATCAAATGACGCATCCCGCGAGGCATGAGCTGATCGATGGCCAGATTGGTCCTCCACAAGAAGTCAAGAATCGCGCCAGGGATCGGAAACCACATGAAACACGCATGAAAGTAAGCTTCGTATAAAGTGAAGTAAACCTTTGGCGGATGATTAGCTCGTGTATCCGAATGAGGAACAACTAGCTCAACCCCGGCAGGAACATCGAAGAGGTCAATAAGGGAATCTAAGGATTCTGAAGTCAAGATGGTAGACCCTGGCGGATCAGGTTCTTTTCATCGTGACCTCTGTCTTTTGGCAGCCGGCGAAGCCACAATCTCCTCATCAACCTCTTCAACCACGACCAAAGCATTGGAGGAGGTCGGTTTCGTCGAACTACCGGTATTAGAATCGTCTAAGTATGAAGTAGTCTGAAGTAGTCTCCATGTTGTCCTTGTCGCGCAAACGGTCAAGTTGCGAGTCCATAGAGTCGAAAACCATTCTTTTCGATTCACCTCTCCGCTGTACCAAAGAGCAACGATCTGAGTCAGTATCGCTCCACGAAGGTAGTTTTTTCACTGAGTCATCGAGCCGTCGAGTCACTGAATCGCCGGGTTGGAAAAAAAAAATGATCGAGATGACTCAGTCATCGAGTCACCGAGTCACTTTTATGATGATCAAGATGTTCCACAGAAGCTTACCTATCCTCTTAAACCGTCCAGATACAAAGTCAGCATTACCTTCCATAATCGTGGCGATTCCAATAATCATGGCTCCAACGGCTAGTTATCTCATTAAGACGATTTATTTCTATCTTTTTCCATTAATTAAACAATGTAAACTGAGCACTATATAAGCTCATAGATAGTTCTTGTAAAAACTACCTTTCAATCAAAATTAATCAAGTATTTTCGTTTTCTTTCAAAGTGTGTTTCTTTGAAGAATTGTTCTTTCTTTTGAATACAAGTGTGAGATTCATTTCTATTCTTTAGAAGCCATGAATATAGTTGTTTATGTGATTCAAATAACTTGTTCGTTCATGGATTGAGAGAGTCAATCACCACGGATTGAGAGTGTCAATCAAACCACTACCTTCCATCTCAACATCATGCCCATTTCCGCAAGAAAGGTTGTAAACTCTTGATTATCTCTTGAACAAGTTTGGTGGATTCCAATCTTATATCATCAGGAATACTCTCAAATACTTGCGTTATCTTTAAAATGCCATTTCCTTTTATATATCTCTCACCTTCTTCACCATCTTCTTCCTCACAATCTGATTGAGGGAGAATTTTCTGGTATGCATCATCTTTGTCTTCGCCAAGGTCCCTAGATGTCGCCTTGTGCTTAGGCGCACTAAGGCTCGGGCTTTATGGATATGAGGCACACAAATTCAAAATACGTTAAAAGTCTACATACTTAACATGTATGAACTAGTAAGACAAAAACACATCATATTTTCAAGAATAAATCTTATCCTACATACTTAATAATGCTTCATTACTCTATACTTTAGAATAATTACTCAAAACAAAGAAACATAAACACTGACTTAAGAATAACATAGCACAATCCAAGCCAATCCAAAACTAGAAATAGCAAAACTCATAATCTAGGTGTTTTGGTTTTAGATCAACCAGAAAAAGATGTTGCGTGAGAATACTTTTTTTGATGTTCTAATAATTGGAAGGGACTAGGGTTTTTGAGGATCACGATTCACAAAGAGTCGTGAAAAAATGCAAAGCCTCAGGCGCGCTTTTTAAAACCAAGCTTCTGAATCAACAATGTCAGCCACAAGAGCTTCCACACGAGCTTCCTCTTGACACATCTTTCTCTGGGCTCCGTCTTTATCATCTGCACACTGATTTTGATCCTCTGCCATGCCTTCATCTACTCCATCATCATGTACACCAGCAGGAACCTCATCATGAGCATTTTCAGGTTCAAAATATCTTGTCACTACCGTAGCATGAAACCAATAGACTTTGTCCACATCGTAGCATGAAACCATCCTCTGAATGTTGTCACTACCATCACACATAATCTTACAATGACTTAGATCCTCCCACGGAAATTTAAACCATATCCTCTGACCATATAATGAAATGTCCAATGCTTCAGGTATACCAATTAGCACTCCTTCATAAGTCATAACTGAGTTATAATTTTTGTTTTTAAGGATAAGTACCATTTTTTTCATATGGACGACTAAGCTAGGGTGGAAGAACTTGAAGATTTTAAGCACATGGTAAGTGAGCTTAAAGAAGAGATGGAGAACCTGCAATTTAAGACAAAAACTTGTGAAACTGTCCTCAATTGCTTTGAAAAGGAGATGTAAGATGTAAAAGCGAGTGTAATTGGATGTGTCAAAGAGATTTAAGAAATCAAACATGTGGTTCACTGTCGTGAGAAAGATGTCAAAGAGGTCGTAAGTGAGATACATAGCTTGAAGAACATTCTTGTATGTGGAATTCGCATGGTTGTCTTTTACTATTAATTTGTCGCTTAAGTATGCAGCGAGTTATGGATGTGTAGTGTTTTGTATTTGTAGTGTGCTGTTTTTGAAGACATATGCAATGAATGAGTTATGGATTTTGTTTGTTATTAGAAGATTACAAAAAGAGCTCACAAAAACGATTTCTTACAAGATCAGAAAACGAAATCTAATAAGAGGAACCAAATCAAGTTTTGTTTGGCATTACAAAAGCTGATCATTGTATCCAAATAAGAGAACCAAAACAATGTATTTTGGCATTACATTACCGTATGAGTCCAAGTAAGCATGAAGAACTAAGACATCAAGTTGAGGATCTTGTTGAGAAAGGATTTTTACGAGAGAAGTTAAGTCCCTATGCGGTGCCGGCTTTGTTGATTCCAAAGAAGGATGGAACGTGGAGAATGTGTGTTGATAGTGATGCATCAATAAGATAACTGTCCGGTACCGATTTACAATACTTCGTCTTGACGATCTACTTGATCAAATAGGTTCCGCGACCATTTTTTTGAAACTTGATCTGAAAAGTGGCTATTATCAAATCAAAATTCGCCCTGGAGACGAATGGAAAACTGCTTTCAAGACTCGTGAAGGTTTATTTGAATGGTTAGTCATGCCGGTTCGTTGATCTAACTCACCGAGTACGTTTATGCGTGTCATGAATCAGACCTTATGAACGTTTGTTGGGAAGTTTTATTGTGGTTTATTTTGACGATATTTTGGTATTTAGCACTTCTTTATCATACCATCTTCATCATCTGCGAGAAGTTTTGAGTGGTTTGCGGCGTGATGCTTTCTTTGCTGCATGAAAAAGTGTGAGTTCGGTTCATTGGAGATTCACTTTTTGGGGTACATCGTTTCTTCACAAGGATTAGATGTCGATTAGAGTAAAGTTTCATCCATTCAGTCATGGCCTGAACCAAAGACTCTTTCTGAAACTAGGAGCTTCCATGGTTTAGCATCGTTTTATCGATGGTTTATTCCATAATTCAGTAGTATAATGGCACCTGTCACAGATTGTTTCAACTTTCAAAGATAGTTAGTTTGTATGGACATGGGAAGCTACAATCACGTTTGAAGTTATTAAGAATAAGCTCAGTTCAGCACCCATTTTGGCTTTACCATACTTTTCACTTGTCTTCGAGCTTCCCTGTGATGCGTCAAATATAGGGATAGGAGCGGTTCTTAGTCAAAAGGGACACCCCATTGCTTATTTTAGCAAGAAACTAGCCGGTGCTCATTCCCGTTACAATACCTATGACATTGAATTCTATGCTATCATTCAAGCTATCAACCACTGGAGGCATTATTTATTCCACAAAGAGTTCATCTTATACATCGATCATGATGCTCTCAAGCATTTAGGAAATCAAGACAAGGTTTCAGCTCGTCATGCTTCATGGATATCGTACCTCCAGCAATTTACCTTTGTTATCAAGCATACATCGGGAAGTTCTAATCGTGTGGCAGATGATATGAGTCGACGGCATTCCCTTATCGCGGTTCTTGGTTCTTAATGTTTTGGTTCCAGGTTCCTCATCCTTTGCAAGTCTTTATTCAACAGACCCGTATTTTGGTAAATTCTTTCACGATGCATCTACAGGCCGTTCGAAAGATTTTACTCTAGTTGATGGCTTCCTATTTCGCGGTACTCAGCTGTGTATTCCAGAATCCACCTTTCGTTCTGAACTAATATTAGAACTTCATGGTGAAGGTCATCTTGGTCGGGACTGAATGTTACATCTCGTGTCATTTTCTTACTTTTGGCCTACAACGCGACATGATGTTGAGCGGTTTGTTGATGCTGCATTGTTTGTCAAAAATCTGAAGGTCATGCGTCTAATGCCAGTTTATACATGCCTTTGCTTGTTCCAACACCACCATGAACAGACATAAGTATGGATTTTTTTTGGGACTACCACGAACACACCGAGGTTTTGATTCTATTTTGTGGTGGTTGATCAATTCTCCAAGATGGTTCACTTTATTCTGTGTAAGAAGACCACATATGCATTTCAAGACGTCTATCAACCTCTATCGTCTCAGACAGAGATTCACGTTTTCTTGGGCATTTTTGGCGATCGCTTTGGAAGATGCTCGGTACCAACCTTGATATGAATTAGGCTTATCATCCTCAATCGGATGGGCAGACAGAAGTTGTTAATTGATCGGTTGGTAGTTTGCTACGATGTTTGGTAGGGGATTCGATTAAAACATGGGATTCTAAATTACCCATGCATAATTTGCTCATAATCATGCACTTAATCGAAGCACTGGCTTTAGTCTCTTTCACATTGTGTATGGATTTTCTCCACGTGGACATGTTGATTTATCTACTCTACCGGACCGGTCCAGAATTCATGGTGATGCATCTACATTCACTGATAACATAAATTCGGTTCATGCTCAAGCTACTAGCAACTTGACCAAGTCCGTATTCAAATACAAAGCTAAGGCAGATTCTCATCGACATCAACTTCTTTTTGATGTAGGAGATTTAGTGTGCGCTGTCCTTACCAAAGATAAAATGATGTCGCATGCATACAATAAACTGAAAGCAAAGAAATTTGGCCCTTTGAAGGTTCTTGCCAAGATCATCGACAACGCGTATAAGCTTGAGTTACCACCGGATATCAACTCGTCAGACGTTTTCAATGTTCACAATTTATCCCATTTCTATCCACCTGTTCATGTTCTTGATTCGAGGCCTAATCTTTCTTACCACGGGGGACATGATGCAGCAGCAATATAAAAGAAGCGGGAAGACATTATTTTGCTTTCAAAGTTTCTCGGTTTTTCTTTTATAGTTTTTAAGAATATTTCCTTTTCTATCTTTATTTTCCTAATCCTACCGATTGAGATGGAGGATTGAATTTCTATTTAAGCCAAGTTTTAGGCTTCGTTGTATTCAGTTTTTTGAAGGTTTTTAATAAGAAAACATAGTTTTCTTTATTCCTTGTTCAGAGATTGCATCAAATTTCTCTTAACAAGGAGCGGTTCCTTTTTGTCTTCCTGATCAAGGCATCAAGTTGAGCTAATGTCTACAAGACACAATTTGTCACTAGAACTACTTGGAACCTATTGAAAAATACGCATCCAGAAGTGACATAGTACAAGGGAGTTTGGTTTCGCTATGATACTCCTAAGTATTCATTCCTCACTTGGCTAGCCATGCACAATAGACTAAAGACAGGGGATCGTACGAGAAGTTGGGGCTCGGGACAGATTGTTGAGTGTTGCCTATGCAGACATGTAGAGGAAACCCGAAACCACGTCTTCTTTGAGTGCATTTTTTCTACAAAAATCTGGAAGCACACCGTGTTCAAGTTGCTCGACTCCGACTACATGGCCAATTGGGATCAGATCATGGCACTTCTAACCTTAGATCAACAGAAGCATACATTGTTTCTGCTCTGATATGCTTTCCAAACGACAATCTACCACCTACGGCGAGAGAGAATAACGACGATATGGAGAAATAGCGAAGACCCAACATTATTGCAAAAATGCTATTTTTCAAAAATGTCACTATAGAGTATATATAGATAGTCCATTTGCAAAATTTTCACTAATTAAAAAAATTTAAGCGATAAATCTTAAAAAATTTATACCCTAAAAAATGTTTTGACTCCAAACAAGCCATAAACCCTTAAAATTAAACCCTAATACAACATAGTTAACCCATAAATAAATGATATATTGAGTAAATGATTTTGAAAAGATAACATTTTTGTAAATTTTTTGAAGTAGTATTTTTAAAAAGTGACACTTCAGAAGTGGCATATTTCATTTTGATATAAAAAAATAATGGACACTGGAAATGCTCTTACACCAATATATTGGATTGACTACAAGATTTGATCGGAAAATAAGATTACATTGATCTAGAGTAAAAGATCCAAGACGTATTCAAACTATTACTTTTGTTTGTTTATACTTTATAATGATGTTTAAGATTACTGCACATTAGTTAAAAAATCACTAATTTTTTTATTGTTTTTTGAAACAAAAAAGATCATTTATATCTATTTAAGGGACAATTGCAAAAATGTCACTTTAGACGTGCAATTTTTCAAAAATGAACAATTGCAAATGCCACTTTTGCTGTGTCAATATACAAAAATACCACTAATTATGGATTTTTAAAGACGAAATCTTAAAATTATGAATTTTTAAAGACTAAATCTTAAAATTCTAAATCCTAAAAACGTTTTGACTCCTCACAAACCCTAAACCTTCAAGATTAAACTCTAATACAACATAGTTAACTCAAACATAAATAATATAATGAATAAATAATTTTGAAAAAATAACATTTTTGCAAAGATTTTGAAAATGTGACATTTTTGAAAAGTGGCACTTCAAAAGTGGCATTTATTAAAATTTCTCAAGAAGTGGGGTAAATTGTTAGGTTTCAAATTATAATTTTTTGGGATAATTGTAAAAATGCCACTTTTGGAGTGTCTATTTTTAAAAATATCACAATTGATTATCAATTGATAAAAATGTCACTAATTAAAGATTTTTAAACTATAAATTTTTAAATTTTAAATTTTAAACCCTAGAAATTTTTTTTTTTTTTCGAAAACATTTTTCTATTGAAAGCAAAAAGTGCAAATGGTACAAAGCCATATTGGCCCAATTGGCTAAATAGCCCTACACATAATTTAAAAAACCCAAATCGAATCTAATTGGTAAAGCCCAAAGTAAAGTTATTGCAGCCCAAAGTGAAACCCAGATTGATGAACTTTAGTAGGAGGAAAAGGATTGGGTTCCAAGTTTATGCGATCGCCACGGGCGAATGGATTACTGCGTGGAGAACCAGTATTGGATCATGATCGAGCAGACCACTGGATTTGAAGATCTGAGACTAGAGATTTGAAGATCGTGGTTTTTGTTATGTTGCCAAGAGGTTAAAACTCTAGAAAATGTTTTAACTTCGAACAAACCCTAAACTCTCAAAATAAATTCTAATACAACTTAGTTAACCAAACATAAATGATATATTGAGTAAATAATTTTGAAAAGTGAGATTTTTACAAAGATTTTGAAAAAGTAACATTTTTTAAAAGTATCACTTAAAAAGTGTCAATAAAATTTAAAGTTTAAAAATATTTAATTAGTGATATTTTTAAAAATAAACAACTTACAGTGGTTTTTAAAAATGGGAAAATTAAAAAAATAGTTCAAAAACAAATCTAAATTAAAAAAATAGACTCAAACTATTATAATTAAAGAAATAGCCTAAATTTACAATAATTACCCTTTTGGCAAGCTGCTAGATTTGTACTAAACCATCACAAACTTAACAAAAAACATAATGCATTTCAACAAAAGTCATAAGAGAAAGAAGTTACCATGATGGTCGCAACAAATTAGTAAACTAAATTTGTCAAGCACCCTTAGCTTACAGTGAAAACAATGTCTTGAAAACACAACAATGAGCTCACGATCGGGGTTAGATTAACGATTATGTCATCGACACACAATTATCGTTATATGCTAGAAGATGAGAGGAAATCTGCTAGAAGCCAATTTGCCAGACGACCGACACAAACATGATTGTTATCACCAAACTCATTAACGAAGGTACACCAATCAGATGTTTCACCGCTTGAGTGAGATTCGTGAACAAGACCACATTCGAACAATTTGTATCTTCGGCGGAATGGTGGAACAAATTGTGTTTTGCTTTTAATTGTATTAATAGATGTTTTTTTACCATAATTGTAATGATGGTTTAATCGACCTTTCATCTAATATTGGACCTATTTTTTTAATTTTAAAAGATTTGGCTTATTTTCTTAATTTTTTAAAAAAATTGGCCTATTTTCTTAATTCTCCCTTTAAAAATGAACACACCAAAAATGACATTTTTGCAAGATTTTTTTTTTTGAAAAATGCCACTTTTGAAATACCACTTTTCAAAAATGCTATTTTTTCAAAATTTTTGCAAAAATGCTACTTTTCAAAATTATTTACTCATTATATAATTTATGTTTGAGTTAATTATATTGTATTAGGCTTTAGTTTTGAAAGTTTAGAATTTGTTAGGGATCAAAACATTATTTAGGGTTTTAAATTTTAAGATTTAGGCTTTAAAAATTCATAATTAGTGGCATTCTTGCGAATTTTAAGATTTAGGCTTTAAAAATTCATCATTAGTGGCATTTTTGCAAATGGACAACCCATAATGGTATCTTTAAAAATGTGCACACCATAAATGTTATTTTTGCAATTGTTCATTTTTGCAATTACCCCATATTTTTTAAAATCCTTAATTAGTCTTATCCATCTTTCTCTCTATCCTCCATGTTTAAGATGTTTTAGCAGAATTGCCATGACCAACTCTGTTGTTCGATCTTCTATTCTCCTTTACATTCTTGGGTATCTTTTTTAATAGTTGCTTAATTTTTTGTTTTGTCTAACAAAAAAACACAGTATCTCAAAATTTGTCATTACACGTTACTTAAACCTCTATTCTATATTATTTTCTCAGAAAATGGATGGTTATTCCAAAGTGTCTCCTCTCTTGGCATAAACTACGGTCAAAGTCGGTGACAATCTTCCTCCACCGGACAAAGTCTAACAACTCTTGAGTTCACTTCATATCAACAAGAAAAGAATCTATGACACAAACCCTCAAGTTTTAACCTCATTCGCCAATTCCAACATCGAGCTCTTCCTCTTCGTCACCGTCAAAAACCAAATGCTTCCATGCTTAGTAGACCCTCCAACTAGTAGTTATGATGAAGTAATCTGGCATGGCTGAATCTATGGTCGCTCTTAGGAAGTTTTGTATTTTTTATTGAGGGTACAGAGCTGCCTACATAAAGTGTGGAAATTTGTTTTGTAATTTGTTGACAACATTTTCATATCTTGCGTTATTTTCCCCTCATGTTAGGTATGATACAACTGAGACGTTCCCGAGAGCTGATCCGAGGGAATCCACCTGGTTGGAACCGGTGAGTTGATATGTGTATGCCTCAAGGTTGGGGGTAGGGAATGAAGCCATTGGTCCGTGCTTGTAGGCTAGATGTTAAAAAAATTGATGTCTATCATCTCTCTTCGGTCTGGAAATTATTTGGATTCTTCACCTTTAATCATTTCTGATTTCTAATTCCAAGTTTTGAACATACACATCAATCTTATTAAAGTTCTGCACTACAAATATAATTTACATGTCTATGTTCATCTCGATAATTTATTGTTTGTTTATAATAATATTCATTATTGATTTTACAAATAATACTATTTTGATTGTTCAATTATATTTCATGAAATGTTACATGTATATAAGACAGCACGACTAAGACTGGGTATGAGTAAGGACTGGGATGAGACGGGTAAAGTTGGGACGGGATGCGGGTAAGGCAGGGAAAGGACGAGTAAGGGTTGGAACAAGACACCGGTAGGGACTGGGACGGGACGGAACGCGGATAAGGTTTCCGACGCGACAGAGGGAATTTCACCGTCGCTAGATTTTCAGTCGTTGTGAATTTCTAAAGGCGAATGGTTTACAGAAAGCATCGTTCATCTCTTTGCTTTGACTATGTTGTTTCTCGGTTTAATCCTTCGCGTCAGCTCTCCTGCCTCCATTCGATTACATCCACCTATAATCGCTCCTCATTTTGTTACAGAGAATGAAATTGATTCAAAAACTGTATTTGATTACTGCATTTAGATGCTGCGTCTGGATGAGGAAACGAACATCTCCTAAATTGTTCCACTATAATCCTTAGGCAACTTTATTGACTTCTGATTGATAGTATAAAGAAGCAAAGCCAAGGACCTCGCCTTGTGGAGAAACTAGAACACATTGTTTCGATTTGGGTTCGAGGTTTTAGGACAACGCTTCACTCCCAAATTAAGAAAAACACTTAGAGAGAATAAAATCATTTGTATGATCAAGAACCCATATCATGTAACTCGGTTAAAATATTTTTAATACAACATCTTTTTGTTTCTTAGCTTTCTTACTTGATCTGCTTTTACACGTCTCTTCCTCTGTTAAATCTTCGACAAGTTGTTTAGAGACTGAATCTCTCGTTACTTCTTGGAGAATCCTCTCAGGGCCGTACTTATAAGTCTAGCAAAGAAGCATTTGCCTTAGGGCCCCAAGGAATTTATACATTTTGGGGCCCCAAATTTACAAATATTAATCATAATCTAGTGATTTACAAAGTTTTTTGTTATGCCACCACATAGTAGTAACTTGAGTTTCAGTAACATAATTTTTTTTAGCAATTTTTTTTTCAAATTTTTTTTTCAACTTATATTAGGGCCCTATATGTTAAATGTGCCTTGCCTCTAAAAGTCTTGGCACGGACCTCTCTCCATACTTCTTTGTTTTAAGTTTTCCTATAATACTCATCAACTACAAAATCCAACCAATAAAGTTTTAATAGGATGCAATTAGACATATAAACTACTTTAAAAAATTGAAATATTAATGTAAACTCACCAGTCTGCTGGGTTGAGAGGACTGTGTGAGGGAGTATGCTTCCATGAGCTTTGGATATCTCGTTCCGTAATTTTGATTCAGATTCAGTTTCGAAAATTTTAGTTCGAGTTGAATCTTGGTTAAGTTTTGGAATTTTGCGCACCTATATAGTGATTTGTGCTAATAAAAATTATGACCACCAAAATTTAAACCCGCATAAAGCTTTTTTTTTGTTTTTGTCACAAACACACTTCAGACACTGGTTAGCTGAATACAGATGTATCAGGGAACCAATGAGGAACCGTCTTTCCACGAATCCACCTTACCCCACTCGTAGGTTCTCTCCCTCTTTCCACGAATCGTCAAGGAAAACATATGAAAGTGGCGGTTATAAGAATCAGAGCTGTTGCCATCTGTATTCTCGCCTCAGTATTCTTGGTTGACTCATTAGCTAAAAACCAGGCTGCAACCTTTTTCCTGGCTATGTCCAGGATCTCTTGCAGAGTCCAGTCATAGTTGTTGAAAACTTTATCATTGCGTGCTTTCCATAAGTACCAAACAATCCACGGGTAGCATCTTACCGTGTGTTCAAATTCTTGCCGATGTGGCACTCGTGACACTAAGAAACCCAGATTAACCCATAAATTCTTTGACGGAAAGGCCAAGGGAGGAGTAGGGGTTTGAGACAAATGCCAACATTGACGCACGAGAGAGCAAATAAAAAGGACATGGTTAATAGTTTCCTCTTTCCAACCACACGTGGGCAGCTATGGTCCTGCTGCAGGTGCATGTATGATAGTCTTTCATTGACCGCCACCACTAAAGATAAAGATTACCATAAGAAGTGCCTTATTTTCTTTGTTGTCTCCACTTTCCATACTTTCTCCTTCAGAGGATTCAATGAGGGTAGTTGCAGGGCAAACAACAATTCTTCGTCCAAAATCTTTCGGGCTATTTTGTAGCCTCAAAGGCTCCTCGTAAGGATCTATGCCTAAAGAACGCCTTTCGTATTAACTCGAACGGATGTAGATCGGCTCGATTGATGCAGAAATGATAAGAAGATGAACGGTTTGATGAGGGATGAATGCGTGAATAATGGATCAATTTGTACTTCTAAGAGAGATGTAAATCTCTTAGACTACGAGGATTGATCCTAACTTAGATAAAATGCACTAAGAAAGAAACAAGTTGAGAAGATACTACACACTTCTCGGATCAAACAAGAGAGAAAGATTTTGATAAAAAGATGTTTAATGAATTTTATTGATGAGAAGAGAGGGTTTATATACGAGGAAGAAGCAAGAAACAACCTTCAAGCTTCCTCATTGATTACACGTGAAATGACAAAATAATTAATGAGTTGACTAAAAAGTTTGAAAGACAAAAGACTTAAAGAAAAGATAGATGTTTGACTCGTTGCGATGAGGCGGGAAACGAGCCAACGATAGCATTGCCGATGATGGGTCTTGTGATAAAGTATGCGAGCTTCCCTCGGTAAAAACCTCACTTGGAAAACCCATTGGGAGAAAACTAAGTGGAGGAAAAAAGAGCACAAATCGCACACCTCCCATCACCGACCCTTAAACCACTTGAATCGCTACCAATGTAGTCGGACAAGTGTTTGGTTCAAGGTTACTTTCAATGCGGCAAAGTAGTGAAGTGACGAATTTGGTTAAGTAGCTTGATCCTTGACCGCGTCATTGTTGGGGTCAAAACTCCCTACGACAGTTTTCTCTTATAAAATGGCTAAATATGGAAATGGGCAGAAATAAGAAAAGTGTCAAGTTCACTTTGAAGACCTAGACAACGCGCTAGAATGATCCATTATTGGAGCATTATGCCGACTCTGCTTCTTGCCGACTCTTGCTGCTTCCGCCGACCACTGTCACTACCGACCACTGCCTTGCCGACAACAGCCTTGCCGACGACGTCACCTGGAGTGCTCGACAGCTCACCGACGAGGTTTGGTTTAGTCTACTTGGTATGTCATGCGACATAGGGCAGAGAACAGTACGCCCAAAAAGACATTGGGATGACGAGGCGGCAAGGTCAGGCCCAAAACGACAAGGCTGTGTCAAGCGCCGACTACGATAAATGGAAATCCCGACAAATAAGGAAATTTTTCAGATTTATCTAGCAAAAACCCTATCCGACTTTAGACTTGTATATATACTCTTGTAACTCATTTATAAGGAGGATCCGCAGCTTTTATGCATAAGCATTTAGCAAAAATCAATAAAAGCTTTCTTAACGCAATTTTTGTGTTTTTGTCTTTGTTCTTGATTGTTCTTGTGATTTTTTCCCAGAGATCTCGTTTCCCTTAAAAACCCTTTATAAATTCAATTGAGTTGGTTTTCGACCTCCACAATTTTGCGCCGTTTAAGGGGAAACTGAGATTCTCTTACACCGAAAGAACCACTCGACAGCAGATCCAGCGAAGATGACCACTGACAATGATTTTGAAACCTGCAGAGGAGATCAAAAACAGCACCGACAACACTGGCGCAGACAAGACGGGCACCGATAATAACGGTGCCGAGAACTCCGTAGCCGAAGATACCGGCCCAGACAAGACGAGCACCGAGAAAGACGGTGCAGACAACCCTGGTGCGAGGCGCACCGCTGGCGCAACAGAGGCGACGTCAGAGTTCCTCAACCAGATGAAGGCGACGATGGAGACGCAGCTTTTACGTTGAAACACTTAGCAAAAATGAATAAAAACCTTCTTAACGCAATTTTTGTGTTTTTGTCTTTGTTATTGATTGTTCTTGGAATTCTTTCCCAGAGATCCCGTTTCCCATAAAAACCCTTGACAAATTCAATTGAGTTGATTTTCGACCTCCACAATTTTGCACAGTTTCAGGGGAAACTGAGATTCTCTTACACAGAATGAACCACTCGACAGCAGATCCAGTAAGATGACCACCAACAACGATTTCAAAACCCCCAGAGGAGATCAACCCGGAGAGAAGGACTTGGAGGCTCAGAATAGTGGTGCTGACAAGAACGGTACCGACAACTCAGGAGCTGACAAAAACAGTGCCAACAACATCGGCGCAGACAAGACGAGCACCGAAAAGAACGGTGCAGATAACCCTGGAGCAAGCTGCTCCGCTGGCGCAACAGAGGCGACACCATAGTTCCTTAACCAGATGAAGGCGATGATGGAGACGCAGCTCAAGAAGTCGGCAGAGTAGGATACGCGGAACGCGGCGATAGACGACGAGCGAAGGACCGCAGCTATGATGATCCAAAACCAGCGGAGGGGAACAAGTCTACTATGAGATCCACTAGACGCCTTAACTTGATGGCGTTGAACTTTTCCACCCCAATGGTGCACCAAGAATCTGCGGACTGCCACCAGTCCTTCCCGACCTCAGCACTACCAGGCCGAGCACGACGACAAACGCACACCCAGCTAATAAGACACCTCTAATCATAGACCTGGACCACAGTCCAAACGGCGAGCGCAACCTAAATGGTCACAGTGATCACAAAGGCGAGAACCGAGCCCCAGCTCAAAGAAATAACACTCACCTCGAGCGAGATTTCATAGACGAGGAGGAAGAGAACATCTTCTGGACAGAGCAATCACAACTTGACGATGAGCGGGTAGTGAAAATCAAGGCTCAGGAGGACGAGATGGCGAAGGTGCGGGCAGCATTAGAGGGAACTGTTTCTGACATCAAGGATATGCGATCACAGATACATCGCGTATCTAGCAGGAGACGCTCCAAAGCTTCATCGACAGATTCAAAAACAGTTATGTCAAAGATAGAAGGAGTAACCGACAAATCTGCGTTGGACGCCCTGAGAAACGCTTTGTGGTACGAATTAGATTTTCAGAAAGAGATGTATATCAATGCACCGTCCATAATCCAAGACGCTTTGCATTGTGCGACGGGCTTCGCAAAAAACGAAGAAGAATTTAGTAAACTAGCCCAGAAGCATGGCAAATCGAAGCAAGTTAACAATCCCACCCAAGCCACGAACCCACCAGCATCAAAGAAAACCAACCAGGGTTCGGGTTTTCTCCAGCATGAAGGCGGATTTAAGTCGACTCAACTGGCGTTGGCCGAGGTTGAAGGCGTGGCTGCAGACGAGGTCTGTGGAACAACACGTGGATAAGAAATCAAAGCAACTTTGATGAAGCAGCCTATTGTGATCTCCACCGTATATTCGGGCATTCGACTGTGAACTACCGCATCCTAGGCTAGAAACTGGCAGCGAAACTCACAGCCGGCACACTGCAAGGGGATATCAGTCTTAAGGACTGAAATCGACGAGGCTGCCAAATATCCTGATAGAACCAACGATGAACCCCCGAAGAGGGGAAGAAGGAACGACGACCAGGATCATGGCGGTGTCCGCCAACGAATCAACTTCATCATTGGAGGATCCCGCCACTGTGCCAACACAGTGTCTACAATTAAGGCATATCAACGATGTGCCGACATCAGCGCCAACTGGTCTACACCATCTAGATTTGCCAACGACAAAATCACGTTCGAGGAACGTGAAACCAAAGGCATTGACGGGCCCATAGCGACCCTTTCGTCATCCAGCTGATTGTAGATGATAGAGATGTGGCACATGTCCTAATTAACACAGGCAGCTCAATCGATGTCATATTCTGTGACACCCTCTAAAGGATGAGTATCAACCTTTCAAGGATACATTCTTCACCTAAACTAGTCACAGAGTTCTCAGGCAAAACCACAATGACTATGGGCACAATTATCTACCCGCTCGAGCTGGTAACTTGACCAAGGTTGTCGAATCTTAATGTTTGACAACCCGGCGATTTACAATATGATCATGAGCACTTTCTGGATCAACTCATTGCGTGCCGTGCCATCGACTTACCACTTGTGCATCAAATTCCTAACCCCGAAGGCATCAAAACGATTTGGGGAAGCCAGAAAGAATCTCGCATCTATTTTTGACCGAGCATAAACTCCATAATCCCGTTACTGACCTCTAAGGAATTCAAAAGGAAGAAGATGAAGACAGATCGAGAGGAACTTAAAGAGCACGCCGAACTCTTATAGCAATTATAGATCAACGAGGATCACAGAAAAGAAGGTCATATGCTGACCAGTGATCCCGTCATTTCAGTTTGTATAGACGATGGCCACCCGGAGCGATGCGTCAAGATTGGACAAGACCTCAACGAAATTTTTTGAAAAAGAACATCAATACCTTCGCTTGGGGCGTCGAGGACATGCTCGGCATCGACGTCAACATGGCTCGTCACGAGCTAAATGTCGATCCAACTTTCAAGTCCGTAAAGCATCAGAAGCTAGAATCAGAGAGGGCAAAAGCATTAAATGACGAGGTGGAGAGACTTCTACGAGTTGGATCAATCATGGAAGTCAACTACCCCGATTGGCTTGCAAATCTAGTCGTCGTCAAGAAGAAAAACGGTAATTGGTGCGTTTGCGTGGATTTCAAGACCTGAACAAAGCTTGTCCAAAAGACAGCTTTCCCCTACCGCAGCCTAGTCGAAGCAACCACTGGAAACAAGCTTCTATCCTTCATGGATGCCTTTTCAAGATATAATTAGATTTCATGAGCCTCGACGATCGAGAGAAGACAGCGTTCATTACTGACCGCAGAATATATTGCTACAAAGTCATGCCATTCGGTCTCAAGAATGCTGGCGCCACTTATCAGCGTTTGGTGAACAAGTTGTTTGCACACCAGCTCGGCAAAACCATGGAGGTATACATCGACGACATGCTCGTCAAATCGTTGGAGGAGGAAGATCACATTGCACACTTGGAAGAGTGTTTCTAGCAACTCAACCAGCACAGCATGAAGCTTAATCCAACGAAGTACAGATTCGCGGTGACCTCTGGAGAATTCCTCGGTTATATGGTCACCCATCGCGGCATCGAGGCGAATCCAAAGCAGATCGATGCCCTCATCAAGATGGCTTCACCCAGAAACACTAGAGAGGTGCAGAGATTGATCGGTAGGGTGGCTACTCTCTACAGATTTATTTTTCGGTCTACCGACAAGTGTCTATCCTTCTACGACACATTGCGCAGAAACAAAAAATTCAAATGGACGGAGAAATACGAAGATGCGTTCCAGCAGTTGAAGAAGTACATGGCTTTTTTCTCTCTCTCTCTTCCTTCTTTTATTTTTAGGTTTGTTGTTTTAAAAAAAAAAAAAAACCTCCGCAGCCGACGTCTCACCGTTGCCCTTTTGCGGAGTCTCACGGACGTCGTCTAGCCAAGTTTTGCCGTCGCCATTTCACTGAGTCTCTTACACCCTCGCCCTCGTTGCCGAGTCAAGCTATCAACCTCAGCACTGCGTTTGGTTTGAGTCTGTTGTCGCTCTAATCTTTGTCCGACTTAAATCGTTCTCGGCACCATCAACCTTCGGTAGTCAGCATCGAGATTTTGTGGTTCGGGTTCGTGCTGAGAACTTGATGTCGGTTCTTGAGATTTGTTGATTAGGCATGCCGACACCTTTCCCTTAGCTTCTTGGCCGAGTACTCCGTCTCCGTATATCCGAGGTCTCTTTGATTGATGCCGAGTTTTTATTCCGCCGAGGACTAGAGGTCGATGTGTTGAGAGATTGCAGATGACTCCTGATCCCGTACTGCTGAGAATAACAGTCGACTCCGAGACATTGTTATTATTTTTTGTTATCGATTCACCCTATTTCTGTGCCGAGTACTTCTTTCGCCGAGACCGAGAAGAAACTTGCCGACGATTGCTCCACCTTCGTACAGCCGAGGACTTGATGAGTGTCGAGATTCCTTTTGTCTTGTATACTCAAGATTGCGTTGACGAGACTGTGCCAAGGTCTAGCCGAGGCTTCTCCTTGTTTCACCGATATCTTCTTCTTTGTGACAAGGAGGATCTTTTGTTGAGTTCTCGGCAAACGGAACTTTGGAGCCAAGATCTCGCATTTTGGTTTCGACGGGTCGGTTCTATCAAATATACGCCAAGGACTAGGGGTCGCCCCCCATCGGATTACTATTTGTTGCCGAGGCCTAGCACCATTTCTCCGAGACTTCCCCTTGTTTTGCCGAGATAAGGTATTGCCGACATCTCTTAATTCTTGATATGATTTGTTTGTTAAGTCACATTACTTAGAGTGATTTGTTGTGGTTGTAGAGATGGAGAATCATGTGTCCAGTGACGACTTGTCTATTTCTGATGCTGAATCGAACTCTGTGATTCATTCTTATGCTGCTAGTTTGAATGCTTTGGAGAATAGTCTTTGCGTTGACGAGATAGTTGACGAGTTGAGTACAATTGATGTTAAGGACGAGCCGACCAACGATGAGTGGCTCGGTGCATTAGTGTCCCGTGTCTGCCGTGATTCTCAACCAAGGCTTTGCTGACTTTGAGGAAGTGTCGAGCCAAGAGGAAGAATAAGAGAACTTCTGACCCTCCACGCTCTACGTTTTCGGACGAAGAGTCTTTGGCCATGTTGAGACAAAAATTTCACATTTCAAAGGAGATCAGATTTCTTGTTCCCTCGTCTTTAGATCGTGCTGACAAGCCTCCAGATTGTTACTTCATATTATACGAGAGCTTCTTTCATGGATGTTTCTTGTGGTTTCCGATTCCGTTCGTGATTTTATCATACTTACGGCATTACTACATTTCTATCTCGCAACTCACTCCTCGGGGACTTCGTCATTTGATTGGGATTCTAATTCGGAGCTACGAGCTTGGCGAGGGGATTACACCTCTTCATTTGGTGAATTGGGTGGATCTAAAAAAATCCTCTCTCAAAGACAAGTTATTTTATTTCGCGGTAAATCGGAAAGATTATCATATCATTGAGGGGTTTCCAAGCAAGGACCGTCGATGGATGGATTTCTTCTTCTATATGCCGATTTACAAAGAGACTTCGGGTGATGGCGTTGGCTTTTCGACTCGGTGGCGGAGAAAGGGTAGCCGACCCTTTTGAAATTTTTGAGGGCTCGGCGTACTTAGTCTTTTCGTGCGCTACTTTGTTGATTTGTAGAAATTGACTTTGTGTTGTTGTTTTTTGTATTTTTTGCAGTGATCTATCCTTTCCCACCGATCCCCCGTGATTCGCGTTTGTTTCACAAAGCCCTTGTATCTCGGAAGTGTCATTGGGAGAGGCATTTTTTAGGCGCGTCGAGAGAGCATGAGCTCTTTGAGGAGGACTTTCAGTTTTGAGTTCATCAGTGAGTTCTTCAGAATACGAGATGATGACTTGGAGAGATAGAGAGAGGCAGGCTGCAAAGGCCAAGGAGGCCACGGAGGCTAACTTGGCAAGGTCTCCTGGCGATGCAACAGGTGGGAAGAAGCCGACTAGGAAGGGTGCTGGCCCTTCCTTTGTCCCAAGCTCTGTTCATGTGACGAAGCCCTTCGCGATTCTGAAGCCGGTGCGAAGGTCTAACGCGGCACCTTCTCTTGGACATGTGCTTGCTCTTAGACGCGTTGAAAAGACTGCTAAAGCTAGCACGGGCCCAAAGAGAGGGAGTAACCAGGGCCGGCAAACCGATGGTTCTGATTAGGATAGACAGTTGTTGCTAGAGTGACCTATTTCACTTGACACTGGAGCATTCTGCCGAATACTGCTGCTTCTTGCCGACTGTTGCTGCTTCCGCTGACCACTGTCACTGCCGACCACTGCCTTGCCGACAACATCCTTGCCGACGACGTCACCTGGAGCGCTCGACAGCTCACCGATGAGGATTGGTTTAGTCTACTTGGTATGTTATGTGAGATTGGGCTGAGAATAGTAAGCCCAAAACGACAATGGGATGACGAGGCAGCAAGGTCAGGCCCAAAATAACGAAGCTGTGTCAAACGCCGACTACGATAAATGGAAATCCTGACAAATAAGAAAACTTTTCGGATTTACTTATCCGACTTTAGACTTGTATACATACTCTTGTAACTCCTTTGTAAGGGGGATCCGCAGCTTTTACGCAGAAACACTTAGCAAAAATCAATAAAAATTTTCTTAACGCAATTTTTGTGTTTTTGTCTTTGTTCTTTATTGTTCTTGTGATTCTTTCCCAAAGATCCCGTTTCGCTTAAAACCCTTGACAAATTCAATTGAGTTGGTTTTCGAGCTCCACAGTCATAGGGCTAACCGGTACGTACAAACACTTAGAGTCCGAAGGGTATTCCTCGGCTACAAGCTGGTCCTTAGCTACGAGCAGTTCTTTAGTTATTTGTCCCGAACCTCCATGTCCCGAGCTAGCCATGATCTTATCACAGCCCAAACGTACATTATATAGTCAGGTATTGGTATAGTGCCAACAATACCCATCTGGCGTCCCCACCTGAGGGGACGTAAGGTAAGTATTACTGAAATGTTCTCTGGTGCTATACATTGTCGGATGGTCTAAAGGTTCAATTAAACGCGCATAATGCTTGAAAAATAAAATAAATTGATATTTCATACTCAAACTAAAGAGTTATGTAAAATTTATACTTGAAGTATACTATTGTGCGAATACATACCTCAACTAAATATAAAATCAATTTTACTATCAATACTTTTAATATTGTGCAAAGACATACATTTTGCATCACATAAATATAAACAACTTTGTTTTATATAATGAAAAATAAATAAGCGATGCAAAGTTATACACATTAAACAGAGAAAAAATTAAGGGGTTTATATTTGTGTTTCTAGGATTTAGAATTGGCAATCAAAAAATATTAAGAGAAATTAATGTGGAATGAGTATTGGGATCAAATCATTCTAGGGAAGGATGAGGCACAACATGCAAAGTGTTTGATAGAATTTTGAGAGAGGATTTCTGATCATATTTCTTGATAAATATGTATTATTATTTATGGTTTGGAATAATAGAAATCCAATAGATCTTGATTAAATCCGATATACCTTGTATATAAAATCATTGATTCAACAAAACTTTTTTCCAGTGAGTAGGTTGATGGAACTGATTTTGAGTTAGTATAATTATCTCAATAATCTTTCAAATGCGTTGAGAAAAAAGGAGAAGAAAGAGACGAAATTAATTTTATTTTATAAAACAAAGTCGTTTCGGTTTCTTTTCTTCTTAGTTGTTTGTTTCAAACAAAATAATATATTTTTATAAGTGATGTCTATGACATCAGAAGTTAACTATTTTTTAACATTGTGATAGTAAATGTATGATTTTGCACTATACTGGGAGTTTAGTTAGTAAATTTTATTTTCTATTTAGTTTGGGTATGTATTCGCACAATAGTATATTTCAGATATAAATTGAACATAATTTTTTACTTAAGGGACGAAATAACCCATGTTCAAGAAAGCGCTAGGCGCTAAGCGGGCGGTGACCCAACGCCTAGTGCCTAGAACGCCTAATCGGAACCTAGATGATTTAATAGGTGGTCTAAGCGTCTTACAACTATATATAATGAATTAGATATATAGAGGAAAATATATAAAAAACCAATATTTATAAATAATAAAATTTATATTGTATTTATATCCATCATTTTATAGTAAAATAAATAGAATATTACGATTTATATATAAAAAGTTTATATTATTTTATTATTGTAATACCTTAATATTTTAGGCTGCATAGGCGGTAATCTCCACAGTCTGTGGGGGCCAAGCGCCTAAACACCGCTCTGGAAAACGGTTAGAACACTTTTTAGAACACTGGAAATAACTAATTTTGTTTCACACGTGACATCCACGTCATCACAATTTACATAATTAAAAGCTTAAGTTGGTAAATTTAATTTTTTTTCTTCAATGAGGTATGTTTTAGTACGATGGTATACTTTAGGTATGAATGGAACATATAACCATACTTGGGGTATGAAATAACCGACTTTCCCACTCATGTTAAATGAAATCGTTTACACTCTCCTCGTCAAAGTACGGTCAATTTCTTGGGGCACAAATTTGGAACGTTTAAAAATTTAAACTAGTTGGGGATGGTCCAAAGATTTGGTTTCTGTCTCAACTAGCCCCATTTTCAATGCAATGGTCTCCAGTCTGAACAAAACCCACATCATAGTCACTATGCATAATAGGATTGAGTTTAACCAAGACGACTAGAAAAAATGATTATAACTTGGAGATGAAATGCAAGATTTAACATATTAATTCCAAATTTATATTTAGATAGTAGCGATCAACTTCTTAACTTACGTAAAAGTTTCCTAAAAGCATTTCTAATTTTATACCACAAACAAGTTCCATTACTTAGCAAAGCTACTCCTAGCGAGATAAAAGTGGGAGAAAAAAGTCAACAAGCAGTGGTCCAGACTTAGTGTCCAAAGCCACTGTGACTAATGTATCCTTCTTGTTCTTGTGGTACATCTTCACAGTCGCAATAGGTTGCTCTCCAGTTATCCTCTTCATTGCAACTATCATCACTTCTACAAGTCCTACATAGCGCGTTTTATCAGATGACCTGCCAATGTAAATTTCCTGCCACAACAAAAATTAACAAGATTAGATCAAATTCTTTGTAAAGTTTTAAATTTTTTGAAGTAAGAGCACTTTACGTTTTCTCCAACATGATCATCAAGCTCCGGACTGAACACATGCAGCTTTGCTCCTATCGGTTGCTGCACCATGAAGATTATTGCTTCATTCAAATCCTCAGGTTCAATCACTTTTCCTTTCATGTAAACGCGAGCAGGGTTATAAGCAGATGGGGGCTTTGAAAGACATCCCAAATGTGTCCAATCATCTTCTTTCGGTATCCCTTCTTTGAAAACAAACTCAAGACAATCTTTGGCAGTAAGCTTGGAGGAGTCACGGTCTGTTTCTCCTTGTCCAGCTTCCTTCTTGGAACAAGCATTGTCCAACAGATACTGAGCAGAATAGTTAGTATACGCCTTGTCCATCTTAAGTATATACCGCACATGGCTTAGCAAATTGATAGCTACCGCAGCCGCAGCTGCAAGACAAAAGTTTTCAAAGATAAATGCAGTCAAATTCATTTTCTTCTTGCAACCGATTAAATCAGTATTGACCAAAGGAAAGAAAGAATTTTCTCAGTGATAATTTACCATAATCTTGGTCAAAGACGTGAGCCATATGCAGTTACTTGTCCCTGAATGTATAAGAAATTTACAATGCTCAACACCACATTTCGAATGTAAGCACAAAAAGGAAAGAAAAGTTCAGAAGCAAACCAATATGAAATTATGCTTCTCAAATTCTTTTACTCAGAGGCATTAACGAGATAAAGGAAAAAATAAGAGAATATAGAGACATTTGTTTCCTAATTAGATAAGACATCCAACAAAATCGAGCAGAGGAAGACATAGAAGTCAAACACAAAAAGAAGATATAGCAAAAATCAGAGAACGACCAAGAAAACACGAAACAAGACCTAACTAGCAAGGAGAAACATGAAACTGAAAATAAACATTAACCATTTCTATCACTGACAAAATCAAAATCGAGCGAGCAGTTTTTAACGAAACCACAGAATAATGTAATAAGCTTATTTGACAAAGACTATAACCAACCTAAAGACTAGTTCGTCATCATTCACCCACGAAACAAAAGTTAAACCCAAAAACCAACTAAAAGTTCCACTGAGAAAGCAAGCTAAAGGAATCCAACAGAGAAACAATACAAGCTAAAGGAATCCAATAGATAAACAAAACAAGAAAATCGAGAAGATTACCGTAGAAAGACGAAAAGCGGTGAAGTCAGAAGCAGAAGTGGTGGTGACACGCAATCGCCGTCGCGTAGAGAATGAGAAGGAAGAAAATGAGAAGAAATGTCCGCAACTCGTGAAACCCTATTTTTCGTCAGCCTCAAAAATGATGTCGTTTTGGGATTCGAATTTCAAGTCTTTCAATACGATGTCGTTGATTTCAAATATGCCAATATTTCAATGTCCAAAATTGAAGAGAATATTATACAGATTGTCTCTATAACTAAATCGATTCAATTAAAAATAGTATTTTTGGCATGTATCTGATTGAAAATGCGCGGATCCTCTCTTACCCAGTTCATGACCTACGAATTTCATTAATAGCATTTTTGTTATTTTACGAGAATTTTCTTCAAATCTGAAACAAGACACACGGACCTTGAAGTTCAATTGTTTTTTACCTTAAAAATCAAACATCATTATATTAAGGGTTAATTAGCTCAATATTATGTCTTGAGCAAGGAATTAGAAAACTAATATGTCCATAAAAAAATTTTGGTGAGTATCATAAAGAAAAAATACTTAGACAAATTTGCCCATATTAAATTTAGTTATTATTGCCGGTAATAAAGATTCATAAAAATAAATGGTGAAATAATATGGAAAGCGGGGTTGGCGGTGGATCTCACTATATTCGATTTTCTTTTATGATATTATAGTTAGCTATAATTCTAATACCGTAGTTAACTATTTGTTTCAGATGACAAAAGAGGCTATGATTGTTGTGATGTTGGGTTAATAGATTGTTTTGGAGACTGGTGTTCGGGATTTCAAACCTATACGACGAGTTTTTAAAATGTGGTTATTGTGTCCGTAAACAGTATAGTTAGCTATGTCATGAAAATTGTATATATATAATTAAGTATGTAACACATATAGTTAACTATCTCTTGTTAATGGATAATATAGTTAGCTATGTCATGAGTATTGTGTAAATATAATTAATTATGTAACACGTATAGCTAATTATTGATGTGTAGATTTTAATGATGCAATACGAGTTTTAAATTTATAACCCTCGGAAACTGCAAGTGCACAGTAAAGACAATTGTAGTACTTAGGGGTCGATCCACTGAGGACTAAATGATGAATGCACTACAAACCTATATGATTCCAATTAAGCTAAGTGAACATATATTTGGTTTTTGGGATTTTTAATGAAACAAATAACAAGCAATAAAGTAAAGGGATAGATATCAATTAACCTGAGAAATCAAGCAATTCACAAAACATATGCAAACATAAGAAATCGATTTAGGATTTTAATACTAGTTGTTCTAGAACTCATATCACTAATGTAAGGTCATCCCACTGTCGTGACGTAACTAACTTTCTACGTTTTCTACCCTAATAGACTCAACTATCGCAGGTTATTACAAGGTGAAAACATGCTTTATGATCAAGTTTGATTGTTCACTAGACTCCTTAACTAACCTATCGAATTGTTAAGATGCCTAGCTCATCGAATACTAGGTCCAGAGATATAACAAGCTTTTGGAGAGTATATCAACCTAAGATCAACCCCTGGGTAGCTAAGCCAGTTCGTGCTTTGAGTATAAATAAAGATGAAGAATCAATTCTAGAATAAAACTCTAAACGATTAAGTATGTAAAGAAATAGAATTAAGAAAGTGCATAGAAATCAAATCAAAGCTAATACTCTAACATGTTTTGCAACACGTAGCAGCAAGAATAAAGCACATAAACATAAAGATAAATCATTGATCTATAAAGCGTAAGGAGTTAGATCTCATCTCTTCGCAATAGGGCAAAGTCTATCTTTAAAGGTTTTTTTTTTTAAATGAATGTTAAATTTTATTCACACCAAAAAAACCGTTTTTTACAAAAATGCATCATTGTTTTGAAAGTAAAAGGAACTGATTTAGATTAACTAATTAATCCTCGAGCTCTATGTAAGGCGAAACCACTCCCTAAGACTGTCATCATAGGTGTGATCTCCGGCATTCCGGATCGAGCTTAGTCGATTGCGCATATCCTTATCGGTATTTGTTACGAGAGTTGTGGAAGAGTGCGGTAGTTTTCCGTGCCGGCGACTGTTCCGCTCTCTCCAAATGTGATAAGCCGATAATTGGAAGAGATATCTTGTCAAGAAGCTGGATGAGGCGTTGCCAATCCGTAGTGTATTGAGTTCCAAGCAACCGATGTGTAAGGTTGTGCCAAATTTCTGACGAGTATCGACATTCGAAAAACAAGTGGTTGCGAGTTTCATCTTCTTGGGAGCAAAGAACACATCTCTTTGAAACATTGTATTCCATGTAGCCATTCGATCGACGGTGGAGAGGCGGTTAAGCACTGCAAGCCAAACCAAAAAAGAGAATTTGGGCGCTGCATACTTGAACCAAATACCTTTGGAGCATGTGAGGATGGGTTGCGTTTGGCGAGTTTGAAGCCAGGTTTCCTTACTTGAGAAAAGCTTTTTAAATCTTCCTTTCGAGTCTCACCAAAGAGCAACATCTGATTCATCGGTCCTAGCTCGTCGAATCTAATTTAATACTTCTACAATTTGGTTGAGGAGCTCACCCCTACGTCTTCGCGTTGTGAGCGTATTTATAGCAGTCTGAAGTGAGGCGTCTAGCGATAATCCAAGATCAATATAGCCTCTAGGACGAGTTATGTTTTGAATTGGTCCCAACTCTGACAAAGTATCAAACCAGAATGATGTGTCAGCCCCATTCCTAATCTAAATCTGATGGAATTCTCTAGATTAGTTTCGGTATTTAAGAATCTTCTTCCACATCCATGAACCCGAACTTGAATTTTCTTTTGCCAACCAAAAAGATCCTTGTCGTAGAAGTGACTCTTTAATCCAACAAACCCACAAAGATGGTTGGTTTGATAGAATTCTCCAAACCAGTTTGAGGTAACTCACTTTATTCACCTCGATGAATGATTTAAACCTGAGACCACCTTCCTCTTTGGGTTTACAAACATCCTGCCATGCCACTTTCGCTTTCTTAGGACTTAAATCTGGACCCGACCATAAGAAAGCCGCACATAATCTTTCAATTTCCACCAAACAACCTTTAGGCAAACGATAAGTAGATAACCAGAAATTCACCATACTCACGATTGCCGAAGTCAAGAGTTGGAATCTACCTGCATAGGAGAGATAACGGACCGTCCAAGAACTGAATCGACTTCTGATTTGTTCTGTCAAAACCACTACATCTCCCTTAGTTAGACGTTTTGTCACTAATGGTAATCCCAAGTAACATACCGGGAGTTGGCCCAAGCTGAATGGAAAACTTCCCATGATCTCATCTCGTTTTTCCTCCAAGATCCCAGCTAAATAAATCGTTGACTTTTCAAGACTTATCTTCAATCCCGCCTTTTTTGCAAATACATTGAATATCTTGATGGCGCCTTCAATCGATGATTTCTGACCATCTACAAATACCATCAAGTCATCGGCAAAGCATAAATGTGTGATTTGAAGTCACTTACATTTCGGGTGGTAGCCGGTTTGACGTTCTCTTGCAGCTTTGTCTATCATTTTTGATAACACATTCATGCACATAACGAAAAGGTAGGGAGATAAAGAACACCCTTGGCGCAATCCGCGTTGGCTCTAAAAGTATCCTGCCAATTCACCATTAACTTAGTCAGAGAAAGAAGCTGTTGTTATACATAATCGAATCCAGTGAATAAACCTATCCGGGAAGTTAAGTGCAGCCAAAATATTCAACACAAAGTCCCATTGCACTGAGTCAAAAGCCTTGGATATGTTGATTCTCATTGCACAACGAGGAGACATTGAGTCTTTGTGATAGTCTTTCACCAATTCAGTTGCCAGCAAAACATTCTCCATCAAAAGACTGTTCTTCACAAATGCCGATTGATTCCATTCGATGAACTTAGGCAACAAAGTCTTCAGCCGATTTGCAAGGATCTTCGAGATTACCTTGTATAAAACATTACAACAAGAGATAGGCCTATAATCTTTCATCTCTTTTGCTTTGGTCTTCTTTGGTATAAGAGCTAGAATTGTCGAGTTTATTCCTTTCAGAAGAAAACCTTTCTCGAAGAAGGATCTGATCGCAACCAAAAAATCTACACCCACAATTTGCTATGTTGATTTAAAGAATTCACAAGTAAACCCATCGGGTCCTGGTGACTTATCATTAGGCATCAAAAAGAGAACTTTCGTGATCTCTTCATCTGTAATTTCTCGTGCAAGCAATGCTTGGTCCATGACAGAGCACCGAAAGTCCAGCATTCACGTATCTCTTCTTCGTCCATGCCTTCATAATCAGCTGGAATTTGGGTCAAAAACTCTTTTAAAAATCTCTCCGCTTCCTTCTTAATATCCTCTGCTTTTGTTAACACTTCCCCATTTGCATCTACCACTTCACGAATTGCATTTTGCATTTTTCGCATCACAACAGATTTATGGAAGTATGAATTGTTTCGATCTCCAACCGCTAGCCAATGCAACTTAGCACTTTGCTTTAAGAATTTTTTCTCTAGTTCTGACAAATGAAGCCATTTGCGATAAGCTATTCCTTCTTCTTCCTTTTTACGTTGTGTTGGATCAAGATGAGTTTCCTCTTGCTTGAGACAAAGTTCCTCATAAGCTTCTTTTGTTCGTTCTGGAAGATCTCCAAGTTTCACCTTTCCCAAAGAACGTAGAATAGGCTTTAAGGACTTTAGTTTCTTAGAGAAGCGAAACATAGCTAATGTGGAAACAAAAAGCTCCTCTGTTTTACTCCATTCATCCCCAACCGTCCCTGTGAACTGAGGAAGAGAAGTTAAAACATTCATAAACTTGAAGGATTTCCTCTTTCTCGGCTCATCAGCTTCTAAAGTAAATCATCCTCGCAAGTGATTGGAACAACCTCCTGATTTAAATACCCCATAAGAAGACGGATATAGGTTCAACCAGCGAGCATTCACTAGTAATCGATCAAGCTTTTTGCATATGATTCCTTCTTGCCGTTTGTTCGACCATGTGAATTGTAGTCCATTGCCTCCCAAGTCGACCACTGAGCAGTAATTGACAACATCTTGAAAGTCCCGCATACCAAAAGTAATGTTGGGATTATCCAAGTAGTTTGAATGCTCTTCAATATCTAAGGTCTCATTGAAATCACCTAGAATTATCCCTGGTTTCCTTCGAAACATCGGAGAATCGTGATGATCTCTCAAATCTGCCCACAATGACTTTCTCTCCTCAACGTCATTTGACCCATACACAAAAGAGCATAAAATCTCCTCCTCCTTACCATCCAACAAAACTGAAACTGTGACCATCTGTGAGCTTTTAAAGACCGGTGTAACTCTCACATTAGGCTGCCATAATAGGCAAATTCGACCAAGATGGTGATGTTCATAGTTTGAGATATAAGACCAATCATTAGCTAACGCCAAGCTAATCCTTTGAGATTTGCTTTCTTTTACCCGAGTTTCTAGAAACGCACCAAACTGCATATTACTATTTCGTAACCATTGACGGATCACAGAATGCTTAGAAGATTTGTTTAAACTTCGAACATTCCAACAAAAACCCGACATATTAATTATTTTTGGTCGGTTTCCTCCTCCCCACATTACTCGGAGCTGCCTCCACAGTAGTAGGTGGTTGAATATCCTTTAGATTTTTATGAGCAGATTTTGATGTTCGTGGAATGGGTGCTCGTGTCGTCGTATTCCCTTTCTTCCCCGCCTTGTTAGAGTTCCTAGTCACCGTGGGTTTTTCCACAATGAATTCACCATCTTCAATATCTTTTGTCTCCTCTGTTTTCGACGTCTCTTTGACAACCTCTTCATTCTCAAAATTATCAGCAACCTCATTCTCTTCAGCCTCAAGAACCGAGAATCTAGAAGGTGTTGAGGTAAGAGGCCCCTGATTATGTTGCTTTATTGGTCTTCCTGCTTTGTTTGGGGAAACCTCGGTCCATGTCGTCTATATCTCACTTTGTATCCCGTCAACAACATTCACATCTTTCTCTGTTTCAACCACAGGCTGTGGAGCCGAAATTATGGGCAGAGCATCCTCGTCGTATCCTTAAAGGCTTTTTAGAATCAATTATGCATTAAGAACAAGAGAAAAATGAAATACATGTTTAAGTATTGATTTAGGCTATTATGACCAGCTGCTTAAGTTCCTAGAGAGGCTAAAAACAAGTATATATAGGGATTTAAGGAGGCTTAAGTCGGCTAGGTCTTCTTCGGGCAAAAACGTCTTTTTGGTCGAAACTGAGGCAATACCAGTCACAATACCGGTCGGGTTACGTGACCGGTATTTGAGGCTTCTATGGCACTTCTAGAAGGTTGGAAAAGGTCTGGATCATCGGCCCATGGGCGGCCCGGTGCTTGGCTCCCTTGTGCACTCACTTCACTTCGAACGCAGTTTGATATGTTCTCAGTGTTTCCAGTGTATCTTCCAAAGTACAGCTCCAATTGATAAAATTTCAACTCCATTAGAAATCTAACTCAAAGGGCTATTTGCATACCATATTTCATTAAATTCTCAATTGATTTGATCCTTCGTTCATCAGCGAACTTCTGGTGTATACGTTCTATCCAGTTTGAGAATATGCATTATCTTCAAGAGAAAACGACTTGGCTTGGTTTCTTTGACTTGAATGAGTAGCTGCATCATAGATAACACTCTTTTTGGTCCATTTTACATCCTTTTGATGATAAAATCTGTTAAGACCTTAAAATCTACAAATACGAGAAAACTACCTCTTTTGGTCGAAAAACTTTATTAATATATGTAAAAACAATAGTAAAATTGATAGTAAAAGTGGTAAAATATAGGGTATATCAACCCCCAGACTTATCTTTTGCTTGTCCAAAAGCAAACAAATGTCAAGAATTGAGAAGAGGTTTGAAATTCGGAGGAACTCACATATCCTTTGGATCGTTGCGTCAAATTGTAAACCTGTAACCACATTAAACAAAGTTAGGTCATAGACGTTGTCATCTTCTTCCATCACGAATTCGCAACATGTCCATACTTAAATTTATGTCCCTGCAAAAATCTCAACTTCAACTCAATTAACTCATTCTACTCTCCTAGATTTATTGAAGACTTCTCAATAAAAACATCATTCAACGAAGACGGGCTAGGTATTGGGAAAGGCTGATTTTAGTGGCGAGGTTATGTTTAATACTGGTATACTATGTAAAACTGGTAATACTACATATGCTCGTTATACTAGTAAAACTGGTAATACTACGTATGCTGGTTATACTAGTAAAACTGGTAATACTACGTATGCTGGTTATACTAGTTATACTAGTAAAACTGGTAATACTACGTATGCTGGTTATACTGGTAAACCTGGTATTACTGGTAATACTACGTATGCATACAAAGATACTTAAAAGTAATTAAACAAAGATTCTTCAAACAACCATTCCACCATAAAAGTACTTAAACAAAGATCTCTTAAACAACCATAAAAATAATTAAACTAAACAAAGATTCCTTAAACAAAAATAAAAGTACTTAAACAAGGAACAAGGATAAGCTCTTCTTCACTTCAACTCTCCAACTCCATCATCAAATCTTCTACCTTTGCATGAAGTCTGCAAGCCATCTCTCTTAGGTAATCGACTTTCTTTTGAGTGCTTTCAATGATTTTTTCGGTCTGTTCCTTGCAAAAGTTGACCATCTCTTCAAACTTCTTCTCCTCTTGCAAAAAGCGATCTTCTATTTCTCCCAATTTGGTTTTAGTTAAAGTAATCTCCTCCAAGATTGCAACAGCCAACTCCTTGTAAATGTGGCAATCTCCATCTTTCACATTATCACATAAACACAAAATGGATAACAATAAACACAAAATAGGATAAGTTGGACTTACACGAATATCACCAGAATAAGAGTAGAATTTTTGACCAGTCAACAACCCAATTGTTTGAGTCTTAAGCACAACTAGTTTTCCACAGTAACATATGGTCGGAATGCCAATATGTGAGAGTTCCCATGTCTCCAGAGTCGGAGGAAAACGAGTCGGAGTGATATATGCCATATAATCATATTTGGGGAGGATGAGTTCGTCATCCGAAGATGATGACTCGCTGTTGTTGGACCCAGTATCGAACTCCTCACCAAACATGTCAATCCGTTTCCATTTACCCATTTTCTATACAAAATTGAGTGCAATTCAGATCCGCATTCCTTCTAATACAAGCTAAATTGACTAAAATTGAGGGCAATTACACTTACGGAGACGTTGCTGTTGACGAATTGGCAGGAGAAATGGCGGAGAAAGACTCGATTTCGAGCTCGTGGTCGCAATCGGAGAAAGGGCAGAGAAACCCTAGATTTTGATTTGGAAAAAATTATGTTTCGCTTTTTTTTTTTTAACTTGTCTGGGAAAATTTGAAATAAAAACCCCAAAAATTGAAAAAAAAAATGTGTTTAAAAAAACCCAAAAAATGTGTTTCAAAATTCAAATAAAAACTCACGTGTGCGCTGTTATGCCACGATTTAAGACATGTGCTTCTTATATAACACATAGTTATCCCAAGTATTTCAGTGTTACAAATAGAACACATAGTTGTCTTTTTGACGTCTTACTACTTAACCAGTTATACCTACTTAAAAATATAAATTTTCAGTACTCCAGTTCAATTTTGAAATTTCTAACACATTTCATATGATTATGCACTATCATATTTGCAGAAACACATTTTTCTAGAGTTTCACTTCGTAAAGTATATCACACTAACAAACCCTTCTTTAAAGTGTAAGGTTGTTCTAAGGTGATTATGGGAGAATAATCATATATATTAACTTTTTTTAAAAAATAATTTTGTAAAGTGAAATTAACAATGAGATGTTCTTATGCCACATATAATTGAAACACATAAATAATTGAAACACATATATAAATGATTGTAACAATGAAAATTCAACCCATAGTAGTACAAATACAATAACCAGTATTACGTAGTTATCCAAATTCGAACATAGTAGTACAAATACAATAACCAGTATTACTTAGTTATCCAAACATATTGTAACAATGAAAATTCCCAAATCAGGCACCACTTGGGAATCCTACTTCACCACCACCACTTGGGCCACCTACTTCAGCACCACTTGCGACACCTACTTGAACCACCACTTCGACACCACTTGAACCGCCTTCTTATTTTGTTGTGGTTCTCCTACTGATGGCTTATTTCTTACTTCACGTCTTCCCTTTTTGGTTTTTTTCTTCTTCGGAGGTAAAACGTTTTTTTCTTCTATATTTGCAGGAATATTCCAGTCAGAGCAATGGGGCACTAGATAAATGGTCTAGCAATACATGGAAACCCACTGGTCAACATAATATTTTGGCGAACACAACTCATGTAGATCGATGTTATGCCTTCTCTCTTCTTCCCTCATGAGTCTGTACACTGCGGATATCGCATGGGCACAAGGATACTTGTCAATATCAAAAGTCTTGCAACTGCATGTCTTGTTCGCAAATCCACCATATAAGGCTTTCCATCCCGTCCAACCGTACTATATTCAAGCATGTATATGTTTAGCTCAATTGCAATCAAATGGTACGCTTCTGCACATCTCTCGTGCACTATGTCATTCACCTGCAGCACTAAGATCCTCCCGGAGTTTTCGTAGATAATGCTCTCCTTCCTATGTTTGTTAAACCATTCAGAAATTTTTTCGATTATCGCATCTATCATTGGTAACAAGTTGTAGTGTCTTGCCTCCTCTATCACTTTGTTCAGAGACTCTACACAACTACTTGTGTCTATGTTGTACCTTGCTCCGGGAAAATAATACCTCGCCCATTTTGACACCTCAACGCTTTCATCTAGATATTCTGCTACTCTAGGATATCCTCTTCTAAAATCCTCATACCTTCTTACGAAATCATGCTCTGAATAAATCTGAGCAATATCCCTGAACATCTGCGCAACCACTTCTTTGTTGACGTTCGAAACTTTTAGCCTTACATTTTGGGACAAATGAAAGATACAATACCCATGTGTAGACTCGGGGTACACCTCACGCACCACCTTTATGAGGCTTGTGTTTCTGTCACTCACAAAAACCAGCTCCTTATGATCCTTAATAACGGTTTTCAGAGTTTCGAAAAACCAGTTCCAACTTGCATCATTTTCACCATCCGTTACAGCAAATACAATCGGATAGGTGTGACGGTTAGGATCCTGAGTTGTAGCAATCATTACCACACCACCGTAAGAAGTCTTCAAAAAGGTAGAATCCATAATAAGAACTTTCCTCATCGATTAAAACCCTTCAATACAAGCTCCTAGTGCAATGAATACATACTTGAACCTTCCTTCCTTATCCAACTCCACTTCTGTTTTTGTCCCAAGATTCACTTGCTCTAGCATATACAAATAAGAGTACAACTGCTTGTATCCTTCTTCTGGATCACCATGCAACTCGTTAGCAGCTTCATTCTTTCCCCTCAACAGGTAGTATATGACGGTAGGACACCATATTTTCTTTGAACCAAACCCATGAGATGTTTAGCACTTGGAGTCTTCATTATACCTGGATAGTCTTCTCTCAAAAGACCAGCAACTAATCCCAATGTGGCTTTGTTTCTATTCTCGCTGCTTGTACTAGAACTAGCCCGAGAGCATGTGAAACAACCCAACCGTTTTTTTTTTACATTGGACCCGAATTAACATTCCCATAAATGCTAATCCTCAATATCCAATCAAGACAAACCAATCCAGCGGAATAACAAAACCATTCAATAGTCAATAATTATCAAATAACCAACAGCAATTCAACCATTCCAAGTTCAGAATCCAGCAACTTAACAAGTCTAGGAAAAGCATAAAACACCCAATTGAGACACTAGATCATCTCCTCTTCCTTGCCTTGATTCCAAGATCACACTTTCTCTTTACCTGCATCACATGGTTATAAGAGATGCGTGAGTATTATCACAAATACTCAGTGATGCGGTCATCCCATCTACTTGGCTATACACACAGACATAAGCAAAAGATACAATACCAGGATGAATCAACACGCATAACACAACAATCACACGAGAAACAGTCAATACGTCAAACTAACCGTAATCAAAATTGTGTGTCAATCTCCTGCACAGAAACCGTCACCAAACACATCCAATAACACGAAATCATCCATATCAACAAGAGTTAATCATCAAATCATCACACAAACGCATTGGGATCCATTTCTTTACCCAGATAAGCCATGGTCACGCACTCACCTTAGGAAAAACGGTTATAACATGCGATTCAAGTTTCAGATTAAACAGAACTCAGTGGCTCTGGAAAGCTAAGACTCGGGGCTTTCCAATGATACCAAGATTGTCTTCTGCTTCCTTACAGAATGACAGAAAAACTGCCCGCAAGTTCGTTGCTCGGAACTTGAAACAGGAAATTCCAGTCTCAGAAAATATGAACGACACGTTGACATCTAAAGAACACAGAGAACGGAGATTACATCAGAAACAGGATCGAAAACCTGTTCTGAAAATTAGACAGAGAGAGATTTCCAAAGATAGGCGGGTGGTCTCCTAATTTCTTCTGGTTCAACGGGAATCCTCCCTCGAAATGGACTGATCGCAGACCCAAAACTGCAGAAACATCTCTTAGTAAAACGACAATGACTCTCGGAATACTAATCCAAATGACAAACCGATTTCTCCCAAAGCTAGATACGAGAGTTTAAAACTTACCCTAGAAGTTTTGCTCTAATACGATTCGATCTTCCCAGCCGTTCGTCTCCCCTTCTAAAATCGGACAGAACTGTTTTTCTCTCAAGAAAGTCACTTCTCTCACAATTCTCTCTAACTCTTCCGATTTTCGGCCACAAGAGCCAAAAAAACGTGATCCCCACGCTTATATAATGGAATCCTAGGGTTCCCTAAACCGATCGCCAGACCGAGCGATCAAAAACCGAACCAGGCGGTTCAATTTCAACTTGCGTCGATCGACGCAAATCACTTGTGTCGATCGACGCAACACCTAGAACCCGAGTCCTTGCGAGTCCAACCACGTGTGACGATCAACACACTGTGTCGATCGACGCACCAACCAAAAATACACATTTTGGTTCACGGGCGTTACAATTCTCCCCCACTAACACGGATTTGACCTGGAATCACACAACACCGTCTCTGCTAAGGCTAACACTCCCGTCCGAAACCCGACTAGCTTCACCCGAAAACACACCAGAATGCAACATTTTCTGGTCCACACCAGGCCTGCCCGATTGATCGCACAACAATCAAACAAGAACATGCCCGACCAACCGTAGACCTAGAGTTGAACCAATTGATCGTGCAAAAATCAAACAAGAACATGCATGACCGAGACGCTACATAAGTTACCAGGGTCATCTGAACCGAGGTTCCCAAACGCAAGTAAAATCCCTAGACTAGACACCAATCACATCAACACTCCTGACCCTACCCGGCCAGCACCACTTGAGATCCTTTCCGATCCCTGAAACCCATCTAGTCTCATACTCATAATCACATCACAGACGCTATGCTCATACCCATATACATATACACCCCTAACACTCTCAGGGTCATCACCCTGGAGATCACGGTGTATAACATACCCCTCCCATTTTCACGACCGCCGTCCATCAGGCTATCGGTATGCTCCATGCCCCTCTCACTCTCGGGACACACAGTCCGTCAAGCTATCGGCATGCAGGAGACCTCACTTGTCCCCTGAAGAGAACCTCACCTGTCCCTTCGAGATATATACAGGAAACCTCACTTGTTCCCTGGAGAGAACCTCACTTGTTCCCTGGAGAGAACCTCACTTGTCCCCTCAAGTATTCCCAGGAAACCTTACTTGTTCCCTGTGCATCTTCTGTAACGTGCCTCATAAGTACCTGTCGACAAGAATCACTTCTCGTGGTCCTCATGACATCCCCTCACCTGGAATGTCATCACATCCATGACCTATCACTAGGTCATCCGAAACAACCCAACCACCATAGGTGTTTCCATAGAGTCCCTGGAAAAGACAGTTCTAACTCACATAAAACCTCTTTTCCAGACTCTCCCTAGAAAATAGACTGATCCTAACTCACATAAGACCTCTATTTCCCAGAACCATCTAGAAAACAGACAAGTCGTAACTCCCATAGAACCTTCATTCCTAGATACACCTAGAACATGGACAAGCTCAAACTCACATAGAATTCCATTTCTAGCCATCACATACACACATGACCCACCAGTCATAAAATATAAGAACTCACATCTTATAAACACATTTAATAAGAAATCCCCATCTTATTAAATCATCAAAATGTATAATTGTTACACACTAAACGAAAACTACATCAAACATAGCCTCATGCTATCACAAACTAAAAACCAGAAAAGAAAGACAACTCAAGCAACCGCTTGCTTCTCGAACCACTTTGAGAACTTTGCCTTCATCTTCGCTTCCGGTTCCCAAGTCTCCTCCTTGACACCGTCGCAGTCCCATACGACTCTCACCAACGGTATCCTCTTCCGGCGCAGGACCTTGACTCTTCTCTCGAGAATCCTCACAGGTCTCGCCTCCAATGTCATGTTGGGCTGAAGATCCTCCAGGATCCTAGCCAATACCTCCTCAGACTTATGTAGACACTTCCGCAGCATCGAAACATGGAGGACCCATAAACCTCGGACTTAGCTTATTCTCTGAGGTAACTCCAACCGATACGCTACTGGTCCAACCCATTCCACAACCTTGAACGGACCCATAAACCTCGGACTTAGCTTATTCTCTGAAATGGATATGTTAGGACCCCTCAACATCGTTGCCTTGAGATATACCAAATCTTCCAGCTCAAACTCCAACTCCTTCTTCTTCTTATCAGCATAACTCTTCTGCAGATCCTGAACTTCCTTCATGTTCAACCTCAAGACACGGATCTTCTCCGTCGTCTCCTGAACAAAATCTACACCAAACATGCTCCTCTCCCCCACTTGAGTCCAGCATAATGGTGTACGATATGACCTTCCATATAGAGCCGCGTATGGAGCCATCCCAATACTCGCCTGGTAACTATTGTTTTACGCAAACTCAACCAGGTTCAGGTGATCTGCCCAATGACCACCGTAATCCAACACACACATCCTCAGTAAATCTTCAAGAGTCTGAATCGTCCTCTCAGACTGCCCATCCGTCTGCGGATGATATGTTGTACTCATATGCACCTTAGTGCCCATCTCAGCCTGAAATGCTCCCCAAAACTCAGATGAAAATCCCGGATTCCTGTCTGACACAATAGTTGCTGGCATACCGTGCAGCCTCACAATCTCACGCACATACTTCTTCGCCAAACTACCGCTCCATCGGTCTTCTTGATGGCAAGAAAATGTGCTGACTTAGTCAGACGATCCACAATCACCCAAATAGCATCATAGGTCCGCGACACCAGCAACTCTGTCACAAAGTCCATAGTAATCATGTCCCACTTCCACTCCGGAATAGGCAAACTCTGCAACAAACCACTCGAAACCTGATGCTCAGCCTTCACCAGCTGACACACGTTGCATGCTGCAACCTAGTAAGCCACATCCTTCTTCATCCCAACTCAGTGATAATACCGCTTCAGATCCGGATACATCTTAGTTGCCTCCGGATGAATCGATAAAATACTCGAATGAGCCTCTCTCAGAATCTCCTGCCTCAGCTCTTCATCCTTGGGTACACAAACCAGTCCATTCACAAGTATCGTCCCATTCGCCGAGACCTCATACCGCAACCTTAGAAGCATCAACCAAGCCCTGATCCTTCTCCTGAGCTACTCGAACCCTGCTCAACAAATCCGCCTGATTAGCTGCCTCTAATCCCAACGGCTCCTGTGAAATAACACACAATCTCAAGGTGCTAATCTCGCTCACCAACTCCTCCATATCACGCCCCTGAGCCGAAGCAACCCTCCTCCGACTCAACGCATCTGCAACCAGATTAGCCTTACCTGGATGGTACCCAATCTCCAGGTCATAATCTGCCGCCACCTCCATCCAGCGCCTCTATCTCTAGTTCAGCTCCGGCTGAGTGAAGAAATACTTCAGACACTTATGGTCTGTGAACACCTGCACCTTTCCGTCATAAAGATAAGATCGCCAAATCTTTAAAGAAAAAATCAGTGCAGCCAACTCCAAATCGTGAGTAGGGTAGTTGCACTCATGCTTCCTCAACTGCCTCGACACATACGCAATTACCTTCCCCTGCTGCATCAGGACACAACCCAGACCAACACCAGATGCATCCGTATATACCACGTAAGGCTCGTCCGGATCCGGCAACACCAACACTGGTAACGCCAACACCAGATGCATCCGTGTACTAGTCAGCATCTCCTTCAGCTTCTCGAAACTCTCTTCGCAAGCTGAAGACCATACAAAAGGAACATCCTTCCCCGTCAACTTCGTCATCGCCTGTGCCATACTCGCAAAACCCTTGACAAACCTCCGATAATAACCAGCTAAACCGAGAAAACTCCTAATCTCCGTGGTATTTCTCGGTCTAGGCCACCCTCTGGTAGCCTCAATCTTAGCCGCATCCGCAAAAAACTCCCTCTGCAGACACCACATGGCCAAGAAAACCCATTTCCCACTGCCAGAAACTGCATTTGCTCAACTTCGCATACAACTTCTGCTCCCGCAGCTTCTCCATAACCGCCCTCAGATAAACCTCATGCTCCTCAGGACTCCTCGAATACACCCGAATATCATCAATGAAGAAGATCACAAACTCATCCAGATACTCCTAGAACACCCCGTTCATCAACCTCATGAACGCTGTTGGCGCATTTATCAACCCGAAAGGCATCACCATGAACTCAGAATGCCCATACATTATCTCCGATGACAATCCAGATGAACCCTGTACTGATCTAGCCAATCCATCCCCATAATGACATCGTACATCTCCACCGGACTAATAATCAAATCTGCTGGCATCAACTCTCCTGCCACCAGAATAACCACACCCCGAGCCCACCCGAAAATAGCCAAAGGCTTCCCTCTGGAAACTCTAACTACTCCCGACTGCTCACCGGAATCGCTCCGGATACCGCTGCTCTCCGCATACTCCGGCGTAATGAAGCAATTCATTGCTCCAGAATCAAACAAAACATGGGACTCACACCCGTCCACTACTAAGATCCCTGCACAATTCCCATGTGCCTAAGAACCTTAACATTCTATCCCGAGACTCATCCTTCCTAGGACCGCTCGCCAACCTGTGATACATGCTCCCATACCCGAAGCATCCCTGACCACCCCGAGCCCTCTGACTCGGTCCCGAAGTGCTTTCCCACTTCCTCTTCTGTCCTTGTGCAGGCCTACCGTCCTTGCTCGGACCTACCTGCTGCTGCGACCTCCACTACTGAATAGGCAGACTAACCACCACCACCTGCTCTCTCAGGTTCTCCTCAATCGCCGCAGCAATCTCAAATCAGCTCGAAGTCCTCTCAAGAACCTCCTCATCTAGGCCTACTCGCCCCATGCCTCCATCTGCATGAACCAGAAGTCAACCGAAATCTGCGTCGAACTCCCTCACTGACCGGTCACCCAGAGTCCACTCCAAAAGCCTCTACTCTAACCGATCCACCGGCTCCTGCGGAAAGAACTTGGCATTAGACTCTGCCAAAAAGTCCTCTCAGGCCACAACACCTCTCCACCTTCCTGGCCACAACACCTCTCCACTAGAGATGCGCCTCACTATCTAGATAATGCACTGCCAGGTCTACTCGGTATAGAGAGGAACTACTCATCCCTTCGAGAGAACTACTCATCTCTCAGTTAAGTACTAGGTAACTACTCATACCCAAGTACAATGCAATACCATCCACTACGGTCTTAACCACCACTATAGATCAACTCACATGATCTCTAAGGTCTGCATCTAGTCCTATGCACATAGCCATGTCTCAGACATTGATTACTCTCAACTCATAGCTCATAACCACACCACTCCCACTCTCAGGATCACATCCTTTGAGCTATCAGTGCACCATACCACTCACACTCTCAGAACACACCGTCCGTCGAGCTAGCAGTACATAGGAGAATTCCTTATCCCCTCCAGAGAAGTACTCATCTCGTAGTATTACTAAGGGAAATCCTCATCCCCAGTAACACCCACAAAGAAATCCTCATCCCATCGAGAAAAATACTCCTCTCTCAGTATTAGTAAGGGAAATCCTCATCCCTTAGTAACACTCAGGGAAATCCTCATCCATCCTGTAAAAATCCTCATCTCCAAATGAGTTATTCCGGAAAATCCTCATTCCCTAGAGAAATCAATTCTTAACGCCTATAGCTTCTCTGACTAGAACTACCTCACTTGGTCTCCAAATTATAAGGAATACGCATCTTCTGCATGTGCTTCATCCTCCCAAGATAAGATGGAAACTCATCCGCAACCGCAACCCTCAGCTGCACCCCAGCCCCTCATGCCTGCACACCAGCCACACCCGGCTGCATCCCAGCCATACTTGGCTGCACGCCAGCCATACCCGGCTGCACTCCCGGAGCCTGACCCTGAGCCGGCACCCCTCCTGGTAACCGCTCCAAGATCACCTATAGCAAACTTGCCAGACGATCATCTCGGTCCTGGGCTAACTCTGCGACAGCACCCGCCGCAACACTGGTCATACCGGGACCCTCACTAGTCCCACCAGTCCTCACACTAGCACTCACACTAGCCAAAACCCACGGACTCCTCCTGAAACGTCTGCGAATCTGCCACCTGCTCCCTCGCGGAACCCTGGGCCACAAACACTACAGCAGACTCACTCACAAGTCCTCGCCCGCACCAACGTCCACGACCACCACGGCCTCCACAATCACTACGGCCTCTATCTCCATCAACTCTAGCCATCTCTCTCTGCACTACCCACATCAGAAACTCTAGTACCTCTAACCATTTCTCTTCACTACCGGAAGCAGAAACTAAGCATACTAGAAAGCTATAAAAGTCAAACCACACATACCGGGGAATCTCTTTGAAGGCTCGAAAAGATGATCTAGGACTCCAAACCCACACAACAATCAATTGACAAACTCACATAATCAATAAATCAAGTCCACCCGCCCTAGAACCATAAGGGCTCTGATACCAAACTGAAACAATCGAACCCGTTTTTTTTTTTTAACAGTTCAACATTGGACCCGAATTAACATTCCTATAAATTCTAATCATCAATATCCAATCAAGACAAATCAATCCAGGAGAATAACAAAATCATTCAATAGTCAATAATTATCAAATAACCAACAGTAATTCAACCATTCCAAGTTCATAATCCAATAACTTAACAAGTCTAGCAAAAGCATAAAACACCCAATTGAGACACTAGATCATCCCCTCTTCCTTGCCTTAATTCCACGATAACACTTTCTCTTTACCTGAATCACATGGTTATAAGAGATGCGTGAGTATTATCACAAATACTCAGTGATGCGGTCATCCCATCTACTTGGCTATACACATAGGCATAAGCAAAAGATACAATACCAAGATGAACAATCAACACGCATAACACAACAATCACACGAGAAACAGTCAATACGTCAAACTGACGGTAATCAAAATTGTGTGTCGATCTCCTGCATAGAAACCGTCAACAAACACATCCAATAACACAAAATCATCCATATAAACAAGAATCAATCATCAAATCATCACACAAACGCATTGGGATCCATTTCTTTACCCAGATAAGGCATGGTCACGCACTCACCTTAGGAAAAACATTTATAACACGCGTTTCAAATTTTAGATTAAACCGAACCCAATGGCTCTGGAAAGCTACGACTCGGAGCTTTCCAATGATACTAAGATCGACTTCTGGGTCCTTACAGAACGACGGGAAAACAGCCCGCAAGTTCGTTGCTCGGAACTGGAAACAGGAAATTCCAGTCTCAGAAAACATGAACGACACGTTGACATCTAAAGAACACAGAGAATGGATATTACATTGAAAACAGGATCGGAAACCTGTTCCGAAAACTAGACAAAGAGAGCTTTCCATAGACAGGTGGATAGTCTCCTAAGTCCTTCTGGTTCATTGGGAATCCTCCCTCGAAATGGATTGATCACATACCCTAAACTGCAGAAACATCTCTTAGTAAAACGATGATAACTCTCGGAATACTAATCCAAATGATAAACTGGTTTCGCCCAAAGCTAGATAAGAGAGTTTAAAACTTACCCTAGAAGTTTCGCTCTAATCTGATCCGATCTTTCCAGCCGTTCGTCTCCCCTTCTAAAATCGGACAGAACTGTTTTTTCTCTCAAGAAAGTCACTTCTCTCACAATTCTCTATAACTATTCCGATTTTCGGCCAAAAAAGCCATAAAACGCGATCCCCACGCTTATATAGTGGAATCCTAGGGTTCCCTAAACCGATTGCCAGATCGAGTGATCAAAAACCGAACCAGATGGTTCAATTTCACTTGTGTCGATCGACGCAAATCACTTGTGTAGATCGATGCAACACCCAGAACCCGACTCTTTGCGAGTCCAGCCACGTGTGTCGATCGACACACACACTGTGTCGATCGACGCACCAACCAAAAATACACATTTTAGTTCACGGGCGTTTCAGCCAGTGCGCGAGTTGTTGTATACTTGTACACGAAAGCACTCTGAATTCTTCACCGTTGTAGTTCGTAAACACCATTCTTCATCTTTGACGACATTTCAACACATATCTATCTCTCTCACTCTTGGTTGTTGAGAAGGCAAAATAACTTTTATGTGCACCTCTCTCAACAAAAGCTTTCACTTCCTTCTTATTATTGAATTCTTAACCAACTTTCAAATCCATACCATCTTCCGATCTCTAACCAAACTGATCCCTTCCTTCCTCTTCACTTGGAATATATTCATGCTCCATATTGTTATCCATACTCTTATCCGAAGAGTAATCCTTTCCGTTATCTTCATCATCACTTGAAGATATATTTTCAAACTCACCACGACCATCATTATCCATTGGCTCATACTGTTCTTTCAATGGTGTTTCGTAAAGAGTAAGAACACCATCATTGCCACAACCTCTAGGAACTCCTTCCTCGTAATTCAAACCAACTGAACTACCTTCCTCTCTACCTGAAACTAGACCCTTCCCCTTCTCCAACTGATTCCTTCTTGAAACTATACCCTTCTCCACATGCAATACACTTTTACATTTATTTGCATCCATCAACGTTAGATAAACATAAACGTCATCATCATCGACGATATATGATTTTCTCAAAGGTCTCGTGTCCAATGGTATGAAACTCAATTTCAATTCTGCCTTAGCTGAATCATTCCCAACCTTCTTGCATACACTTTTCAATAACATCGAATAACTAATCTCCTCCGCAGATAAACTCTTGAACAATAGTGGGTACATGCGATCTTCTGCTGAAATCCACTCATACACATCTCTGTTCTTTACATAATGTCTTCCATAATCAAAATATATGTTTGTGCTCATTGTCTCCTGAAATAAAAACAACTAAATCAGTCATTTCAGTTGTACTCAATTGTACTCAGTGTTCCTATTATCAGTAGTACCCAGTTGTACTCAGTGTTCCCAATTCTACCTAGTGCTTCATAAACGCAGTAGTACCCAATTGTACTCAGTGTTCCTATTATCAATAGTACCCAGGTGTACTCAGTGTTCCCTATTATAAGTAGTACCCAGTTTTATCTAGTATTTCATAAATGCAGTATTACCCAGTTGTACTCAGTGTTCCTATTATCAGTGGTACCCAGTTGTACTCAGTGTTCCCTATTATCAGTAGTACCCAGGTTTATCTAGTGTTTCCTAAACGCAGTAGTACCCAGTTGTTCTAAGTCTGCCTTTTTCAATTCTGGCCCTAGATTCACTAATCCTCTACGATCCAAGATAATGGGAGATAATCCCAAATCCAGTTGAATATCTTCCAACTTGCGGAGTGTTATCTATTCAGATGCATATACAAGTGTTGTTCTATAGATAACACTCTTTTTGCTCCATTTTACATCTTTTTGATGATAAAACCTGTTAAGACCTTAAAATCTACAAATACAAGAAAACTACCTCTTTTGGTCAAAAAACTTTATTAATATATGTAAAAATCATAGTAAAATAGATAGTAAAAGTGGTAAAATATAGGATATATCAACTCCCCCAGACTTAGTTTTTGCTTGTCCTCAAGCAAACAAATGTCAAGAATTGAGAAGAGGTTTGAAATTCGGAGGAACTCACATATCTTTTGGATCTTTGTGTCAAATTCTAAACCTGTAATCCACATGAAACAAAGTTAGCTCATAGACGTTGTCATCTTCTTCCATCACGAATTCACAACATGTCCATACTCTAAATTTATGTCCCTGCAAAAATCTCAACTTCAACTCAATTGACTCATTCTACTCTCCTAGATTTATTGAAGACTCCTCATCAAAAACATCATTCAAGGAATACGGGCTAGGTATTGGGAAAGGCTGATTTTAGTGGTGAGGTTAAAAGTGTTTAGGGTTACCATAGACTCCGGGTGCGAGATATTATGCAAAATCGCAAGAGAGAATGGACTTGTTGATGTCCACAATTTCTCAACCACTTCTTCACGTCTTTCTCCCCCAGACTTAGATCTTCCTCCGGGAATCACTGTAAATCTCTTCTACTCGTCTCTCCTTTGTATCATGAAATATTCCTTGGGTATTCATCGGCCATAAGACTCTTAGACAACCGTGTTCCTTTCCCTTAAATTTTTTTTTTCTTTTATTTTCTTTTGAAAGAGGGAAAACGGTATCTCTTTGATATGAGTCAAGTAAAGGCATGAAATGTTACCGTGTTTTTAAGCATCCAAGGTTCGGCCAAGCTCTTTGTAAATCGTTCTTTGTACTCCTCCATTCTTTACCAGATCGTTGCATCTCTTAGTGATTGGAAAATTGCGTCGATCCTTTTCTCTCTGACGTTTTTACACATATCTACAAGTATGAAACTAAAAGAGAATGTATGATGTCTGAAAGAAGGTAAAGGATTTTAGGTAGGGTACCAACTAAAGATGAGCTGGCCATTCATGACAACAAAGAGTGGTAAAAAAGGATAAGATGTCATGAATGTGTGATTCGTTTCCTTGATCTAACATCCGTAATAAGAAATAATCAAAAACCATATTAGTACTCCAAATATAGAGTCAAAATCATATCCATCAAAACAGTTGCAAGTAGAAATTTTCTGGACGAAAACTCCATCATGAGGTTTCTGAATCGATTGTCATGAATAAACCCTGCAACAATGGTCACATAATTTTCGAAATCAAAACGTCAATCCTAGGAAAGTGTCATAATTCCTATCTTATTATTTTTGTAAAAACAATTTTTTTATTTTTTTTCTATTTTGAAAATAAATTTTAAAAAATCTTTTTTTTAAAAAACATAAAAACCAAACACGAACAAACGTGTTAGTAACAACAATCCCCCTAGACATAAATTACACCGTCTCCGGTGTAAAATTAAATCAAATTAAGAGAGTAATGATGAAAATTCATTTGAAAAGAATAATCAAAAAGATAGAGAATAAAATGATAGTACCGGTATGCTGAGCTATTTTCGGCAAAAATCTTAGGTTGTCGCGATCAATCTTAGATCTTCGTTTTTTTTTAGCATTTGGTATCCCGTATGAATCGAAACCATGCTTTGTATCTCCAACGTCTCCTCTTTTCTATCACATCTCTTTTGAATGGAGGATAATGTTTAAGACGATTGAATTGTGCGTCCACAATGAAATCTCTTGGAAATCATGTTTAAGAGCAACATATCCTTACAAAAACAATTGAAATCACTAGTTAAATTCATCTTGGATCAAAGTCCTCAATACAATTGTATTGAATTCCAAGTCCAAGGGAAAAAAAAATAGATAATAAACAAATAAAAAATCAATGAATTAATCCAAATTATTAAAAACTATCAATCTAAGTGAAATCAATTAATTGATATGTAAAGATGTGAAAATTATTTTTAAAACCATTTAAATCTAACCAATATTCTAATTTCTAATGCAAAAATTCATGAAAGAAATATTTTTTAGTTAAATAATCATTAATATGCAAAAATAAATTGGTTCGTAAAATTATGTGTGAAAAATGGTTGAAAAATAATTAAAACAGTGAAAAACAAAAATTAACGTTATTGTCACCAAACGGTTAGGTGGTCGTCTCGGTGGTTCGATGGTGGTTTGGTGGTCCATGGCTCGTGACTCCGGTGGTGCGGTGGTTGGTGGTGATGCGGTTCGGCCAAAACCGGTCTAGGTGTCAGGTGGCTAGTCGCGGTCAAGGGTGGTCCGAGACATGGCTCGAGCCTAGGTGGTTCACGGCACGAGACGGTGGCTTGTGGATTTGGAGTCGCGGTGCAATGGCATACCGGTCATGGTATCGGTCGGCGGTGTGGGCCGGTATCGGGTGGGTCGAGACGGCTCGAGTCGCGGGAAGGTAAGGAGATCGGGTGGATGGTGTCGCAGGAAGGGTGGATGATCGGGCGGATGGTGTCGCGGGAAGGGTGGATGATCGGGCGGGGTGTGGCGGAAACTTGCCTCGGTACCGGTCAGTACCGTGGGTCAGTATTATACCGCAGGAAGTTGCGGTGATGCGATAGGCTGCGGCGTGGATTGCGGCAAGAGGCAGGGTGATCGGGGCAGGTGAAATCGCCCCGATACCGGTCGGGTGAGGTGACCTACACGCGAGACCGGTATCGGCTCGGGGGTTGCTTGCGTTATGCGGGAAGGATCGGGGTAATCGGTCCTCGGTACCGGTCGCGATTTCTGACCAGTACTCGTGTCTGTAATCGGGCACTTGTGACGCAGGACGATCGGGATGCAGTACCGGTCGAGTCCGTCGGTCGATACTTCGTCTGCTCGGTCCTTGGTCCTGGGAAGGATTTCTCGATCACGGTCCATGCGTTTTTCGACAACCTTTTTCTTCGTCTATACACATCGGATTTGAGATCCGAAAGATGCTAATCATGTGCTGATTTTTCCTATAGCTTCATAAGACTGTCTTCTTTGTGCTCGCCAAATTTCAAAAACGTCCATGCTGATATGGTACTCCGTTCATTCCATGAACTGAACAAGTCATGTTCTATCTCCTTTTCATCGTTCTTCTTAAAAACACATTTGTTTGTATTTTTATAAATTTTTGTAAAAGCCTGAAAAATTCATATATAGATAAAATAATGAATAACATTGTTTAGAAAAATCAAATCAAATCCAAAAACTTAGAATAAGTAGATAAATAAAGTCAAAACATAAATATAGGTTGCCTCCCATAAAGCGCTTGTTTTAAATCTTATACCTCGACTCCTTGGGTTTTTAGAATTGTGGAAGGTCTTCTAAAGGCTTGAGGTTGTCTTTAGCATGTGAATGAGGTCTCCTTAAGTCGTGTTCTCCATCTTCATCGATTTGGTTTGGCTCATTGATCGACACTTCTCTTTTCTCCGAAGGAATATATCGAGTTTGTTTTGCTCAAAAACCCGGCAGTGCGGCATAGTGATAGACACGAGTGTCTATGTTAGTGAAGGATATTCGTTGTAGAGGATAATCCATGATAGCTCCAGCGGTTGCCAAGAATGGTCTTCCAAGGATGAAAGGTGTTGAACAATTGTTCATACTCGCCACTTCAAAGTCTACCGGAATAATACAATTGTGGATTTCGCCTAATGAAAGTGTAGATGCACCATTGGCGAGTGCAATGTGTATCCGTGATGGCCGAAGGTTGGTGATCTTCATCAGTCTCACAAGAGATTCTGAAAGAACGTTGATTCCGGCTCCCGAATCACAAAGTGCATCATCAAATTTGAAACCACGAATAGAGCAAGTGATGGTGAAAGGACTTAGATCGAGGGTCTTGCAAAGGATCTTAAAGTACTTGTGAGGATTCCTAGCTCGATCAAATAGCTCCTCAATCATGAAATCTTCTTCTTTGCTTTGTGAGAAACACTTTCTCAAAGATGGTCATTCTCGCCATGCTTCTTCAAAGGATAACTCTTGAGGGAGTTCTTTCACAAGTGAATTGAATACTTCTAGCATCTCATCACTTATGAAACGTGTCCTCTTGGTGAACCTTTCGGTAAACTTGAATCCTTTAGGGGGTGGTTTTACCGAAATTCTCGCCGTAAGCTTTCCTTGGCTTGTATTCGCCTTCTTCAATGGTCTTGAGACTTCATCTTCGTCTTGAGTAGAGGTGGACTCATCCTTTTTAAGGGGTGTAAGGGTGCAGCAATTAGCTTTGGGTGTAGACTCTTCTTCTATTGTTTCTAATCGAAGGCAAATTTGCACCGTTTCTTCGATTTTCTTCAAACGATCATCTAGTTGCTTCACGCGGTTGGAAGTATTGATTGTTTCTTCTCCTGGCTTTGTTGTTGTGTCAATGAGCTTCGTGTTATGGCATTCAAGGTCAAAACGAACAGCATTAAGAGTTTGTACCGTTAGCCTATTATCGTTCTCCAATTCTTCTACTTTTGAGGTGAGTTCGCCGCGAATGATTTTGACTTCTCCCATGATTTGGGCAGCTTGGTAGGAAGTTGAGTTGATTATTAAGCTTTCCAACGTCTTCTTTAGTGTCCGTTACCGTTTCTTCCAATTGGTCATAAGTTTGATCAATCTTATACTTAATATCGACAATATCGTCTTTATCTTCGTGTAGAATACTTGTATGAATCTCTTCTATCTCCTCCAATTAGACCAAGCGTGTTTCAATTTTCTCAAATTGAACAATAAGGACATCAAACCTCTCCTTAAGAGATGAGTTGATTGTTTCGATCTTTACATCGGCTACGTGGATGACCGTTTTAGTGTCTTCCATGAAGCGATGCATCAAGGCTTCGAAAGTTTCTTCTTGGTGGTTTGAGTGGGGACAGTGGTGGGACTGTGGCGAAGGTGGCGGAAGGATGTGATGAGGATGAGGACGACTTCTCCTCTATAAGCTTCCCAAGGTCGATACAAGATTGGATTTTACCGATTGTTGTGAGAAAGTGGCGGTTGATGGAATTCATGAGGTATGGGGATGTAATCTCCAACTTTTCACGAGGGTAAGGACTCGCCATTCTCCTAGGATTGTGATGCTCCATTGATAAATCTCTGAAACACACACATATATTAATAAAGCTTTTCGACCAAAAGAAATAGTTTTTTCGTATTTGTATATTTTAAGGTCTTAACAGGTTTTATCATCAAAAAGATGTAAAATGGAGCAAAAATAGTGTTATCTATAGAACAACACTTGTATATGCACTGAATAGATAACACTCCGCAAGTTGGAAGATATCCAACTAGATTCGGGATTATCTCCCATTATCTTGGATCGTAGAGGATTAGTGAATTTCGGGCCAGAATTGAAAAATACAGACTTAGAACAACTGGGTACTACTGCGTTTAGGAAACACTAGATAAAACTGGCTACTAGTGATAACTGGGTACTACTGCGTTTAGGAAACACTAGATAAACCTGGGTACTACTGATAATAGAGAACACTGAGTACAACTGGGTACTACTGATAATAGGAACACTGAGTACAAATGGGTACTACTGCGTTTATGAAACACTAGGTAAAACTGGGTACTACTAATAATAGGAAACATTGAGTACAACTGGGTACTACTGATAATAGGAACACTGAGTACAACTGAGTACAATTGATATGACTGATTTAGTTGTTTTTTTTGTTTTTATTTCAGGAGACAATGAGCACAAGCATACATTATGTAAAGAACGGAGATGGGTATAAATGGATTTCAGCAGAAGATCGCATGTACGCACTATTGTTCAAGAGTTTATCTGCGGAGGAGATTAGTTATTCGATATTATTGAAAAGTGTATGCAAGAAGGTTGGGATAGATTCAGCTTCGGCAGAACTGAAATTGAGTTTCATACCATTGGACACGAGACCTTAAGGGAAAATCATATATCGTCGATGATGATGACGTTTATGTTTATCTAACGTTGATGGATGCAAATAAATGTAAAAGTGTATTGCATGTGGAGAAGAGTCTAGTTTCAAGAAGGAATCAGTTGGAGAAGGAGAATAGTCTAGTTTCAGGTAGAGAGGAAGGTAGTTCAGTTGGTTTGAATTACGAGGAAGGGGTTCCTAGAGGTTGTGGCAATGCTGGTGCTCTTACTCTTTACAAAACACCATTGAAAGAACAGTATGAGCCAGTGGATAATGATGGTCGTGGTGAGTTTAAAAATATATCTTCAAGTGATGATAAAGATAACAGAATGGATTACTCTTCGGATAAGAGTATGGATAACAATATGGAGCATGAATATATTCCAAGTGAAGAGGAAGGAAGGGATCAGTTTGGTCAGAGATGGGAAGATGGTATAGATTTGAAAGTTGGGCAAGAATTCAATAATAAGAAGGAAGTAAAAGCTTTTGTTGAGAGAGGTGCACATAAAAGTTGTTTTGCCTTCTCAACAACCAAGAGTGAGAGAGATAAATATGTGTTGAAATGTCGTCAAAGGTGCAGAATGTTGTTTACGAACTACAACGGTGAAGAATTTAGAGTGCTTTCGTGAACCAAAATGTGTATTTTTGGTTGGTGCGTTGATCGACACAGTGTGTGTGTGTGTTGATCGACACACATGGTTGGACTTGCGAGGAGTCGGGTTCTGGGTGTTGCGTCGATCGACACAAGTGATTTGCGTCGATCGACGCAAGTTGAAATTGAACCGTCTGGTTCAGTTTTTGATCGCTCGGTTTGGCGATTAGTTTAGGGGGCGATCGGTTTAGAAAACCCTAGGGTTCCATTATATAAGAGTGGGGATCGCGTTTTGTGTCTCTTTTGGCTGAAAACCAGAAGAGTTAGAGAGAATTGTGAGAGAAGTGACTTTCTTGAGAGAAAAACAGTTATGTCCGATTTTAGAAGGGGAGACGAACGGCTGAGAAGATCGGATCTGATTGGAGAGAAACTTCTAGGGTAAGTCCTCTACTCTTGTATCTAGTTTTGGGCGAAATCGGTTTGTCATTTGGATTAGTATTCCAAGAGTTATCGTCGTTTTACTAAGAGATGTTTCTGCAGTTTTGGATCTACGATCAGTCCATTTCGAGGGAGGATTCCCATTGTACCAGAAGGACTTAGGAGACCATCCGCCTGTCTATGGAAAGCTCTCTCTGTCTAGTTTTCAGAAAAGGTTTCTCATCCTGTTTCTGATGTAATATCTGTTCTCTGTGTTCTTTAGATGTCAACGTCTCGTTAATGTTTTCTGAGACTGGAATTTCCTGTTTCCAGTTCCGAACAACGAATTTGCGGGCTGTTTTTCCGTCGTTTTGTAATGACCCAGAAGACGATCTTGGTATCATTGGAAAGCCCCGAGTCTTAGCTTTCTAGAGCCACCAGGTTCGGTTTAATCTAAAATTTGAAACGCGTGTTATAAATGTTTTCCCTAAGGTGAGTGTGTGACCATTCCTTATCTAGGTAAAGGAATGGATCCCAATGCGTTTGTGTGGTGATTTAATGATTGATTCTTGTTGATATGGATGATTTTGTGTTATTGGATGTGTTTGTTGACGGTTTCTGTGCAGGATATCGACACACAATTTCGATAACCGTCAGTTTGACGTATTGATTGTTTCTCGTGTGATTGTTGTGTTATGCGTGTTGATTGTTCATCTTGGTATTGTATCTTTTGCTTATGCCTATGTGTATAGCCAAGTAGATGGGATGACCGCATCACTGAGTATTTGTGATAATACTCACGCATCTCTTATAACCATGTGATGCAGGTAAAGAGAAAGTGTGATCGTGGAATTAAGGCAAGGAAGAGGAGATGATCTAGTGTCTCAATTGGGTGTTTTATGCTTTTGCTAGACTTGTTAAGTTGCTGGATTGTGAACTTGGAATGGTTGAATTGCTATTGGTTATTTGATAATTATTGACTATTGAATGGTTTTGTTATTCCGCTAGATTGGTTTGTCTTGATTGGATATTGAGGATTAGCATTTATGGGAATGTTAATTCGGGTCTAACGTTGAACTGTTTAAAAAAAAAAAACGGGTTGGGTTGTTTCAGTTTGGTATCAGAGCCCTTATGGTTCTAGGGCGGGTGCACTTGATTTATTGATTATGTGAATTAATCAATTGATTGTTGTGTAGGTTTGGAGTCCTAGATCATCTTCTTCGAGCCTTCAAAGAGATTCCCCAGTATGTGTTGTTTGACTTTTCTAGCTAGTATGGTTAGTGTCTGCTTCCGGTAGTGAAGAGAAATGGTTAGAGGTACTAGAGTTTCTGCTATGGGTAGTGCAGAGAGAGATGGCTAGAGTTGCTGGACATAGAGGCCGTAGTGATTGTGGAGGCCGTGGTGGTCGTGGACGTGGGTGCGGGCGGGGACTTGTGAGTGAGTCTGTTGCAGTGTGTGTGGCCCAGGGTTCTGCGAGGGAGCAGGTGGCAGATTCGTAGACGTTTCAGGAGGGGTCCGTGGGTTTAGCTAGTGTGATTACTAGTGTGAGGACTGGTGGGACTAGTGAGGGTCCCGGTATGACCAGTGTTGCGGCGGGTGCTGTCACGGGGTTAGCCCAGGGCCGAGATGATCGTCTAGCGAGTTTGCTATAGTTGATCTTGGAGCGGTTATCGGGAGGGGTGCCGGCTCAGGGTCTGGCTCCGGGAGTGCAGCCGGGTATGGCTGGCGTGCAGCCCGATATGGCTGGGATGCAGCCGGGTGTGGCTAGTGTGCAGCCGGGAGGGGCTGGGGTGCAGCCGAGGGTTGGAGTACATGCAGAAGATGCGTATTCCTTATAATTTGGAGACCAAGTGAGGTCGTTCTAGTCAAAGAAGCTATAGGCGTTAAGAATTGATTTCTCTAAGGAATGAGGATTTTCCCGAATAACTCATTTGGAGATGAGGATTTCTCGATGAGGGATGAGGATTTTCCTGAGTGTTACTGAGGAATGAGGATTTCCCTTAGTAATACTGAGAGAAGAGTATTTTTCTCGATGGGATGAGGATTTCCATGTGGGTGTTACTGGGGATGAGAATTTCCCTTAGTAATACTACGAGATGAGTACTTCTCTGGAGGGGATGAGGATTTCCCCTATATACTGCTAGCTCAACAGACGGTGTATTTTGAGAGTGTGAGTGGTATGGTGCACTGATAGCTCAAAGGATGTGATCCTGAGAGTGGGAGTGGTGTGGTTATGAGTTATGAGTTGAGAGTAATGAATGTCTGAGACGTGGCTATGTGCATAGGACTAGATGCAGATCTTAGAGATCATGTGAGTTGATCTATATACTGCTAGCTCGACAGACGGTGTGTTCTGAGAGTGTGAGTGGTATGGTGCACTGATAGCTCAAAGGATGTGATCCTGAGAGTGGGAGTGGTGTGGTTATGAGTTATGAGTTGAGAGTAATCAATGTCTGAGACGTGGCTATGTGCATAGGACTAGATGCAGACCTTAGAGATCATGTGAGTTGATCTATACTGGTGGTTGAGACCGTAGTGGATGGTATTGCATTGTACTTGGGTATGAGTAGTTACCTAGTACTTAACTGAGAGATGAGTAGTTCTCTCGAAGGGATGAGTAGTTCCTCTCTATACCGAGTAGACCTGGCAGTGCATTATCTAGATGGTGAGGCGCACCTCTCGTGGAGAAGTGTTGTGGCCAGGAAGGTGGAGAGGTGTTGTGGCCTGCGAGGACTTTTTGGCAGAATCTAATGCCAAGTTCTTTCCGCAGGAGCCGGTGGATCGGTTAGAGTAGAGGCTTTTGGAGTGGACTCTGGGTGACCGGTCAGTGAGTGAGTTCGATGCAGATTTCGGTTGACTTCTGGTTCATGCGGATGGAGGCATGGGGCGAGTAGGCCTAGGTGAGGAGGTTCTTGAGAGGACTTCGAGCTGATTTGAGATTACTGCGGCGATTGAGGAGAACCTGAGAGAGCAGGTGGTGGTGGTTAGTCTGCCTATTCAGCAGTGGAGGTCGCAGCAGCAGGTAGGTCCGAGCAAGGACGGTAGGTCCGAGCAAGGACGGTAGGCCTGCACAAGGACAGAAAAGGAAGTGGGAAAGCACTTCGGGACCGAGTAAGAGGGTTCAGGGTGGTCAGGGATGCTTCGGGTGTGGGAGCATGGATCACAGGTTGGCGAGTGGTCCTAGGAAGGATGAGTTTCGGGATAGAATGTTAAGGTTCTTAGGCACATGGGAATTGTGCAGGGACCTTAGTAGTGGGCGGGTGTGAGTCCCATGTTTTGTTCGATTCTGGAGCAACGAATTGCTTCATTACTCCGGAATGTGCGGAGAGCAGCGGTATCCGGAGCGATTCCGGTGAGCAGTGGAGAGTAGTTAGAGTTTCCGGAGGGAAGTCTTTAGCTATTTTCGGGCGGGCTCGGGACGTGGATATTCTGTTGGCAGGAGAGTTGATGCCAGCAGATTTGATTATTAGTCCGGTGGAGCTGTACGATGTCATTCTGGGGATGGATTGGCTGGATCGGTACAGGGTTCATTTGGATTATCGTCGGGGATGCGGTATGGGCATTATGAGTTCGTGGTGATGCCTTTCAGGTTGATAAATGCGCCAGCAGCGTTCATGAGGTTGATGAACGGGGTGTTCTAGGAGTATCTGGAGGAGTTTGTGATCATCTTCATTGATGATATTCTGGTGTATTCGAGGAGGGCGAATCTGGAGAAGCTGCGGGAGCAGAAGTTGTATGCAAAGTTGAGCAAGTGCAGTTTCTGGCAGCGAGAGATGGGTTTTCTTGGCCATGTGGTGTCTGCAGAAGGAGTTTCTGCGGATGCGGCTAAGATTGAGGCTACCAGAGGGTGGCCTAGACCGAGGAATGCCACAGAGATCAGGAGTTTTGCGAGTATGGCGCAGGCGATGACAAAGTTGACGGGGAAAGATGTTTCTTTTATATGGTCTTCAACTTACGAGGAGAGTTTCGGGAAGCTGAAGGAGATGCTGACTAGTACACCAGTGTTGGCGTTGCCGGATCCGGATGAGCCTTATGTGGTGTATACGGATGCATCTAATGTTGGTCTGGGTTGTGTCCTGATGCAGCAAAGGAAGGTAATTACGTATGCTTCGAGGCAGTTGAGGAAGCATGAGTGCTACTACCCTACTCACAATTTGGAGTTGGCTGCAATGATTTTTTCTTTAAAGATTTGGCGATCTTATCTTTAAAGGTGCAGGTGTTCACAGACCATAAGAGTCTGAAGTATTTCTTCACTCAGTCGGAGCTGAACCAGAGACATAGGCGCTGGATGAAGTTGGTGGCAGATTATGACCTGGAGATTGGGTACCATCCAGGTAAGGCTAATCTGGAGCGTGATGCGTTGAGTCGGAGGAGGGTTGCTTCGACTCAGGAGCGTGATATGGAGGAGTTGGTGAGTGAGATTAGCACCTTGAGGTTGTGTGCTATTTCACAGGAGCCATTGGGATTAGAGGTAGCTAATCAGGTGGATTTGCTGAGCAGGGTTCGAGTAGCTCAAGAGAAGGATCAGGGCTTGGTTGATGCTTCTAAGGTTGCGGGTTCAAAGTATGAGGTCTCGGCGAATGGGACGATACTTGTGAACGGACGGGTTTGTATACCCAAGGATGAAGAGCTGAGGCAGGAGATTCTGAGAGAGGCTCATTCGATTATTTTGTCGATTCATCCGGGGCGACTAAGATGTACCGGGATCTGAGACGATATTATCACTGGGTCAGGATGAAGAAGGATATGGCTAACTGGGTTGCAGCATTCAACGTGTGTCAGCTGGTGAAGGTTGAGCATCAGGTTCCGAGTGGTTTGTTGCAAAGTTTGCTTATTCCGGAGTGGAAGTAGGACATGATTACCATAAACTTTGTGACAGGGTTGCCGGTGTCGCGGACCTATGATGCTATTTGGGTGATTGTGGATCGTCTGACTAAGTCAGCATATTTTCTTGCCATCAAGAAGACCGATGGAGCGGCAGTTTTGGCTAAGAAGTATGTGCGTGAGATTGTGAGGCTGCACGGTGTGCCAGCGAGTATTGTGTCAGAGAGGGATCCGAGATTTGCTTCTGAGTTTTGGAGAGCATTTCAGGCTGAGATGGGCACTAAGGTGCATATGAGTACAGCATATCATCCGCAGACGGATGGGCAGTCTAAGAGGACGATTCAGATTCTTGAAGATTTACTAAGGATTACGGTGGTCATTGGGCAGAGCACCTGAACCTAGTTCAATTTGCGTATAACAATAGTTACCAGACGAGTATTGGGATGGCTCCAGCGCGGCTCTGTATGGAAGGCCATGTCGTACACTATTATACTGGACTCAAGTGGGGGAGAGGAGCATGTTTGGTGCAGATTTTGCTCAGGAGACGACGGAGAAAATCCGTGTCTTGAGGTTGAACATGAAAGAGGCTCCGGATCGGCAGAAGAGTTATGCTGATAAGAGGAGGAAGGAGCTAGAGTTTGAGCTGGGAGATCTGGTGTATATCAAGGCAGCGATGTTGAGGGGTCCTAACATATCCATTTCAGAGAATAAGCTAAGTCCGAGGTTTGTGGATCCGTTCAAGGTTGTGGAACGGGTTGGACCAGTAGCTTATCGGTTGGAGTTAGCTCAGAGTATGAAGTCTTTTCATAAAGTCTTCCATGTTTCGATGCTGCGGAGTGCTGCATGAGTCTGAGGAGGTGTTGGCTAGGATCCCAGAGGATCTTCAGCCCAACATGACGTTGGAGGCGAGACCTATGAGGATTCTCGAGAGGAGAGTCAAGGTCCTGCGCCGGAGGAGGATACCGTTGGTGAGAGTCGTGTGGGACTGCGACTGTGTCGAGGAGGAGAATTGGGAACCGGAAGCGAAGATGAAAGCAAAGTTCTCGAAGTGGTTCGAGAAACAAGCGGTTGCTTGAGTTGTCTTTCTTTTCTGGTTTTCAGTTTGTAATAGCATGTGGCTATGTTTGATGTAGTTTTCGTTTAGTGTGTAACGATTATACATTTTGATGATTTAATAAGATGGGGATTTCTTATTAAATGTGTTTATAAGATGTGAGTTCTTATATTTTATGACTGGTGGGTCATGTGTGTATGTGATGGCTAGAAATGGAAGTTCTATGTGAGTTAGAGCTTGTCCATGTTCTAGGTGTATCTAGGAATGTAGGTTCTATGGGAGTTAGGACTTGTCTGTTCTCTAGATGGTGCTGGGAAATAGAGGTCTTATGTGAGTTAGGATCTGTCTATTTTCTTGGGAGAGTCTGGAAAAGAGGTTTTATGTGAGTTAGAACTGTCTTTTACAGGGACTCTGTGGAAACATCCATGGTGGTTGGATTGTTTCGGATAACCTAGTGATTGGTCATGGATATGATGACATTCCAGGTGAGGGGATGTCATGAGGACCACGAGAAGTGATTCTGGTCGACAGGTACTTATGAGGCACGTTACAGAAGGTGCACCAGGGAATACGTGAAGTTTCCTGGGAAAACTTGAGGGGACAGGTGAGGTTCTCTCCAGGGAACAAGTGAGGTTTCCTGCATATATCTCGAGAGGACAGGTGAGGTTCTCTTCAGGAGACAAGTGAGGTCTCTTGCATGCCGATAGGTTGACGGACTGTGTGTCCCGAGAGTGAGAGTGGCATGGAGCATACCGATAGCTTGATGGACAGCGGTCGTGAAGGTGGGAGGGGTATGTTATACACTGTGATCTCCAGGGTGACGACCTTGGGAGTGTTAGGGGTGTATATGTATATGGGTATGAGCATAGCATCTGTGATGTGATTACGAGTATGAGACTGGATGAGCTTCGGGGATTGGGAAGGATCTGAGGTGGTGATGGCCGGGTAGGGTCAGGAGTGTTGATGTGATTGGTGTCTAGTCTAGGGATTTTACTTGCGTTTGGGAACCTCGGTTCAGATGACCCTGGTAACTTATATAGCGTCTTGGTCGTGCATGTTCTTGTTTGATTATTGCACGATCAATTGGTTCAACTCTGGGTCTACGGTTGGTCGGGCATATTTTTGTTTGATTGTTGTGCGATCAATAGGGCAGGCCTGGTCTGGACTAAAAAATGTTGCATTTTGGTGTGTTTTCGGGTGAAGCTGGTCGGGTTTCGGACGGGAGTGTTAGCCTTAGCAGGGAGGGTGTTGTGTGATTCGAGGTCAAATCCGTGTTAGTGGGGAGAATTATAACGCCCGTGAACCAAAATGTGTATTTTTGGTTGGTGCGTTGATTGACACAGTGTGTGTGTCGATCGACACATGTGGTTGGACTCGCGAGGAGTCGGGTTTTGGGTGTTGCGTCGATCGACACAAGTGATTTGCGTCGATCGACGCAAGTTGAAATTGAACCGTCTGATTCGGTTTTTGATCGCTCGGTCTGGCGATCGGTTTAGGGAACCCTAGGATTCCATTATATAAGCGTGGGGATCGCGTTTTGTGGCTCTTTTGGCCAAAAATCAGAAGAGTTAGAGAGAATTGTGAGAGAAGTGACTTTCTTGAGAGAAAAACAGTTATGTCCGATTTTAGAAGGGGAGACAAACGGCTGGGAAGATCGGATCGGATTAGAGCGAAACTTCTAGGGTACGTTCTACTCTGTCGTATCTAGCTTTGGACGAAATTGGTTTGTCATTTGAATTAGTATTCCGAGAGTTATCATCGTTTCACTAAGAGATATTTCTGCAGTTTTGAGTCTGGGATCAGTCCATTTCGAGGGAAGATTTCCATTGAACCAGAAGGACTTAAGAGACCATCCGCCTATCTATGGAAATTTTTCTCTGTCTAGTTTTGAGAACAGGTTTCCGATCCTGTTTCCGATGTAATCTTCGTTCTCTGTGTTCTTTAGATGTCAAGGTGTCGTTCATGTTTTCTGAGACTGGAATTTCCTGTTTCCAGTTCCGAGTAACGAACTTGCGGGCTGTTTTCCTGTCGTTCTATAAGGACGCAGAAGACGATCTAGGTATCATTGGAAAGCCCCGAGTCTTAGCTTTCCCGAGCCACTGAGTTCGGTTTAATCTGAAATTTAAAACGCGTGTTATAACCGTTTTTCCTAAGATGAGTGCGTGACCATGGTTTATCTGGGTAAATGAATGGATCCCAATGCATTTGTGTAATGATTTGGTGATTGATTCTTGTTGATATGAATGATTTCGTGTTATTTGGATGTGTTTGTTGACTGTTTCTGTGCAGGAGATCGACACACAATTTTGATTACGGTCAGTTTGACGTATTGACTGTTTCTCGTGTGATTGTTGTGTTATGCGTGTTGATTGTTCATCCTGGTATTGTATCTTTTGCTTATGTCTGTGTGTATAGCCAAGTAAATAGGATGACTGAATCACTATTATTTAGTTTGTGATAGATAATATTTAGTATTTATGAGTTTATGAAATATTTATTTGAAAATCAATTACAATGGCAAATTAATTACATTGAATCACATTTTTCACAATCGTAATATTTGTAAGTATGTGTTAAACACATGTCAATACTAAAATACATGAAGAGAACTAAAAAAAATCATATATTCAATATATTAAGCACCGGTTTGCAATTTTATAATACATATTGACCAAAGTTTAGTTATAATTGTGAAACCTTAAATCCGAAATCTTTTTAGTATGAAACAATATTTTTTGTATTTTTCTTCTTAATTGAGAAAGTAGAGAAACATATACTACAAATGTGAACTCATATACCCTAAAATCAAGCACTCTTTTATGTATAACAATTTTAAACTATCAGAATCTATACATTTATCAAACAATAACTTATTTAAGTCAATTGTTAATAGAACTTGAAAAAATTACATTTCAAACCATAAATTATATACCTAAACTCCAAATTCTTTGTTTCTAAACTCTAAATCAAAGATCATGACTTTTCTTTTTAATTTCGTAAATTTAAGTTATTGATTGTGTAAAGTTTGGATAGCAATAACATATTGCGATACCCTAAACCCAAATTCAATAATTTTTTTATATTTTTTATATATTTTGTGAAACCCTAAACCCTAAATCAATAACTTATTGTATTTTTATATATCTTGTAAACCCCTAAACCCTAAATTTATGATGCCCTAAACTTTAAATCCATTGTTTAAATTTTTTTTTTTTTTTAACTATTTTCGTTTATATATCAAACATTTTGTAATATATAATCAATTTAAAATCATTACACAATCAAAACTTTGAGACATTGATAATAAAAAATAAATAAAAAGAAAGAAAGAAGACGCATGGTAACATACAAATTTTCAATCCCCTAGTTTACAAAATAATACTTAGTGGCTTAGGCTACTGAGATTAGCCGTTGAAGGTTCAAAGAAGCATGATCCATCTTGTCAATTAGCCTTGAACCTATCTTTGTCAAACACTTCCTGCACCATCCCCGTATACAATCTCAGCATCATCATGGTCACAAAAGGGAAACAAGTAACGAAGATTACTAAAAAGACTTACCAATGCGAGATGTTGCATGATCTTTGAATGTAAAGCTCAGTTCTTCATCTTACATAAGATTCAGGCAACGTAAGGATCGCTTGACTTGAAGTCTTGGGTCACAAGTTTCTTTCCTTGAATAACAGTCACCTGGAGCAGTCCTAGCGGCTCGCCCATCTCAGATCTTGCAAACACAAAACTACCGACAACATTAGAATGTGGATCCTGAAACAGATATTCACACACCTTGAATGTTGATTAAAACCAAAAACAAGAACCATAAGATCTTGTTGTATTACTACCTGCACCAAGGTGTTACCAAGCTGCTCTACCATTGTCCTAAACTCAAGGTTATGCATAACCTTATTCACTGTTGTAGGTCAAAGTTAGGGAGACCTCCTCCTTCATGAGAAGCAATTGGAACAGATCTCTGAAGCAATGCAGGATCTTTAGCTATTTGGTCAGCCAATTCTTTGCTGCTTCGATCCTTAAAGAAACAACCCAAGCACACATTGACTTATGCTACTCGAGAGAGACTCATTTACGCAATCAAACAAACAAAAAGACAAAGGAAACTTACATTGAGAATGCCTGAGAAATTGAAAGCATTGAAGTCGAACCAAAATCACCCGGTGATGGAGAATCCCATGAGCTTGATTCCGGTCTGGTACTCTTACGCTTGTCTATAAAAGTCGAAGAAACAATAAAACAACCACCAAATCTGACTACAACGCTTATAATCGTGGTAAACAAACAATCGAATCCAAAAAGAAATCCTTGAAATCGATTGAGATGAACACAATACATAAAAGAGGAACAATTTTCTCTCAACTTGAAGCCATCGGATATAATTTAAAACCATAGAAACAACAAAGAAAATTGAACATAGAACAAAGGGAAAATTAAGGATGCGCATCGAAAACCTTCCTGTCACTGGAGTCACCGAGTACAGCCTCGAAAGGAAGAAGATGGGGTTGCACGGTGACGATCCGACACAGAGATTCAAACTTTATTTCATCTAGGATGAAGAAGATCGATCTAAAACGCATAAACCAAGGAATCAACGAAGAATAGAGAAGAAGATCAAGAAGGAGCAGCCATCGAATCTAGTTTTTGTTTCTAGATCGAGAATGAGAGAAGAGAAAGCGTAATCGAGAGTGAGAGGAAGAAGAAAGAAGGCCAAGGGTTTGCAAAAGGGGCTCTAATTCAATCAATTTTTTTTTTTTTAGTTTTCTTTATTTTCTGAACAAAATTTAGGCGGTTGATTTTCGCGGTTAAGCCTATGATGACATTTATAATAACTATATGCTATAATAGATAATGGTAGAATTAAAAATCCAGCCGCGAGATTTTTGCCGCTCAACATATCATAGTGTTTGTTATTATACAAACGCTATGAAAAAGTTTGGCACGAGTCAACTATAGCAAAAATAAAAAAACGTTATCTTTTAGTGCTATGAATACTCATTTTTCTTGTAGTAGTATAAACCAGAGAGGATACCGTGTTCTCTGATTGAATACCATATAGGAACACCGTTCACAACAAACCAAACTTCCTGCTTCTTTAAAGTACGCGCAACATGAAGAAAGAGCATCCACATCCCTTGAACCTTATGTTTATTCTCCAAACGCATGTGAAAGAAATGTTTAAACTGTGGATGCTGATAAAACCATCTTATCTCATTTCCATTAAGTAGTTCAATAATTGTATCTACTGCCTTCTTAAGGTGACACCTTGAAGGAAGCTAGAGTTTCTTCTGATACTCGCTACGCTTGAAGTACATATCTGGTACAAATGGTTCGGTTTCGTCAGCCGAATCCTGCAAATCATAAAGATAATAAGTATTACTCCCTTTCTCATTCCAGTTATACCAAGTATTACTCTCTTTCTGGTGCCAGTTATACCAAGTATTACTCCCTTTCTGGTGCCAGTTATACCAAGTGTTACTCTCCGAGTTTGAAGTTACATACCGTTGATACATTTTCCTCTCTGTCCTCTCTGGAACCTTCTTCCTCCTCTGAAACTCGTTCTTCTTCACCTTCGGTTTCCTCTTCTTGGGAAACCCTATTTTCTTCATTTTCATCTTCATTCGCTGGATTCGAGGGTGCGGAAGGAACCCGTAAAGGATTTCCATAAACTCCAACTGATGTATTCTTTGTACGCTGCGGTATAGTTTCTACGGCAAAATCAAAATCAAATCAAATTCAAAATTCGTTTATACCCAATTCTATGACATTGAAAAGATCTAACGGATTCGAACTAAATCCTTACCTCCTAGTTCGCAGTTGGTGCATGAAAGAGACTGGAAATTGGATCTCTTTGTGAAATCTTCGTAGTGATTTTCGCAGTTGATTATCCCTAGTTGTCCTGATTTTTGAGTGAATTTGAGTTCAATTTTTTCTTACAAAATGGTCGTGGGCGGAGTTATGAAGAGGAAGAGTCGTTTCCGGGTCGTGTGCGGTTTTTATCCACTTTATGCTGAATGGATAAACTTTTGGATCAGATTTTAACTTATTGGGTCGTAAATAAGTTGAGTTTTGTTTGGTTATTTTTTCTTTTCATACAGTTTCGATAGAAAAAGAAAAGGAAAACGAAATTATTTTCTTTGAAGGTCATTTGTAATTTTGAAGCTAAAAGAAAGGATTATAACAAATTTTGATGACATTATTATCGAACAAACAATAAGGGTGATAAAATTCCCCCTTTTAAGAGATCTAACCCTAGTTTCGTTTTCTTGCCCATATTCTCTAATCTTTTCCGTCTCCATCGAAACCATGGGCTGCGACTGTAAGATCTGATCTATCTCTTGCTCGAAATTGTTTTTCCTCGATCTAATTGTGTACTTCCGTTACTTAATTGTTTTACCCGTTTTGTGCAGATGCTAACACACGCGTCTTCTGGGACCTCGAGGATTTCCCAGTGCCTGAGGAGGGTGTTGAAGATTTGTCAATTTTTAGTTGGAACGTAGAAAAAGCTCTTAAGAATGAGGGTTTTGAGGGCAATGTGTCAACCTATGCTTATGGTGGGGGGCAAACGGATGAAGAGGCGGAGGCCATTGGGTCATCCAGAAACTTCTCGTTTTTTAGAGGCGAAATCCTTTACTTGACGTCCTCTTTAACAATCTTTTCTCCTTTCGCGTATATAACCGATTGATGATTTTGATTTGCATTTCCCGGCAGTGAGAAAGATGCGAGACATCATAGAATGATTATGGACATGATTTGCTGGACGTGCAGCGAGCCTCCGTCCCGAGATGATGACGGTCAACATACAAATTTGATGGTAATCGCGAAAGACGTACCAGAGAAAGACTCGCCGTTCTTCAAGGTTCTTAAAGAATTGGAGGAGTTGTGTTACAATATTCTCTTAGTCATTCCTGAGGAAGGGCTACAACTTCACTCTTGTGCAAAATACAGGGCACAAGAGCTACTTGCCCTTCCAATCATTCTATGGCGTTGGAATACCCTATTTTGTGGAGGACCCCCTTTTTTTTTACACTGACGATGACGATGGAATTTTCATGGAGGAGGGAAGCTCAAAAATTAGCTCACAAGTTGTGGTACCTCACAACACTGATTCTACTTCCCACATTGGCTCCTCATCTTTCGTTGACATACCCTATACTTTCGACAAAAATTTCAACAGAGATTTCACCCGTAAGTCTTGCTCGATATTGTTTTCTTTGTTCGCGGTTAGATAGATTTCATCATCTGATCGATCTGTCTTGCTGAACCAGATCTTGTCAATTGATTTTCTTGATCTGGTTGTCTTTTTTTTTTTCAATGTTTCGTAATTGTTTGTGACTTTGTGCGTTTGGTCAAACGGTTGCAGATGCCCCAATAACTGTCTTCTGGGATGTTGTGGATTTCCCACTCCCTCGTTCTATGGTTTTGGTTGAGTTTCGCCTAGCTATCGAACACTCTCTTCGGATTAATGGTAGTAATCTTGGTCATCTGAAAATTCACGCTTACGGTTCCGAGGAGATATCGGAACAAGAGATGGATTACTATGCAAAATCGGATTCACCTATCGAATTTTTAAATTTAAAATATCTCGAGTGACATGTATATATAAGATTATTTAATGCAAAACTAAATACTCCCTCTCTATAATATTATTTGATTTTTAAGCTTGTTGCACATATATTAAAAACATTATTTCTTTTTTTGTTTTTTCAAAATAAAACATGTTTTATCATGAACTTCAAAACATTTCAACCAATTAAAAAAAGAGGGCAATTACAAACATGACATTTTTTGTGTGTACATTTGCAAAAATGCCACTTAGGAGTGTCCATTTACAAAAATGCCATTAATTATAGATTTATAAAGCCTATATCTTAAAATTCTAAACCTTAAAAAATGTTTTGACACCTAAAACTCCTTAAACATTCAAAACTAAACCCTAATAGAACATAATTAATCAAAATATAAATAATATAAAGAAAAAATAATTTTGAAAAAGTGGCTTTTTTTGTAAAGATTTCAAAAGTATGGCATTTTTGTAAAGTGGCACTTGAAAAGTGGTATTTTTTGAAATTTCTCTAAAAAATAATCAGCAGAATTTAAACAGTCAAAAGAACAAAAAACATAATTAATTTTACATAGAAAATTGAAAACATCATCTATTATGAAACAAAAAAATTTTTATCTAAAACATCATCTATTATGATACGGATAGAGTATGTTTAAGAAGATTTAACTTGAGAGAAAATTGAATTTCTTCATATCATATCACATCGTTTTCGCCGCTCCTTTTGCAATATTTAACATTCTTTCGTAATGTTCGTAAATTAAATAATACTAGATTTTGACTTGGCGTGAGATTTAATACTTAAATATGTTTTTAATTAATTTTAATATTTAAACATGTATTATAATAATTATAAACGTACCAAATGATATGTATTATATATATGATATAAATTTAGTGGGTAATTAGACTAAAATATAGTTGATCTCTTCTAATTATTTGCATAATGATTCATCTCATTAAAAAAAAAATTAATAGTTTTTCCTAAGAGTTCCTTAAAATCCTCTCACATATGATTTTTTATCTAGTATCTCCTCTATTAATATATAAAAGATATAAAAATTTCCACCATGACATATACTTATAATTGAAATTTTTTGATTGGTTAAATTAGATGATGACTTTAAATGGTGACCATAAGAAATGAAAGGAACGGGGAAAAATATCACATTCCCGTTTATTCCTAAATTGTTTTACCATTTATATGTACTAAATATTCCATGTAGTTCCTCTTCATTCCTTGGAGTAAAAGAGAACATAGAACAAAATTATTTCCCATCTAATTTGATAAAAAATGAAAAGGAAAGCATTTTTACGTGGAAAGTTTTATTTTATTTTTTGAAATTCTTATTCTTGTTTTGTTACCATTTACTATGACAATTTATTTCATTCCCTCTTTACATTCATTCTTTTTAATTTGTTCCATGTGAAAAAGCGGATGAACACAAGATCAATAGCCCAAAGCTCGGCCGCACCGAGTTTTCACTTTATTAGAAATCTTATAAGAAGTTTACAACTCTCTTGTTGGTTTTACACAACCCTAAGCCTACCCTTAGTTTGTCACCCAAGATTCCTACTCTAAGCAAGATCAAAGACAAATCCTTTGCCTTGTACACACTTTTGCCTTCGCTTGTAGAGTTATCACAACTCTCTCAATAGAAAAGCTCTGCAACTTTTCTTTCTCTTGAAACGGCTAACCCTAGACAAATCTACTTCAACCCCTTTTATATTCGTAGGGTAAGTAAATCTTCTATGTTTGCCTTTTCTTGATTCTCACGAATCCAATATACACCCTTTGATACGAAATTTTCCTTTATTGAATAAATCCTTCTTGTTTGTGCCTAATCCATGTCATCTTCTTTTTGCGACGTCACTTTCGTTTTCGTGTTGGAACAGCTCCGTATGTGTTCCAGCAGCTTGTATCTTGTTACAACAAAAGCTCTTCTTTCATTCTCCCCCTTTTTGATTGAATGTGTGCATCCAAGCTAAACCTATAATCATCATCATGACACACAACACACAACTCCAAGATATCTCCACACATCTAAATTTTGAGTTACGATCAATGTCAATTTCTTCAAGCATATTTCCCCCTCAAAGGTAGCATTGGCTCTGCAATTATCTATGCACTATCCACACACTGTTTATGTGCTACATACCGATATCGGTCATGGTCATCTCCCCCTGCTTGGTTGCACATTCAATCAAAAACCTCAAACACATGCAGACGTGCTGGAATTCATTCTGAACTGTTCCACCAGAGTTTTGAAAAATTTATCATCACGTTGCTTTACTTGAATCCCTAATAAGTAGCTCAAATATCTAATCATGCTCAAGTTTTTAGTCATAACTTCTTTGATCTTGTTTGGTTCGATCGAAGAAACAAAGGAAGCATCAACTTGTCTATCCATAATCTTGATCCAATCTCCAATATCGCTTATCACTTCTTCCGGAGGATGATTTTGATGAACTTGCACAGCTGGTTCCTTAAGGTTCATTTGAACTCCTTGCATCTTTTTGTGTTGAACTTTGATTTGCCCATGAGCTCCTTCTCCAAACGTGACCTTGCTTTCCTTCACAACGCCATAACTATCAAGATGGTTTACATACTTAACTGTTGAGGTGTGGGCAACATAACAAGCTTGAGGTTGTTGTCTTCTTACACTTTGGTATAGATCAGATTTAGCTATCCAAACTTGTGATCGTTTCCTCAAATTTGGATAGAACCTTCCATGTCTCATAATCTTCTCAATTTTCTCAACAAACTGATAGCAGTACCTTTAAATATGTTCGAATTTACCACAGAACCAACACCCAGATCTTCTCTCATAGCTGTTTTTGACTTTGCTAATCGCTGTTGGAACAGGCTGTGTTGTGTTACCACAGACGAAATTGGTCTGTCCACTAGTTTGTTCACCATTGTAACCCAACCCAAAATTTGATTTTCCAACTCTTCCAACTGAGAGAATTTTGTTTAGATCCTTACTACCACTGTTCAACATGTGAATCTTCTTCCTTGTTTCCGAACGTTCTTGAGTGAGGGTCTTGTTTTTCTCAACTTTCGAGTTAAGCTCATCGTTCAACCTTTTGTTCAACACATGCAGTGATAATCTCTCTTCTGCCCATGATACCTTCTCTCTACTCAGTTCCAACCAGCTGTCGTAAAGCTTACGAAATTCAATCTTCATGTTTAATTCTGCATCTTCTTCTGACATATCATCCTCCGAATCACTCTCGAAACTATCATCTTTTTCCTTGTCATTTTCTTCACGATCTTCACTCTCTAAGACTTCTTCTATCCTTACGGTGTAGGCACAATAACCAGACCCATCCGAGCTTTCATCCGAATCACTCTCGCTCATTTCGGTGTAAGACTTTTCCTTCCTAGCTTGATCATTCATACACTCTGATTTTGTGTGACCAATCCCCTTGCATTTAACACATTTAAACTCTTTACTTTTAGTAGTAGGACACTCAACTTTGAAATGCCCATAACCTTGACATTCATGTCATTGTTGCTCATTCTTCTTGATACCACGTTCACGATCCTTGTCTTGATTTTTTCCTTTGTCGAACATGCGTTGTGTACCACGCTCAACTCTTCTCATCACGCGACTGAAATTCTTGGCCATCAAACTCACGGTCTCTTTAAGTTCTCGTATGTCTTCTTTGTCATCAGTGACAAAAGCTATACTTCGAGTCGTATTGCTCTTGTTTGACGTGATCTCTATCTCATAAGCTTGAAGATGACCTACAACTTCATCAAATTCAATCGTGTCCGTGTCAAGAGACATTTCCATGGCTGTTTTTTTTTATGTCGAATTTTGGAGGAAAACATCTCAATAACTTTTTCACAAGCTTCTTATCTTTATACTTTTTTCCCATATTTTGAGCTTCGTTTGCAATCGAACTTAGCTTTCCACTGAATTCTTCGATGGTTTCATTATCTTCCATTCTTATTGTTTCGAACTTTGAAGCAAGCATATCCAATCTCGAACTTTTCACGTTGGTAGTACCTTCGTACATCTTCTTCAGCTTGTCCCATGCTTCTTTAGCCGATTCGCAACATCGGATACGTTTGAACTGATTTTCGTTTACTGCGCCGAAGATGGCAGATAGAGCTTTAGCGTTGAGTCTAGCCAATTGCTTCTCTTGATCGGTCCATAGAGACTTAGTCTTAGGATTTTCAAGCTTATCATCTCCTATGGCCGTAGGTGGACTCCATCCAGATTCTACGGCGGTCCACGCATCCTCACTGATTCCTCGAATAATAGCTCTCATCTTCCAATGTCCATAGTTTCCTTTTTTCCAGAATAGGAACCCGTTGCACAGCTATAAACTCTTTTGAGTCCATCCTTTCCGCAGGATCTTCACCTGTTGTAAGTTACAACTTGGTTCAGATGCCCGCTCTGATACCAATTAAAAAAGCGGATGAACACAAAACGAATAGCACAAAACCTCGGAACACCGAGTTTTAACTTTATTAGATCTAACAAGAAGTTTACACACTCTCTTGTTGGTTTTACACAACCCTAAGCCTACCCTTAGCTTGTCACCCTAGATTCTTTAGCCGATTCGCAACATTGGATACATTTGAACTGATTTTCATTCACTGAATTGAATATGGAAGAAAAAGCTTTGGCGTTGCACTTAGCCATATGTTTCTCTTGATCAGTCCACAACGACTTGCTTTTAGGTACTTCAACCTTGTCTTCTCCTATGGTAGTTGGTGATTTCCATCTGATTTCAACCGTTGTCCATGCGTCTTCATTGATTCCACGGATGCTAGCTCTCATCTTCATCTTCCAGTGACCATAGTTTCCTTTTTCTAGAGTAGGAATCCATTGCACAGCTAGAAACTCCCTTGAGTCCATCCTTTCCGCAGGATCTTCACCTATTGTAAGTTACAACTTGGTTCAGATACCCGCTCTGATACCAATTGAAAAAGCGGATGAACACAAGATCAATAGCCCAAAGCTCGGCCGCACCGAGTTTTCACTTTATTAGAAATCTTACAAGAAGTTTACAACTCTCTTGTTGGTTTTACACAACCCAAGCCTACTCTTAGTTTGTCACCCAAGATTCCTACTCTAAGCAAAATCAAAGACAAATCCTTTGCCTTGTACACACTCTTGCCTCCGCTTGTAGAGTTATCACAACTCTCTCAATAGAAAAGCTCTGCAACTTTTCTTTCTCTTGAAACGGCTAACCCTAGATAAATCTACTTCAACCCCTTTTATATTTGTAGGGTAAGTAAATCTTCTATGTTTGTCTTTTCTTGATTCTCACGAATCCAATACCCTTTCATACGAAATTTTCCTTTACTGAATAGGTCCTTCTTGTTTGTTCATAATCCACGTCAGCTTCTTGTTTGTGCATAATCCACGTCAGCTTCTTTTTGCCATCTACGGTTTGTGCATCCTTCTCCAGAGATCGAGTGGTCTGCCTCCCCCGGTAAGGCGTGTACGCAACGAGGCGGTTGGACGCACCAAGGCGCACCATGTGAGGACCGCCCGAGGCGATGAGGAGACCGAACACGACAACGTCAGCGATGAGGATCTCCTCTGGATCCAACACCTTGACGACCAACGTGACGAGGCACTACGCGCCCAGAAGGCTAAGATAGCCAAGATGCGCACCAGGATGGACCGAGCAGCCGAGGACATGAAGGCAATTCAATCCCAGATGCATAAAGCTATAAGTATGGCTCCTCAGCTTGATCTGGTACTTGAAGAGGTGCATAACACCCCGTTCACTACTACAATCACCAGGGCGCGCGTTTCGGACCCAGGGAAGATAAGGCTGCCAACATACGAAGGCAAGGCTGACCAGATAGAACACATTAGAGCCTTCATCATCGCGATGGGCCGAGCTAATTTTAAGGAAGAAGACAAGGATGCAGGCCGATGCCTTCTGTTTGTTGAGTAGTTGAAGGGCCCGACTCTACAATGGTTCTCCCGCCTAGAGCAGAATTCCATTGATAACTTCAATCAATTGACGAGTTGGCGACGGTGTCCATGAAGCAGTATACCATGTTCATGGAATGCCAGACCAGACGCTGATTTATGGACCCTAAACCAAGGGCCAAATGAAACCTTGTGAAGTTTCAACGACCGTTTCAAAGCGGTGTTGTCAAAACTTTAAAGACTAAGGGATAAGGGCGCTATTCAAACCTTGAGGAAATCGTTGTGGCACGAGTCAGAATTCTGGAAAGAATCGTGTTAAATCGCCCTTTAACGATCCAGGACGCCATGCACCGCGCCACTGAGTTCGCAGCAAGTGAGGAGGATGTTAAAATTCTGGCTCAAAAGTATGCAAATACCAAGTATGCATACCAGCGTGGCGCAGTCACAAAGTCAAGCTGGAAACAAGAAGGGAAACCAAAACTCTGGTTTTGTACAACACGAAGGAGGCTTCGAAGGAGCTCACAACTATCAAATAGATGCAGCAGAGTTTATATGCAATCGAGGTCGTAGAAGAAGCTAACCCTAAGCCTCAAGCTCGCAGCAAAACTAGCAGCGGAAGAAAGGTTTACCAGCGGAAGAAAGGTTTACCAGCGGAAGACCACTTTCTGGTCGAACCTCTCGGTCTTAACCCATTTTAGGATCAGTTGCTTCTTAAAGGCTTATATCCTTAGGATCTTTACTACGACTCTCCCTCATCGTTTCTATTAGATCTGTTCATACTTAACATATGCAGCGGAAAATACCTTATCATTCAAATTCTCTAACTATTCTACGTTCATTCACCTGAACTAGTCCTTGTACCGGTTAACTTCATATGTGCCTTAAGACAGCCCCTTTAGCATAGAATAGCCTTAGCCGAAATCATTCGATCTCATGCGCGCATCCTATCTATTGGCCTCCCTTCGGCTTAAGATTTATCATACTCGGTCAAGTCATGCAAGTCTAAGCATCCGATTGTTCTCTAAACTAACTAGCCTAGTTCTAGCAAGTATCCAACCGATCTACAAAAATGTTTAGGCCTTACCTTGGCCAATTCACAGATCCGTTTTGCCCTCAACATAGGCCGTAAATCCATGATTCTCCTTTATCCTGCATCTATCGTTTGTGGACTCATCAGTTATATCAGACTGACTCATCTGTTCCATCAGAATCCAAAGGCTTGGCGCTGAGGTTCACGGCCTCCGGTTCAGGCCTAGTCACCGAATCCGTTAAGATCTCCTAGTGACTCACCTTACCGCGGATCATCCTCAAGCCTAAGCCCGAACTCAACCAAGATCTAAGGTTATTCCCGAGTCTGTCCTAAGAGAGCCCTAGCTCGAGCCAACTTCACCGAATCGTCGGTGGTCTCGACTCCGAGCATCAAGCCAAGGATCCACACCCACCTTAGTTACGCATAGCGAAGGGGCGCTTTACCGCTTCTCCTCTTTCCAGCGACTAGGTCTCCCGGTGAGATCTCTCCCGATCAAGCACGTCGGTCCTGAGTCTTCGCAAGCCTCTCCCTTATCGATCTCCTCCGTGTTTCTCTCTTTCAAGTTCTTCCTTAGTGTTTCTTGGGAATTTCCCCTTATGATCGTTCTTGATCAACTTTTGCCATTGCACCCGTCTGCTACTCGATTACGGTTCATGGCCGTGGGTGATCGTTCCGTTCGTCTAACCCACCCAGAACCATTTGTCCGTTCTGTCTAGAATCGTCCCTCTGTTCTGCCCATAACCGTCCCACTGTTCTGTCCGGAACCATCTCTTATCGGCCGTGATCCAACCCAGATCATTCCGATCTGATTTCTAGTGAGATTTATGACTTGGGTCGAGATCTCTCTCTTTCTCTAGAGAGTTTTCTCCCAAAAAATATGAATGAATGCTTCCTCCTCAACCAACCCCTTTATATAGGAGGTGAAAGGTTTCTTCTTGCCAAAAGATGCATCCCTTGGAACTTGTCCCCATTCGTATATCCACCCCTTCGTGAAAGGATGTGTCTTTTAGGTTATGCACCCTTTTGGTGTTGGCGTCCTTTGGCTTATCCAACCACCTAGCTCGGGTAACCACCCTAGTCTACCCAGCTTGGGTTCTAGCTGACAAGTCCACCCAGCTGGGTTAGTACTTGATCATCTCACCCAACTAAGTTGAGCTATTGCCCAACTCGACCAGCTGGTCAGCTAGTAGTCCATCTGGTCAGCTAGTAGTCCAGCTGGCCAGCTAACTTATCTCAGCTAGCTAGCTCATCCAGCTCGTTCAGCTCAATCTCTTGGTCTCGTTTGCCTTGGCTAACTCATTTGATCCGTTTAATGACCTTAACCAAGCTTTCAAGTCATTTTTTTCCCTTAGGATTCGCCTATCCTCTAATCACCTCTTGATTAGGATCTAGCCTTTTCCAAAACAAACGGCCCGATATGATGATCTCGAAACGGGGACGTTATAAGTCTCCTCCACTTAAAATGAATTCGTCCTCGAATTCGGTGGTTGTTAGAATCTTGTATTCACTTTCTGATCCGTTCATTAGGATTCCATTTACATATTTCTTTCGATTTCATTACATCCCCTTGTACATTTTCCTATGTACTTGTGAATCCCCAACTTGGTGGTCGTGTTCCTTACAACCTGATCCCTTTGTTGGTTTTCCGGATTCTTGAGTTATTCTAACTCAATCATGAGCTTCAATTTTCCATAAGTTTTTACCCATCCCCGAGTTTTAACTCATCTACGAGTTCTTAACTCGCCCCATCATAGTCTTACAAGACTTGATTGATTACCTAACTCTTCAAGTGTAGTGGTTTCCACTTCCAAACAGTTTCTTGGTTATCAAATAATCTTTGGCGAGAACACTAGACTCCCAATAGTATTATCTTGAAGCACCTCAACTCTTGGTAAGCCCTAACTCACCACCTTGTTCTAGTTAAACATAACATTTTTCATTGGGTCATAGTCGCAACCCGACTTGATCCCAACTTTTAACCTCCGCCTTTCTAAACTTCATCACAACGTTTGACCTTCGCCTTTCTAGACTTGATCACAACGTTTGATCTCCGTCTTTCTAGACTTGATCACATTTTCTGGTCCTTGTTCATTCCCAACAAGACCCTTTTTCTGGATTGGTCATTCTAGACTCGATCCTTATTCCCTTATGACTCGATCATCATTACCGTGATCCTGGTCATCTTGACTCTATCAATATTTCCTTGATCATGGTCATCTTGACTCGATCATCATTACCGTGATCTTGGTCATCTTGACTCAATCAATCCTTTTTTCCTGTTTAGCTTTTGTAGATAATATCTTAGTTTATGATTTTTGCCTTGGTGAACATTATCCAGTTCCCAAGCACATTCATCAATCTCACCTCAATTCCTTTCAGCATAAATGAATCCAATTTGGTCTAACTCCGAAGTTTTTCCATGTTCCCTTGAACAAGATCTTTTAACCTTCATATGTGGCAGCTCGTGCTTTCGGCAAGTGTATCTTGGCTTATAAACTTTCCTTAGAAAACTTTCACTAGTTTCTAAGCTCTTGACTTACTTGCCTTAACTTCCGTTCAGCCTAAACTCACTACCATGCTATGGTTTTCGAACACCTTGGTTCCTTTCCACCATATGTAGTCTTTATCACGATATCTGTCGTGCCCAGATTTGATCGTAGTCTTTGTTCGACTCGATCCTCATATGTCCCCTTTTGATGGTTTGACTTTACTAGTCCAAACCCTCTTTATATCCTGACTATTCCCTTAGTCTATCAGGGATCTCCTTTCCGTTTACTCCATCTTGTTCCTTCCGAACTTGATGTTCTATCTCTTGTACTAAGTCTATTTCCTCTATGAATGTTGATTTTCATCTCAACATTCCGGTAAGGTTATTACGGCATAGGTAGTTACCATTCTCCCCCACTTAGAATAAATTCGTCCTCGAATTTAGTGGCGGTAAGAATGCCCTTAACTATCTGCACTTTCCTTTAGCTTCCATCTGAGGATCATCAATCTAGATCATTCTTTGATCAGCGTGATCCAAAGATCTAGCTTACCTCATTCACTAGACATCATTCGCCCTCGTTCATATCTCTAGAACTTGGATGACATGATAGACTAGTTTTCAATCCTTAGTCATTCTCAATGACTAATCCGAAGCTAGGTAAAGACTAGCTCATACAGTATAATAGCTTTGACTCTCGAGTTGTATCTTGGTTATCGGACAACCCTTAGTGAGAATAACAGTCTCCTAATGGTATTGCCTCGATTTTTCCTCAACTCTCAATAAGTCCTACCTTACTTCTTGATCGAGCTATCCATTTACCCTTCTCCTTCCACACTTGATATAGACTTGATCGCCCAACGTCTTACATTTTTGCGGTTTGTGCCTTTAGGGTAGCTTATCTTGGCTTAGATGAATCATCTTGGAAACTGCCCCGGCTTCCAAGCATGATATCCCATCTTGCCTAAATTCCCATTTGGCCTACCAACAATCACGTTTTGGTTGCCGTCATGGCCTTCCAAGTGTGAGTTAATCTCATCTCGGGTTTCCCTTTATACCTACTACCCTTTCCTTGGTAGTGGTTTTCCCTCGAAACCCGATCTTACTCTGGACTTTACCCCATCATCTCTAGTGGCTGATACTTCCGTAATGTATCTTAATCATTAATCAAGACTTGGAGAGAACATTAGACTCCCAAGTACCTGACTCAATCAATCTCAACTCTCGAACAATATCCTAGCCACCACCATGATTGAGTCTTTAGTCCTCCCGAGCACCAATCCATCCGTAGAATCAAGCATGCTCTCATACCAACTTGAAACACCCCGACCTGGCCTCACTTGGCCACGGTCAAGGTATTCTGTGTTCAGACCACTTTCTGGTCGAACTTCTCGGTCTTAACCCATTTTAGGATCAATTGCCTCTTAAAGGCTTATATCCTTAGGATCTTTACTACGACTCTCCCTCGTCGTTTCTATTAGATCCGTTCATACTTAACATATGCAGCAGAAAATACCTTATCATTCAAATTCTCTAACTATTCTACATTCATTCACCTGAACTAGTCCTTGTACCGGTTAACTTCATTTGTGCCTTCGGACAGCCCCTTTAGCATAGAATAGCCTTAGTCGAAATCATTCGATCTCATGCGCGCATCCTATCTATTGGCCTCCCTTCGCCTTCGGCTTAAGATTTATCATACTCGGTCAAGTCATGCAAGTCTAAGCATCCGGTTGTTCTCTAAACTAACAAGCCTAGTTCTAGCAAGTATCCAACCGATCTACAAAAATGTTTAGGCCTTACCTTGGCCAATTCGCATATCCGTTTTGCCCTCGATACATTCACCATGTATTGGCTTGGACTGATCTCTTTGTTACCTAGTCATTCAACCAACCATCCCCACTTGACTAAGTATACAAAGAGACTGAGCCTTGCCCGTTTAACCATGGGATAACGGTAAATCCATAATTCTCATTTATCCCGAATCAATCGTTCGTGGACTCATCAGTTCTATCAGACTGACTCATCTGTTCCATCAGAATCCAAGGCTTGGCTCGAGGTTCACCACCTCTGGTCCGGGCCGAGTCACCGAATCCGTTAAGCTCGGTTGTCATAATCACTTGAGCTTAGGTTGACGTGGTTATTGATAAAGTCACCCGGAAGCGAGTGTGATAGGACTTTGATCTTACCTTTGCAACAATTCTCACCTCGGTACCATCACACTTGATACTACCTAGCTGGGAGGCTAACTGTAGGGGTCTAATTTCATCCCGGTAAGATCAAAGCTGGAAAATGACTAAGTATGAAAACTGGGTCGGAAACAACTGGACGAATCCAGTTATCCAGTGTCCGACGAGGTGATTTATCTGGCGAGGCGGACAGCACAACGGTGCTACCGGAACAATGAGATTGGAGTGTTAAGCCCGACGAGTCCAAGAACGTTACTTGGCGGGAAAGACAGGTTTGAATGGAGAAGAAAGCTGACGTAACCAAGAAGCTCACAAGGCAGGCCCACAACGAGGTGAGGCCCAGAACGTGATGAGGCGGGCCGAGTTCAAGACATTGCAAGATGGGCCGAGCAGGTCGACGCAGCCCACTAGGTGTCGCCGGCTTCAAGGGAAGGAAACTCCTAAAGGATAAGGAAAACTTCATGTTTTCTCTAGGATTGACCTAGCCGACCTAGTTTACTACATATACTAATGTAACTCCCTTGAAACGGGGATCGACAATTCTTGACCGAAACTCTTGTATTTCTACTGCTTAGCAAAAATAGCAATAAAACTCATTTTCAACTCTTTGTTCTTATGATTCCGAAGTCAGAAGACTCAGTCCTCCTTCAACCCTTGATAAATCTAACTGTGGTGATTCTACCCTCCACAATCCGCTAGACATATATCTCCATCGATGATCTCAAATTGTGACATCTTCTGGTGTCACCCATATCATAACAAATAATGCATTAATTTACCAAATTTTACGCACTTTATACTATAACAAAAAGGATGATCTAAACATGAAAGCATTTAACCCATGCATATAATATTAAAATTTAAAAATAACACTAAGGTTCTAATCATGCCCCATCGATCTTGGTCCTTTTGTTTCTCGTTGATGTTTCTGGATCAACAATGCAAACTACGACATCAAAATGAGCATCATAACTTAGGCCATTAAATTAAGGTTCATATTCACCTGAGATGAAATTTATTTCAACATATTTTCCTTTTGCCATTAGTTATTCTTGATACGGATCGGCTTAAATAATATTTTTGGTGTACAACATCTATGTACCTATTATTCTTTCATGCCACATTCGTAACAGGTGATCTCATTTTTCTTTTTCATAACACGACCAACTTCAATGGTACTTATTGCTTTTGAATGATTAGATTAGAATCCTCTTCCACGTCCTCGTCCACCACCTTATTCGGTCTCCACCGTTTCCGGATCCACATCCTTGTCAATTACTATTATTACTAGATGCTACCACATTCACTTTTATGAATGGAGCCAATCTAGTTGGACAGATCAATGGTTAAACATCTTTTAAACCTTTTAATAGGTGGTGATGGAAAAATATCATGGCCTTAGCCGTTACCTTCATCTGATGTCGTTTTCGACCGATCGATGGTTCCAAAAATTTTTACATGATCACCATATATTAATAAATCAAATTATCAATTTCACAAATTTATTGATCTAACCATATATTTTACTTATATGTAAAACATGCATGATGAAATTAAGTATAATCATATAATAATATAGTTGTGTATAAAATCATATATACGAGAAGGCCAAGCCTACCATTAAATAAAGCAGGAGGCGTAACCTTCCACTCCATATATATGGTATATATAATCTTAAATAAAACCAACATGTATTAAATTAAATTTAACATAAATTTAAATGTTACCTCCAATACGTATGAACGGGATGGATCTGAAAGACGATCGTGTATGAACGGAACTAACCCGAGAGACGATCGTGTTGATAACATGTTGTGAAATATACACTAATTATACTATTCTATATATGGTGGAGGTATATATGTTTGCTTATATGATTTTGATACAATATATATAAAAAGTGTACTTGATCACAAAGAGGAAAAGCTTATAAGAGAGATGGAATCTTTGTTTCTTATTTTCACTCTTAGTTATTACACTTGCTTCTTCTTCATATAGGAGAAGGAGATCACATAAGCAAAAGACACTTGAACTTAGGGAACTTGATTAGTGGCACATTAGAAACACTTGTACATGGCTAAAGCTTCATTAGTGGCATTTTTGTGTCAAGTTTAAGAAGATGACACTTGTGGGTTTAGAAGCTAAGCTTAGTGTCAAATGGTGATGAATAATCACTAACTTATAACAAGCTCCATTTTTATTACCTTCTAGAACTTGCAGTCTGTTAGTTCTTCTTGTTAAGGCATCTTGTAGAAATTTTGAGTCATGGCTGAACCTTTCCATCCACTTAGAACATATATAAACTCAAGATCAAAGTTACAAGCAGCTAGTACATTTTGCGAAATGAGCCCTTTTCGATTATGGTAACTTGCTTTTTAGGATCTTTTACCATGGCAGTAATGTGCGTGCCATCGATAGCTCCAATACAATCCTAAAACAAATTCAAATTTGTTAATACATAAATTTAAAATAACTAGACTCAAACAGAAAACAATGTGCACCTTGAAGTAAGGATAAAATCTTGTGCTTTTACTTATTTTTGCAGGCACTGTATGAGTAGGCTTGGCCATCAAACTTGGTGCAAGTGTATTCAAAGCTCTGAGAACCTTATGAAAGTTCGTACTTGTTGCGAATTTTGATCTTTTAAACGTGTCTATCGTGTGGCAATATTTTGAATTTTGGCCAACTATCACCAGAAAAGTTGCAACCATCTCTTCGACACATATATATCGTGTGTTTCTCAAAGCTGTCTTTGTTCTGATAAGATAACATAAATCCACAAACACATCAGGATACATGTGGTATAATTGCCGAAAATGAATAGGATTCTCTTTCAAAGCATTTTGTACATAAGTATGCCCCTCTCTTGTGATTTGTCGCAGAATCGGACGTGGAATTTGATTCTCATATGCGACAAATGATCCAATAAGCATCAATAATACATCTGTATCATCTTCCTCGTAAGCATTTTGTTCCATTATTTAAAAACCTACAATAAAAATATTGTAATTAGATCATCACCAACACAAGTTATCATTTCTCCATATCTAATAGCAACAAAAATCAGAGGTGTTAATTACAATGATCTAGAAATACCTCTTCTATAGTAAAATTATTAGAAAAAAAAATGATAGTTATGAAAGATCATCATTCATTAACGAAACAAACTTAATTACGTGTATGAGGTGTTAAAACGTACGTGTAGGTGCTCTCATTTCTCCATCTCAAACGTTCTTGAAAAAACTAGAGAGATGAAGAGATGGATCCGAGAGATGGAGAGAGTGTTATTCAATGATGGATTTTAATAGAGTTCAAATCCTAACATAATCTATTGTTATTCAATGATGGATTCATTAATAGAGTTTGAAATCTAGTGTTATTGGTTGTTGTATTTACAATCTCTTTATTATGAGAGTTTAAAATCCATTGTTATTCAATTAAGGATTTAAAATGAGTAGTGAAAATCTTGTAATATTCAAGTTTAACAGATTCTCACAATAATTTTTAATGAAAAGAGTTTGAGTGGATTTAGATTTAATTTTTACAAGTAAAATTACAACAATGAAAAGCAACCTCTTGCATCGAGATTTCAAAATCCAACAAATAGATACACATATCTTTTTATTATTATCATTTCACATCTCCAACTCAAGCCTCTCACGTTAGATTCATTCCAATTTTAACTCAAGAACGTTTGACGCATTCCAAGGTTCGTTTTGACGTACGTTTGTTTTATGAATGAATGATTCTCTTTCAGATCCATCTTATGTTGGTTTGGCTAATGATTTCTAGATATTATCAAGGGGATATTTCTATATCACTGTAATTAACAACTCTGGTTTTTGTTCCCATTTGATAATATATAGAGAAATGATAGTTTGTGATGGTGATCATCTAATTATAATATTTTAATTGTAGTTACTTAAATAATGGAACAAAATTTTCACGTGGAAGATGATTCAGATGTAGACATTATGTTATTGATGCTTATTGGATCATTTGTTGCATATAAGAATCAAATTCCACGTCTGATTTGGCGACAAATCACCAGAGAAGGGCATACTTATATACAAAATGCAATGAAAGGTGATCCTATTCATTTTCGGCAATTATACCGCATGTATCCTGACTTGGAAGAACGTATTCGTTACAAAGCACTTACCAAAATTTACCAGTTGGAAATACAAGACGTTTTCGTGAGTATGTCGGTGGACGAAAGGTTAGGGTGGATTCAAACTAATATGGAATGAATGTGTTTGTATTTTTTTGTTTCTCTTTTGTGTTTTTTTTACTCTTGATTTTTTTTTTAATGATTTTAGTTCTTTTTTTTATTTTTCTACGTTGAATTTTGTTTCATCTTTTTCATTATTATTTTTAAATTTTGTTTGGATTCAAATCTATCCTAAAAACCAAATGATATCATGTATACTTTGCAAATACACTACCGTGGATTTGTAAATCTTCAACTTTGGATTGTAAAATCTATAATTAATCATTTTAAATGAATCAAATCTTTAAAAATCTGATATGATTTAAATCCAATGGAGTTGATTTAGGAGGCAATTACAAAAATGCCACTTTTTGTGTGCACATTTGCAAGAATGCCATTTATGGGTGTCCATTTACAAAAATGCCACTAATTATAGATTTATAAAGCCTATGTCTTAAAATTATAAACCCTAAAAAATGTTTTGACACCTAAAATCCCCTAAACACTCAAAACTAAACTATAATAGAACATAATTAATCCAAACATAAATAATATAAAGAAAAAATAATTTGAAAAAGTGGCATTTTTGTAAAGATTTCAAAAATATGGCATTTTTGTAAAGTGGCACTTGAAAAGTGGCATTTTTTGAAATTTCTCTTGATTTAGATTTCTACAACCAATAACACCCACTGAGATCTGAAAAGATAATAATATAAAGATGTATGTATATCTATTAGTTAGAATACATAAATGAACGTGATTTGAGTTGGATTTTGAAATTCTTTATATATCAATAGAGAAATGATTAGCTTAGGTGTACTCTTTAGAATCATTTTCTCATTTTTATTATGACATGACATTGATAAAATATGACATGACAATTTGATTCTCTAATTAAGCTCACTAATCATAATTACTTAGCCCACTAAATCGACCACTTAACGCCAAATTACTTATCCCACTGAAATTATAATAATTGTTATAATAAAATTATAGAACATTTTTATATAATATATATTTAAAAAAAAAATAATAATAAAAAATTACCAAAGTTTGTGAAAAAAACTTCTCAAGTTTGTAACAACAAATATAATTATTCTTTTGAAATGTTTTTTTTTAACGTAAGACAATTTGAAAGTAATAGAAACATTTTTTAATTCGAAAGCAACCATTTTTTTTAATCTGTGTTTCATTTATAAAATTTATTATATATTAATGTTTTAAAATATTAAATAATTTATTTCTATTATAAATTCTACTTAAGTTATTCGGACAAACCAAATTTAATATGGTTTTTAACTCTAATGTATTAAATTATTATACATTTTTATTTGACACGTTTACATATATTAAATAATTTAATGGTAAAAATAAATTTCTAAAATTTATATTATTAATAAAAAAATGGTATTAGCCAAAAAATTAACAACAAAAGAATTAACAACAAAAGAATTAACAACAACTTCTATAATAAAAATCAAAACAACTACATATTTTCACATTTTTAAAGACTAAAATTTAAAACAAAACTACATAAATAATTTATCCGCGTGTACGCGGGAGAATCACCTAGTCCCAAGGTAAAAGGGTAGATATTCGTTTTTATAATTTACTTGTTAAAGTTAACTCCAAATCCACTCAAACTCTCTTCATTAAAAACAAATATGAGAATCTATCAAACTTGAATAACACAAGACTTTAAAGTTAACTCCAAATCCACTCAAACTCTCTTCATTAAAAACAATTATGAGAATCTATCAAAATTGAATAACACAAGACTTTAATTAGTCATTTTAAATCTTTCATTGAATAACAATAGATTTCAAACTCTCTTAATAAACAGTTTGTAAATATAAGAACCAATAACACTAGATTTCAAACTCTATTAATGAATCCATCATTGAATAACAACGGATTGTGATTGGATTTAAACTCTATTAAAATCCAAAATTGTATAACACCCTCATATATAAAAAATCTGGTATTATTTTTACTAAAATAATACATTTTCTTTACTCTATAAAAACGTTATACATTGTCCAAAATATATCAAATATTGTCATCTTCATCATCTTTTTTTTTTATAATTCTACAAGGTTATTAAAAAACACTAATTTTTACAATGGCTGGAAAAAATTCATTGAAATCTGCTTTCATCGTCCTTTTAGTTTTTACCGGTAAGTTCAATATTTATAATTTATTTTATATTATATGGAAAATTAAAAAAATTGCCTATATATTTTACGGAAATTTTATTCAATATTTTTTTTACTGTACCTGATTAAAATTGTAGATTTATAATAAAATTTTATGACATTACTTATGTTTATTACATTCATGTTGTAGTGATGGTATCAGTAACATTTGAGACTATTAACGCAAAACGTTTGTTACATGAAGAAGCTCTTTCTGAAGCGTCACCGTCAATTGAACCATTAGGACAAGGTTTTTGTAAGCCAGGATGCAAAGAATTATGTTTTGCAACCAGTTGTTATTGCGTATGTGCTCCAGTTCCAAAAATATAAAGTACAACTAAGGCATGGCTTTTGTAAGCCAGGATGCGAAGAATTATGTTTTGCAACCAGTTGTTATTATGTATGTTCTCCGATACTAAAAACATAAATTATGATCACAAATGCATATGGAATATTGTTTGCATGGTTGCCAACTTAATTTCATGTGAAAGTCGTGTGAATCAAACTAGAAAAATATAAAAGATGTAACTTCTAATATTTTCAGTCCATAGGCTCTGGTTTCGTCAGTTTGTTATCTTAAAAGGTTTGGAAAAATGTGTCGACTTGCTTGTAAAAAACAACGGCATATTATAGTGTAAATTTGGGTTAAATCTAATATAATAGAATTATTAAAAAATAAATACGGGAGCTTAAATGCACATGAACAACGCCAAAAAAATAAAAATGCACATGAACAATAAAAAAAAAAAAAAGAGACCGACAGTCCCCTTCTCTCTCTTCATCTTCTCTCCTCCGACACTCAGAACTGGTTTTGCGATGGGGGCTCCAGTGGCTTCCTTAGCACCGGAGCTTTGTTTTTCTTTCGTGTTTGTCCTTTAGATCTGGTTTGTTGGGCTTGGTTCCGTTAGATCCGACGAAAGCTCGTCATTTTTCTGACTTCAGTAAATCCGTCTCGAGTTTTCCAGCCGATCCGTCTCTTACCGTGTTTCGTTTGCGGTGTGAAGAGACTGTCATCTGGTGCCTTGGGGAACGGCGAGTTCGGTGTCAGGATGTGGCGAAGGTGGTGGGTGATTCTCGATCTCTTTGGGAAAGTCTTTCTTCCTTAGGGTTTATTCTAGTTGGGTCTTTTTGATTTGTGTAAGTCTGGATCCTCTTCGGATCTGTTTTGTTGTTTTTGTAGTTTAATTTTGTTTATTTCTGGAGATTAGTCTTGCTTTTGGTTGTTTAAGCGTTGTGCAGGTTTGTTTTGGTTGCTAATTTTCCTAGAATTAAAGATACGACCGGACCTAAGATCTTTGGTTTTAAATTCAGTGTTTAACCGGAGTTCTTGGGCAAGGTTTTGATCGGGTCTTCTTGGGCAATATTTTAGAATTGGAGTTGATTTGTCTTCTAAATCAAGGTGACCGCAATCCCTAAAAAAAGCGGAGTATTTTTTTATCTCATGACTACTATTTCTTAATTTTAGTATATTTTTCCTTAAAGTAAACTAAATGATTCTCCACGTGGGGATTAATACGAGTTAACAATTGCTAATGATTTTGAATTTTGTTTTTGGTTTATTTTTGGTCTTAAAGATTTTGTTCGGCTTTTAAAGTTTATTTTATTAATAATAGTATGTAGAATAAAACATATAGCCATACGATTTAATATAATTTTGATTCCTATTGGAATTTTGATAAAATATATTTTTCCTCAGATAAATTTAACAATAAACTCTAAATATAGCCATAATATTTAGATTAGTTTCTGAATATTATTTAGGCTTTTAAATATCAAATTATTTAGAAAATTTTATTTTATGGTTAAAATTTTTTTTAATTATGTTTAATATCCATTTTGTTAGAACCGTCTAAATTATCCTATTTATAAATAAAAATATATAAAATGATCAGTTGTTTGGGTTATTAATCAATGTATTTGAAAATCTATTTGATAGAGCGGATTTGATTGCACCATTCTATATTTGGAGATTTTAACCATGTATTCTGAGAAGTTGTTTTGGTTATTGATCGCTTAAATAATATTAAGAAAATAAAAAGGTTAATTAACCCATAATATAGAAGCCGAAATTACACAAAAATATAAAGACGATAGTTTGCAAATTTTATCATGATAATAGTATTATGTACTTTGCAACAACTTTATCTGTTTTTTTTATTAATTAACCAATTTAAATTTCAAATTAATATTCCTATAAATATTAATTTTTAATACTAAGCAAACCACTAAAAACCTAACGAAAAATCATAAATCAACTAAACCAGCTATTAACTTAATAATTCATCAAATCAATCAAATTAATCAAACCTCCTTAGGCTTGGTACCTCCCGAAAAGAATTCTGTGCTAATCCTCTGCATCTGCTCCATCATCTTAAGGTAAGGAGCTCCTCCGCAATCGCAACTCTCGGCTGCACCTTTGCCACTAGTGGCACCACTGGAGCCTGAGCTGGTACTACCCCTGGTAATCGCTCCAACAAAAACTGTAACAGGTCTGCCAAACGATCATCTCGGCCCTGGGTTACACCTACGGTAGCACCCGCACATGTGCCTGCCGTACCACCGACCACACCGAAACCGACACTGGCCCCGCCAGTCCTCACACTGGTACTCATACTGGCCATACCCATGGATTCCTTCTGAAACGTCTGCGAATCTGTAACATGTTCATGCGTGGAACTCCGGGCCACACTCTTGGCGGACTCACTCACTCGCCCCGACCACGCTCACGACCTCCACGACCACCACGACCTCTAGTACCTCTAGCCATCTCTCTCTTCACCTCCAAAAACACAGACTAAGAATACTAGAATATCACCAAGTCAAATAAACACTTACCGTGGAATCTCATTGAAGGCTCGAAGAGGATGATCTAAGACTCACGTACAAATTGACTAACTCTCACATAATCAATTTCAGCGAAATTCCATAAATCATCCTTTTACCCGTCCTAAAACCGCAAGGGTTGTGATACCAAACTAAAACAATCCGACCCATATTTTTTAATTAAACTAATTTAAATTTCGAATTAATATTCTCATAAATATTAATTCTCAATACCAAGCAAACCAACAACAACCCACGAAAAATCATAAATCAACTAAACCAGTAATTAACTCAATAATTCATCAAACCAATCAAATAACCAATTCCACATAAACCTACCATGATTCCAATTCAACTATTCCAAGAATATTTGGCAACCTAACTAGCAATTCTAAACAACATCAAAACACAACTAAACTGAGACTTTAGATCATCCTTCTTTTTATTACCAAGATCCCACGGTCACACTTTGTCTTTACCTGCATCACATGAGAAAACGAGATGCGTGAGTATTATCATAAATACTCAATGAAACGGTCATTCTATCTACTGACTATATACACAGGCTCAATGAAATACTAAGACACACAATAAATCAATTCATCAAAACAAACACATAACGAGCCAAAACGTCTGGTGTCGATCGTCACTGGCTGCAGAGTCGCCATAATCGAAACTTCTCCTCTCTAGTTCGATTCTAGCCTGCTCCATGTCGATTCCTGCAAAAACAACATCAACAAAACACACCAAAACAGCATGTATACACAAAGGAAAAATCCTCCAAACTGATCAATTGTCCATTCCACACAAACATCACGTATCTTAACAATCCATCCACTCAGATAAGTCATGGTCGCGCACTTACCTTGATTTTTGATTGGAACTAGACAAGGACAGCGACAAACCACGAAATCAAGACCCTTCACAACCTAAGAACTTCTGATTTCTTCCTCCTTCTCTCGAAATTACCAACACTCGATCCTTTTTTGCTCCTACAGCCCTAATCGAGCCTTAACAAGCCTAAAAGAACAAACTTAACCAAAAATCTCCTTTTATCTCTCTCAAACACGAAAATAATCTTTCATCTCTGATTTCTTTGCATAGAAGGAGGCTGCTCGTGATATAAAACGAGCCCTAGGGTTTTCCAAACCCAAAAATCGCTAACCAAACGATTTAAAAGTCAAACCGGTCAAACGATCATCTCGGCCCTGGGCTACACCTACGGTAGCACCCGCACATGTGCCTGCCGTACCACCGACCACATCGAAACCGACACCGGCCCCGCCAGTCCTCACACTGGTACTCACACTGGCCGCACCCACAGACTCCTTCTGAAACGTCTGCGAATCTGTAACATGTTCATGCGTGGAACTCCGGGCCACACTCTTGGCGGACTCACTCACTCGCCCCGACCACGCCCACGACCTCCACGACCACCACGATCTCTAGTACCTCTAGCCATCTCTCTCTTCACCTCCAAAAACACAGACTAAGAATACTAGAATATCACCAAGTCAAATAAACACTTACCGTGGAATCTCATTGAAGGCTCGAAGAGGATGATCTAAGACTCACGTACAAATTGACTAACTCTCACATAATCAATTTCAGTAAAATTCCATAAATCATCCTTTTACCCGTCCTAAAACCGCAAGGGCTGTGATACCAAACTAAAACAATCCGACCCATTTTTTTTAATTAAACTAATTTAAATTTCGAATTAATATTCTCATAAATATTAATTCTCAATACCAAGCAAACCAATTCTTAATACCAAGCAAACAAACAACAACCCACGGAAAATCATAAATCAACTAAACCAGTAATTAACTCAATAATTCATCAAACCAATCAAATAATCAATTCCACATAAACTAACCATGATTCTAATTCAACTATTCCAAGAATATTCGGCAACCTAACAAGCATTTCTAAACAACATCAAAAAACAATTAAATCAAGACTCTAGAACACCCTCCTCTTTATTGCCATGATCCCACGGTCACACTTTGCTTTTACCTGCATCACATGGGAAAACAAGATGCGTGAGTATTATCATAAATACTCAGTGAGACGGTCATTCCATCTATCGACTATACACACATGCCTGATGAAATACCAAGACACACAATAAATCAATTCATCAAAACAAACACACATCCAAACCAATCAGTTATCCATTCCACACAAACATCACGTATCTTAACAATCCATCCATCCATATAAGCCATAGTCGCGTATTCACTTCGATTTTTGATCGAAACTAGACAAGGATAGTGACAAACCACGAAATCAAGACCCTTCACAACCTAAGAACCTATGATTTCTTCCTCCTTCTCTCGAAATCACCAACAATCGATCTTTTTTTGCTCTTATAGCCCTAATCGAGCCTTAACAAGCCTAAATGAACAAGTTCAACCAAAAATCTCCTCTTATCATTCTCAAACACGAAAATAATCTTTCAATCTCTGATTTCTTTGCATAGAAGGAGGCTGCTTGTGATATAAAACGAGTCCTAGGGTTTTCTAAACCCAAAAATTGCTAACCGAATGATTTAAAAGTCGAACCGGTCGAACCGAAAAATTGCTAGTGTCGATCGACACCTTCCTGGTGTCGACCGACACCACCAAAAAATATAACCAGAATCACGGGCGTTACATACATGTTCATTAGGTTGGCAAATATCTGAATTTTGGTCGTGATCTTGCACTTGAATCATGATACGATATGCTTATAACCTTATAAAAAAAATAACTCTTTAGACAATGTATACACAAAATAGAAATCAACAAATAAAAAAAAAAGAATTGCTTTCTACCTTCACTGGAAATCCCCATGTATATTTAAAATAATTTTTTCTACAATATCATCATAATCATCGAAGAAAGCCATTTTAAAAAAAATGAGATGTGAGGAAAGTAAATTGGTTGTTAGCATCATCTACTATATATATATATATATATATATATATATATATATAATATGGAGGCTTGGTATTTTCGTGGGTATTGTTTAGCTTGATTAATAAGGTAATTAGTGGGCTAAATAGAATAAAAATTTAAACACTATTAGTGTGCTCTTTAATATTTGAGAAATTTCAAGAAATGCAATGCCATTTTCCAAGTGCCACTTTTTAAAAATTCCATATTTTTAAAATATTTGCAAAAATGTCATTTTTTCAAAATTATTTTTTCATTATATCATTTATGTTTGGGTTAACTATGTTGTATTAGATTCTAGTTTTGAGGGTTTTAGGGGTCAAAATATTTTTAGAATTTATAATTTTAAGATTTAGGCTTTAAAAATCTATGATTAGTGGTATTTTTGTAATAGACATCCTTAAGTAACATTCTTGCAAATGTGCATACCAAAAGTGGCATTCTTGCAATTGCCCCATAATATTTTCGTGTGTATATTTAGTGGGTTAGAAATGAAAACAAATTGAACACCACTAGTGGGCTAAATGTTTGAGAGGGTTTTGCCATGACATATTTAAAAATTGTCATGTCATAATATTTTTTAGGAGAGTGAATATGAAGAATATACATAAGCTATTTTTGAAGAATCAATTCCCAAATAATAGTTAAGGGATATTTAATGTATCATGTCAAAATAAAGTGGTTAACAAAAACTAATATGAAAAATCGTGTTCTTCAGGTACAGAAGCAGAAGCAATGGGATTGCTCCATGTTCTACAAATTGCTTGGATGCAAGGATGGAGATTTGTATGGTTCGAGACTGATAACTTGGAACTCAAACAGATTATTAACGAGTGGAAAGAGAGCACTGAGATCGGAAATATCCTGTGATAAACGTTGGTGGATTACAAAATTACCTCATTGCTCTTTAGCTCATGTCAACCGGGAAAGAAATAGTGCATCTAATCTTTTAGCTAAGAAGGCTTACGAGTTTGATCCGATGTATATTGCATTTCATTGTCCGCCTCAATGACTTGTAAACCATTTGTATTCACAGTTTACATTATAAGTTTTAATCGAACATGTTACAAAAAAAAAAACAAACCAAACAAAAACTTATATGAAATACTTTCATGAGTTGGGTAAGAGGAAGTACGAATGAGGCAATAGTATTTAAACTATTAAATCCCTATTCCAAATATAGCTTTTTGAAAAGAATTTAGTTCATTAAAACTACTACTTGAAGGGGTAATTGTTGGCTTCTCTCTCCAAATATTTTCATCTGCCTTCTCTCTAAACTTTCTCGCCGTTGAACGGCTCCGACAGCTCAGTTAGCGTCGGAGTTGCACTCCCGACCTTATTTTTTTGCTTTAGTAGTTTATAGTTCCTCCATTCTCGATTATCTTGGTTTTTAGATCTAGAATTTTTAGATCTAGTTTTCTAGATCTAGATTTTACATCTAGTTCCATGGCTTTTTTCTCTTTTGAAGAGGTGTTCCTCTCTTCATGTTAATGGCTTGTGTGGCTCGGACTGTTTGATTTCAAAAGATTTTGTTGGGTTTCAATCCTCTGATTCATTTCACGGATTGTTTCTGTCGGTGGTGGTATCAAGTGTTTGCCTTTAGGCGTAGGCCTCGCTTTATCCCCTAGGTGGTGGGTTATTGATGACGGGTTTGGTTTCGTCTCTGTTGAGGATGCAGGCATGTTTCAGAGAGTTGGGATTTGTGAGGTCGTGTGCGCCAGATCGCAAATCTTCGGGGTTTGTTTGACGGTGTGGCATAGCTGCTCTCGCATCGATGCTCGCTTATCTTCCTTCAACTCTAGTTCTAGCTCGGCTCTTTTCCGATTCGATGTTGACTGGATCTTGTTTTGTGGTGGTGCTTTAGCTCCGACCAACAATGAAGTTTCTGGTTAACTTCTCGTCCTTGATTTCCTCTTGCCTTGACACCTTTGATTGATTTCTTTCCTATTCATATTCTTTGTGCTTCGTCTGCATTGGAATCATGAGTGTTTGTTCAATGCGTCTTTTCCCGCAACGGTATCTTTTGTAAAGACCAAACCTTGTTTTGTCTTCATCATGATGAAGATTCTTATCGGTTAGAGTCACTCTTTTCAGTTCTGTGATTAAGTGGATCAAGTAGGTTGCACTTGTTTGGTTTTTTTCTTTGGAAAATTTATGGGTCCGGCGGTCTAGGCGTGGTGTTTCTAAACTTTTTTTATTCATATGTGGTACCATTTGCCCTTTGTCTTGGTCTATGCTTTTAATGTATGTGTCTTAGTAGTTTGTCTGTATTATATTGGCTTTAGGGATTTCTCGTTTGTCCTTGGCCTTTGACGTGGAAGTATGGATGTTAAAATGGGTAAACCCACCCCATTTAGACCCATACTCATTTAAAATCTAAACTCAATTAGACCCATTTAATTTATGAACCTATTAGGGCTACTCATTTAGTCTCATTTATATTGCACTAGCCCATTCAAAACCATTTAGACTCATTTAAGTTAATATATATAATTTTAATAATATAATTAATTGTTATATAGTAAATAATATTTAAGTTATATGTAATTATATTAAAATTCAATTTAGTTAATTTCACTTTTTTCTTCTAAACACACAACTTTATATTTTTTTGTCAGTTGAATCTGAACGTCGAATCCTCTCTTGTGAGTGCTTCCTCATAAGGCGGTAACAAACACTTGTGGGATGTCCAAAACTCAGTAGTAGTCATGATCGGGTGCGCATTAGTAAGTCCAGCCGCACCCATAAACCCTAACTTAATATATCTAATTCCACATTTTCTCGCTAAAAGCGTGATTTCACGTGTTCCTACCAAATATGATTCTATATTTTTTCTCAAAATACGCGATTCCGTATTTTTTCGCTAAAATGTCACGTGTTCCCACCAAAGATATGATTTTGCATTTTTCCGTTATTCCATGTTTTTTAGTAAAAAAGTAAAATCTTGTTTTTTTCCCAAAAAATTTGTAGACTAATATTTGAATTATTAGATTAGATAAATGGATTTAAACAGGTACCCATTTATTTGCTCAAAACCCCCATTTAATAAATGGGTCTAATCTGATTAGCCCATTTAGTCTCATTTAATTTAGTTTGATAAATGAGAAAAATTCAATCAAATCTTCCAGATGACTGAAAAAGAAAAAAAAAAAGGGTAATTGTCGAATTTGAGTAATTATGAATAATTGTGGATAGTATTAAAAAAAGTTGAATGATTTTGGGTATTTTCATGAAATTTTTAAAATAGATTAAAATTTTCAATTATCCAAACAGATAATTTGGATGTCTCGTCTAACCATATGATTCGTATTATCATTCATTAAAATAATAATTATTTTCGAAACAGATCATTTTTATTATTCTTATACATTTTTGTAAGAATCCCGATAAAATATGGATAACATTTAATGACATATAACAAATTAGTGCACATTCTAATTTAAAGATCCTCCATATTTTCTATATTTTAGTGCAAAGAGATTTTTGTTTTCTTGTAACATAATATCTATCAATCTCTTGCATGAAGAGATCCATTTTAGTAGATGATGAAAGTATAATTAAGTTTTACCCAAAAAAAATTAACTTCGCAATCATAAAACATAGATAATTCATAAGTACGTGCCACTTTATTTAATTCTTAACTAGATCACAAGAGATGATCGAATCGAACTCTTATACATAATTTAAGAATTAAGAATTTTAGACGCCGGATTGCTTAAGGAGATACTCATCAATCTCTTTGAAGTTCTTGACAGCGAAGTCTTTGATGACATGTGGATCGGCGACCTCATGGCCGGTTTTCTCAAACTCACCGGACCATTTTAAGATGCTGCCACCGTCCTTAGGAGTAACGGTGATAGTTCCTTTGAATGTTTTGTAGTATTCCAACATTTCGCCACCGATGATGCTGTACGTCATGCTTTTCTTCTCCAAGTCCACCGCTTCGATCCTCTCCGCTGATATCTTCACCAGTGGAGATCCTTTATATGGTTGAGAATACCAAAAAAACAAAAAACATATTATGGCGAGAGAATGAAACTTATTATATAGAACGTTTAGGGTTTTTGATGAGTCTATCAAGAAATATGAAATTCTTTTGTCTATACATTGTGTTCGACTTAGGATCAAACTAAACTTTTGACAAATTTGAAAATCCATTTGTGACCATCAATTTTTTACGAATCGATTTTGGTCAAGTAGTAGTCAGAAATAGCATGTTTTGACCAATTTTAGACCAAAATTAGAATGTTTTCTTGTAGTGAAATTAGTCATTTTCCAAACATATATAACACTTAATTTGATCTTCAACCCAACAGCATGGAGAATAGTCTTTTTTACTGATTGAATATAGTGTTTTACTTCTAACGAGTAAGCCATCGAAACATATAAATGCTTCTCTCTCTTTGGGTTAAACTAGTTATGGTTCTTTAATATATACATCTATTCCGATCTAGAACGACCCTTAATTTTACAAATGAATTTCTTCATGTACTCAATCTCTGGTGCAAAAATTTATATTGTTCTCTCTAATCAATTGAACTAATCACGTTTGAATAAAAAAATATGAATTATTAATGGTAACGACGATAAAATGAGCAATGTACCTTCTCCATAAGTAATGAGGCGAATGGAGCCAGGAGCGTTACCATCGCCGGCAAGAATTTGGATGGTTTTGTAGTCCTTAGGGAAAGCTTTGGGAAAGAGATTGACGCCGTCGCCGAGGGCTAGCCAGAACTTTTCAGCCGGAGACTTAACCTCAACCTCCACATGAAGAACACCACTGAGTCCCATTTTCTAGTGAAATAAACTCTATTATTATTATTATTGGTCTTTGAAGTATTTGTTTATAATAATAAGGTTGTAAATGAACATGTGTATATATAGAGAGGTTAGGGTAATGATATGGTAATTGCATTAACTATCTGGAGCAACCCATCCAGCTAACTTTTCATCCTATGGGGTCCTTCTAAATTTAACCAAAGGCTCGTACATTTGCATTCCACATTGCTACCTCACCCAATCATGTCGGTAGATGAATAATAAATATTGGTGCAGACCAAATTTCATCTGCCTAATAAATATAAGAACGTTTATTCGATATGCTAAAACATATTTTAAAAATTTAGGATCCCACTTTAAATACAGTATATCAGTATATATATTATACTAAATTATATATAAATTGAGGATCCTAAATTTTTTTTTTTTAAATGTCTTTAACATATCAAATGTACATTTAATAAAGCAAAGAGTCGAGCAACGACATGCATTCGGTAAAGAGTGACGATTAGGGGAGAGAATTTGCCGCCAACATCGATCATTTAATCAACCATTCATACCTTTTGTTGGGTTGGTGTCGCGGAGGCTCGAATCTCCTTGTTAATCGATGTTTGTCATGCCATATTAAACATTGTTTGCGTTTTGTATCATGTTAAAGATTGTAGATTTTGAAGTATATATGCATAGACCCGTTTCAACTTTTTAAAGAGCCGTGATAAAAAAAATTGAAAAAAGAATATTTTTGGACCTTTTTCTATAGATTTTTTAAAAAATCGGCATGGACTCTTTCCGCCACCCCTAAAGTCTGGCATGTATATATGCAGTGCCGTGCCAAGACTTCTAGAGGCTCGAGGCGAATTAAAAAATGGGATTTTTTTTAACGGTATTTCTAAACGATGTTTTTCCTAAAACGTTTAAATAAAGTCTAAAACCAACAAAAAAATACTAAAACCTTAACAAAAAAATAAATCTATGACATTTTTTTTCTTTTCTATTAACTTTTTGACCAAACTCTTATAAACTATTTCTTGAATTAATATCTCTTTTTATAAACATGACTAATATTTGAGAATTAAAAACTCCAAAATTTATATACTATTTGGAGCTCCGAGGCGAATGCGTTTTTCCTAACATCCATGTATATATGCAATCCCAATCACGAAGAGTAAGGTATATTTTGTTGCCTATATTTGCCATAATGACCAGCGGAAGCTGCAATCAAAGTAAATAAAGATAGATACAAAAATCGTGAAAGATTTGTCGGTCGACTTGTGTATTTGGGAGTTGCACTTTTAGATATTTTGTAGTATTATTATATATAATGATTTTTTTTTTAATCTAAATTCATGGAACATCTGGATTACTGATATAAAAATGGGTTCTATTCCACATAAATTATGTTCTTCACGTGATCGTTTACGTAGTATGATTTCGATTGTGTGATGTGAGATTGCCTTTGACCCCGACTCTCTTTGTATCGTTCAACAAAGAACCAAGTAAGTGAAATAACACATTTAACCTAATTGGTACTCATTTATTACTTCTTTAACAAACATAATAACTATGTCACTATGTGGATCAATGTGATCACGATGATATTCAAATGTTTTTGAATAATATATTATGAAAGTAAATATTAGTAAATGATCTCATCACACAACTATTCGGATATTGTATCCTTTGCAAATTTCTAGGCTCGAAATCTCTACAAACAAAAAAATCATACTAAATAAAACAATCTCACCCGTTTTTTATTTTAAATAAATTAACATTGGACTCGGATTAACATTCCCATAAATGTTAATCCTCAACATCCAATCAACCACAATCAAACAACAGCGGAAATCAACTCAATTCATTCAAACGAATTATCCAAATAATCAACTCAATAAGCAATCCCATAAACAATTCAATTCAACACTTAACCAATTCCATAACCATTTCATAACAACCATCAACCTAACAGTTCTAACAATCAACGCGAGACTCTAGATCATCTCCTCTTCTCAGCCATGATTCCACGATCACACTTTATCTTTACCTGCATCATATGGTTAAAAGAGATGCGTGAGTATTATCACAAATACTCAGTGAGACGGTCATCCCATCTACTAGGTTATACACACAGGCATACGCAAAAGATACAATACCAGGATGAGCAATCAACAACGCATACACAACAATCAGAACGAGAATCCGCACAACAGCTCATGCGTCGATCGACACGCAACCCTGGTGTCGATCGACGCACGACGCAGAACTCATGAATCGAACCTATCCTCTCATGGATCGATTCCCAAACGCAATGCATCGATCTCCCGCACGAAATTCACCAAACAAACATGAAATCCAACCAAATAACAAAATCAATCGCATCCTATCAATTCATTTACCCAGATAAGCTTATAGTCACGCACTCACCTTAGATCTGGAAGGAAAAATGATGAAAAAAGCAAAAAACGCGAAGAACACGAAGAAAGCAGATCTCTAAATCTGAAATCCACTCCTCCTCCGCGAAGAACGATCACCATAACAATTCCAATAGCCTCACTGTCACAACTACGAGCGTTTAGGATAAAAAAGACGAAGAAATCAACAATGATTCTTCCTTTTCTCTCAAACTCTTTGAAAACTTTATGGAAACCAAAAATGACACAAAATGCAGACTCCCCTTTTTATATCGAAACCCTAGGGTTTCTCCAAAACCAAACCGCAATCCGACGCTCAAAAACCGAACATGTCGGTTCAAATCAAGCTTGCGTCGATCGACGCACACACCTTGCCTTGATCGATGCACACACCTTGCCTCGATCGATGCACGACCAAAAATCACAAAATTTGATTCGCGGTCGTTACAATTCTCCCCCACTAACATAGATTTGACCTCAAATCATGTAACATCGTCTCACTATGGTTAACACTCCTGACCAATCCGGCCAGCACCACCTGAGATCAACACTCCCGATCCCTGAAGCTCATCCAGTCTCATACTTACAATCACGTTTCAGACATTAAGTGCTCATAACTCATATATATACATCCCTTCCACTCTCAGGTTCGTCACCCTTTGAGCTCTCGGTGTATCATACCCCTCCCACTAGTCCATCAAGCAATCGGTAAGCAGGGAAACTCACATCTCCTAAAGAGAATCACATCCCTCAAAGTATATGCAGAGAAACTCACATCCCCTGGAGAGAACTCACATCTCTCAAGAAACTACAGGGAAACTCACATCCTCTGGAGCAATCAATTCCTTAATGTGCAAGTATCGTCTCATTCGCCGAGACCTGATACTTAGAACCCACAACCTTAGAAGCATTAATCAATCATTGATCCTTCTCCTGAGCTACTCGAATCCCACTCAGCAGGTCTGCCTGATCAGATGCCTTCAGCCCCAAAGGCTCCTGTGAGATAACACAGAACCTCAAAGTGTTAATCTCGCTCACCAAGGCCTCCAAATCCTGCTCTTGAGCCGAAGCAACCCTCTTCCGACTCAAAACATCTGCAACTATATTAGCCTTACCAGGATGGTAACCAATCTCTAGATCATAATCCGCTACCAAGTCCATCCAACGCGTCTACCTCTAGTTCAGCTCTGGCTACGTATGGTCTGTGAACACCTGAATCTTTCCGCCATAAAGATAAGATCTCCAAATCTTTAAAGCGAAAATCACTACAGCCAACTCCAAATCATGGGTAGGGTAGTTGCACTCGTGCTTCCTCAACTGTCTCGACGCATAAGCAATTACCTTCCCCTGCTGCATTAGTACATAACCCAGACCAACTCCTGAAGCATCTGTATACACCACGTAAGGCTCATCCGGATCTGGCAACGCCAACGCTGTTGTACTAGTCAACATCTTCTTCAGCCTCGTGAAACTCTCCTCACAAGCTGAAGACCACACAAAAGGAACATCCTTCCCCGTCAGCTTCTTCATCGACTACGCCATACTCGCAAAACCATTGACGAACCTCCTGTAGTAACATGCCAAACCAAGAAAACTCCTGATCTCGATGGCATTCCTCGATCTAAGCCACCCTCTGATAGCCAATATCTTCGCCAGATCCACAGAAACTCCATCTGCAAAAACCACATGATCGAGAAAACCCATCTTTCGCTGCCAAAAACTGCACTTGCTCCACTTCGCATACAGCTTCTGTTCCCGCAACTTCTCCAGAACCGCCTTCAAATGAACCTCATGCTCCTTGGGACTCCTCGAATACACCACATCAATAAAGATGATCACAAACTCATCCAAATACTCCTGGAAAACCCCGTTCATCAGCCTCATGAACGCCGCTGGTGTATTACTCAAACCGAAAGGTATCACCACGAATTCATAATGCCCATATCTCGTCCTGAAAGTAGTCTTCCTGACGTCTGCCTCATCAATAGGAATTTGATGGTATCCCAAAGCCAAATCAATCTTGGGAACTAAGTAGCCCCTCGCAACTGATTCAACACTCATCAATCCGCACCAGAGGATACTTGTTCTTCATAGCGACTCGGTTAAATCCTCGGTAATCGATACACAACTAAAAACTCTCATCCTTCTTCTTCACAAACAACATCAGCGCTCCGCACGGTGAACTGCTAGGCTGGATAAATCCCTTCCCCAATAGATCATCCAGCTGCTTCTTCCGCTCTGACATCTCTACTGTAGCCATACGGTAAAGCGTCTTAGATATCGACGTTGTTCCGGGCTCCAACACAATCGTGAAAGGATCAGACCGAGACGGCGGTAATCCCTGCAACGACTAGAAAACATCTTGGAAGTCTTGAACAACTCAAATATCTCCAACTTCAACCCCTCCGACAGACTCTGGCATCACTATCGTCGCCCTTCTCAGTCAGCTGCTCAGCCTGAATTGCCGAAATCATGAGACTCCTAGAAGTCGGCCTCACTCCTAAATACACCAACCTCTCTGCCTCTCGCTCAAACACGACTCGTCCCCAATGATAATCCAGATGAACTCTGTATCGATCCAACCAATCCATACCCAGAATAACTTCATACTGCTCCATCGGACTAATAATCAGATCTGCCAGCATGGACTCTCCAGCCACCTGAATATCCACGCCACGAGCCAGCCCGAAAGTAGCTAAAGACTTCCCTCCAACAACTGTAACTACTCCCGGCTGCCCATCGGAATCGCTCCGGATTCCACTGCTCTCCGCACATCCCGGAGTAATGAAGCAATTCGTCGCTCCAGAATCAAACAATACACGGGACTCACACCCGACCACTACTAAGGTTCCTGCACAAATCTCATGTGCCTAAGAACCCTAACATTCTATCACAGACTCACAAATTCCAAAACAGCACATTCAAAACACCAGAATTTACTAAGTCAAGTTCTAAAATTTACCTATGATTGGCCTGGCGCCGGTGCTGCTGCAATCTACGCCACTAGCTGCACTACTGCCACTGCCATCTGATGCAGTTTGGGATACTTAGGCTTGATATATCCTGTCTCTCTGCAGTGGAAACACACCCGAGTATCCCGAGGCTCATCCTTCTTCAGACAGTTCGCCACCCTGTGATTCATGTTAGCGCACCCGAAGCATTCTGGACCACCTTGACCCCTCTGACTAGGTCCTGAAGTGCTCTCCCACTTCATATTCTGTTCTTGCACAGGCTTGCCGCCCTTGCTCAGAACCACCTGCTGCTGCGATCTCCTCTGCTGCTGAACAGGTGGACTAACCACCACAGCCTGTTCCCTGAGATCATCCTCAATCGTTGTAGCAACCTCAACCAACTCCACCCTCATGGCGAACCTACTCACCCTGCAGCGAGTCCTCAAATCCGCTCGAAGACCCCTCAAGAACCTCTTAACCGGGACCTCCTCGCCCTCCATGCCTCTACCAGCATGCACCAGAAGTCGATTGAACTCCGCGTCGAACTTTCTCACTAACTGGTCACCCTAAGTCAACTCCAGAAACCTCAGCTCCAACCGATCTACCGACTCTTGCGGGAATTACTTGGCATTAAACTCTGCCAAGAAGTCAACCTAGGCCAACACCGCCTACGCTCTCCTAGCCACCACACCTCTCCACCAGATATGTGCATCACCATCTAGGTAATGTACCGCCAGATCCACCCGATAGCCCTCTGGACACATGATCGAGCGAAAGTTACGCTCTAACCTCATCTGCCACTCATCGGCCTCCTCAGGCTTGACACCTCCCGAGAAAAATCTCGTGCCAATCCTCTACATCTGCTCCATCATCAGCAGATAAGGTGGAAGCTCCTCAGCAACCGCAGCCCTTTGCTACACACCAGCCACTCCAGGCTGCACAACTAGAGTCTGACCCTAAGCTGGCACCTCTTCTGGTAACCGCTCCAAGATCAACTATAGCAGACCCGCCATCTGATCATCTCGATCCTGGGCTACACCTGCGGCAGCACTCGTTCATGGGCCTGCCACATCGCCAGCCACACCGGGACCTTCACTAGTCCCACCAGCCCTCACACTAGTACTTACACTAGCCTTACCGACGGACCCCTCCTGAAACGTCTGAGAATCCGCCACCTGCTCCGGCGTGGACTATTGGGCCACACTCGCGGCAGCAGACTCACTCTTAAGTCTCCGCACGCGCCCACGCCCTCCACGACCACCTCGGCCTCCATGACCTCTATCTCTAGCAACTCTAGCCATCTCACTCTACACTACCAATAGCAGAAAACTAAGCATACCAGAAAGCCAGAAAAATCAAACAATACTTACCATGGAATCTCATTGACGGCTCGAAGAAGATGATCTAGGACTCCAACCCACTCAATTGACTAACTATTCATAATCAATCAAGCAATACCAATTGAATTGACTAACTCCCATAATCAATTTTCAATTTAACCCTCCTAAAACCGTAAGGGTTGTTGGGGTTGGATTTCACCCGCTCAACATCAGTGTTTAAAGTTTGATTAACAAAACAAACGTATGCTGAATTACGTTGACATCCAGAGATTATATGGTTCCTAAGTTGTTGCTAGTCATGAGACTAGTCTTCTCCGGTCCTAATTCTTCTCCGCTCGCAAGGCGAAGTCTTCTCCGCTGGCAAGGCGAAGTCTTCTTCGCCTGCGAGGCGAAGTCTTCTAAGTCTCGATTTCATGCAGAAAAAGCATCAGTACAGGAGCCACCGATGACTCTGCTAAAATGCCACTGGAGACTCTGGCAGAGATGGCTACCGAAGACCCCTATCTTTGTCTCGCAGGAAAAGTGTTACCTTCGCGTCGCAGGAAAGACCCTGCCTTCGCTCCGCGGGAAAGACCCGAAGACTTCCTGCGTTGGGCTTCAGCCCGAATCCACTTGAGAGGACAAGCTCGAATATCTCCGGAATATAAGCATAGCAGCTTTGAAGCGACGTCGTAGCGTCCGCGGGAGTTTGAAATCTCAACGCTGAAGCCTAGTCCAGATGCGAAGCCCACTTCGGCGCAACCGACATGTTCAAAAAAGAAATTCGCAAAGACTTAGGAAACTGGACAAAATCTTTGGTGGAAAAACCTAGCAGACTTAGGAACATTATATATATCAATGCACAACCCTTGAGAAGGGGATCCGCAACTTTATTCACAAAAGCATATACAGCAATAACAAACCTTTCTCTTTGCTCATCGTTTCTTTCATAGCTTAACCTAGAAATCTCTGTTTCCTCACGAAACCTTTACAAATCTAGTTGTGCTAGTATTGGCCTCCACAATTTAGCGCCGCCTAAGGGGAGCTAGAGACTTTCTCACACAAAAAAACTACGTAACACCTTTCTCACACAAACAGCTATGTAACACACTAGATCTGAGAAGATGAGCGGCGAAAAGAACAAATCAAGCAGCAGCGGCGAGGAGTCCTCGTCTCATAGAACCAACCAAGAGGAGGAGAACTCCATCGAAGTCCTTGCTACCAACGACGCTGCTAACCCAGGGGACATGACCGAGGTCAAGTAGATGCTGCAAACGCTCCTCAAAGAGTCCAACGAACAAAAGAAGTTCAACGAGGCAGCTACGAACGAGCTGAAAGCTCTTTCATGACGAAGTGTGAAAGACCCGCTGCGACAGGACTCAGGGGTCGCTTCAACCCGCATCGCCTTAACTTCTCAACACAGCGTACTGCTCGAAGGGATCCGGCCGACTTGCCGCCATCACCGCCACATCAGAAATCTGAGAGAACTCCCGAAAGCTACGTGGAGATTTGGGACGAGGATCAACCAGCTCCGCGAAGACGTGCGCGAACCGACAATGCGAGTGGTAACCCACGGGAAGTGCGCACGTCAGACAGTCGAAGCGCATCATCGTATTCCCTGACGGAAACCCTGCAAGACACTTTGGAGTACGGTGATTACCCCAGCGCCAACGATGAAGGCAGACCCTCCGTAGCAGAGCAGTACAAGAGGGACCAGGAGCGTAGGGCGCTAAAACGATCTTGACACGTGGAGATCACTGAGATAGAAGCTCAGATGGAGCGAGTTGTCTCTGACCTAAAGACTACCCAATCGCAGATACACCATGGAACGGGGAAGGCTCGAAGGATCACCCATGTGCTAGAGAAGGCCCGCAACACACCCTTCGCTGAACGGATCGCAAGAACTAAAATCTCCGATCCCGGAAGAATCAAATTCCCAATCTACGAAGGGACCACTGATCCTGCAGACCATCTGATGGAGTTCGAGGTGGCTCTAGGGAGGGCAAATTTCAGAGAAGCCAAAAAAGACATCGGCTACTGCAAGCTGTTTCTGGAAAGCCTTAAAAGGTCTGCCCTCCAGTGGTTCTATAAGCTGGAGAATAAGTCAATCCACACCTTCCACCAACTCTCATAGTTGTTTGTACAACATTACAATATCTTCGCGAAACAGAAGATCTATTACGCTGAGTTATGGACAAATCGGCAGGGCGAGAATGAAAGCCTACGGTCTTTCATGACAAAGTTTAAACATACACTGTCAAAGATGGACGGTATTAGCAACACGTCCGCGCTAGAGGCTTTGAGAGGAGCCCTCCGATGCCTTTTTCCGTTCTGGCAAGAATTGACTATCAACCCGCCAATGACCATCCAAGACGCTCTTCACCGCGCTACAGATTTTGCTCCAAGTGAAGAGGAAGTCAGTGCAAAGAGGGGCGAGTGAGCGAACCCCGCTACGCCAATGAAAGGCAGTCCCGCCTTTATCCAGTACGAAGGCGAATCCGTAGGAGCTAATAATTACCAAGTGGAATCATCGGGTTATGGCCGAGGTCGAAGCTGTGGGCGAGGCCACGACAGAGGAAATTATACCTGGGTCAGAGACCCGAAGTAGTATGACGAGAAGCTATATTGCGAGTTCCACAAGGCCAATAGACACTCGACTGCGAAGTATCGCGAATTGGGACGGCTGCTGATAGCTAAACTGACTAGTGGCAGTCTAAAGGGCGACGTCAACCTGTCAGACTTCAAGCTAGAAGAGGAGAACCCCAAGCGCCAACGCCGCGATGACAACCCAGAGAACGGAGATCCGCAAGATACAATCTACATGATAATGGGGGAATCGCAGTACTGTGCTGACAACGTTTCTACGATCGAAGCATACGAGCGACGCGCCGAAGTATGCACTAACATATCTGCACCGGCGAAGCCAAGGCTTTCTAGCGACCCTATTTCCTTTGACGAGCAAGACGCAGAGGGTCTCGACCATCCACACAACGACCCTCTGGTGATCAACCTGACAGTCTTTGACTTTAACGTTGCTCGCATTCTCATTGATACCTGAAGCTCAGTGGACGTCATCTTCAAAGATACGTTGGAGCGAATGAAGATCGATCTGTCCACAATCAGAGGACAGCCCAAGCCAATAACATGCTTCTCTGGTGAAACAACCATGACAACGGGAACAGTTCGTCTACCTGTCCAAGCTAGCAACGTTAAGAAGATGGTTGACTTCACAGTATCCGACCATCCCGCGATCTACAACATGATTATGGGAACTCCCTAGCTCAATCAAATGCGAGCTGTGCCTTCAACGTACTACCTGTGCCTTAAATTCCTGACGAGTCTCGGTGTGAAAACAATATGGGGAAACCAAAAGGATTCTCGGATGTGCTTCCTGGCTGACCACAAGCTGCGCAACCTCGAAGACAAGAAGGGCGACTCTGCATCGCAGGGGCAACGAAAGAGGACAAGGACTAGCCCCGATCAGGTCAAGGACCTGACCAACCTCTTATAGCAATTACAGATTGCAGATGGCCGCGTAGATGAAGAGCGACCTACCTGCGTACCTGTAATTTATGTGTGTATCGATGAACAACACCCAGAAAGATGTGTTAAAATCGGAGCTGCGCTCGACGAAGAGCTTAAAAAGGAGCTGGTGGCTTTCCTTCAGAAGAACGTTAATACTTTTGTCTGGGCCGCAGATGACATACCTGGGATAGATAGCAACATCGCCAACCATGAACTCAATGTTGATCCAACACTCAAACCAGTGAAACAGAAGAGGAGGAAGCTAGGTCCTAAACGAGCAAAGGCCGTCAATGATGAAGTCGAAAGACTTCTACGAGTTGGATCGATAACGGAAGTCAAGTACCCCAACTGGTTCACCAACCCAGTCGTGGTGAAGAAGAAAAATGGGAAGTAGCGTGTCTGCGTGGACTTCACAGACCTTAACAAATCGTGCCTGAAAGACAGCTTCCTTCTACCTCATATCGACCGCTTAGTGGAAGCAACGGTGGGAAACACGCTTTTAAGATTCATGGACGCCTTCTCCGGCTACAACCAGAATTTGATGGCTCCTGACGACCACGAAAAGACAGCATTCATCACAGACCGTGGAATCTACTGCTACAAGGTGATGCCCTATGCCTGAAAAACGCTGGTGCAACGTATCAAAGACTTGTGAACAGGATGTTCAAGGATCAGCTTGGGAAGACTATGGAAGTCTATATCGATGACATGCTAGTAAAATCCCTCGAAAAGAAAGACCACATCTCTCATCTGGAAGAGTGTTTCAACCAGCTCAACCTTTACAAAATGAAGCTGAACCCGACGAACTGCAGATTCGTGGTGACCTCTAGAGAATTCCTTGGATATCTGGTTACTCATCGGCGTATTGAAGCTAACCCAAAATAAATCAACGCGCTAATCCAAATGGCATCGCCAAAGAACAAACGCGAGGTGCAGAGGTGTAGATGGCATTGCCAAAGAACAAACGTGGCTGCACTCAATCGGTTCATCTCACGTTCCACTGACAAGGGCCTCCCTTTCTATAACACGCTGCGAGGAAACAAACAGTTCGAGTGGTCAGAAAAGTGTGAAGATGCTTTTGGCAGCTGAAGGAATATCTGGCAACACCGCCTATCCTCTACATCACCGTCTCTGAAACGGTTGTCAGCGCTGTTCTCGTACGTGAGGAACGAGGCGAGCAGAAGCTTATCTTCTACGTCAACAAGACTTTTACAGATGCTGAAACAAGATATCCTCAACTGGAAAAACTAGCACTATCCATCCTCATGGCATCACAAAATCTAAGGCCTTACTTCCAATCTCACTCTATTGTCATCCTTAGCACATTCCCATTGCGTTTAGTTTTACAGAGCCAAAGTCAATCTGGCAGGTTGGCCAAGTGGCCTGTGGAACTCAGCGAATACGACATCGAGTACAAGGGGCGAACGTGCAACAAGTCACAAGTGCTGGCAGACGGTTCATTTTCGAAGAACGGGTCTGGAGTAGGGATACGCTTAGCCTCGCCAATAGGCGAGATCCTGGAACAGTCATTCCGTCTTGGCTTCAAGGCTTCTAACAACGAAGCGGAATATGAGGCCGTTATCGCTGGCATGCGACTTGCTCAAGGACTTCGCATCGAGATCACTCATGTATTCTGCAATTCACAACTGGTTAATAGCCAGTTCAGCGGCGAGTACGCGACTAAAGATGATCGCATGGAAGCTTATTTGAAGATAGTAAAAGATCTTGCCTCGACATTCACGGAATTTACACTTACAAGAATTCCCCGAGGAGATAACGTTGATGCCGATACATTGGCTAACCTTGCCTCCACTTCGGCTCACCCAGGAGATCCGGCTTTGAAGCGGGTTATTCCCGTCGAGTTCATCGAATTCTCTAGCATTCAACAAGACACGACACCCGCTATCTCTACACAATCTCAGGTCGCTAAACGAGCAAGAGTTATTGCCGAATCACTGGAAATAGCCGCCGCCGAAGACGTTGAGATGACAAAAGCTCCTGAAGACGCAGAACTTGCGTGTCTGCCAGTGACGACGTCTGCTGCTGGTTCGCAAGGACCGACGGCCACCGAGGTCTCTGCCAGCGAGGTCTCCGCCACTGATGTCCTCGCTATCATACCCAGAATCCAAGATATTCCTATTCCAATGGATGAAGACGCTGAAAAACCCGAATACGGCTGCGACAAAACTTGGATAGACCAGATTTGTGTATACATTACCAATGGAAAGCTGCCTAGTGACAAGTGGGCAGCCCGCAAGTTACAAAAGCAAGCCGCCCGATATGTCTTACTGGACTGTAACATCTTCAGATGGCGATTCTCTGGCCCTCTTCTCACTTGCGTAGAGGGAAAATAAGCTAGACAAATCATGGAAGAAATCCACAACGGGTCTTGTGGCAATCACTCGGGAGGTAAAGCATTGGCAATCAAGATCAAGCGACATGGTCACTTCTGGCCAACTATAGTAGGCGATTGCGTGAAATTCTCAGCAAAGTGCGAGAAGTATCAGCGACATGCTCCGAAAATTCATCAGGAAACAGAGATGCTTTCTTCAGTCACTTCTCCCTATCCGTTAATGAGATGGGCCATGGATATCGTTGGACCATTGCATCCTTCAAAACAGAAGCGCTTCCTACTTGTTCAAACAGATTACTTTTCAAAGTGAGTGGAAGTTGAAGCTTATGCCAGTATCAAGGATGCTCAAGTTGAGAGTTTCGTCTAGAGAACATCATATGTCGTCATCGAATTCCATACGAAATTGTTACAGACAATGGTTTCCAGTTTGCTTCCAACCGGTTCGAGACCCTCTGTGCTAAATGGAAGATTCGACTTAGCCAGTCTACACCCTGCTATCCTCAAGACAATGTTCAAGCAGAAGCAATCAACAAGATAATTCTCGATGGTCTTAAGAATGCTTAGATGAGAAGAAGGGTCGCTGGGCTAACGAGCTTGAAGGCGTATTATGGTCCCACTGCACCACTCCCCGAAGAGCAACAGGCGAAACCACATTCGCGCTTGTCTATGGGACTGAGTGCGTCATCCCGTCGGAGATCCGTTCTCCTGGAGTGCGACGTCATCTCTTACCAGAAAACGAAGAGCTCAATCGATCGCTGCTTCTAGATGAGTTGGATTTCATTAACGAAAAGCGTGATGAAGCGCTCATCAGGATAGCCAACTATCAAACCGCGGCCTCCAGATATTACAACTCCAAAGTCCGCGAGAGACGTTTCTGCGAGGGTGACTTAGTCTTGCGCGAAGTATTCCAGAATACAGCAGAGTAGAACGCAGGCAAACTCGGAGCTAACTGGGAAGGACCTTACAAAGTCACCACTGTCATCCGCCCAAGTGTTTACGAACTCGCCACCATGGCAGGCACACCCATCCATCACTCATGGAACGCAAAGCACTTGAAGAGATACTATCACTAGTTCTCTTTCATGGCTTGCAATGAACTACGAGGCAACTTGATCCCTGCAAAGGGTACGTAGGCAGCTTGTCTCCGGACGAGTTCAGTTGCCCTCCTCCGTCAAAAGGGAGGAGTGGGGTGCGTATACTCATATACTCCCACCTTCACAAAACTTCTTGCTGGAAACGTCAGACGCTTGACATAAGTCTCATCGACTTCATCAGTTACGTCCTTTCTCGGCTGCTCAAAGCTTTTGCCAGTGAGATCATTCCGCAACCGTTGCTGCTGGCCACAGCGACGATGCGTGAATTCGAACATAACGACATCCATCATCGGATCCCAAGCGTGCTATATAAGTACTAATGTTCAGCATTTGGGCGGACGAACCCGACTGATCATTCAAAAACCCAACAACACATTGGTCAAAGCAAAAGGTGTAATTCGCCCTCGGACAGACGTGTTCAGAGAGCAGCACCATTCCACAAGCCCAACAGTAACGTTGGTAAAAGCAAAGCATAAATGTAGTTGCGACTTCACTACCCTGTAATCACAACATAGAGCACTTTAAGGTGCAGAAAGCCATCTTGAGTGAGTACCATTACCCTTAGAGTTCTTGAGATTTATCAGAAAACAGAACAAGTTAGGCTCATGAGAAGGGTAAGAAACAAAAACCGCATTCATAATCATCATGCATTCGTTACAATGCAAAGTAAACATGATCATAGCGTGGATACAAACCATCCAACGCCATTACTGAAAGTCATGGATAACAACATCCGAAAATTCGATAAAAGTCATCAGCAAAAATCATAAAATAGACTAAGTCTGACACAAGATCATAAAACAGGAAAGTTAGTCAGTCGTCGACCTCCTCATCACTCTCTGCATCGCCCACCTTGTCACCCTCGTCGTCGTCATCGGTAACCTCAACGTCAATGCTATCAGCAGCAAAGACCTCAAGAATCTCTAATACCCTCCTCCTCACACTGGCAACGAGGTCTGCAAACACATCGCGGGCGTCGTAAATCGGGGCATGCCGCTGATACAACTCTTTGACCTCGTCCTCGAGAACCGGCGGCTCTGGTTTCTGAAGAAGCTCGATGAACTCCAGGTTCGGATCGACCTCAACAAGTTCCAGCATGTCGGCCTTGGCCTTTCCATCAATCTCTGCAAGTAACCTAGCAACCTCGCTGACTCGCCCCGTGAAGCCACGAGACATCTCATCTCTTGTCCTAGTAACGGCCTCACCAACTCTAGCATCTTGGCGATCATTAGTAGAGCTCAGCTGACTTCTTAACAGAGCTATCTCTTCCTTGTACTTGGCGCGCCTTGACTCAATCTTCATCAACTTAGCATCCCACTCCTCTTTTTTCTTTTGCACAGAAAGAGCATTGCTCTCAAGAACCTTGTTTCTCTCAACGAGCTCATCTAGCCTTGACTGCAAGGCGATGCTGGCTTCTCTGGCCTCGCTAAGCTCGTTATCTCTGGTGTGAACATCCTCATCGTAGTCGCCAATCAGTTGGTCCAGATGAACAAAAAGCTGCATACAAAGAAAGGAAGGAGATGTAATATCAAAACAGGAGAAGTTAAGTTACAAGGAAAATATTAAGTGAGAAGGGAATCAAACCTCCGAAGCCTTGGTTTTCATCAATGCATAAGCCTTCCCACAAAGCAACCCGCCGACCAGTGGGAAAACAACGCCTGTATCCGAAGACTTGGAGGTGAGAATAACCGAAGCTGTTGCATTGTGACTACCTTCTTAGCAACAGTTGCGTGGGATGTGTCCATCCTCTGCCTCTTCGAGAGGGTTCCATCAGGAATACCTTTTTCTTTGCCGCCAGAAAGGAGAGCCCCTTCCGTGACTAATCACGCCGCCTCGCATCCTCGTTAGGGGTTAGGAAAGAAGAGTGAAGACGCGGGACCGAAGCAGCAAGAGTCATCGGCTCTGCATTCGTGGGAGATTTCGCTCGCGACGATGTAGTCACCGAATCAGCAGTCATCGGTGTCACCGTCTTCGGCTCACCGGTGCCCGACGCCTTCACTGCCCCTGCTGCTTCAAGCAAAGCTCTCCGGGGAGACGATGACCTCTTCTCGCCCCATCCGAGAATCTTCCCTGGAATGACCCTAGCAGAGAGCGCTCTCTCGACTCTCTGGCGGCTAAACGATCCTAATCAGTCACCCTTCCCGGAGGCGAGAGCCCCGAAAATAGCAGCAACAACGCCTAGGTCGATCACAGGAAACACTTGCTTCACTGCAGAAAATAACAAACCAAGAGTCAACATACAAGGCAACACATGCTAAAAAAATAAAAATTAAGTGTTGGTTACCTCCTCTCTCCCATCTCGTCTTGACAAGGGCGATACAATCTGCCTCAACGGATTTCTCTGAAATCTCAACAAAGAAGAAATGGTCTTCAAAGTACTCGTCTTTGCTCTGAAACCCGTCGATGAGCATGCGGCCCGTTACAGGAGTGACACTATACTTGAGCTCCTCTTTCCGACCGTGGGTCCTAAAATCCAATAAGTAGGACAAGTGCTCGGTGCTAATCTCAACGCCACGCTCTCTGCTCAACACATAAACGCCAATGAGATGCCTAAGACCCCTAGGGTTAATCTGAGCAAGGGATGCGTTGTTTGCAACATGACTGTTGCAACGAAGAAGGAATCCAGGCACCGGAAACCAGAGAAGGCACTGGTCGAAGTAGTTCTCATACAAAGTGAAGTACCCCGGAGGCAGGGCATCAGTTCTGTCAGTAGAGTCAGGGACAACCAACACAATCTCCTCAAAAATCCTACACTTCTCTCGAAGGAGTTGCAGTGACTCCGCATCCGAGAGGGTAGACCCCGGGGGATCTGGACGAATCATCGTCTTTCGCTTTTTCTTAGTCATCGTCATTTGTTCAACCTCAACAAGCATATCATCATCGTCTCTCTCAACACTAGAAGCTTGCGAGTTGAACGAAGAGGAAGAAAGCGATGCATCTGCGGAGCCAGGCGGAAGTTTTGGGTCCTCATCATTTAGAAAAGTCAAGTCGCCAACATCCTCATGACAAGACCTCGGGTTTTCGTCGTCGATGAGCCCCCTCGGATTTTCATCACCAACGAAAGTCTTCGGGTCTTCGGAGACATCGACGTCAACGTCGAAGAGAGTCATCGGCTTCAAGAAGACGGCGCCTCGGGGGAACGAGCTGTTCGCGATGACGGATTCCCAAAGTCAATCTCTCTCTCTCGCAATTGGTTTTTGAGGAGCTCGTCGGGTCATCGGCGGCATCGATGTCTTCGGCATCGCAAACTCTGTTGTCGTGGTCTTCGGGGCCACGGTCTTTGGCGATGCAATGGTCTTCGGCGGCGCGATGGTCCTCGGCACGCCCGAATAGAGTCATCGGAGCATTGGTCCGAACTGTCAAAGTCATCGGGTCTAAGCTGTTATCGGAGACATCAGCGTCACGACCATCATCGCCCCCGCGGTCGTCGGGTTTGGTCTTTTCAACCGATCCGAGCCTTGTCCGACCCATAACCTGGAAATTACCTACATCAATTCACAATAAAGATCAAAGGTCAAGGGTTCACTATTCAACCTTGACGAAGGCTTGTTCATCCTCTATGGATCAAAATACAAGGGGAATTTTTATGAGTCTAAATAACACAAAACTTACTCTATCAACAATCAAAGCTTGTTGATAAAAAACAACCAAGGATTCAAGGATTCCTCTTAGCAATTAACAACAACTAATGCTTGTTATCCAACACAACAAAGCTTGTTCTTCATGAAAGTCTAGATCTACAAGTTTGGATTTTTGAAAGCTACAAGGATCTAGAGAACTTTGGTAAGGAGATACAAAAAACTCACCACAAGCGAAGCAAGGCACGGCAGCGGCGGCGGCTCTGGGGATCTCGTCGGCGGCGGCGGAGACATATCGTCGGTGGCGGCTAGGAGAGAAAGAAGATGAAGAGTGAAAACCCTAGTAAATGTTGGGAGAAAGAAGAGAAAGGGGTTTAAAAAAAAAAAGGCTTCCTTCTTGAATGATCTCATTAGCGGGTCCCGAACTCGTTAAGTGACACTATCACTCCAGGAAATCATTTTCCCATCGCCTACGGCATCGTCGCCATCGTTGATATCAACAGGTAAAACGCGAGGTTCTGAGATCTTCAGGAAACAAAAAAAAAAAATTTTTAGCAATGCGGTCAGCTCCAGCAAACGAAGCGCGAAGTCTTAAAAGCTTCATAAAAAAGTGGAGTCTTAAAATCTCCAAACACGGAAAATCATCCTCCGCTATAGCATTGACGGCCCGAGCCAGCAGCATCAAGCTAACAGTAACGTCATAACTTTGAACGGCAACATTGACATCCAATAGTCTTTAACTCGATATTGTTATCACTAACACTACCGAGTTGGGGGGCTAACTGTTGGGGTCGGATTTCACTCGGTCAACATCAGTGTTCAAAGTTTGATTAACAAAACAAAGATATGCTGAATTACGTTGACATCCAGAGATTATATGGTTCCTAAGTCGTTGCTAGCCATGAGACAAGTCTTCTCCGGTCCTAATTCTTCTCCGCTCGCAAGGCGAAACCTTCTCCACTCGCGAGGTGAAATCTTCCCCGCCTGCGAGGCGAAGTCTTCTGAGTCTCGATTTCATGCAAAAAAAAGCATCAGCACGGGAGCCACCGATGACTCTGCCAAAATGCCACCAGAGACTCTGGCAGAGATGGCCACCGAAGACCCCTGTCTTCGCCTCGCAGGAAAGATGTTGCCTTCGCCTCGCAGGAAAGACCCTACTTTCGCTCCGCGGGAAAGATCCGAAGACTTCTTGCGTTGGGCTTCAGCCCGAAGCCAGCTGAGAGGATAAACATAGCAGCTATGAAGCGACGTCGTAGCGTCCGCGGGAGTTTGAAATCTCAACGCTGAAGCCCAGTCCAGATGCGAAGCCCACTTCGGTGCAACCGACATGGACAAAAAGGAAATCCGCAAAGACTTAAGAAACTGGACATAATCTTTTGTGGAAAAACTTAGTCGACTTAGGAACATTATATATATCAATGTACAACCCTTGAGAAGGGGATCCGTAACTTTATTCACAAAATCATATACAGCAATAACAAACGTTTCTCTTTGCTCATCATTTCTTTCATAGCTTAACCTAGAAATCTCTGTTTCCTCACGAAAAATGATGGAAAACAGCGAAGTAAGCAAAGTACGCGAAGAACACGAAGAACGCAGATCTCTAAATCCGAAATCCACTCCTCCTCCGCGAAGAACGATCACCAGAACGATTGCAATAGCCTCACAGTCACAATCACAAGCTTTTAGGATCAAGAACACGAAGAAATCAACAATGATTCTTCATTTTCTCTCAAACTCTCTGGAAACCAAAAACGACACAAAACGCGGCCTCCCCCTTTTATATCGAAACCTTAGGGTTTCTCCCAAACCGAACCACAATCCGACGATCGAAAACCGAACATGTCGGTTCAAATCAAGCTTGCGTCGATCGACGCACGACCAAAAATCACAAAATTTGGTTCGCCGTCGTTGCAGTAGATATAAGTTAATCCAATTTTCGTTGATGTGTGCTCGAATTCGTCACCCTTCCAACTCTCTCACTTTCAATGGCCAAGTAGTACGTCGGCTGAATTACCGATCAATGCTGAGTTACATTTCATGGTGATGAAGACCCAACATTTTTACATATTGTTCTTGCCATGGCTAGGCACATTACATTATACGCCGATACAATTTCAATAAGGCTCCTTCGTAGTTAATTACATATGGACCACGACCACTCATTGTGTTAGAACGAATAAAACAGCATGTTGTTTTGGAGTGATATAAAACGGCAATCACTTTGCAATCTTAAAATAGAAACGGCAATCACTTTGCAAACTTAACATAGAAACGGCAAACATGGTTCTAAAAATAAGTGATGATGTCTTTATGAAGCAAAAAAATTCCACCCGAACGCAAATCTTTGAATATATTAATTGGATACGTTAAAGTTACAGTATCCTAGGATTTGACAAGCTAATTATGAAACCAAGATTGCTTTTACGAAAATTATAGGTTTTCTTCTAAAACTGTACTTGAAAATAAATAAATATAAATATATGCCATCTCTATCTCTCAACGGACATATGAAAACAACATTATTTAGTTAATAAATTAGGGAACATATAAAAAAACTAAAAACGAAAAGGGAAAGGAAACACTTTGAAAGCAGCCTCTTATCTCTCTCTCAAAGACCTATGTACGAAAATGTTATAGTGGCAAAAACAGATAGATTCGGACAAGAGAACCCAAACCGAGAACTAATCTTAAGAGTTTAAGAAGCATCAAAGTCTTTTTCAAGATGCTCTCATTTTCTTTTGCTTCACGTACATGTAATCTTACGTATTCTTCAGCTCTACAGTCTCTTTCTCTTTCTCTCTCTCTCTCTTTCTCTCTCTCTGTACAACTTCGGTAGTTGAAATAATGCTGTTGAGTATTTCAGAAATCTAACCCTCAATATCAAATTAACACTCAAAGTTTTTAAAGAACCAGAGAGAATTTTTATACACTCCCCTATATATCTCATTTTCAACCACAACAATCTTTTCTGTTTCTTTGAATTTGGAACCAACTTACCTAACGAATAATCTAACGCTAAGGACGACCAGAAGCTTCTTCTCTTGGTTTTGGTATGATCTCTCGCACCTACAAGGCGTAAAAACCCAAAAGCTAGAGCTATGCATTTTCCTCTTGTTTCGGCTTGGAACAAGAGAAGGAGAAGCAAATCCTATGATACGGATCCATGTACGTTCCTTTTCTCCATCATCTTCGCCAGATGGCATAAACGTATGTTGACCTTTTTTTTGTTTTTCGACATTACTACTGAATAAAAGGGAGTTTAGGTGAAACTGAACCATCTGTGTAAAACTAACCTTCTTCTCAGGGGTCTACAGAGCAGCTGAGTGCTGGCAAATCAATGATCAAGCACCGTCTCAGCCAAGGAAACGGAGATACGGGTCATCAGTTTATACCCTCAAGGAAATGGAGGAGGCCACAAGTTTCTTCAGTGATGAGAATCTGCTCGGTAAAGGAGGCTTTGGCCGAGTTTATAAAGGCACTCTAAAAACAGGAGAGGTATGAACTATATCGCTTCCATTTATGTGATTTACAGGCTTTGTAATGTTAGAAACATTTTCTATAAGCATATATTGTGAAAGATGATGGGCTGTTAGAAGAGCATACAAATGATCTTGATTCCTTAATATTTGAAGGTTGTTGCGATCAAGAAGATGGATTTACCTCCGTTTAAAAAGGCTGATGGAGAACGAGAATTTCGTGTGGAGGTGGATATCTTGAGCAGACTTGACCATCCAAATCTGGTCTCTTTGATTGGCTACTGCGCTGATGGAAAACAACGGTTCCTAGTATATGAATATATGCAAAACGGAAACCTGCAAGATCATTTAACTGGTAAGTCAACGAAATAAGAGTCAAGTCCACTAAAGCCAGTTGGCCACTAAACCGGTTCTTTATCACAGGAATAAAAGAAGCAAAAATAAGCTGGCCGGTAAGGCTCAGAATTGCACTTGGAGCAGCAAAAGGACTCGCGTATCTCCATTCAAGTTCTGCTGTTGGGATTCCAATTGTTCACAGAGATTTCAAATCCACCAATGTGCTACTAGACTCCAACTATAACGCAAAGGTGCCTTATAAAGTAGATTAAAATGGATGATAGGCAGCAGTAAAATCAAGCATACACTGACTAATACTAAGATGTGAATGTAACCCTTTTGCAGATATCTGACTTTGGACTAGCAAAGTTGATGCCAGAGGGAAAGGAAACTTGTGTGACAGCAAGAGTTCTCGGAACATTCGGCTACTTCGACCCAGAATATACATCGGTAAAGATTCTTACTGATTCTCTCTATATCAAAACAGTTGAAAAGGCTAAGGGTAAACTAGATGCTACTTAAACTAAACTAAAAACCCGCTAATAATGACATGAAAAGGCCAGGAAAAGGAATTTAAATCACATTCACATATCAGAACCCATAAGCAAGGAAGGACAGTTTTTAGCATAATATTTTTTTAATTTTGCTATGACAGACAGGCAAACTTACTTTACAAAGCGACATATATGCATTTGGGGTTGTGCTGCTAGAACTACTTACTGGACGCAGAGCAGTTGACTTAACTCAGGGCCCAAATGAACAGAACCTGGTGCTACAGGTAAAATGGCCCTTCTAGGTTCTAAGATTGGCATACACAAAAGTTCAGCAGTAAAGGAAACTTTGCATAGGAATAAACTGCTCAGTGTTCTCTATGTTTCAGGTTAGGAATATACTGAAAGATAGAAAGAAATTGCGTAAGGTTATAGATCCCGAGCTGCCTCGGAATTCATACAGCATGGAAGCTATAGCCATGTTTGCTGATCTGGCATCACGGTGCATCCGTATAGAGAGCAGCGAGCGACCTTCGGTAATGGATTGTGTCAAGGAACTGCAACTAATTATCTACACAAACTCGAAGGGTGGTTTGGGTGGGACGATTCCTACATTCAGAAGGCTCTAGACACAAGATTCTTCGAAACCAGTAATATGGGTAACGTCATTTTTCCAAATATGAGAGGTCGCTGATTAAACTTGATAAAAGATAAAGAAAACAATCCTATTTAAGATTACGGGAATATTAAAATTCAACTTCCAGCTGCTAAACTTATATCAACATTATTTGGATATATATACTATAAAGTCACCAAGTAAATCGGGTCAAACAGTTCACATATTTGTATAGTATGCTGTATTTGCCATGAATGTTTTGCTTGAAGAGAAATGAGTATATTATATATATTCAGGATGAAGCCTTTTCTGTTTCCCTTTTCGCCTTATGTTTAAAGTAAGCTTTGGACCGCACATATATAAACAAGAAAGATATTCACTGGTAATACTGGAAGAAGGAAACAACAGGAAGTTACGTCTGACTAAGAGTCTAAGATACGAGTGTGAGTGACATACCTCTACTAAGATCATATAAACAGCAAGTGGAAGCAAGAAAATGGAACAGCAACAGTGGGAGGACGGCGGTATCAACCCATGCTCTTGGTCAAGTCACATATAGCTCCAGCATGATGGAGCTAACCACAACCAGTTTGAAGTTAGTTGGTTCAACATCGGATTTTCGCTATGAATTCAGAAAAGACACACAAATACCAAAAGCTAATTGGTAACATGGATGGAAACACTGTACCTGTGTTCACACATTGGCAGAGGAGGTCAGCTCATTATCAGACTCCATCATATCTACAGTATCTGAAGGGCTGGTGAATGGTGGAAGCTTCTTGCACATCAAATGCTTACGCCGTTGTAACATCAAAAGTACGAAAATGGTATCTGTCTTAACAACCTCGTATCCTGCTTTCTTATACATACTGAAAGGAGCCTCATCGACCATCCTGCAATGCAAGTAGACATCTTTTGAAGGACTAAGCTGAGATATCAGTTCCTCACTCGCCTTCAACAAATGCCACCCAATTCCCCTCCTAACAAGTCATCACTCAAACACAATAAGCTTTTTCTTCTACACAAACGAAACATATTGAAGAAACTCTACTGTACCTTCTAAGGTCCTCTTTAACAGTCATGTTGCAGACATAAGGTGATTCCTTGGGAGGAGTCGGAGAAGGAGGGGAAGCATTAGCTCCTCGTTTGTCCAAGCAAACCTCTACGGTGCCAGCCATCTCAGCCTCCTCACCATCACTACACGAATCAGTTCTCTTCTTGTAGAACCCAACTAAGGTCACTGCGTATGGTAACACTTCCCTCCTCTCAATCAGATACTGCTTCACTAAGAAGCGTAACACGGACTGGTAACCAGAAGGCAATAACATCGACTCGCCGAATGACTCCGCCAGTAGATTCACCGTCGAATCCATCTCCTCGGATCTCATAACACGAACCCACATCGATCCGGATTCAAGCTCTTGGAAATACGCAAACCCTTCAAGAGCTTTGAGCTTCTCGAGCTCCTCGTTACTCAAAAATCTCCCAGTACGAAACGATTCCTCGAGAAAAGAGTAGCTTCCGCTTGATTTCGCAGTTTCTTCTGCAGTTTCTGTGACTGTAGAAACCGAAGACGATTGCGAAGGAGGAGGGAAAGCGAATCGGAGATTGGAGCGGTGAGAAGATCTAAACGAATACAGTAATGGATATCTAGGCGAAGAAGAAGAGAGACCAATCTTCGTGGTTTGACTCGGCTTAAGAGAATCAATAGAGAAAGCAAGTGAGATGCTTACGGCCGCCATTGACACACGAACGAAGAAGTTCCGATTTGCTGGTAGTGGTGGCTGGCTCTTCAGTAGTCGCTAAAATCGTTGGTTATAACCAAAATAAATGGATAAAATAACAGTTAGGACGATGATGCCTACTAATTTTAATCTTTGAAACGCAGCGTTTTAATCCTCCGTTAAGCTTATCACGTATTTGGGCTTTGGGCCCATACGTAATCTTAAGTTTGTGGTCTACTTCTATTTCATGGGGGTTGTTCTTAACTTCGGTTTGCTAATCCGAAATTCGGTTCGATTTTTGGCTTTTATTCTGAATTATATTTATTTTTCTAATAATATGTAAATACTTTTTTCAAAAACCTGATATATCAGATTTTTTTCGGTTCGGATTTGGGTTCAGTTTTTCATATATTTTTTTTTTTTAAATGTAAATCTATTTGAATTGTATTTCGATATCATATTCGATTAGGATTAGATGGTTTTACATAAAATAAAAATATAAATAAGAAAATCAAATAACCGACAAATCGATGAAATCTCTCTACTAGTCTTTAAAACGCGGCGTTTTAGGATCCGCAATAAAGCCCATTAAGGTCCATATCGTGATATATATTTAAAAAGATTTCTTCACATCGGCGATTTCAGACGCGCGATTCAGAAAGCCGGTGGAGGAGCAAGGAGGGTCGGCCGCCATGGATCCAGCAGGAGCATCGGTGGCCAACGACATCGGAATTGGAGGAGAAGGCGAGAAATTCGCGGTGGGGAATATTTATTCCGTCAAAGTGATCACCGGAGATGAGTTCCGAGGGATCGTGATGGCTTACGACCCTATTCCCAACTTCGTCTTTTTTGATATCCTTTCCAGTTTCCTTTTCATCTTTTGATTCAAATTTAGAGATTTAGGGATTGTTGATTCTGACCTGAATTTGATGTTGTCCTTAATTGGTTTTTCACAAGAGGGTTCGAAACCTAGACCTGGGCATTCGAAGAATACTCGGATGGTGAATGCGAAATTCATTACAGGGCTTTCGTATTTGGGGAAAACCGAAGATCCACTTGTTACAGGCAAGTTTCCGGTTGATATCGATCTCGAAGGACTCCGAGCTAAAGAGGCACTTGCTATCAGGTTAACATTGTTGTTAAATCTTCGATTTTTTTTTTTGTTGTTGTTGAATTCGATTGTTCCGATTAGCTTAAGCTTACTGAGAAACGTATTGAGCAGGCAAGCGGAAGCAGATGCTGAGAGAATGGGAGTTGGTGTTACCGCTGAGGCTCAGAGCATCTTCGACGCTTTGTCTAAGACGTAAGGATCTTCTTCTTTTTTTGGTATTCAAATTGAAAAGATTTGTGATCGATAGCTAATTACTGTTTACAGGTAGGGATTTTTATGGTTTAAGCGCTTGTCTTTTCTGTGTGAAGAAGAATACAAATGTTGCTTGTTTTTTGCAAATTGGTTTATGTGTATTTGTTGCTGGTAGCTACGGTAGAGATGGGACACGATCTTTAGTCAGATGGAGGAATTAGTATGAGCTTCTGTTGTGTGATTGATTGCCAAGACAAATTGTTAGAATCTTGTCACGATTTAGTGTTGTATTGCTCTAGGCTCCCAGTGATGCTCTCTGAAACTGTATATGCAAAGTTTGTCTTGAGTGTACCATTTGCCACTAGCCTGTAGGATGGAAACTGACCCTTACTAGAGTGCTCTTATGTTTAGCCACTTGTTATTGCATTGCTGAAAGAAAGGTAGGATAATAAGGTGTTTGAATCAAATTTACGAAAGAAACTAGTAATATACTTTTTGCTGCTCTCAAATTGTATTAGTGTTTGTTTTCGAAATTCAACATGGTTGTAGACTACATATGTTGCGTCCTCTAGTGTCAAGTATTATTTATTCTTCTTTGTGATACAATTAAGAAGCAGTCTAGATACATGGTTTAGACTACATATATCCTGAAATTTTCTTAGTTTCTAATATCAATTGAAAAAAAAGCAGCAGAGGTCAAATGAACCACATGTGATTTCTTTTTACCTTTTAGGCTTCCTGTGCAATGGGAAAACTCAGACATTTTGGTGATGAAAGAAGTACGAGTTCGTAGCCCGTATCTTTCAGATTGTGTCTTTGGAGGAACTGATGCTGCCAATAACCGAGTCAAGAAAGTGGTAAGCTTCATTTGCATTTCATTGTGTTATGTAAATCAATGCCTCTGGTCTGATACTAACACATTTGTTCACCATCATAACAGCTTGAGCTTGAGAGACGGAGGTTGCAACTCTTTGGCACATGAGGCCAGTAAAAGGAGTCGGTCAGTGAAATAGCGAAAAAGGGTATGTTACTACTAACCCGAAAAAGCGTCTAGATCACTGATCGACCAACGAAAAGTGGGTATATGTTCGCTTTGTCGCATGTTGTTGTCTTTACCTAGAATCTGCTTTTCCTTATAAGCAGATTAGAGATTTCTTGATTTTCGGGGATTGAAATTCGGGTTTACTGATTTCACCCTGTTATTGACAAGAACAGTGAGGTCTTGTCTCCGCTTTTTATCAGGCCTCGGTTAATTTATCGCCTGGAACTGTAAACTATTCTGAATGTTGAACTCCTAAACAACTTACTATCTGTTAGATTTTCATATCTTTTGTGCGCTAAAACTGAAGGCTTTAATGCATAAATTAAAGAAGCAGTTATCTGTTAATTATCAAATAGGGAATTTAATGATTGATGTGTGAGTGCGTATTTTGAATAACCTACTTCAATGTTGATACAAACTAATTTATCTAAAATAATCATTATATTCAACAATTAGACAGTGATGGTGTACAACACCATCTTATTGAGTACATAAGATAAATAACTAACGCAGCTAGACAATAGATCGAGGTATTAATAAACAAATTAACATAATTTAGCTTGAGTGGCTTAATCAGCACCAACTAATATCTGGATTAGGAACCAAATGTCTAAATGTTAAGTTCCAACGAAGCCAACTCCGGAGACGAGAAATGCAGCCGCTTGCATGAAGAGGTAGAGACACAAGAATGTGTTCCCAAAGACAAGTCCATAGCAGGCACAACACAATATGTATATCCCAACCATAATCTCCTTCGAGTTTACGCTGCAACAAACCAAACTCTCTTTTACCCATCAGTACCAATTCTATGTCTAGTTCGTACTTAAACTTTTGATTAGTTAATAGCTACCTTTCAAAAAACCCGTTACGAGGTTTTCCAATCGGAGGAAGTAGCTTAGTCTTAAGAGCATCTCCAAATTTCTCAGTGACAACCCATTCATTCGCTCTTCCTCCTTCAACTATGCCGATGAAAGTTCCTTTTGTCCGGTGCATAGACATTACGTTTTCAAACAAGATCCAAAACATCACGAGATAGAATGATCTACAGAACTCGATATATATAATTTCATAGTAAATGATACAATCTAATATATTGATCGAAATGGAAAAAAGTCTTGGTCATAAGAAGAAGAAGTACTAACCTCGGTGTCGCAATGACGATGAAGAGGGTGATCAAACCGGGAATGTAGAAGGTTGACCAAGCTGGAATGTTGACTTCGGGGAAATAGACGCTTGTAGGAAGAATAACGCAGTAGAAGGAGAAAGTGAAGAAGTGAACTATGATCTTCCGTATGAAAAAGAAACTGCAGATCATATACAACTTTTTCCAAACCGTCACTCTCTGTTCATTGTTACAACATAAGATTTGTATTAGCTTAAAATAATTTGATAAGACTTGGTTTAACTAACCGGAACCAAATTACACTAGACTCACTAAACAAAAAAACTCATTTGGCGATTAGTTAAAAACAAAAAAGAAACTGATCCCCATCGATAAGTGACCAATAACAAAAAAAATTGGACGTTAGCATCACATCACATGGCCTGCTTGTCTTTCATATTAACACGATGTTAAAAAAAAAAAGTAGTTGGCACGTGAGACAAAACAAATTGTGGGCACGTCACACGTGTGTTTTGGTGAAGATGAAATAAAATATAAATGTGAGAAAGAGACCTTATTGCGAATAATTTCCATAATCATTTTTCTGAAGAGATTGGCTGGACCACAAGACCAACGATGTTGCTGGAATCTAAAGGCCTTAAATTTGCTTGGTAACTCGCTTTTCACCTACAAACTCAATGTGCATACCCATAACGTAATTAGTATAAGCTAAATAATTCTGATAGGCGAGGCAACACTTGTATACATCAAAATAATTCAATATACTAATATAGCAGATATCATTGCACATCAAGACTAGAGTGTTATTTAATGGAATGTGTCATTTAGTATGATGAGTAAAGTTAGATGCGATGATTTTTAAAGATTTAGATCAAAATGAATGGGTAGGGAAATGAGTACCGTGAGGTCATGTAGGAAGACAAATTTCCAGCCTAGAAGACCAGCACGAACGCCTAGGTCCATGTCCTCTACGGTGGTCCGGTCATTCCATCCTCCAGCATCTTCCATCGCCGCCATTCTCCATACACCCGCAGTTCCTGAAAGAGATCTCTTAATGTTGAATATATGTGATGATTAAAGTTGGAGTAATCAACATGAAATATTTAAATGTGTTGATAGGAAAAATGCACCATTGAAGCTAAAAAAGGCATGTCTAACGGATCCCGATTCTTGTTCTGCCATGAAGTGATAGTTGAGTGTCATCTCTTGCATCCTCGTCATCAAGCACTTGTTTGCGTTCACTGCGACCACACACAAGATCACTCAATTTTGAAATAGACTTTTGTAAGGATTCCTACAACAAGTAAAATGTAAGGAATTTAATGTACTTTGATATAATATTAGACATATATATATTAAGTACCCAATATTATTATTCGATCTTAGTGTGGAATTTGGTCAGATTGAACGAGGTAGAAGACTTCATTTTGAGGGATCGTTAGTCATTCCACTGTTTTGATAAAATTACTTTAGACATTACTAATGAGTTTTGAGATAGATATTTCTAATCTCTTAGAATTAAAATTTTTTTTTTTAAGTTGTTAATTCTGAAGTGTGTCAAATTTGCTACCATGACCTACGTACTGAATCCCCATCGGGCTTGGACAAGAGCGACCTCAGGGTTGTGAACAAGGAAGGGAACAGAGCGTTGTAGGTAATCAGGCTCCGGTTGAAAGTCTGCATCGAAGATAGCGACATAGTTGCATAGGTTCACGTAGTTGTGTTTCATGCCTTGTTTAAGAGCTCCGGCTTTGTAGCCAATTCTGTTTTCTCTCCTCTCACACTTAATGTTTATGCCTTCGCTTTTCCATTTTGTACACTCTGCGTTCACCAGGTCCTGCAAGTCATTATCTTCACATTAATCTAGTAAGTTTACAAATACATTTTGAATCCCATAATTTAACAGAGATTTGATTAACAAGGAACCTTGATAGTTTGATCTGTGGAATCATCTAAAACTTGGACAATTAAGCGGTCCAGTGGCCATATTAGTCTACACGCAGCACCTATAGATAATTGAAGGACCTGCGAGTTAAAAACACATCATCAGTCACAAACCGATATTTTAAAATAGTAATAAACAGTAAAATAGTATCTTAACGTGTATTAATTTAAAGAAATTTTACTAAATCGTTATATATTCATTTCCAAGTAATTTTGAAGTGAATTTCATTGGTCGCTCCATATTATACATAGAAAATGCTACTTTATTATATAAAAAAGAATGTGCACGATGAGAAAACGTCACATAAGCAAAATTATAACTCACCAGATTACGACACATGTAATTGTTAATTTAGATTGTGACATGTGTCAATATGAAAAAAGTTAAAAATAAAATAAGGAATATATTCTAAACAAGTATTATGGACCAATTAACAAAAAAAAATCGTCATGATAATATATGTAATATTTTTAAATTTTATATTACAAAGTACATTCTTTCCATTTCAAATTATCTAAATACTTAAAGACAAAAGGAGATGTCATAGACTATTTTAGTATGAGATAAATATAATAAATTGACGATTTAATAAAATATAATAATAAGATAAATATTAAATATTTGTGCAAGTCGTAATTTAGAGGCGTTATAAATTTTAAAATCAAAAGTATTTACCGCAATGCATTTTTTCTAAGCAAGATACGTAAAAAATTATAACTCACGAGATCGCGACATGTATCTAATAAAGCCAAATGATGAATGTGTTAAAACTTAAAATTAATCACGAAAAATAAAATTTAAAATGGAAAGTAATTATAAGTTACTTATCAAATAATAAAAAGTAAAATTTCTATTATTATCCATACTAATTAAGAAACAAAAGTTAAGATGAAATATAAACATAACATAAACCATAAAAAAACAAATAATACATACAGAATAAAAATGTCAATTAAAATAAATAAATAAAATGAATGATAAAAAAAGAAGGTATATAAATTGGAAAAACAAAAGTTAGAAAAATTATAGAAACTTGAATTTAAAAGTTTCAAGATATACACAACCATACAAAAATAAAATAATAAAAAAAAATCTATAAGAATACTTATTTTATCAATATAGAGTTATAGAATATCACAAAGAAAATGGAAATTTTTTTACCTATGACGCTATTTGTACTCTCCAAGTGTATATATTGAAAATTTATACAAGTTAAAAAATAATAATATTATATTTACTATTAAGTTACTGTATAAAATTTGGCGAGTATAAATCTTTATGAGAAATAAAACGATGACATTAATAAAATACAATATTAATCATGCACTTATGTGATGGTTTACGACATTGTTTATAGTTTTTATGAGGTTACTAACATAAAATTTACTCTTTTCTGATTTAACTATATAGAATTTTATTTGTTTTTATTTTTTGTCACATAATTCATAAATATTCATAATGGATTAAAATATATATTTTCTATGTTATTAAGAATATTATTTAAATTCTAATTATATATACTTTTGGATTTGCATTATATGGATTAAAACATGAGAATTATGATATAAATTAACTTCTGCTGGTTTTAGGATCCACGTTAAATAGTATTTTAAAATTCAACGGGTTAGTATTTAAAAATTAAATATGTATTTTATTAATTTAGTTAATATATAAAATGCATGTCGATGTACCTCTTTTTCGTTGTACATTGGGATTTGGACAAGGACCATGGGATAGGATTCATTCCCGAGCTCAATGTCCTCTTGCATCGGCTCCCATTTGTAGAACTTTTCGGGTTTCCGCTTAAACAACTTGACATAGAGTACTACAAGATTCATGTAAATACACTCTGTGAAAACTAAGAGGGAGATTATCAAACACAAAGCCACCAAACACTTGAATAGAGGAACTATAAGTAAAGTTCTCAATTGTCGTCCCCATGTCGTCATTTCGATGCTTATCCTCACACCATTAATGGATGCTTCAAGCTTCTTGGGAGCTACAGCTTCATCTTTAGTACTCCTTCCATGGAACTTGTCAAAAGAAGAAACGAATCTAAGAGCAAAAAACAGAGCGAGTGATAAAGAAAGATGATATATTAATTACCATTAGAGAGAAGAAAGCAGGATAAGAGTCTTGTAGGAAGATGAGAGGTTTCAGAAACAGAGACATCTTTTGGGTCTAGTTTAAGCTCAGTGACTAACTAACTGACTTTAGGAGAGATTCTGATTCAATGGTGTGCATTGCATCTAATTTAAGCAAAATGTTTATTTATTTAACATTGTTTTTCGTTAGGACTATTTGTTTTTTAGTTTGTTTGGTCCTAGTTAGATCTGTCGTTTACGGTAGTAGTGTAATACGTACAATGCTGATTGTTTGGAGATGCTTTGATGACTCACGAGCAGTATCGTAGCTTGGAACCACACAAGTGAAAAAGAACAAAAAGCTTTTTTGGTAACTCGATCCTCTCACTTTTTTTTGTTTTTAATCCATATTTATCACGTGATCCATTTTGCAATTGTACTGGCTTTTCTTTTTCTTTTGACGTTGAGAATGACGTGATGCAACATTTGGAAATTATATTATCGTTGAAATAATCCGTAGGATAAGTAATGCGAGTACCGTAATATATAATAATCGGTTCTAAAAGCGGTGATTACAAATTACATAGATAAAGTCTATTGGAACGATCAAGTGAAGCACTGAAGCACGTAGAAAGAAACCCATGACAAGATGAGGCCGAAGACGATAAGAATCCGGTGAACTTAGGATCGTATAAGTTGAAAAAGACACAACTTTGTTAGTTTTAAATGCAATTAAACCCGACCAAATTGCATCAAATTCGAAACTCACGCTCTTTGAATTGATCGTTTGAGTTACCAGGATGAACAGGCTCGAGTTTTGACTGAAAAGTCTTTTTGCCCAGGTCGGGGTTAAGGGTGGAATCGGGTTTGATAAACCAAAAATGAAAATAAGTTCTAAAGAGATAGATGGCTTCAGTGTGTTAGGGCATCATTATCCATGAGATTTGGTGGGATTTGGTGGGTATCATTAGATATAAAATTATTAAAATTTGAGTAAAAGGAAGAAAGAGAGTGTTTTTGGTTGAAATAATGGGGTGTATTGAAATATAAAATTAATAAAATTTGAGTAAAGAGATGAGATAGTGGATAAAATTGGAGAGAGAATCTCATGAGGGTGAGACTTTTGGAGAGTTTTATAGAGTGAGTTTGTTTTAGTTGGAGTGTGTTTAAATATAAAATTAATAAAAGTTGAGAAAAAGTATGAAAGAGAAGGTATAAAGTTGAGTAAAAAGAAGAGAAAATGTGTGTTTTAATAATTTTATATTTAATGATACCCACCAAATTTCATGGATAATAATTTTAGACCTTCAGTGTTGTACACTTGGTGATACTATAGAATATATATTAGATTTGTTTCAGAAGAAATTTTTGCAACAAGTATTTGTAGCATCTGTAAATGTGATCCCTAGACATATGGCCATCAGTTCCGTAACTGCTTCCCTTTTTTTTTAAGGGAAAATTACTAGAACAACTTTAAAAAGTTTCTAAATTACTAAAACAATTCTTTGAAAAGAGAAAAATATCATAAAAAAGAGAAAATACTTATAAACATTTCATTTTTTTTTAATAACATAAATGTCACTAATATTAACTAAAAAATATTAAAATAAATATAATAATATTAATAAATAATATTTAAAAAAAAACTTAAAATCTATTATTTTTTAATGAAAAAATATGGCGATCGGTGTTTGCGTTTAGCGACTGGCGTTTGCTTTTGGTGACTGGCGTTTGTGTTTGGCATTTGTGTTTGGCGTTTGCGTTTGCATTTGGCGATTGGCGGTTTGCGTTTGCATTTGGCGATTGGCGGTTTGCGTTTGAATTCATGGTAGATTTTTTTTGTATTGTTTTCGTGTTATAGTAGAGTTATTTCAATCCAGTATGGTAGACTTATTTTCTTAATGATGGTAGATTTGTATCGATCCGTGTTTGCGATTAGCGTTCGCGTTATGATTAGCGATTTTATCCTTTATTGAATAACTCTACCACTACTATAAACAAGTCTACCACATATTATAAAACTACCACTACCACTACTATAAATAAGTCTACCACATATTATAAATCTATCAGTACTATATATAAGTCTACCAAATCTACCATTACTATATATATAAGTCTACCATTGCGCGAACTATCAATAACTCTACCACTACTATAAATAAGTCTTCCATATTTTATAAATCTACCAATACTATAAATAAGTATACCATTGGGCGAAACATCAATAACTCTACCGTTAAACAAAATGAACTCTACCACTACTATAAATAATTCTACCACATTTTATAAATCTACCAGTACTATAAATAAGTCTATCATTGCGCGAACCATCAATAACTCTACCGTTCACAAAATTAACTCTACCACAACTATAAATAAGTCTACCACGTATTATAAATCTATCAGTACTATAAATAAGTCTATCATTGCGCAAAACATCAATAACTCTACCGTTCAACAACAGTAACTCTACAACTACTATAAATAAGTCTACCACATTTTATAAATCTAGCAGTACTATCAATAAATTTACCATTGCGCGAACCATCAATAACTCTATCATTCACAAAATTAACTCTACCACAACTATAAATAAGTTTACCATATATTATAAATCTACCATTACATGAACGGTAGACTTATTTGTTTTTGGCGGAAAAATCTTTGCTGCCTTATTAATGGCAGTTTCGTAAATATTTTTTTTTTCTTCAAAGCAAATAAGGATAAAACGAGTTTCATAAACTTTTTAAGGTTGTTTGAGTAATGCTGAAAGATTAACATCATTTTGGTCAAAAAACAACTTTTCAAAATTGTTTTAGTAAACTTCCCTTTTTTATGGTTCTCCATAAGTTCTCTCTAGTTACTGTGTAAACTGTAACGTTATTCATGACAAGGATATAAATGACTACTTGAGTAAATTTTTTTTTTTTTTTGACTAAATACTACTTAGTAAATCTTGATTCAAAATTATATGAAAAAGGTAAAGTTGAGGGGCTAAAATATGAAATCATTTTTTTTGTAGACCGGATTGTTATGCCTAGGGATGGGCAAAATATATGTAAGTGACCCAAAATTATCCGAACCCAAAACGATTTTCAAAAATACCTGATGAGTCCTATATGCTTAGAACCAAAAAATTTGAACCGAATCCGAACGAAACTGAGAAGTGAACGGGTATTCAAAATATCCGAAGTAGAAATTAATCCATATATATTTTGGTTCTAAGTTGGATATATTCAGATGATTTGGATAAACTTGACAAATTTGTTCTCTGTCATTTTTTCGGATAATTTGGTTATTTTGGATATTTTTATTAATATTTCGGATAGTTAGGATAAAAGAAACCAATTTAGGTGTATTATTTCAATTTTTATATATTTTTAAAATTATTTTCAGATAATTTGAGTAAATAATACTCGGGTCGAACGGAGCCGAATTTTTCGGATAATTATCAGTTTTTAATTATAAAAACCGAATCGACTTGAAACCGAACCGAAAATCCAAAAATACCTGATAGATACAAAATCTTTACACTTGAAAAATTCGAAACCGATCAGTTCCTACCGAAAACCAAACAGAATATCTAAATGCCCAGGCCTAGCTATGCCTATTTTATTTTATGGTCCGTGATTTGTCGCGTCATGAAGATGCTCGACGAGAAGCGAGAGATAGTGGTCAGATGAGAAAAAAAATCAATAAACCGAAAGCAATCCGAATCACTGAAAGTTCGGTTTAGTTTATTTCGGTTCGGAATAAATACCCAGCCCTTCTAGTTCTACGGTCTTCCGGGAAAAGGAAGCCGTTAGACAGCAAGCAGTTGACATATCGAACCTAAAAACAACACGCTGTTTTTGATCGGGCCCCAAACTTGAGAGTTGAGACCACCCAACGCAGACCAAAACCCGGCTTAAACCCACCGAGTTCGTCTTCTTTCTTTTCTTCCCCCACAGCAAAAAGAGCTCACTGACAATCTCGCACCCGTTGCGAGCAATTAATCGAGAGAGATTCACGTCGCTGTGCTTGGTAAGATGTTAATTTTACCAAACGAATTAGTTTTCTTTGCTCAATCCTGCTCCATCTCATGGTTTCTCTCTTTGATTTTGATGCATTCAAAGGGTATTTTTTTTTTCCGGTTTTGCTTCTCGTTTTCAAAATTATATTTATCTGCTTCATTTATAGATACCCAGGTTAAGAATTTCGCGAATTACAAGTCGATTAGCGTTAGATTATCATAAGGGAAGCAGAAAGTTATCAACTTTTTTTGTTGGGTTCAATTCTATCCTAAAAAAGATGTCATAGTGAACACAAATTTTGATTTCCCATTGTGTAAATTTATATTTGTTCTTGTCTCTATGGAGTTTTTTTAAACTGAAGTTGTGTTTTTTCTTCTTCATAAATCTCAGTTTGGGGGTAGCTACATTGTAATGAACTGCTTGTCTCATGCACGTTCATACATTTCATTGGGACTGCTTAAGAGATCCAGCTATGTCAGTTCCCACATTCCGTGGAATCAATGCTTCTATATGCCTTCAAAATCCTGTTTAAAGCCTGTAGGTTTGACTGCACTTGGACTGTCTAGGGCTCATTGTTATTCCTCGAGATCAAAGGCTGCTAAAACAAAGATGTCAACCGCTGTTTCTGTCACGGATAAAGAGAAGGACGCCTTTTTCCTTGTTCGGAAAGGTGACGTTATTGGAATTTATAAGGATTTGAGTGATTGTCAAGCTCAAGTTGGATCTTCGGTGAATACATCTTTTGCCTTAGAATCTTTTGTGTATAATACATTTTTCTGTAGGATGGGAATATAAACAGTAAGTGCTGTTTTCTTTTAAATTGGCAGGTATTTGATCCTCCGGTTAGTGTCTATAAGGGATACTCGTTGCCTAAAGAGGCAGAGGAATATCTTTCTTCTGTTGGGCTCAAGAAACCACTCTTCAGTTTTAGAGCTTCAGACTTAAAAGAGGATTTGTTTGGCGCTCTCACACCTTGTCTTTTCCAGGTAAGATAATATTGTGGTCTTCACCGTATTTCTCCTTTTTCTTATGAGTTTTCGTGGAGAATATATGCAGCTGCCGTGATTTGTGATGCTGAATTTTGAACTGAGTGGTTATTAACCCGCTACTTAAATATCTTCTTTAGGAGCCAACTTCTTCTAGTGTCGAAGTCTCAGAGATGAAGTCAAAAGATGTAACTAAAGACAGTAGCAAGGTGATTTTTAAGAACATGGGGTTTGGATTTTCTTATACTATCATTTGAAGAAATAGCTGAAAAGTCTAATGATTATAAGATAAAACGATTTTAAGCTCATCGCTTGAATATTCATTTTCTCCAGGATCAACTTTGTTCAGCATCAACGTCAGTTGAAGCTCTTGGAAAGCTCCCTAAGCTGGAGCCATCTGCTGATACATCAGGCGTGAGTTGTGATATGTTTGTATATTCATTATTCATAATTTCAGTGGACTGAATGTGGACTTTATTTGGTCTATTTCTCTTTCCCTCATGTGGTAGATTACTTGCATTGTTGAGTTTGATGGTGCATCAAAGGGAAATCCTGGCCTCGCTGGTGCAGCAGCTGTACTGAAAACTGAGGACGGAAGCGTGGTATGAATCCTTTTGAATCACTGTGTTAAATAAAGAACGCAGTACTGTATAAATAATGTTTTTCTCGAAAACAGATTTGTAAAGTGCGTCAGGGTTTGGGAATTGCCACAAACAATGCAGCAGAGTATCACGCGTTAATCCTAGGATTGAGGCATGCTATTGAGAAAGGTTACAAGAAAATTAAAGTGAAAGGTGACTCCAAGCTGGTCTGTCTGCAGGTTCGTCGATGATATTTATAAATCTTTGTGCAATTAGGTGATTTAACAAATCAGATACACGTTTCTCTTCTCACTTTCTTAATGCATATTGAGAACAACAGATTAAAGGTCAATGGAAGGTAAACCACGAGGTACTTGCGAAGCTCCATAAAGAAGCAAAACAACTTAGCAGCAAATGTATCTCTTTCGAGATCAGGCACGTATTAAGGGTACATTTCTTTGTCTCTCTCTCTCTGTAAATTGATTATCCTGGTCTTGTGCTTGAGAGCAAGATTACGACATCACCTTTTCTAATGCAAGTATCTGCCATTGTTGGAATTTTCCTGTATAGAATCTAAACTCTGATGCTGATGAACAAGCAAATTTGGCTGTCCGTCTTTCCGGTTAGACAACCTTTCCTTCCTTTTCGCTGCATTTGATAATATTAGATTAAAATGATACAGAAAGCTAACCAAACTAATCTACACTGCATTTATTATATACAGAAGGAGAAGTTGAAGTGGCGTGAAGGCTTTATGTGAAGAAAGATAGATTCTGGTTTGTTATTCCGCACCACATCCAAATCTGAATAGCCTGAAGAAAGGTTTCGTTTTTCGTTAGAAAACAACAGATCTTGGGTTATAAATTTTCTCTATGTTTTCTTGCAGGGCCTAAACTAATAAGCCACTAGAAACTAGTGAAGAGCCAGAATATGAGCACAGGGAAGTCTCAGACAATGAATGCAAACATTGTCTGATCGCCGAGAAATTAGCAGAAACTAACTGATCATTTTGTCGTCTCTTTAGTTCAGTTTGATTTTGCTCTAAGAAATATTACACGTGCACAGTTTACACAAGAGATTCTTTTTGTAACCTTTGAAATACACGCGCGTGAAGTTTGAAACCGGCACGGTCTTTGTTTAGTTAAGTGGGCTTAGATTGGCATTCTTTAGGCCCAATAATATGGTCTTCAAGCCCATTGTTATTTGCTTTTAACCTTTCCCCGACTTGGAGCTCAAGCAAAGCACAGTTCTTCGTTGAAAGCCTCTAACTGTTTTCGTTTTCTTCTTTTTGAACCAAAAAAAAATTGCAAAGAGGATTTCCAGAATGTTGACGAAGGCGCTTCGGATTTTGAAACCCAGGTCTATTCTGGGAAGTTCTCTCCTCCGTCGATCGGTTTGTGTCCCTACTCCGTCGCCGACGTTTTCTTCTTCCGCCGGAACTGTTTCCCGTACGACGGCTGATGCGGCGGAGATTGACGCCGATGATGCAATTGCTTACTCGGACCCAACTGAATCGGCGACTGCGATTCCGCTGATGATGTCCGGACATCTTCAGCCACGTGTCGTAGTGTACGACGGAGTCTGTCATCTTTGCCATGGAGGTACAATGCTTTACTGTTTCTCTCTTTAAGCGCAGAACAAATCCGTGATGACTTTATTGATCGATTTTGACTATTAATCTGGTCTCGTTGACGATTTTGACGAAATGGGGAAAATACAGATTCGGAGTTTTTTTCCTCCTTAGCAATCGTATTTGTTAGCTTGAATTGGAATGATTGTTTGGGAAAATCTGAGTTCACTAAGAAGAATATATGCAGTTTCGTAATTTGGTTTCATTATCACATTGATTGACTTGGTCCAGAGATAGTGATAAAACGAACATGGGATCTCTCTTTTTTTTTTGGTCGAAAGGGATCTCTAAATGGGAAAATGTAGGAATTATTCGTCTTGAAATTATGTTAACAGTGGTTGTAATCATTGTTGTAGATGATTTGAGTTCTCTAAAAGAAGGATTTTTGTTCATGTTTTTTGGGTATTTCCTCAATTGAAGTGTTAAGTTGTAGCTGAGTAGTTGTTTTCGATGTAGGTGTGAAGTGGATAATCAAAGCGGATAAGTACAGAAAGATAAAGTTCTGCTGCCTTCAGTCTAAAGCTGCTGAGCCATATTTAGCAGTGAGTGGAGTCACTAAGGAGGATGTTCAGAAGCGATTTCTCTTTATTGAAGGTCTCGGGTTGTACCATCAGGCATCAACCGGTATGTAAATATTCTTTTGACACAATGCTTATGAGCTTCATAGTTAAAACAGTTTCGAAAGAATTAGATGAACATCTGCACTGCCAAATCCTACTGTCCTTTGCGTTTGCCGAGAGATGAACTCGCTCTGTTTAAATATGCCCAGATGATATAGTTGCGGTAGATGGATTAGTCGTTCTAGTTAAGTATATATAAGCTTAATAGATGTTGAAGTGAATGAATCCGGCGGAGATGGTTGCATAATGACTGCTTATGTCCTACGTTGTTATATTCTTGAGTTCTTGTCTTGTGCTTGCGTGATGTCTGCTTATGTTGATGGATGTTACCGTATAAATGGGATTTCATGAGCTGTATGTTTTAAATTCGTAGATAAGTAACAGTACCATGGATTGATCTTTTGATTGTGCATCTCTATTGACTATGCAGCTGCACTTCGAGTGGTATCATACTTGCCTCTGCCTTATTCAGCATTGAACGCTTTCTCCATAGTTCCCACTCCTCTGAGAGACTCGGTGTACGACTATGTGGCGAAGCATCGTTATGAGTGGTTTGGAAAGGCTGAAGATTGCTTGGTTCTGAAAGACAAAGAGCTGCTGGAGCGGTTTATAGACCGAGATGAACTCGTTGATCGAAGCTAATGACCGATTTAGAGTCTGCATATAAAGTAAAAAGGAATATAATTAGAGTTAGGTTATTTACCACGAATCTATCAAAATGATCTTCTTTGAGACCCAGATTAGGTTTGTGTCAGGTTTCTGAACCGTGATCACAAAAGACTAACCTTCCAAAGCTAATCTTCGTTGCTTCTTCTAATTTCTTCAAAGTTTTGGCATTACAAAGACTCAAAATTAATAATTTTTTAAACAGCCGTTCGACAAATTAATTTGTTAGGATTTTTTGCTAACTCAATATCCAATCAAGCTAAGGGGATTTGGACAAAATAATCCAGGGCTCCATCTAGGTGAACCAAACAACTCTTACGCAACGAATATAAAGTTCTTTTTGAGCGAATTTTGATGGAAAAATATATTTTTTGAAAGTCTTTGCTAATAATTTCTAAGCGATCCTAGGGTTGTTCAAGAATCATTTCATACATTGTGTTAGATATCTCGGAAAAAAAAACATTTCGGCAACAAAGGATACGCCGTAAGACATGTGCTATGATAACAAGCTTAAAAACTAAAAATACCATGTAATTTGCATGATTAATCATTGAAAATAAATTTTTGGAAGATGCAATAAAAATGTATAGTTAGTAGGATATTAGGCCAAATAACTATCAACCAATTTATAATTAGGTGTATGACAATATCGAAGCATTGGCTATGATATTCTTTGTATTATATATAATAATTACTAAAGTGGCTTTAATGACTAGGCAGCCATGCTCTTCAAAAGAGAAGAAGAAATCGACAATCTCTCTCTCTCTCTCTCTCTCTCTCTCTCTGCACACTAGTGGATGTGTTGCATGATTGTTCTACAGCTAGAGAAGCACATATGGAGCTCAAGATTTGATGTGCAAGAAGATTAATGCATTGGTTACTAACTGGTTGTTAGTTGAGATTGTGTTGCAGATTTGAATCAAGGAGTATTTCAAGATCGAAGCACAAATGATTCTGGTTTTCTGCATAAGATTGAAGAAAGGTTTGATTCCAAGTTCAGTGAACAAGAGGATAATCAAGGTCAGTGAATCAAGTTTGCAGAGGTAAAATGGTCAGTTACAATCATTGAATCGGGTTCATGGTGTTTAAAAAGGAGGTAAAATGGCCATGGAGAAGACTGTGTGATTGGTTCCGAGTTTCAAAGAGAACAAGATAAGTTCAATGCATAATAAGGCTAACATATCATGAAGAGGGAAACTTCAAACATGGTTCTGAGAAATCAAGATCACTAAATCACAGAGTTTCAGTTCTTTTGTCTAAGCCAGAAAGCTCTACATGATGAATAGTTAAATTGTTCATCCTTCGTGACATCGACCTCAGAACTAATCCCCTACATAGTAACGGAGTAATCAAATTGAATAAAACTACAACAAGATTAACAACGAGAGAAATTACTTCTACTCTAGTATTTAGACGCACGCATCCTCTGCAATTGCATATACTACAGCACAATGGGCATTTCTTGGCAACAATTTCTTCTGCTATACGAGGGTACCTTTAAATCGTAATTAAAACAAGCATTTCAGGCTTCTGGAATAATAATCCAGCACAAAACTATAATAAAAGGAACTAGACCATTAGATCACTAAACCCCGACTAAGCAGAGGAATCTTGTTCTGCTTTTCAAAAGATGAAATTATGCAGGCATCAAAATAGGAAGATGTGGTCAAAAGCTAAACATTTGCCTTGATTATGATGTTCAAAACAATACGAACTTTACAAGAATTAAACCGTCCCTAAGAAAAACTCTAAAACCTCTGTTTGTAACACCCATCAAATGAAGTCAATAACAGGAAATCAAGTTTATGGGTAAGAAGAGCATACCAAGTCTGCACCACATGGGATGCAACAAAAAGAATGCGTGATAAAAGTGTTGACTATTCCCTCCTTCATTGCTGTCGTCGAGAAACTGTTGTAAATCATTGCCCAAGTTCAAAAGTCAATCTAACAGATCGAGATACTCTTGTAAACCATCTCCTTCGTTAAGAATCCCACGTTCTAATTCGTAATTCTGTCCATGAAGTCCAACATTCTGTCCCTCGTCAATCTGATTCTCCCCTTCGATAAAATGATTCACTCCATGATCATCTGCTTCGTTAATCTCTACAAGGATATCCCCAACAAACAGCTCACCTCCTTCGTCAATCTGAACAATCTGATCCTGTTCCAAATTATCTTCAAACCCATCATTCACATGTTGAATACCCTGAACAAACTGATTCTGGTCGATATAACAGCTTCGTTAATCTGTAACCCATCATGCACCTGTCCATCCACACCTTCGTTAATCTGTTGTTCCAGATTTCCTGCATTAATCTGTGCAATGTTCTGTGGCGGTGGTGTATTATTGCGTGCAGGATCAAAAAACAAGTGTACCACAACGACACTTTCGAAAGCGGGGATATCTGTGATTCTCTCATACTCGTGCTGAACCCACCCGGTCTGATGATCCCCCTGGTCTACGTAATCGAATGTTTTCATTGTACCGATGTTTATTGTTTTTCCTCGTTTTATCGTGGTGGTTCTCCCAAAAGGCTTCCATTTCCCAATATTAGTGCGAATTCTCCTGTCGGGTTTCATCGAAAAACCAGTTGTGACCCGGCATAGAAATCATAGTCGATGATCAATGATCCCTGCAATCCTTCTACATCGTTTGCTATTCTTGGAACCAGAAACTCGTCAAAGACCTCCTCTTGGATTGGACAGAAGAAAACACACTTAAACTCAGCCATATGATCTGCATAACATCAGCAACTTTGTCAGAGATATCGAGCAGAAGAAAAGAGTTTGGGAAACAGATATCATCGTTTGTTAGCATCAGATATGTGTATTTTCAAAATTTACAAAGAAAGAGGGAGATGTTGTTCCCTAAACTAGCGTATCTGCATAACATCTTAACGAAATTGATATCAAGTCCCTGATATGTCGGGATTCACCTTATCTTCAACAAATCCCTAAAAACTCTAATCGCTAATTGCTTCCATCGATAATCAACAAAGAAAACTAATTGCTTCGGGAAGAAGAAAACAAAACTTAGCCCTAGAAACCACCATATCACAGAGAAATGAAACCCTAGAAACTCACCAGAAAATGAGAAATCGTGTGAACTTCAATCGTGAAACCACCGTTTGAGCGAACAGAGAGAAAGAACCGCCGCTTAATCTGCAAAAATAGTATACGAATCAACCAGAGAACCCCCTAGAAACTCATCGGCAAAATCACCGAGGAATGAAATCTCACCGGGAACATTCAAAAATCGCTGAAACTTCAGTTCTTAAAACTTCATTTTTGAGGTTTATCCCTCTCCAAGAGCAACTTCAAAACTTTCATTTTTTTTTTGCATTTTAACCCCTAGAATTTATATATCTATAATTTTCATCTTATTAATTTATTTTTATCACTTTAATCCTTATAATTATTTGTCTCATACATATATTTTATAAATTTAATTTTTACATATATATATATATTTTTTTTTTATCACGAACACACTACAACCCCCTATTCTATCCAAATACAGAAGTATATGGGAACCAAATAGGGGCCGAAATGCCAATGTTTGAGAATACGATCTTTCTTTGACGAGCATGCCGGGTTAAGAAGTCAGCCCGTACATTCATCTCCCTTGGACAGTACCGTAGGGTAAAGTCTGGAAAATACGCTCTAAGTTCCGCCAGTTCTTCCAGCTCCGTCTTGAAACGTGGCCATTTGTCTGGTTCTTTTACCATTGTGGTCAACTCTTGGGAATCCATGACGAAAGACGTATAATATCATCTTCGCTTCCTGAGACTTGTCATCGCCCATACTAGACTATGGAGTTCAGTATGAAGGGGTGACGTGCTCCGTCGTATGGCTCGAGCCCCTAAGAGATCAATTTTTCATCCTGCAGCTGAAGTGTCCACCCAATTCCACTCGTGGAATCCTGGTCCTTCCATGATCCATCAATGAAGCAAGTAAAAATGTCCCGTGCCGGTATATTCTCAGGACTCTCCCCACTCCTCGACTCCTCCGGTTCTACTGTAGCGTTGGCACTGATCCAGGCTACCGCTTCTGTACTGGCTAGATCAAGGATATCTTGTGGCGATCGATCATAATTGTGAAACACCTTGTCATTGCGAGCTTTCCATAAGTACTTAAGAACCCATGGATATCGTCTGGTACCTTCCTCAATCCCATTCCCAGTGGGCAACCGTGAAAGTAAAAAGTCCATATTGTTCCATAAGTTGTCCGTTGGGAAAACTGACGGAGACTGCGGAAACTGGGCCAGCGCCCAGCATTGACGCGCTGGGGGGGGGGGGACAAGTAAAGAGTATGTGATTAATAGTTTCCTCCTCAGCACCACAATGAGGACATTCCCGGTCCCGTTGGAGATGTCTATGTGCTAGACGTTCATTTACCGCAAGCGCTCCTAAAAGGGACGGGCAAGTTCATCTGCATCCAACTCCCGACGGGCAAGTTCATACCCAGATCGTACCGTATAGATTCCTGAGTTGGAGTAATGTCAACAGTATCCATCGGCTGTCCCGACTCGCGATGGGCATATAGAGAGAATTAAAGGGATATCTTCTGGTACTATATATTGTTCTATACGTTGCATATTCCAGGTATTAGAGCTTTCATCAATGAGATCCACTACCCGTAGATTCCGCTCTGGGGACGCATTCAAACCTCATGGAGGTCGCGGTGGGTCATCAAGAATCCACTTACCCGTCTAGAGCCAAGTGGAGGCCCCATTTCCTATTGTACGTCGCATTCCTTTCTCCACTAGTGGTATTGCACTCCATAAGCTCTGCCATCCATACGAGGGACGATATCCTTTTTTCACTTCAAAAAGATGGGCATAGCGGAAGTACTTCCCCTTGAGCACTCGAGTGAGTAAGGAGTTAGGGTACTGATGCAGTCGCCAGAGTTGCTTAGCCAGTAAGGCCTGGTTGAACTCTTCAAAAGACTTAAAACCAATACCCCCCTCGCTCTTAGGGAGACACATCTTCTTCCAAGCAATCCAGTGCATTCCTCTGGAATTCTGATTATTACGCCACCAGAAGTTGGCAATGGCACTAGCTAGATTGCGGTGCAGTCGCTTGGGAAGCAGAAAACTGGACATCACATATGTCGTTAAATCTTGGGCAATTGACTTAATCATCACTTCTTTCCCCCGCGGGATAAAAATTTGGCAGACAACCCATTAGTACGCTGATTAAGCCTTTCTTGTACATATGCAAAAATCTGTGTTTTCGAACCGTGTATGTGTTCTGGAATCCCTAGATATTTGTGACACCCCCTTCCGTTGGAATGTTGAGTTTCCGCTTTATTTCTGTGCGAAGAGATTCCGGCACATTTTTGCCAAAGGTGATGGCTGATTTATCGAAATTGATGCATTGGCCAGATGCATTGCCTTAAATTTGAAACACCCGGAGAATGCTATCACATTGCTGGAGTGACGCTTTACAGAAAACAGGCTATCATCCGCAAACAGTAGGTGGGACAGTGGGGGCGAGGTGGGGGCGATCCGGATCCCACATAAGCTCCCGGTCGTCTCCGCCCTGCGGAGATTGGCAATAAGAATTTTTGTACAGAGGATAAATAGGTATGGCGAGAGGGGCCCCCTTGTCTCAGTCCTCGTGTTGGGGTAATGGCTCCTTTGGGTTCGCCATTCAGCAGTACACTGTATCAGACTGAGTTAACGCAAACCATAATCCATTGAATCCGCTTTTCGGCGAAACCCATCTTTCGCATAAGGGCAACAAGGAAAGTCCATTCAACCCGGTCGTAATATCTGTTTTAATAGCCATACACTCCCGTCTCCAGGTATGATTTGTCTGTAAAGCATAAAAAACTTCCTGGGCCAGTAAAATATTGTCTATAATTTGTCTCCCGGCCACAAATGCTGACTGTGTTTTCGAAATCAATCGCGGTAAGAACTTCTTAATCCTCTGGCAAAGCACTTTCGAGATGATCTTATAGCTCACATTACATAGGCTAATTGGCCTAAACTCTTTCATCATCCTCGGTCGTTCTGACTTTGGAATCAGGCAGATATTGACCTCATTGCACTTAGCGTCCAAAACTCCCGTGTCCATGAATTGTCGGACCATCTCAACTACTTGTGGACCAACAACATGCCAAAATTTCTAGTAGAACAATGATGTCATACCATCCGGTCCTGGAGCTTTCTCCGGATGTATGGAAAATATGGCTGACTTGACCTCGCCCGCTGAAACCTCTCGAGTTAGGAAATTGTTCATCTCTGCTGTGACTGGGCTTGTGAGATAAAGTAGACTCGTTTCCAAATCCGTGGTCTGTGTAGAGGAAAAGATTTCTAAAAAATATTCCAAGGCTGTTTGTTCGATCTCTTCCTCCTTTTCCGTCCAATCTCCACCTTTCGTTAAGATCCGAATTATCTGATTACGGGCCCTCCATTGCTTTGTTGAGGCGTGAAAATATTTAGTGTTTTGATCCCCGACCTGATACCACAGTTCCCGACTCTTCTGGTGCCAGAAAATTTCTTCCTCAACCAACGCCGTTCTTAGCTGCTCCTGCAACTGGGCCACCTCCTCCGCAGAGGAAGTATCGCTACTTTGTGCTTCTTCCAACCGCATCTTCAAATCCTCAATTGCCTCCGTTGACATTTGCTGATCCTGTTTCCGCCAGCGGGAAATTGTTGCACGACAGTTAGATATTCGGTCTCCGAGATTGGTGAGCGGTTGAGCTCTCCGGCTTTTGGACCATCCTTCCCAGACGATCGTCTCAAAATTTGGTTTTGAGAGCCACCTTTTATCAAAGCGGAACTTCTTGGTTCCAACCCTTGTCCTGGTGCTTCTATGCGTTTGAACCGGCCGGTGGTCCGAACCCCAGAAACTAAGGTACTCCATCTGGGTGTGGGAAAAAACCTCGTACCAATCCTCGTTCCCCATCGATTGATCTAGTCGTCATCGAATGACATTTCTGCCCCTTCTCCCCACCCAAGATAGGCAATTCCCTAAGAAAGGGAAGTCGATCATGCCACAATTTTGGCGCATAAGGTTAAAGTCGAGGAAAGAGTTGTCTGGTCTTCGTCGGCCCCCGGTTTTTTCATGATGACCAGTGATCTCATTGAAATCACCAGTCATTAACCAGGGTCCTCGCCGTGTTATGCTAATTCGAGCTAACCTCTCCCAAACCTCTCCGCGATTGGCTATAACAGGCTCACCGTAAACAAACGAGAGATACACTTTATTACCTTCAATGGTAGCCATTACATCGATAATATTTTTATTGGAAAATAAAACTTGAATTTGAAAATCAGACTTGGCCAACAAAGCTAAGCCGCCACTACGACCACATGGGTCAACCGTTAAAAGAAAATCATAGCCTAGTTCTACTTGTAGATCCTGAAGAAACTGGTAATTGCGTTTGGTTTCCATAAGAAAGAGGATCCCCGGGAAAATCTTCTTACGGAAGTCTCGCAACCGATGAACTGTCAGAAAGCTGTCAACCCCCTGACAGTTCCAACTTTTGATCATTTAAGCGTCTCCCGGTGGTTTCCCTTCAACCACCGGTTCTTTAGGTTTCTTCGAGATTCGCCCCTCATTAGGACCCGTCTTCAAGGACGACGGTAGTAACACACCATTCAAAGCCGATTCTCCCGGAACGGGGTCCTCCTTAGCTAAGGTTGCATGTTTGTGGATCCGACAGCCCCGGAACGGACTGTGTTCGATCTTCTTCCTAACTCCCAGAGCCTTGCTAATTCGTTGGTCAATTCGCCTTTGCCCTTTTGGCACATTCCGAGGCTCACCCCTTGGCATTTGTCCTTTCTTCTCTTGGGCCTCCCCCAAAATATCTTTAAGTGGGGAAATGATATCCTGGGCCCCCAAAAAGGGAATCTGGTCCATAGAAATTCCAGATTGGGCCTTACATGGCCTCGACCCATCTACAGTTGTCATCACTTGGAGCCCCTCTCCTTCTTCTGTCGTCACCAGCCCAAATCGGTTAATCGCCTCAGCCCGACTACCCTGAAGCCCAATTCTCGAAATCGTTGACATCGCAGCCCCCTCTGACCGACGGTTCGTCTCCACCGTCGTCCATTGGCGAATCCCCTCCGGCCTCGGCCTCTCTTTCTCCACCTTTTCCCACTCTCATTCTGAGCATACACAGCCCTGGCGACATCTGGTTCGTGAACCGTTTCCCGGTACCAAGGGGCTCCAGCATCAGAGGATTCTGCTACCGGCAATACCGGCTCCGGCGCTAGAGGGAGGCTTCCCTGTGGTTCCGTTTTCTTTTCCTTCGTGTCACCACGCCGATTCTTCACCCACTCCTTAGTCGAGAGCTTAGAACCTCTTCTTTCTTCTCCGTCATGGGCCTCTCCCAGCTCCTTCATCAAATCCGTGTCGTTTGGGTTGGTTCTCTCGAGTTTTGGTTGGTCGGGCAGGCTCCACCTTAAGAGATCTTTGTTGCTGCCCGTCTTGCTGCTCCCTGTATCGAACCGCCGGTTCAACTATGCTCTGTTGCCTTCCCCATCGATTCGGACAACCCCTAGTATCATGCGACATCCTCATACATGTTTTGCAATGATTTTGTAGCTTCAGGTAATCAAAATTGATCCTGAAAACTTCTCCCGTATTCGATCTCGCCTCTGGGTAAAGAATGAGCAGGACATCGCAGCCCACCTCGACCCGCACCGTGGGATAAGGCACAACTATCCTCCATGTTAGGAGATCACCCAAATCCTTTCCAATTCTCTCCACTTGTGTATCCTCACAGTATTGAGACGGAAGATCCATAATCTTCACCCAAAAGGGAATTGTGGAGGGGAAGTCATTGCGCGCCGTAGGCACCCACCGGTCTATTGCAATCATCAATTCGTCGAAGTGATACGGCCTGTTATCCAGGACCGATTGAAGTGTCGACTCCTCCTCAAACCTGAAATGGAAGCTTCCTCTCCCCATTTCAACTCCTTCTGCTCGGCCTTCACACTTCCATACGGAAGGCAGGAACGCAATCATGGCTTTCACTCGACTCTCCGGGATCTCATCATTGAGCACTCTACCCATCAAAGTCTTCTCGAACTTCTTCAGGACCGCCTCATTATTCATCGGAGGTAATTGGAGTGGCTTGGACCTCTTTGTGTCTTGTTCCGCCGCAATCAATTTTTACATATAAAATTAACTAATCTTTTTAAAATTAAAATTAAAAATATTATATAACACAAAAGCAAATTTTACACACCATATATTACAATAAACAAACGGAATACAAAATAAAATAACAATTGCAACATATAAATATTCCATAAATTAAAATACTACAGCAATACTAATATTAATGTAAATTTGAACTTGAACCTCCAAGATAATCAAAATATTGTCCATAAGAGTTTGGTGCAACGAGAGGTTCTTGTTGTTCTATCGAGTCTGTTGTTGTTCTTGTTTTTGTTTTTGTACGATTTTTAGTTGTTCAGATCGAAGATACTCACGGGTATCACTATCAGAGATAGTTTCTAAATTAGTTAACAATATCTTATTTTCCTCCCGTTTTTCTTTTAAAGCTAATTTTCTAGCTTGATTTTGCATGCGTAATTGAGCCATCTCATAACCCTTCTTCCTACTTGCAGCACTTTCTTATAAAAAATTAAGGATTTGTTCATTTGATGAAACCAAAGTATCAACAAATGAATTGTTACCTTCACTAATCTTCCTTTTGAGTTTTGCTTTTTTTGATCCAATGGAACGTTGTGATGAGTTTGATCCACCATCATCACTACTTAAATTGATTGAAAAAGAAGACAAACCCGAAGATTGTGATGTTGGAGAGCTGACGGTGTCACTCCTAGTATTAGTAGCATTAGGAATACCAATGTTTACATTGTCTGTAAACTTTGGTATATCCTTCATCAAATTCCATGTGGTCAAATTTAAAGCCTTTTTTTACTTTTGGATCTTGTATGAACAATTTCTTGGCTTTTTCTTTCTGCAAATTATGGAAACATAAAACTTTGTTAAATATGTAAACAAGTATCATATATAAATATACTAGAAAATATACATATACTTACAATATCGCTTTCGGATGCACTACTTGGATGCATATTCTCCACTTGGATCACGCAACTCTTCAAATTTCTAACAGAATACATTATCGTAGTCATCCTACCCTGTAGAGATCTGTTGCTTCTAATTTCCCAACCCCCATTTTTGGTTTCATTGTAACTTTTTTGTATCTTTTCCCATAATGTTCCGAGAGATTGATTATTGCTATCAATTGGATCTTGTGATATTTCTAAATATACTAGAAAATATACATATACTTACAATATCGCTTTCGGATGCACTACTTGGATGCATATTCTCCACTTGGATCACACAACTCTTCAAATTTCTAATAGAATACATTATCGTAGTCATCCTACCCTGTAGAGATCTGTTGCTTCTAATTTCCCAACCCCCATTTTTGGTTTCATTGTAACTTTTTTGTATCTTTTCCCATAATGTTCCGAGAGATTGGTTATTGCTATCAATTGGATCTTGTGATATTTCTAAATATACACGACATAGCAACTCATCTTCATTTTGATTGAATGATGAGCCTCTATTTTTATCCATTATTTTCTTTAGAAGGGAAGAGAAGAGAATGATGAGCCTCTATTTAGAAGAGAAGAGAAGGAGTTGATTGAAGTGTAATTTTTTCAATGCTTGAAGTCTATTATTTATACATGATAATAGATAGATAAGAATACAAATGAATGGTTACAAATCAATTCGTAGATTTTTCTTATCTGATATCATGGATAGGATTTAATCCAACGGTTGATGACATATGAAATCTAATGAAAGGCCAAGATTAAATGATCAAGATTTCCTTATCTACTAAAATAGTAATCTTCTATATCTATAAAATACACATACAAACATTATAGAAACATCACAACATTACACTTAATTAAAAATGAATTTTAATATTGGAGGTCCATCTTCTTCCAATTTCTCTTCCTCTTCTGACTCATCTGAGTTTGATGAATGGCTGCTGGAAGAAAATGCAGCAATAGAGAGAAAAGAACAAATTGCAGTCAATTTGTTTACCAACTACAACCGCCTTATTCACGAAATCTCCGAAGAAAGCGATCACGTAAGTCATCGAGGCTCTACTCATGGTCACGCAGTTATACACCGTGATAGAGAAAGTGCTCATCATAATTTGTTTAATGATTACTTTTCTACTAATCCTGTGTATGGGGAAAGAGAATTCCATCGACGATTCCGAATGTCACAAAGGCTATTTCTTCACATTGTTGATGCTGTTAAACAACATGACACTTACTTCACTCAACGACGTGCTGCATCTGGTATAATGGGCTTATCAACTCTGCAAAAAGTAACTGCAGCGATTCGAATTTTGGCATATGGTATGCCTGCTGATGCCACAGACGAATACATCAAAATAGGAGAGTCTACGACAATTGAATGCATGAAGAAATTTTGCCGCGCAGTTATAGAAGTTTTTTCGAAGCGGTATCTCAGGTCACCAACACAAGAGGACATTGCAAGGCTTCTCAATATCGGCCAACAACGTGGATTTCCTGGAATGCTGGGTAGTCTTGATTGTATGCATTGGAAGTGGAAAAATTGTCCAACTGCATGGGCTGGACAATTTACAGGTCGTAGTGGATCACCCACAATCATTCTTGAAGCAGTTGCAGATTATGATCTATGGATATGGAATGCCTATTTTGGTATGCCAGACAGCAACAACGACATTAATGTTTTGAAGTCATCAAATTTATTTTCAAAGCTTGCTCAAGGTACCGCTCCTCCAACTAATTACATTATTCAGAGAAAAGAGTATAACATGGATTATTATTTAGTTGATGGTATTTATCCGAAATGGTCAACTATTGTTCAAACTATAAGCGCTCCTCAAGGTCCAAAGAAAAAATTGTTTGCAATAAGACAAGAAGCATGTCGAAAAGATGTTGAACGTTTGGAGTTCTACAATCCAAGTTTGCTATCATCACATGATCATCACGTTATTGGAAGAAAGAAGTATTGCATGATATAATGACACCGTGCATTATTATGCATAACCTGATAATTGAGGATGAACGTGATATCAACGCACCAGTTAGAGATGCAAGACCAGCACCGGAGGCAACAGTTGAGATGGCAGTAAATGAAAATGCCCGATTTCAACAATTTTTATCTCGTAATCTACAGATAAAAAATAAAGAGGCTCATTTATCATTTCGAAATGTATTGATTGATCATATTTGGGAGCATTACAAAAATAATTTTATTGAGTAGTTTAATATTTTATTTGTAATTTATTTTATTTTTGTGTTTTTATTATTATTTATATATAATTTTATGTTCTAATGTAATGTTTTATTAATTAATGTTGTTTGTGTGATTTCTTTAATATATGTTTTAAGCTATTTATAAAAGTTTTATGATTTTTATTAATTCTAATCAAAAGAAAGGACTAAAATGCAAAATATTTTTTTTAAGGTTTAATTTGAGGTTTCACCATTGGAGAACAATACCTTCAAACCTCAAATTTGAGGTTTGACAAACCTCAAAAATAAGGGGACTCTTGGAGATGCTTTTAGAACATCTCCAAGAACCCCTTTATAACCTCATTTTTGAGGTTTCTATCTCTCCAAGAGCAACTTCAAAACCACAAATTTTGAGGTTCTATTTTTTTTTGCATTTTAGCCCCTAGACTTTATATATCTTTAATTTTTATCTTGTTAATTTATTTTCTTATCACTTTAATCCTTACAATTTTTTGTCTCATAAATATTTGTACATATATTTTATAAATTTAATTTTTACATATAAAATTTACTAATCTCTTTAAAATTAAAATTAAAATTATTATATTACACAAAAGCAAATTTTACACACCATATATTACACTAAACAAACGAAATACAAAATAAAATAACAATTGCATGAACATATAAGTATTACATAAATTAAAATACTACAAGAATACTAATATTAATGTAAATCTGAACTTGAACCTCCATGATTATCAAAATATTTTCCATAAGAGTTTGGTGCAACCGGATGCTCTTGTTGTTCTACCGGAGTCTGTTGTTGTTCTTGTTTTCGTTTTTGTACGATCTTTAGTTGTCCAGATCGAATATACTAACGCGTATTACTATCAAAGATTGTTTATAAATTAGTTAACAATATCTTATTTTCCTCCCACTTTTCTTTTAAAGCTAATGTTCTAGTTTGATTTTGCATACGTAATTGAGCCATCTCATAACCATTCTCCCTAATTTTATTGAGTAGTTTAATATTTTATTTGTAATTTATTTTATTTTGTGTGTTTTTATTATTATTTATATATAATTTTATGTTCTAATGTAATGTTTTATTAATTAATATTGTTTGTATGATTTCTTTAACGTATGCTTTACGCTATTTATAAATTTTTTGTCATTTTTATTAAGTCTAATCAAAAGAAAGGACTAAAATACAAAATATTTTTTTAAAGGTTTTGAGGTTTTACCATTGGACAACAACACCTCCAAACCTCAAATTTGAAGTTTGGCAAATCTAAAAAATGAGGGGGCTCTTGGAGATGCTCTTACAGTACACTATACCAAAACCTCATACGGTGTCGTTTTCTGAGGACTTGGGAGCAGAAACCCCCAAACCAAATTTGTTAAATCCAACACTGAATCAGAATTTATTTTCAAACCGGTTTAGTTTCATTGTTTTGATTTTTGAAATCTAAAAAACCGAATCGAAAACATTCTTTTTTTGGTTTAAGCATATCAAACCGAACCGAGTAAACTGAATCTTGGATTTGTTTGTTTTATTTGGTCATTTGCATTAGATAATAAAACAGATTACATGATCACATAACTTTGAGAACCAATCCTAGGCTCCTAGCCTAGAATCCCGACATGGTTCACTACATTTTGTGTAATTATATAGAATCTCCGATGCTTAAGCTATAATTCTTGTGCTATATAACAGCAATGTCAACAAAACGGTAAAGGGTCAATTTTGATTAGCTTTTTGGAATCTTGCTTCTTGTTTCTCCGAATTAATACAAAGTCAAGTTCAATAGTGAGGCAAAATCTTTTACATTTCTTTGAAGCAGAATCTTGGATTTGTTTGATTACATATAATACTTCGGAAGACAATAATGTGGGTAAGTGACTACTCGAAGGACAGGCCAATAGGCTGCCTAAACCGAAGCAAAAGCTTACAACTCAGAAACAATAACCACTTGTGTTCGCTTTGTGACGCTTTATTCGCTTCCCGTGCATAAGAACACAAGGCAAGAAACGACTGATCATCAGTCTTGGTGATGATATTCTATCTTCTCTTCCTTCTTGGCTGGAGGCTAGATTTAGCAACACGGCCAATGACTTCTCTATCCACAAGCAAAACCTGTCAATGCCAGGGCTTGGACGCTTTTTGATTATGCCAGATAATAGTAGAGTGGGATTATTGGGAGAATAGGTGCAAAGGTTGTAGAGTGCGTGAAGGTTGTCCAGCTTGCATTGGTTTTCAGGTTTTTTTTCGCCCTGAAGAAGAAGACTGAGGAAAACGGGAATTCCTTGACTTGAGCCATCATGGGCATGGCTTCCTCGAGGCAGGAGAGGTTTAGATATAAAGTAGGTGCTGGCCCTCGGGAGTTGGAACGAGAGATCATTTTCTCCACCAGTGGGATGGTCCCTGAAGTCAGCATCAGCTCTTTGTTCCTGCAGTACATCAAAACGAACAAAACAGAAGAGACTATGAGAAGGTTTGCAAACAAAGAGCACAAAAAGTCAAATAGACCAATAGAATCAAATGCTGTCACATCATGGATGCTTTGTTCAGCATCCATGATGAATTTAATCAAATAGACCAATAGAATCAAATGCTGTCATTATCGTATATTAATTTAATAATTTCGTTTTTTTCAATTTTTATATGTTTAGAAATAATTGTTATGTTTTTTTTTTTAAATTATTACGATTATTAGAATTTAAAAAGGAAAAAAAAATATTTCGTATTTTGGATTTCTTTTCAGATGATATAATGTATCTAGTTATTATAATTTTATTTAATATTTATATTTTATATTGTTTATTTTAATAAATTTGTTTTGATTTTATAGGTGGGTCCCCCTTCATACGGAGACTTATTCGGCGAGGATTCTTCGGTTCCCGGATCCGTAGGTGGTCGTCGCGGATCGGGATCAGGATCGGGTTCGGGTTCCCAATCGGCTGTGAACTATCATCCACGACCTCCCCAACGAGTTCAACCGCGAGCTCCGCCACCGCCACCGCCACCGCCACAAGGAGACGAAGACGAAGCAGCTCAGCCCGATGATGCGGAGCAGGCGCCTCCACCGCCAAACCCGCCTCTTATGATGCGGATTGCTGAGCTTCTTCGCCAACCTAATCGTCAGGAACGGGTTAAGATGCTCCATCCGCTGAAGCCTGCCAATGCATTTTGGTATGTTTAATTTTTTTATAATATTTTTCGTTAATTTATAATTATATGTTTTAAATAACTTATTAACATCAAAATATTTTGTTTTATAGGTTTACCGATAACTGTGTCTCCCGTTCGGTCACCAAAGTCATCATCGGCCATTTCCATATGTCGCATGCTAATTGGACGCAGACGCCGCAATCGGTTCGTGATATTTGGTTTGAGTCATGGGCGGTAAGTTATATTATATTTTTTATTTAATAAATTATTTGATTTTAGAACTATTACTAATATTATTCGTATTTTTTTAGTAAAAATGGCACTGGGAAGAATTTCGTACTCACGAAGTGCGAGGCCTTCGAGAAGAAGGCTAAATTGCATCTCAACGGCACTGTCGGTAACTGGAAGAAAGCTTGCCGGGCGAAAGGAGATGCTGCGATGCCTGAAGGGATGGATCCCGCTGTTTGGGCGGGTCTAGTTCGGTATTGGGAGGAACCCTCTTCGATAGCGAAATCATCGAAGTGTTCTGCATCGCGTCTTACGCCAGTGGCCGAAGGAGATGGACCGTCCAAGCATACCGCGGGTCAATCATCATATGCCACTGTACGATTGAATATGGTATGATCTAATTTTTAATTAAAATAGTTTATTATATTATTTGATTTATATATTATATATATAATCTAACTTTTATTTTTATATATATTTTACTTTTGTTTATACAGTCCGATGGCGACCAGCTTGCTCCGATTGTCAAAGTCATGGAGAAGACTCATCGGTGCATGGATGGGACGTTTGTTACCGCTCAAGCGGAACAAACGTTCAACGCCTACAACGCTCGAGTGACTGAGCTAGAGTCACAGTACTCTCCCGGTGGTAGCTCTGTCCAGTCTACAATGGGCGTCGCCGATTTTGATAAAATTTACGAAGAGGTAATTTTTTTAGTTTTGAATATAATATTTTAATTTATTTTTTATCACATTTTTAACAATTTGATTTTATAACGTTTTCATTTTATAGGTTACACCGAAGAAAAAAGGACGGATTTTGGGTGTTGGATCTATCGCCGATCTTCCAGCAGCTTCTTCTACTGCTCGGTATAGCTACACTCCGAGTTCTGATCCGCAGTTGGCAATGCAGTTGACCGCTGCTAATGCTGAGATTGAGCGGCTAAAGACGGAACAAGAAGATTTGTGGTCAACCAACAGTTCGATGCAAAGCCAACTCACGGTGTTGACCAATCTGATGGATATAATTGCAGTGGATAACCCGGCTTTAGCTGCTGCCCTCTCCCAGATACCGCGCCCTGCACAGCCACCTCCAACTACAGCTCAACCGCAGTTCGACGACGAAGCCGAAGCGATGGTGAATGAGTATAGAGAGGACATTAATTTAAGAGACGAACCTTAAAATTGTAATTTCTGTTTGTATTTTCATTGTTTTTAAACAATTTATGTTTTTATTTTCTCATTTAAATATAAAATTTTCTAATTTTTTAAAAATTTTGATATTTATTAAAAATAATTTCGTTTAAAAGATTTTTTTATACAGATAAAATATTATTTCGTTGCTAATTCGACGCTAAATTAGCGTCGAATTAGCATCGCCGCATGAAGGAGTCGACGCGAATTCGATGCTAAATTAGCGTCGAATTAGCATCGCCATATGAAGAAGTCGACGCTAATTTGACGCTAAATTAGCGTCGAATTAGCATCGCCGTATGAAGGAGTCGATGCTAATTCGACGCTAAATTAGCGTCGATTTTCCCCATTGATTTAGCGACGAATTAGAATCGACGCTAATTTAGCGTCGACAGATTAGCGTCGAATTGTGATTCGACGCTAAGTCGATGCTAAAGGGCATTAGCAACGATTTAGCATCGAATTTTGCCGACGCTAAAACTGTGTTTTCTTGTAGTGATCATCCAAGTTGACATATGGGGTACAGAATATATCGTCCTATTATATGCGAGTACCCACTGTTCCACCAGATAAAAGTGAGAGGCAAACTCATAATGACGAACCTCCGTCTCTCCGCTTAATCGGATGATATCTTGTATCGCATGCACGCATGGGTACTTATCTATATCAAAGTACTTGCAAGTGCAAGTTTTCTCGCTCAAATTAACCGCATAATTCTTTCCATCACGTCCAATCACAATGTACTCATAGGACAAGCTGTTTATTTCTTCCGACAATAGCTTCTTCCCAATCGGTATGTTATACTCTATTATGTCGTTCACGCGAGGAACAACCTTCTGTGACTCGGGTAATTCATTCGCTGTCTTCCGATGCTTGTTGAACCATTCAGCTATTTTCGCAACGATCATATCAATCATAGGTAATAACGTGTACTTCCTTACATCTACGAAAACGCCATTGATCGATTCTACACTATTGGTGCTTACTATGTTGTACCTTTCTCCTGGAAAATACCACCTTACCCATTTTTTCACAACCACATTCTTATCGAGATACATAGCTGCCGCTTGATACTTTCTCATAAATGCACTATAAAGTGTTAGGAACATATGCTCTGTATAGATTTCCGCACATTTCATGAAATCCCCCGCAACTATTTTTTTCAAGCTTGAAAACCTTAGTCTTCACATTCTGAGACAAATGGTATATACAATACCCATGTTGAGACAACGGAAACATCACACGTACTGCCTTGATCAGGGATACATTTTGATCAGATATAAACATCAGTTTACGATGATCCAGTACCACTAATTTCAACTTCTTCATAAACCACATCCAACTTGCTTCGTTCTCACCATCAGCTACACCGAAAGCAATTGGATAATGGTGATGATTAGGATCTTGAGCCATTGCAACAATTAGAACTCCACCATATGAATGCTTAAGGTGAGTGGCATCCACAATGATGACTTGTCTCATGGTTTTGAACCCTTCAATACACACTTCTAACGCAAAGAACATATACTTAAACCTACTAACATTGTCCCATTCTACAAATGTTCGTGTACCCGTATTCGTCTTCCTTAGTATATACATATAACAATCCAACAGCCGATAACTCTCCTCTGGACTTTCCAGCACGATATTAGCAGCTAGTTGTTTTCCTCTCCATGCAGTAGTGTATGATATGTCAACACTAGCTTTTTCCTTAACCATCTTTATCAGATTTTTTGGGTTTTGGAGTATCGAAATTACTGGGATACTCTTCTTGTAAAATATAGGCAACTACTTTTGATGACCCTCTCCTTCTTCTTATCTTTGTACTGGCATCAGCTCGAGAGCATGTATGCATCTTCTCGTAAGTTACAAGTTTCCAATGATCGAAATCCTTCATCGGAAGAACCCGTAAATACCACTTGCAACCTTCTTTCCACGCCCAACATTTTAGCACATATCGTCTTGGACACGTCTTATCTATTTTATACTCAAAACAATTCTGTTGTGAAGTTTTTGAACTAAGACTCTCACTTCATTCCTACTTCCAAATTCTTGACCCAAAACGATATCTACACCATCTTCCCATGGAATGGAAGTGCATACAAGCCCATGTCTATCCACAACATCTTCTCCCTCATTATCTTCATGCATACCAAAGTTATCCTCATTATCTTTATGCATACCAAAGTTCTCCTCATTATGTTCATACATACCAAAGTTATCTTCGTAATCTGTCATAAAAACAATTTCATAAAATTAGATTTAGTTATGACAATCAAAGAGAACGCACAAGATAAGGCACAAACTTATTCCAAGAATACCTTGTTGAACCAACGCATAGTCTTCCGGTGGTTCGTCTATGTAACGAGTCATCATACCTTCCCCTATATCAACTTCAGTTTCACACTTCTCTGAGATTGATCCACATCTTCGACGACCTCCACGTGCAAAAGATTTCTACGACCATCTCCATTCACTTGCATTAAGTAATTAAAAATCTCATCATCATTCGACACATCAGATGGTAACATAACATTCAGAATCATCGGAAAGAAACTGAGTGAATTCGCCGAGTAAGTCACCTCCTCCGCTCCGGTCCGTATCGCTAAGGTGTGAATTCGATCTCCTCCTGAGTTCCATCTTATAAAATCATCTTCCATTGAATAAGATCCTCCATAATCAAAAAATATGATTGTGCAATTCATTCTCCCCTACAAGAGAATAAGAACATAAAAAATTTCGTTTATTCACTTTTAGTACTATCAGTTATTCTCAGTCATACCATATACTCTCACTAGTACCAGTTATTCCAGTCATACCACTTACTTTAACGACAAGTATGATTCAGAACGATTAAGCTGTTATTTTACTACAAAAACTATCCCATGACCCTCAAATACTTACAAACACAAGACCAATATCTAAAAAACCATACAAAACTAACAAATCTCCGAAATTATAAGAACATCAATTGTAACCTAAATAATGGACATGAGAAACCCTAAACCTATTCGGAAATCGGAAATAACACACCCTAATAACCCTATTTTAACGAAAAAATATAATAAGAACAATGACACACCCTAACAATCCTATTATAACGGAAATCAGATTTCACTCTGTTTTTGTTGGATCCAACGAATTGTTGTGGAACAATGACGACAACGAGAGCTTATTTTTCTATCAAGATGGGGATGGAGAAGAAGACGCCGGCGGGATGGGATGATGAAACTTCTCCTTTATGGAGAAGAAATCACTCTATTTTTTTTTTGTTTCAGAGCAGAGAGGGAGCGACGGCGGGGATATGGGAAGATGAAGCTTCTCCTTTATGGTTGCCACGTGTCTTCTTTTCACAGGTTCAGTTTTTTTTTTGTTGGTGATTTATTTAATTGAATTGTTGATATATTTAATTAGGGTTGTATACAAATAATAATATATTAAAGAGGGGTAAAGAGGAGAAAATTACAAGGGAAGGGTTGTAAGAATTAGGAAGGTTGTGATGAATTGTTTTTAGTTAGTTGGGGTCTTTAAGGTTATAATCCGATTCCTTTTCCCTTGTCAACCATCGGGGATTTCAGACAAGATCTATAAACACAACCAATGCTAGATTTAAATCTCAGCCGTTTAAAAACAAAAACAAAACAAAAATCTCAGCCGTTTGTTTTTAAGTGTTTTGTTTTTTTTCTTCTGCCGGCACAATTTTTTTCTTTTTATTTACATTTTGGTCGTCATCAAAATTATCAGTTCAGTAAATTTTTGAAGAATTTCTAGTAGTATTCAGCGTACTAATGGTTGGTCCGCTAAGTTCTTATCTACAGGAAACAAAGAAGTAATGATTAAATCGGTGGCGCAGGCTCTCCCAACATACGTGATGTCCAGTTTCTTACTACCAAAACGTTTACACCACACGATGGCAAGTGCTATAGCTGATTTTTTGTGGCGTAATAATCAAAATTCAAAAGGGATGCATCGGATATCATGGAAGAAGATGTGTCTCCCAACGCATGAAGGGGGTATTGGTTTCAAGTCTTTCGAAGAGTTCAATCAGGCCTTGTTGGCCAAACAACTTTGGCGACTCCACCAATATCCCAACTCCCTCGTCGCGAGGGTCCTCAAGGGGAGATACTTTCGGTATTCTCATCCTTTTCAAGCTAAGAAGGCTTCCCGGCCTTCCTACGGATGGCAAAGCTTGTGGAGTGCAAAACCACTAGTGGATAAGGGCATGAGACGTACCATTGGCAACGGGGCTCGAGCGTGGGTCTGGACCGATAAATGGATTCCGGATGAGCTCCCTCGCCCGGCCAGAGGGTTGCAAAGTGGGGGGAGTACGGGTGCACCCCTGAACCAAAACCTGCGGGTTATTGATCTTATTAATGCAGACACGCAGACCTGGAATATACGTGCGTTACAACAACATATAGCTCCGGCATATATCCCGCTAATTTTGTCTCTTACTCCTTCCCGAGTGGGTACATCAGACGGGTACTGTTGGCATTTCACAAACACTGGTTTGTACACGGTACGTTCGGGATATGAGGTGGCTCGACAAAACCTGGAGGAGGATCTTCGTTTTGTAACCCAACTACCTTCCCTGAACCCACTAAAGGCGAAGGTGTGGAAAGTGGAGACAACTAGTAAAATTTGGCATTTCTTATGGCAATCTCTCTCCAGAGCTGTAGTGGTTAACGAACGTTTAGCGCATCGCCATCTACAGCAGGACCGACAGTGTCCACGATGTGGCGTGGAAGAGGAGACCATTAATCATGTTCTGTTTACGTGCCCCCCGGCAAGGCAATGCTGGGAGTTGTCACAAATCCCTCACAACCCATCAGTCTTCCCGTCGGAGAATTTGTGGAACAATTTTGACTTTATTTTCTCCCGGATACCCAATCGAAAAGAGTTCGAGGAACATGCTAGATGTTATCCTTGGTTAATCTGGTATCTCTGGAAGGCACGCAATGATAAAGTTTCTAGGAACTATGTTTGCTTAGCTTGTGATATTTTGGACCTTGCCAGAAAAGAGGCTGAGACCTGGTTTTTAACTAATGCGGATTTGGCAGATGTACATCGAGGGACTCAGACACTTCCTACTCCGCCCCTGACACCGGCTATTTTCATCTGCTTTATTGATGGCTCATGGAAAGAGGGAGAACACACGAGTGGGATTGGCTGGACTTTACAACTGCAAGATGGCGAGATTGATCTTATAGGAATTCGTGGAATGCGTCGGGGGATGTTCCCATTGCACACAGAGCTGCATAGTTTGTTATGGGCCCTATAGAGCTTGCGGAGGAAGCGTCGATACTGTGGGATGTTTGCCACATATTCAAAGGAGTTAATCAACATTGTACAAGAACCGGACAAATGGCCGTGGTTTTGAACAGAGTTGGAAGATTTCACGGCAATTTGAGCGTGGTTCCCTGACTTTACTTTACAGCATTGCCCCATGGAAAACAACGTCAAGGCTGATTTACTGGCCCGGACCACTCGAATACGAAACTTAGTTTTCTCGTATGTTAACACTTCAATTCCCCACTGGTTTCCAGATACGAATGTATTTGGGTAATTAAAGAATAAAAGTACGTTCGTGACAAAAAAAAAAAAAAATTCAGCAGAAGCGATTGCCTTATATACACACGTATTATATACACAGATAACGTTCAACTGTTTATCTAACTATCACACGTGTTTATCGATATACATTGATCATTATCATATGGACTTATCGTATAATATACTCCCGAAGGTTCTAGAAGGCCTTAACATTCCTCTCTTTTATTCATTACTATGTCAATTAACGAAATGAATCGATATGCCTATAAGCTCTAAAGGTTGGAAATGTTGCTATATATCCTACCTTCATTGTTACAAAATTGTGGATGTTGTACATCGTTCAGGGGTGGAACCCAGACGTGTTGTGTTTTGTTAATCATAGATTTATATAGAGTACAATTGTTTTCTCCCCACCATTAGAGGTACTAATTATACTTTATATTTCAAAGAAATCAAAACTCTAGATGTATTTGAAGTCTTTTCGGTTTTTGTTGATACTTTGAGTTCTTTCATCACGAGGTTGAAGATACTCTTGCTTATGTCGAAAATTAAGTCCACTAATAAAGCAATTTTGTATTGAGTAAATTAGGTAGATAACCAAAAATTATACATAAATTGGCAAACAACCTAAAGTTATGGGGATTCCTTTGAAAAACACTAGGGGTTTGCACATGCTTTGGCTATATTGCCAATTACCACATTATTCTTTGTCATGAGATGCAAATTCTCTTTTGTATTTGTCAAATCATCCCAACCATCGACATGGACTCCTCCAAACCGATGTAATGATATAGGATCGAAATCATTCCAATTCTAAAATCACTCAATGATCGAGAGATTCCAAGCCTAGACTCTTGGAAGGTGAAAACGATGGTAGAGATGGAATGGTGATGGTCGATTGACTCGCTCAATCAATGGAAGGAACAAGAATATTGAATCACTCAAGCACTCTTAATCCGTGAAACTCTATAGACTTAAGTGAATCACACACTTAGAATCTAAAGAACAAATAAACTCAAAGTACTCGGCTTTGAAAGGAAAACATTACGTTTCGTATTAAGGTATGATTGAGGGTGCCCCTAACAATGAACACGAACTGAGCTTATATATGCTCAAAAACAATGCTAACATAACGTTCTAAAACTTCAAATAAAGAAACAAATAAACTAAAGAGATGGTGCCTGGATGATATAGCCGTTGGAGGCTTTAATGCTTGGCCAAACAAGAAAACTTTGAGAGCGCCTTGTATCTTGATAATATCTTGATATAACCGTGTATGCTTGGTCTTCTAGAATTCTCTTGGAGTTACACAAAATCAGAAAGTAGCTGTTGGAGATTGATTGCTCCAAGTATAAATGTTCTTGGCGCTAGGTATGGAAAGTGATGGTGTATGATTGGAATAGACTGAATCCTCCTGATCCAATGGCTGAGAATGAAGCGTAAGGTATTATTAGGAGCCTCTAGTTGTAGTAGATACTCTTTTCGATGCCAAACATGTGATTGAAGTCTTCCAAAACAGAAAGGTTTTAAATAGGTAAGCTGAGAATTCTCCGGTTTAGAAGTTGAATATCTTTTAAACCATATTGAATTATGGTATTAATCCAATTCTCCACGTGCTTATGATGAGTTGAGAATCCAAAACAAGTAGATTTGTCGATTGGTTTCTCCTGGTTTGGTCGGAATGCTTCATTAAGTGGTTGTATATTTCTATCGGGTCCATTGCTGGTATGCCGGATTGTAACTTCAATATCTTCTTCATTTAATTTGGAAAGATTTGGCGATGATTCTTGTTCTGGAAATTCTTCTGGAATGTATTCCAAGTGTTTGTTAAGCTGGAATGTTTGGTTTTGGTCTCCATTTGAACTAAGCACAGCTTGCATGTCTCGTTATCTCTCCTTGGCTCCATGCTCTCCTCTCCATGTCTCTTAATTCCTTGCTCCTTAGCTGATGAAGACTTGATTTCCTCATCATACTCTCCCTCTTGAAAAGGTTACGACCTCAAAACTATATAACCTGCACTAAAAGAGAGCAAGTTAGCTTTCACTCGTTTTTGTGAGCTTAGGGTCTTACATTTATACGTTTGCAGCTTGGTGATGCGTGGGGTATGAGGGGCTCCTCCTTTAAGTAGATAAGTTAATATCACTCCTCTGTTCTGGTCCTCTTGATACGCGTAAGTGGTGATCTCGGTCTTGTTCACCATGGGTGGTGATTTATTCTTGTTCTTACCTTGGTCGAGCAACAAGTTCTTCTTCAGTGGGGTTTCTTCTTGTTCTGTTTGTATTTCTTGAATGCCTGCAATTTTTTCAACACTTTTGACAAGAAACAACTGTGTTAAGGCAGTCATGGCATCATCATAAGCAAGTAAATCAGTTTGGAACTTGTTCTTAACTTGGTCGAGCAACAAGTTCTTCTTCAGTGGGGTTTCTTCTTGTTCCGTTTGTATTTCTTGAATGCCTGCACTTTTTTCAACACTTTTGACAAGAAACAAGTGTGTTAAGGCAGTCATGGCATCATCATAAGCAAGTAAATCAGTTTGGAACATTTCCTTTTCATGAAGTGTAACAATTTCTTGTTTCACTTTAACCTGCGGTTTTAGACTAGAAATTGGTTCCATAGCTTTATTTAATAAACCTAATTTTTTCTCAGTCTTCAGAGTTTAACAAGTTCATATTCTCATCATTTGAATCATTAGAAACAAATCGAAATAATGTGTTACTTACTTAACTTAGATCCTCGGTGAGTGTATCTTCGGGAATCAACACGGTTTGCTGATTTGATGACTAGTCCGGTGGTTCTTCTTGCAACAGAATATTGCCGGTGTCAACGTTATCATCTCTGGTGGGTGGTGTTTGAGACACAAGATCTGAACGTCGCAGCCCCCCCCCCGACGGTTTCGGTTTCTGATTTGCCGGTTTGGGGAGCGGTTTAGGAAACCCTAGGGTTTCGTTATAAAAGCGTGGGGAACGCGTTTTCTCTTTTTTTTTGGCCGAAATCAGAAGAGGTTGAGAGAGGAAAGAGAGTGTTTATGTGACGATTGTGAGAGAAGTGATTTCCTTGAGAGAAAATCAATTCTGCTCGGGTTTTTGGAAGAGACGAACGGCTAGGAAGATGGGATCGGATCAGAGTGAAACTTTGAGGGTAAGTTCTCCACTCTCTAATCTTGATTCAGGAGGAAACGGTTTGTAAATCGGATGTGTATTCTGAGAGTTATCGTTCTTTTCCCAAGAGAGGTTTCTGCAGTTTCGTGTCTGCAATCAGTCCGCTTCGAGGGAGGATTCCCATCGAAACAGAAAGAATCAGGAGACGATCCATATGCCGTTGGAAAGACCTCGCTGTCTAGTTTCTAAATTAGGGTTCTGATCCTAATTCGGAGTTCCGATCAGCGAGATCGCGGGCTATTTTCCTGTTGAATCTTAGGGACGCAGATGACGATCTACATACCGTTGTGTAGATCTCTCTGTCTAGTTTTCAGAACAGTTTTCCGATTCTGTTTCGGAGCTGTGGTTGATGAGATAATCGATTCCAAAATAAAGGTGAGTGCGCGACCATAGACCCTCGGATTAGGATTTGATGGAATATGATTGATTGCTGTTGATCCTGGTTGTATTCGTGTTTGGATGTTGAATTTTGTGCAGGAGATCGATGAAAACGTGTCTGGAATCGATCCATGAGAGGATATGATCGATTCTGCGTTTTCTGGGCTCCGTGTCGAGCGACACACGGTGTTTGTGTTGAGCGACACAGAGTGTTTGTGTCGATCGACACGCATTTCTGATTGCCGTCAGTTTGACGTATTGATCGTTGTGTTTTGCGTGTTGTTTGATAACCCTGGTATTGTATCTAGGCTATGACTGAGTACATGGTCTGTTGATGGGAGGACCGTCTCACTGAGTATTTGTGATAATACTCACGCATCTCTTTTTGCTATGTGATGCAGGTAAAGACAAAGTATGATCATGGAATCAGGGCGAGGACGAGATGGATGATCTAGTGGTCTCGTTTGCGTGGATTATTGGATTGCTAGGTTGTTAGTGATTCGATATAGAACGGTCTAGGAAGTTGAATGATTGGTTATTGGTTTATGAAGTATTATTTAATTGTTTATTTGCATAATTGATTTTCGCTGAATGTTTGTTGTATTGAGAATTTTAGCATGTTGAGGGTTAGCATTTATGGGGATGCTAATTCAGTGCTAATTTATATATATAAAAAAAACAGGTTGGGTTGTTTCAGAATTAACTACTTTTCTCTCCATCATGATTGAGTTCTCCGTGGTATGTGTCATCTCTGCAATAACCTTCTTCTAGGCAGAATTGTGATTATCTTTCATAACCGTCGTAGATGCTTTCTTCTTCCTCACGCCATTGCTCATCTCCATATCTATTTTGAGAATATCCATCTTCAGTCTGTGAGTCTTCATACGGTTCTCTATCCGCACGCTCTTGGTTAGCCTCTTCTTCGTAGTCACCTCCAGGTCCATGTTCATCTTCATCACGCTCTGGATCCTCTTCGAAGTCAGCCTTTAATATACATAAACTTGATACACAGAGTTTTAACCCTATATAACTACTTCAAGTGCACAACAAATGGTTGTAGTGATGCAGGGATCAAATCCACAAGGACCAAGTATCACACTATGAACTTATGAGAATAAAAGTAAGCTAAGACGAAAATATGATAGTGAATTGCAAACTGAAAACGAAAATAGCAAATAAACGAGTGAGAATTCAATAAAGAAAAGCGTCAGGTTTCAGGGTTATCGCAGGAAATCGAATTGCAAAAATCAGATCATTCAACAGGGAATTGATTAAGAACCGTCTTGAACTCAAATCACTAATGTATAATTAGCCTACTCTCGTAGTATCAATCACTATGTCTAACAACCTAAACCTCTAAACTCTCGTTTGATTCTTATGAAGTAAACATGCAGTAAGTCCAAGTTCGATTTGTTCACTAAACTCTATAACTCAACTCTCGAAGGTTATAGCGCCTAGCTTATCTAGATTAGTTTAAGTGATTTATCAGACTTTTGGAATGTAAATCTACCTAAGTTTAGATGCAAGGTGCGCAGTCAAGCAATCAACATTAAGAACAAATCAAGATAAAGAACCATATGTAAATCTCTATTCTAAACAATCATCAATTTAGCAACACATGAAAAACCTTTGAATCCCGTCAACCCAACTAAGAGATTACTCAGACATAATCAAAGCAATTAAGCAAGAAGATTTAGAAGAAATATGATAAAACTCAATAAAAAGTATAAAGGTTCAGAAATCTTCTCTATCAGAGATACATAGTTGAGATCTTCTCCTTTGAATCTGAAAATAAGTAAAAGCTATAGAATAATATGTGTCTCCCTATGCTAAAGTGGCTAAAACGTGTAAAAATAGGTTTAGATCTTTCTTGGGTCGAATTGGAGAAGTTCTGGACGAAAAAGGAAAATCCGTCTTTTCAAAATAGAAGACCGGTCTCGTGCAAGGAAGGCTAAGGTCGGTCTCTTAGGTCGGGCTAGAACTAGATCGACCGCGTTGTCTTCGTCTTTAGGTCGAGCTCTCAGGTCAATCTAATATTGATGAAGACCTCAAATCCATGATGAATCAGCCACGCCCCAAGGTATCTTTGCAAGTCTTTACCAGCCTCTCAAGAGTCCATACTAGTGATGACCCAAAGAAGACGAGCCTAGAAAATCCCAAGATCATGCAATCATTCCAATGGCCCGATAAGGACATATTGGCCTCTCTTGAAGGATTATGGTCTAACCATGATGATTTAATCTCAACAATGATTTGCTCCATATTCTTGACCCATGAAAGACCCACGGTGAACAAGGAATCAACCAAGAACGGTATAGACATGACCAGAACTAAGATTACAAACCGAGTGATCCAAAATAGTCCTATTTTGGAACTTTCCTTATTTGGATCATTGCAGACTTATCTTTTGCGTCCTGGAGACTTTTCATATGATCTAAAGGCTCCTAGTAGTGTCTTAATATGCACCATAAAGTATGGGATCAAGTGGATCTCTTTACACCTCAACTTTCCTTATTTGGAGTCAATTACGCCAAATCTGGTCCGACGGGTAAATCCTTTTGATTTATTTCGTTTTGAAAGCTTGGAGATGTTACATACCATCAAGAGACCCCCAAGACGTCATTACTTCATGCCCAAGTTGTCTAGATACAAAGAACCTCATATTTTCTCATTTGGCCAAAAATCAAGTAATAAAGACCATATCAATCAAACCGTTGATTGATTGATATTTATTTTGATTTATTACTTTCTTGTTTAAGAATTATGTAGCATTATTACTAGTTGATCACGAGTAAAGCTCTTATCATTCATCTTTGTAAATGACCCTTGAATTGAATAAAAATCGAGTTTATACTCTTTAAACTTCTAGCTTGTTTCTCTTTGTTTTGCTAAGTATTTTTGGTTGATTCCATTGCTTAGAAAACGTCTTGAATCTCTGTCTTTGTTTGGATTCACTAAGGCTTTGATTTGCGTTCTGATCACAAAGGCATTCCGCACCTTTGCGTGGCGAACTTCAATCCGTCAAAGCTTGTCAACTCTTGACATCGTGTGATCAATAAGCTTGGTGTGATTCCAATCTTTTTATTTTTAGCTTTTGGTCCATATCCTCCTTGAAAGACTTTAGGTTTGAGCATGAAAACCGAAAAAAGTAGATAAACCCAAATCAATAGAGAAATCCTTATATAAGTGCACTTTGGTGATACAGGTAGTCAAATCAATTCTATTAAGCTTCTCCGCATGCACCACATATTTCCAGAAACTGGGATGTTACAATCACCCCCACTAACTGATCGCAACGAAGACGTTGCGTACCAAGATCGTTACCCTCGACAGTGTGACTCACACACTCGTCAAGGTTCGCTCTAATACCATTTGTAACGCCCCGACCGCCGTCGAGCTATCGTTATGCAGGAAAACTCACATCCCCTGGTGAGAACTCACATCTCTCAGAGAACATACAGGAAAACTCACATCCCCCCGGAGAGAACTCACATCTCTCCCAATGGCCCCACGTCCACTCTCGGCCCCATGCCCACTCTCGGCCCATGGGCCCACCACCATCCGACGGTCAGTGCGTTAGTCCGGGAGGCTAGAAAGAATTGTTTACTAAACCTGCAAATCACCACGTGATCTTTCCCCGTGTTTTGTCCTTACTCACACGGTACTGGAAATGATTTCTTAGTAGGTCACCCATCCTTAAATTGCTCCAGCCCAAACACACTTAACTCTGGAGTTCTCTCTGGATGTGTGACTGAAAAGATAAGTGCACTTTGGTGATGTAGGTAGCCAAATCAATTCTCTTAAGTTTCTCCGTATGTACCACATATTTCCAGAAACCGGTATGTTACAATATCACCTAAGATCTGATGCTAGATGAATAGAAAAGCAACCAGCATTGTAAGCAAATAAAGATGAAGAACTTAATAGATTATCCCTAATTCATTCGATAGAAGTTCACAATTCATGAACTCTTTGATTTCCTACAACCTAATAAATAAAACTACTCAAACATAATGCACGAAAAAAAAATCAGAAAAATATATAGATTATAAACACTAAACTTTAGAATCAAAACCTAAATCCAAATACAAACACGTAAAATTGATATTTTTAAGTATCCCTTGGCCATCATATTAGGTTACTAAAATCCTGCATGAATGACTAAATCATAACCAAACACATAATCACTAAAAATTATACTTGGACTCATTTGATGATTTACAAAAAATGCATAACATATATTATTGTTTGGATTTGAAAAAAGATTTTGAAAACATAAAATAAGAAGTTTTTTCTTTTGTTTTTGTGGACTTTCTAGTTTTTCCACTCTTTAGTCCTAATTATTTGGACTAAAGAGATAAAGATAAAAGAAATAGGTTGGTACATAGATTTTTTTTATTGGATAATTTGAAACAATTTTAAAGAGCCTCTAAATGTGGACTTAGACATGTCTGATGTTTTATTTTGTCAAAGACATGTGATCTATTTTAGTTATACTTTTTCACTAGGTAACTCTCCGACGTACACGCAAATAATTTAAATTATATATATTTTTAAAAATTTTACGCTTTGAAAATGTGAAAAGTTGTATTTTTTTTCTTTAATATAGACATTGTTGTTGATATATTGTTGTAAACGTTTTTTGTTAATAATATAAATTTTTGGAAGTTTAGTTTCACTATTTCATTACTCTATATACGTAAATATATCAAATAAAATATATAATAATTTAATATATTGGAATGTGCAATCTATTATCAAAAGTTGAGATTCCTCTCATATAAGATTGAATCCCCTATTTGATCATTTTTTTTTCACTTTGAATTTTGAATAAAAACTAAACTCGACATCGAAATATGAAAAGATTAAGGCGAACAAGTTTTCGTAAACAAAAAAAATTAATAAATTTGGTCATACAACACAAACCAAGTACACTACGTTTTCCTCTTCTTTTGTTTTCCAAACTTTTGGTGTTTTCTATTTTTATTATGGTTAACATTTCTTACACTTTTTCATATTTTGTTAAAGGAAAACGATTTTTATTTATATGGGATAATTAGGAAAATATAAAATTTAGAAATCAATTTCTTTCATTGAACGATTTTCTATGGTCTAATATTTTTTATTTCATATTAAAATTTTCATTGTGTTTTTTTACTAAACATTAAATATAATATGACAGTGTTAAACTATTTTTCTTAAAATATAAAAGTTGAATAGCTTTTTAAATATTAGCATGTAAAATATGTAACATTTGATTTTTAAAAATATATATTTAATATAAATATATATAAATTTATATAAATTTTATCTTAAATGATTTTGTTATTTTCAAATTGTCTTGTGTTAGAAATTAATTTTTTCTTAAGAATACTTATATTTTTTTTTAAAAACTTAAAAAACTTGTTAAGTCTTTATTATAAATTTCAGTAAAAAAATATTTATATGAAAAAGTGTTCTAAAACTTTATTGTGACCAAAAAAAAAATTAAAACATTTTCTTAATGAAAAACGTAAATATTAGTATAGAAAATTATTTGAAATTTCTTTTGATTTATTTATAGAATTAAATGTAAACATAGTTAAAGAAGATTTTGTAATAGATATTGTTTTGATTCATTTTTGCCATGTCATATTTTTTTGAAGCCATGTCATAATAAATTGGATGAAAGTGATTCTTGTGGTGACATATAAGCAAATTTGAGAAAAATTTATCAAATAATGTATAAGAGATACATAAGTTTATGGAAATATTTAAGAAAACATAGAAGGTTTAGCATTGGATCAAAGTTTTGATTTTTTTTTTGGTTTGTTGTTTCAGTTGATTGGGTCTAAATAATTATGATCGTCAGTTTCCTGTTACAATGTACTCGTAATTGCAAATCTTCTTTTTTTTTGCATAGCAAAGTTTTTTTTTTTTTTTTTGGAAAACATAGCGACGATTTTTGTTTCTTTCATTGTTAGTTTCATCTGATTAATTTCTTGTATAGAGTTTCATCTAAATGATCTTTCTAAATTCATGGTCTCATAAGACTATATTTGTTTCTTAATCACCATGCACCTGAGTTAAGTCTATTCATTAAGTTTTTGTTTTAATCCATTACTTCTTCTGTTTCAAACAATCTGCAATCTAAAAAAATACAACAAAAAACAAAAAATTTAAGTTCAAATTTCATCTACGTTTAAACAACAATGCACAAAAATATTAAATTAACATAAAGCAAATAAATAATTCACAAATGGGCAGGGAGCAAAGATCATAAGAGATTGTCTTGTATGTCAAATCAAACTATGAACTTGAAAGATTAAAGAACAATTTTTCTTTATTGATTTAAAAACTTCTCAAAACTAAATCTCTCTCAAGATCTCTTGGAACAACTCTCCATAGCCTCTTATTTATATAGAACTTAGCTTTTACTAATTCTATTATTAAAAGGAAAACTTACGAATGAAATGGTAGTTCTTAAGTATGTGTTTACGAAAAATTAGGACGTGTTTGAGAGCTTGTCCATGACATTCTCTCGGGCTCTGCATCTATCGACTTAGGACTCTAACGGCGTATGCCAAATCCGGTCTTGTGTGAAGTAGATACATTAGACAGCCAATAGCTCTTCTATACTCCGTGGCGTTGATCTCTGGTTCATTCTCAGCCTTTGACATCTTCGTGTTTGCGTCCATTGGAACGTGAGTTAAGTTGCACGCTTCCATCTTGGTGTCAACTAGAATTCCTTGAGCATAACCTCCTTGTTTTATTTGAATTTTATCAAATCTTTGAATCACTTATATGTCAAGATAATATGTCAACCTTCCAAGATCCGACATCTCAAATTCTCTTGACATATCCTTCTTAAACTGATCAATAATTTTCAGCGAAGTTCCTGTAACAAACAAATCGTCTACATATACTGCCACAATTAGAAGATCTCTCTCATCGTTCATTAGGTATATATTCGGCTCTTTCACGCATCTCTTGAAGCCCATCTCCTTCAAGACATGATCGAGTTTCACATTCCATGCTCTAAATGCTTGTCGTAGGCCATATAAAGCTTTGTGAAGTTTGTAAACTCGATTTTCTTCTCCTTTCTTTACAAATCCGTCCGGTTGACTTACATACACTAGCTCATTGAGGTCTCCGTTCACGAAAGCTGTTTTGACGTCTAAGTGATGTATCTCCCAACCTTTTGTTGCCGCAAGTGCTATGAGAAAGCGTATAGTCTCCATCCGAGCTACTGCTGCGAATACTTCGTCGAAATCTATACCTTGTTGCTGCACATAGCCTTTTGCCATAAGCCTTGCTTTATGCTTGCTCACCAAGCCATCTGCTTTCTTCTTAATCTTGTAAATCCACTTAAACCCTATGGGTTTCACCCCATTCGGTTTCTCAACTAAATCCCACGTTTTATTTCTTATGATTCAATCCAGCTCAATTTTCATAGCTTCAAACCATTCTTGAAGATTCATAGCCTCAAAGTAGTTCTCTGGTTCTCCATCAACCGTGAGCAAGAGTCTCCTGCCTTCTATCTCTGCTAGTAATATGTAGTCCTCGAGATACCTTGGTTTGTTGATGGCACGACCATATCTAGTCACGGGTCCTTGATGTTCTACTTCTCCCTGATTTATGCCATTATCAGCGTCAACTTCTTCTTCTACATTCTGATTTATAGGTTCAGGAGTTTCTGGATCTTGATTGTCCTCGTTGTTGTATTGATTATCACCAACTCCATCTTCTATAAAACTTCCGTGAGATACTCTAAACATACTAGGTTCTCCTTGGCTTTGTATCGTTTATGTTGACCAATCCCAACTCTTTCCTTCGTCGAATATCATATCTCTACTTACAATCACCTTCCTCGTGATTGGGTCATAGAGACGATATGCTTTGGAACCCGGCTCTATTCCAAGGTTGATCACGTTTCTTGATCTGTCATCTAGCTTCTTAAGATGAGGTTTTGTGTTCTTTGCATAAGCAACACAACCAAAGACTCTCAAATGCTCAATGTTCAGTTTCTTGGCCATGAAGGTTTCATACGGAGTCTTACCTACTAGGGCTTTTTTGGGAATTTGATTTATGAGATAAGTTGAATGCCACACGGCTTCTCCCCACATATCATTCGAAATTCTCATGGCTTTAAGCAAGCTTTTTGTCATCTCCATCAAGGTTTGATTTCTTCTTTCGACTACACCATTCTGTTGGGGTGATTATGGTGCAGTTAGGTGCCTATTAACTCCGTTTTCTTCACAAAACGAATTAAACTCGGCTGATGTAAACTCTCCTCCTCTATCGGTGTGAAAGGTGTTAATAGATTTTCCCGTTTGTTTTTCCCCAAAATCTTTGAACCTTTTGAACCGATCGAATGTCTCACTCTTCTCCTTTAGTAACATGGTCCACATATACCTCGAGAAGTCATCTATCAAGACAAAATCATACATGTTGGGTGCTGGTGTTGGTGGTGAAATCGGTCCACACAAGTCGCCGTGAATAAGTTCCAAAACTTGTGTTGCACGGTATGTTGTCTTGATGGGGAACGAGTTTCTCGTTTGTTTCAAGGCTAGACATGCGTTGCATAGTTTCTTTTCATGTAATACTTGTGACATGCCGTAGACCATCTCCTTTCTTACCATGTTTTTCATAACCTTGAAGCTTACATGTCCTAGCCGCGCTCATTGTTGCATCGTCGTCTTGAATGTGTAGACACTTTGGGAGACTTACTTCCATTGGTGTTTTGTAGAGCCGATTTGGTAATCGTCTGACACGTACTAGTAACATTGACACGCATCACCTTTTATGTTTACTTCGTATTCGTGCTCTATTGCTTGTCTGAGACTTATGATATTGTGTTTTAATTCTGGTATATAGTGTTGGAACCATTTTTTGGTTGCATTGATCATAATCAAATTGGCTAATGATAGTCATTTGGTTTATGGCAAAATGGGTTACAAATGTGAATGAGAAATATAACAAAGCCATTGGGCTAAGAGTGAGAAAACCTTAATGCTCATTAAATGCATGCACACTTAAAATGTCCCACATCCAAAGATGGAAACATTTTGGTGGTGTATAAATAAGAGCATTTATGAATAGTGTTCAAAACAAAAAACACTCATGCACCATGGAGGAGAATAAGCAAAGCCCACACGCGCGCCGAACCGAGACGAAGGCGAGGGCGGGGGCTCGGGGGCTCGTGGGCTCGTGGGCTCGTGGGCTCGTGGGCTCTTGGGAATGCCTCGCCGAGCCGACTATCTTTTGGACCAGTTCCGCTAGAGATAAAACGATGCATTTTTTGGGTCGGAATAAAATTTTAATTAGTTATATTTTTTAAATAAAACTGAATAAAATATTCATCCGACAGGCTTCCGGTTTTTCTGGACACGCTTTGCTTTCGGCATTGCTTCCCGGATTTCCTGGCCACGCTTCACTTTCTGCGTTGCTTTTGCGGAATTTAGGGGCACGCGTTGCTGTCCTCAGCTCCACCCTTCGGCTATATAAAGAAGCCATCTCTTTCTCATTTGAACAGACTTTCTGAAAACCACAAGACCATCAATCTTAATATTTTTTGTAAGTCTTCTATCGAGAGTATCGTAGAAAATAGTTCGTTTAGAATCGTCGTTCAAGTGCTTCAGAACACGATTGCAGTGGTTGTATCCTGGGACTCTTGAATCTGTACAAAACCCGTCGCACTGCGGGAGATTCTTAGAGTTAAAGAAAGAGATTTCCTATCTCGACTCCACTATCTGTTTTGATCTCTTCCCTTAACGGTTTTCTTATCGCAATTCATCTCTTATTTCGTAGTGTGCCAATTAAGGGTCCTACATATAGTAGATGTCTTTGAGTGCTCTCCTTTCACTTGTCTTACCTACAAAGACAATGGTACCCTTTCCCACAATATCAACATTCGAACCATCACCAAATTTTACTTTTCCTCTTGTGTTTTCATCTAAACTTAAGAAGAATTCTTTGTTTCCTGTCATATGATTGCTAGCGCCGTTGTCAAGATACCATATACTTTCGCTATTGGTATCATACATCTTGGGGAACACTTTATCTTCACTCAAAAACAACACTTCGTGGACATAAAGAGCTTCGGGTTCTTGAGTTTTGTTCAAGTTTGTCTCTTGGTGTTCTATTGTTCTTTCGGGGCACGTAGATACGTAGTGACCAGGTTTGTCACATCTCCAGCATACTATCTTGGATAGATCCTTTTTTGGCTTATGGTCTCCAGTTTCTCCTCCTTGAGTTTGCCAATTGGATCTTCCTCAACCCCTGCCTCTACTAGAACCATCACCGCCGTTACTTCCTCTGCCATAACCACCACGGTTAAAACCTCCTCTATTGTAACCTCCTCAGTTGTAACCTCCTCTGTTATAGCTTCCTTTGTTTCCTCCTAAAAAATTTCCAAAAACCTCACGGTTATTGTTCGAGTTTGAGAACATTAGTTTACTTTGTTCTTCACTTTGAGTTTCTTCCCCTACACGTTCTTCATACGCTTTTAGTCTCCCAACAATGTCTTCGAATCCCGTTGCGTTTAGGTCTAACACTTGTTCTAGGGAAGCTACGATACGAATGAATTTGTTTCTTAGAAGTCCCTTTAAAAACTTCTTCACCAGCTTTGTTTCATCGATCGTTTCCCCAAGAGATGCTGATTGTGTTGCAAGGCCTGAGATCTTGCCCGTAAAGTCATCAACCGAGTCGGTATCGCTCATCTTCAACCGATCTAGTTCAGCCATAAGGGTTTGAAGCCTCGCCTCCTTCACCCGGTCTGCTCCCTAGTGTCGTGGTTTGATGGCATCCCATAGTTTCTTTGCCGTGTTCTGTTCCCCGACTTGAAGTATAATCTCAAGCGTCGTCGACACGTCGTTTTTCTTTGAATCGATGGATCCTGGATCGATTGTATCTCATACTTCACTAACTTGGAGAGTAATCTTCATTCGCATCGACCAAACCGTGTAGTTTGTCGATGTTAACATCGGACAATGGATTGACGAAGCTCCAAGGTCCTTCATTCGCTGCGGTGGTGGTGGATTATTTTCGTCCCCCATGCTTGGTTATGAAAGCCACTAATCGCCGAGATCTTGTTCGAGTCTTCGACTTAAGGCTCTTATACCATTTCAAATCAAACTATGAACTTGAAAGATTAAAGAACAACTTTTCTATATTGATTTAGAAACTTCTCAAAACTAAATCTCTCTCAAGGTCTCTTGGAACAACTCTCCATAACCTCTTATTTATATAGAACCTAGCTTTTACTAATTCTATTATTAAAAGGAAAACTTACGAATGAAATGGTAGTTCTTAAGTATGTGTTCACGAAAAATTAGGACGTGTTTGAGAGCTTGTCCATGACACTTTCTCGGGCTCTGCATCTATCGACTTAGGTTTGTGACACGATTGAAAACAAACAAGATATACAAACATCTTAAAGAAGGGAAATATATGATGGTTTGCATCCAAATTAAAGCATTGATAAAAATTTCAAAACCAAGTTTAATTTTATTTAGCAAAGTTACCTTCAAGAACACGCAACAATCATGAATCACAGAACATGTAATCGCACTATAGTAAAATAGCAAAATTAATACAATAGACCTGTAAAAATAAGAAGATCAAAGAACAATATAGAACTCGTGAGAAACATTAGAACATATATCATTAAAAATCATCAAAACTCGGTAAAACCATTAGATTAGAAACAAAAGAAGGTAATAAATGAGAGATGAGAAACCATCAACATGTATGTACAAAAAATAAAACTAAATCATCACAAGAACTTTACTTTCTCCCTCACATATTCGATACAAAAGTCTCAGCCTAGGATTTACCATCTGATTCTTTACCGGCTCTTATCCAACTTTGATTGCTCTCTATCTCCTTCAAACCCAGTCACGTTTTTTTAACTTTTTAGCAACAAAGCTTTGGTGTAAAACTCTCTGACATATTCTCTACAATAGATTTAAGGGTAAATTGGCTAGAAAACACAAAAAAAAAATTATAATTAACTTAATAGCCCAAATTACTATATAATATGTATTGTGGACTATTTTGCCCTTATGACAATGTATTCTATATTACTTATTTCTACATAGTATAATACATAATGAATTCTATAAATTTTGTTATTTTCAAAATTTTATAATTTTTGGCTTTGGGTTAACTATTTTAGTTTTAGAGTTTAGACCAAACCCTCATTCTCTCTATTTTTCTGCATTTAAATTTTATGTTATGTAATATAGTATGGATAAAAATATGTCTGTTCTATGTTAGTTTTTAGTTTCTTCATGTCTATACTATGTTAATTGTTACTTTCCTAATTATATTTATTACATGGCTGTTACACTAATTATATATATTTTTTTTTTGTTAGTTAGCAAATTGACCCTAGAGTTAACAAAAAAAACAAAAAAAACTTTATTACACACACACACAACATCCGACTAAAATTTAGTCAACATATAAAAATATAGATCGTACATGGACCCAAGAACAAAGAAGAGACAATCGTCAAAAATACAAGAGGAGAGCATAATAAATTGAAATTCATAACCTATTATATTGGAACAAAAAGATCCAAATTATGAAAGAATACCAGAAACGATCAACAAACGTGGAGCAAGCGAATATAAATGCAGAGATTTAGGTCGGCTATTTACAATATAGAATACATTGTCAACATACGTGCAGATTTTTTTTATATATATTTTTTCTCAAGTTTTATGATAAGTTATATAGAAAAATAAAAAATTATTTGAGTATGTTGGTATTTTTTTACTGTTATCTTTTTTCTATTTCCTATATTTTCATTTTTCAAAGGATAAAAATTATTTAGTGCGATTCCTAAATAATTAGTGTTTTGTATAAATACATTACCGTACACCAAAGATGAAAACCCCATTTAAGAATTTATTTAATGTAATCAAACGCAATTATTTTAGAAAGCTATTAGATGATAACTATTGCTTATATTGTGTTTGTTGGAAAAAGAAAAGAGTTTTTTTTTAGAAGTGAAAGTACAATCATCATAATTTGCTTCTCACTCAATAAAATGGTAGATACAATTTGGTAGTGGGTTGATAAAGAGATAGCCACCGTTTTAATTAGAATGAGAACGTCTGTTAATGCATTTACACCTATGTAACGGTCCTTAGTAAAGCATAATGATGTAGTGTTGTATTTTAATCTGCTAGTGTCACACATGCATAGTGTGGTATTCTGGGAAGATATGTAAGAACTAATATAGAAACGAAGATTAGAAATTTAGAATATTAATGCATACATATATAATTGCCTGTATAGAAGTCAACGATTCGTAGATGCGACGAAGTAGATTACCTTCAAAGTACGTTTGACGAAATTGTAAATAGCTTATTTCTTTCTTGCTTGTCAGAATATAATATCTTTCTTCTTCCGTTACTGATCATCGAGTTCATAAAAATCAACTCGTCCATATCTTATAAGTATACATCTATAGTTACACTGCGATTCATAGATGAAAGGAAGTAGATTACACTCATAGTACGTCAACGATTCTACCTTCTTCAGATTATTGGCAATAAAGATGGCATTGGTCATGCTAATACATGTACACTATCCTATATATAAGTAAAAGCAAGGGGTTTTTTCAGTCGTTTTATCACTTGGAGAGTGAAATAATATACATATATTAAACAGAGTGGCACGATAACAGGTGGTGCGATAGAATCAAACATGTTCTAGGAGAGAGTGTGCTAACAATTTATCGGCATCAAGTCTAGTAATATCATCTTCTTCAACCGTTATGTCTCCTCTTTTGAATCGGGTCTCCTTCAACAGTTTATTCTGCATCTCATTTATTGTGATGACTTTCATGTTTCACGTCTATATTTTAGAGCAAAGGAAGTTAATAACGTTCCTCTATCATGCAAAACATTAGCAGTCCGAGTCAATCTCCCATGTGCCTTCGCCCGTAATGTATGGATGAGTGCTCCACTTCATGGAGAGGCATGGCTTCACTCTGTTCACATCTTGGAATTCCTCACCCATCTCAGATCTTTATGCTGTCTCCCTCCCACAGGCATCTCGGAAGCGTATCTCCAAGCATGGATTTGTTGGACTTATGGACAGCTAGAAACCAACTCGTCTTCGAAAACAGAGCATTCCCGGAAAAGGATATAATTCTCAAATTAATTACGGAGGCCAAAGAGTGGCAACATGCTATATCATTTAACCAAAAGATAGTGGTTTCGTCGCCGCTGGACCCGTCAGTTCATGTGACAGATCCATCTTTTCCCTCTGCCTCCGTTACCTGTTTTGTCGATGCAGCTTGGTGAAAAAGTGGATGAACACAACAAGATCAATAGCCCAAAGCTCGGCCGCACCGAGTTTTCACTCTATTAGAAATCTTACAAGAGTTTTACACTCTCTTGTTGGTTTTACACAACCCTAAGCCTACCCTTAGTTTGTCACCCAAGATTCCTACTCTAAACAAGATCAAAGACAAATCATTTGCCTTGTACACACTCTTGCCTCCGTTTGTAGAGTTATCACAACTCCTTCAATAGAAAATCTCTGCAATTTTTCTTTCTCTTGAAACGGCTAACCCTGTAGAAATCTACTTCAACCCCTTTTATATTCGTATGGTAAATAAATCTTCTATGTTTGCCTTTTCTTGATTCTCACGAATCCAATACCCTTTGATATAAAATTTTCCTTTACTGAATAGATCCTTCTTGTTTGTGCATAATCCATGTCAGCTTCTTTTTGCCACGTCACTTTCATTTTCGTGTTGGAACAGCTCCGCATGTGTTCCAGCAGCTCGTATCTGATGCTTCAAAGACTCCTCTTTCATTCTCCCCCTTTTTGATTGAATGTGTGCATCCAAACTAAACCTATAATCATCATCATGACACACAACACACAACTCCAAGATATCTCCACACATCTAAACTTTGAGTTACAATCAGTGTCAATTTCTTCAAGCATATTACTCCCCCTCAAAGGTAACATCCATACTTTCTCTTAATACTTAGTATTGGCTCTGCATTTATCTATGCACTCTCCACACACTGATTATCTGCTACATACCGACACCGGTCATGGTCATCTCCCCCTGCTTGGTTGCTGAGTGGAGACGTGCTGGAACTCCTTCTGAACTGTTCCACGAGAGTTTTGAAAATTTTATCATCACGTTGCTTTACTTGAATCCCTAATAAGTAGCTCAAGTATCTAATCATGCTCAAGTTCTTAGTCATAACTTCTTTGATCTTGCTTGGTTCGATCGAAGAAACAAAGCAAGCATCAACTTGTCTATCCATAATCTTGATCCCATCTCCAATATCACTTATCACTTCTTCCGGACGGTGATTTTGATGAACTTGCACAGCTGGTTCCTTAAGGTTCATGTGAATGAGATCCAACGTTCTCTTAGTTTGAACTCCTTGCATCGTTTTGTGTTGAACGTTGATTTGCCCATGAGCTCCTCCTCCAAACGTGACCTTGCTTTCCTTCACAACGTCATAGCTATCAAGATTCTTCACAGACTTAATTGTTAAGGTGTGGGCAACATAATAAGCTTGAGATTGTTGTCTTCTTACACTTTGGTATAGATCAGATTTAGCTATCCAAACTTGTGATCGTTTCCTCAAATTTGGATAGAACCTTTCATGTCTCATAATCTTCTCAATTTTCGCAGCAAACCGATAGTAGTACCTCTTAATATGTCCGAATTTACCACATAACCAACACCCTGATTTTCTCTCATCTCTGTTTTTGACTTCACTCGGACCTGTTGGAACAGGTTGTGTCGTGTTCCCACAGACAAAATTTGTCTGTCCATTGGTTTGTTCATCATTGTAACCTAGACAGAAATTGCATTTCTCCACTCTTCCAACTGAGAGAATCTTGTCAAATCCTTCGTACCACTATTCAACATATGAATCTTCTTCCTTGTTTCCGAAAGTTCTTGAGTGAGGGTCTCGTTTTTCTCAACTACCGAGTTAAGCTCATTTTCAACCTTTTGTTCAAAACATGCAGTGATAATTTCTCTTCAGCCCATGAGATCTTATCTCTACTCAGTTCCAACCAGTTGTCATACATCTTACGGAATTCAATCTTCATATTTAATTCCTCTTCCTCCGACATATCATCTTCTGAGTCACTTTCAGACATAATTATGATTTCTTTGTCATCTTCTTCACTGTTTTCACCTTCCGAGACTTCTTATATTGTTGTTGTGAGTGCACAATAACCAGTAACGTCCTCAGTTCCATCAGAGTCACTTTCACTCATCCCAATATAAGATTTTCCCTTCCTAGCTTGACCATTCACACACTCTGATTTTGTGTGACCAATCCCTTTGCATTCAAGGCATTTAAACTCTTTAATTTTAGCAGTAGGACACTCCACTTTAAAATGCCCATAACCTTGACACTCATGACATTGTTGCTCATTCTTCTTCGAACCACGATCATGATCTCTTTCACCGCTTCGTCTTTTGTCAAAAGTGCGTCGTGTACCTCGCTCAAACCTTCTCAAAACACGTCCAAAGTTATTAGCCATTAAGCCCATGGTTTCTTTGATGTCACGAATATCTTGTTGTTCTTCAGAAACAAACGCTATCCCTCGTGACGAGTTACTTTTGTTTACTAATATCTCCATCTCATAAGCTTGAAATGACCAACAACTTCGTCAAATTCAATCGTATCCGTGTCAAGAGACATACCCATAGCTGTTTTCTTTATTTCAAACTTAGGAGGAAGACTTCTCAATAACTTTTTCACAAACTTCTTATCTTTATACTTTTTCCCCATATTTTAAGCTTCGTTTGCAATCAAACTTAGCTTTCCACTGAATTCTTCGATGGTTTCATGATCTTCCATTCTAATTGTTTCGAACTTTGAGGCAAGCATATCTAATCTAGATCTCTTTACGTTCGTCGTACCTTCATACATCTTCAGTTTATCCCACGCTTCTTTAGCCGATTCGCAGCACTGGATTCGTTTAAACTGATTTTTGTTTACCGCACCAAAGATGGCAGATAGAGCTTTGGCATTGCACTTGGCCATATGCTTCTCTTGATCAGTCCATAACGACTTGCTTTTAGGTACTTCAACCTTGTTTTCTCCTATGGTAGTTAGTGATTTCCATCAGATTTCAACCGCTGTCCATGCGTCTTCACTGATTCCACGGATGCTAGCTCTCATCTTCATCTTCCAATGACCATAGTTTTATTTTTCTAGAGTATGAATCCGTTGCAGAGCTATAAACTCGCTTGAGTCCATCCTTCCCGCAGGATCTTCACCTATTGTAAGTTACAACTTGGTTTAGATGCCCACTCTAATACCAATTGAAAAAGCGGATAAACACAACAAGATCAATAGCCCAAAGCTCGGCCGCACCGAGTTTTTACTTTATTAGAAATCTTACAAAAAGTTTACACACTCTCTTGTTGGTTTTACACAACCCCAAACCTACCATTAGTTTCTCACCCAAAATTCCTACTATAAACAAGATCAAAGACAAATCATTTGCCTTGTACACACTCTTGCCTCCGTTTGAAGAGTTATCACAACTCTCTCAATAGAAAAGCTCTGCAACTTTTCTTTCTCCTGAAGCGGCTAACCCTAGACAAATCTACTTCAACCCTTTTTATATTCGTAGGGTAAATAAATCTTCTATGTTTGCCTTTTCTTGATTCTCACGAATCCAATACCCTTTAATACAAAAATTTTCTTTACTGAATAGATCCTTCTTGTTTATGCGTAATCCACGTCAGCTTCTTTTTGCCACGTCACTTTCGTTCTTGTGTTGGAACAGCTTCGCATGTGTTCCAACAGCTCGTATCTGATGCTTCAAAGACTCCTCTTTCATTCTCCCCCTTTTTGATTGAATGTGTGCATCCAAGCTAAACCTATAATCATCATCATGACACACAACACACAAAGGTAACATCCACACTTTCTCTTAATACTTAGTATTGGCTCTGCATTTATCTATGCACTCTCCATACACTGATTATCTGCTACATTCGGTCATTGTCACTTGGCAGGCTCAGTCAAGAAATTGTGGACTTGCTCTGTTTCAATGCAATACAGACGGACATACTTTTGAGATCAGTGCTCAACGACTTCATGTTACCTCTACGTTCGCAAGTGAAACTTGGGCTGTTCGGGAGGCTCTCTTACAAGCTTGTGATCGAGGCTTCGATGATCTTTTTGTTTTCTCGGACTCGCTATCACGTGTCAAACTCTCCAACTCCCAAGAAAAGCATACGGAAGTTCACGCCATTGTATCCGATATTCGCCTTTTGGCATTATCTTTCTCTTCGATTTCATTTTGATTTGTACCTTGGACTGCTAATGTTTTGGCAGATCTGATTGCGAAACAAGCTTTACAAGATTTGTTAAACTCTGTTACTTGATCATTAATACATAAACAGTTTCGACCACGAAAAAAAAAAGAGGTTCAAATAACCATAAAAAGCAGATTGGGAAGGACTAAATCCTAAGTTTGAAGAAGGCACCTAGGGTTACAAATGCACACACTCTAAAAGGCTTCATCAATGAAAAAATATGTATAGATTTTAATGTTACTGCAGACAATAACCTTAAACTCCCTAATAAGCTTTTTTCTCAATGTGAACAAATATTGACTTTTACGCGAGCTTGACCATCTATAACATTGTCTGAAATTGTAACATTAGATGCAGCTTTCATCGCACTTTTGGCTTGCCATGCGAGAACATACTTCCTTTTGGGACAGCAGCTTCTGGAGTGGAAAACCCAACACAGAGAAATTCGATTAAAAATAAGAAGCTCAGCCAGACCGGAGAAGAAATGTGAAAGCTCAAAAAGAAGAAAAATATCATTGCTTACACAGCTCAAGTCAATAACTAATAAGCAATATATGCCCATGAGCCAAAGAAAAAGGAGAGAAACTAACGACGCGTAAAGTTAACCAACATACAAGAACGTTAAAAGAATGATAAATGCACAGATAGCTGCATGAAGTCTATTTCACTTAATCCGATCCATAAATTTTCATTCCTAATTAAACAACGTCAAGTTAATCAATTACGGAGGAGAGAAGGAACATTTAGGAGGAACGATATGTCTCATTCTTTTGTTAGAAGCCAAACCATATAAGAATCTTGTAGGTCTCATGAAGAAGTAAGATAAGACGGAAATATCCTAATTCGAATGTATGTGGCCACACTTACGTGTGTGTTGTATATTGTTAAACAACCAATTTATAAGACACAAATAAACGCTTCTGCCCCTAGACCCAGGTGACTTCAGCATGCCTATGGCATTTAAAAAGGTACGAGTTAAAACAATCGTTCTCGCGCATGAAACAAATAGAGAAGAAAGTTTCTGACTTTTCACTAATTTAGTGAGGAAAAACGTACAGCTTCACCAAATAACAAATAATCTAAGGCATCCACCAATACAAAAGAAAGTGGCTGAGACATAGCTAGATTATATTTTCTCAAGAATTGTCACGAACAAGAATCCATCTCATAAGCTTGAAATGACCAACAACTTCGTCAAATTCAATCGTATCTGTGTCAAGAGACATACCCATAGCTGTTTTCTTTATTTCAAACTTAGGAGGAAGACTTCTCAATAACTTTTTCACAAACTTCTTATCTTTATACTTTTTCCCCATATTTATACGGTATATTCATAACTTTTATATATATATATCTATATATATATATATACTAGATGAAGGATCCGCATATATACGGGTTTGTGATTTAATCTTTTATAAATCTATAAAAAAATAAATTATTTAATTGTGGTAAACAAAATTAGATCATCCGTTAACATAAATAAAATCAAAGTAATAATGTTGACTGCAAAACCATTGATCAAGAAGAATATCATTTATTTATTAATTTTTACGTTTTTTATTTGATTTAAAATTAAATTTTATCATATCTTTTGAAATTATTAATTTTTCTTAGTCCTATTTTAATTTGGTAATTTTTTTACTTTTAATCTTATTTTACTATTCAAATATCTACTTTTGAAAATAATGATGGATTATTTTTCATATTTATATTTGAACAATTTTTACTTTTGAATATTTATAACTTGCAAAAATCAAAGACGAAAAGATAAAATTAGATAACTCCATTTAAATAAAAAAATAAGATTGAAAAGGTTATTACAAAATTATTTATAGAGAAGTGTATCAAATATTTATCTATTGTATTCTTATATTTTATTTTTTATAGTTGTTTGATTTTCATCTAAATTATATTACATATATTTAAATAGTTAAATATTTCTATTCCTATCATACCTTTTAGAGAAATTTTAAAAAAATGTCATTTTTCAAATGTCACTTTACAAAAATGTCATTTTTCAAATGTCACTTTACAAAAATGCCACCTTTTTACAATTTTTACAAAAATACCATTTTTCAAAATTATTTATTCATTATATCATTTATGTTTGGGTTAACTATGTTGTATTAGGGTTTAGCTTTGAGGGTTTAAGGGGTCAATAGATTTTTTAGGTTTTAGAATTTGAAGATTTAGGCTCTAAAAAGTCATAATTAGTGGCATTTTTGCAAATAGACACCAAAAGTGACATTTTTTCAAATGTGGACACAAAAAATGGCATTTTTTCAAATGTCCCTACATTTTACTATTTACCAAATTAAGATATTATTTTAAATAGATAAATCTTTTGAAATGTCGCTAAATCTAATTAGAAAATATATTTTATACTTATATAAATCTAACCGATTAACTCAAACATGTCTCGATAAGATAAATTATCTTGTATAAAAATCTGAATTTCCAAAATAAATTACTTTTACAATTTTAATAATTATTAAAAGTAAAAAAACCCAAACAAAAGTGAAAAAATAAATTACTACACTTCATGTCAATGTTATCAATAAAAAATAAAAAATCGAGTTAAAATGAATCATATTAAATTCAGAAACAAAAAAATTGTCCTATTATATTGCATATATCGAAAAATATAATAATCGATATTTTCTAATTAAAAATCAAAACAAATAAGTTTTATGAAAAATACTATTGAAATTTAAGAGCACAAAAGTATGTGAATAAATGTGAAAATTTGGATATTTAAACTTAAATCTATTCAAACTAAAAAAAAAGTTACATGATTATAATATCCCAGTAGAAAAAGATATTTAATTTATTGTTTTATCTAAATCTATTTAAAATTAAAATATTTAATTGATAAATTCAAATAAATAAATTTTTATTTACTCAACTAAATTATATCACATATATTTAAATAGTTAAATATTTATATCCCTATTTAAAGTAGGATTACATTTTACTATTTACCAAATCAAGATATTATTTTAAATAGATAAATCTTTTGAAATGTGGCTAAATCTAATTAAAAAAATATATTTTTATACTAGTATAACTCAAACATGCCTCGATAAGATTAATTACCTTGTATAAAAATTCGAATTTGTAAAATAAATAACTTTTACTATTTTAATAATTATTTAACGTAAAAGAAAACCAAACAAAAAGTGAAAAAAATAAATTACTACACTTTATATCAATGTTATCAACAAAAAAAAAATCGAGTTAAAATGAATCATATTAAGCTAAAAAATAATAGATATTGTCGTATTCTATTTCACATATTGAAATATATAAGAATCGATCTATTCTGATTAAAGATCAAAACAAATATGTTTTATGAAAAATATTATTGAAGTTTTAAGAGCACAAAAGTATGTAAATAAATGTGAAAATTTGGATATTTAAACTTAAATCTATTCAAACTAAAAAAAAAGTTACATGAATATTATAATATCCAAGTAGGAAAAGGTATTTGATTTATTATTTTATTTATTTTTATTTAAAATTAAAATATCTAATTGATAAATACAAAGAAATAAGTTTTTATTTTAAAAAGTTGTTTGACATGTGGCAAAATCTAATTGGATTTTTTTTTAACACGTGTCGATCGATATCTAATCGATTAGCTGACACATCTCACGATTTTATTAATTATTACGTTTGACGCATCAAGGTTTATCTAACGTTGGTTTTTTTTTAGATGCAAACGGATATATCAAAGAGATTGAGAAATCTGATGTCCGTACGTCAACTATTACACACCATACATCTGGTAGAAAAGTTATTTTTTCGTTTACAATTAGCATCCTATTTTTTATTGCAAATTTTAAAAAATACTATTTTTCAAATGCAATTTTTCAAAAATGTCACATTTTAAAATTTTTGCAAAAATACCGCTTTTTCAAAACAAACAAATTATTATATCATTTATGTTTGGTTTAACTATGTTGTATTATGGTTTAATTTTGAGGGTTTAAGGGGTTTTAGAGTCAAAATATTTTTTAGGATTTATAATTTTAAGATTTAGGTTTTAAAAATCTATAATTAGTGGTATTTTTGCAAATAGACACCTATAAATGTTATTTTTGCAAATGTGCACATCAAAAATGGTATTTTTGCAATTGCCCCTTTTTTATTTATACCAATAATTCTTTTTTCTCTAATTTTGTTCTATGTAGAACACATATATTCAATTTAATCTCACTACAAATAATAATGTAAACGGCAAACTCGTGCAACGCACGGATCCTTTATCTAGTATAATATATTCTCTCCGTTTTTTAATATAAGTTGTTTTAGAGGTTTTTTTTTTGTTTCATAATTTAAGATGTTTTCATATTTCTAGGTAACTTCTACTTTTATTGAATACTGTGTAACTAATAGTATTATGCAGTCTTTTTTTAATTGGTTGAATTGTTTGTATTTTCTTTATTTAATAGTTTTAGTTGAAAAAAAGGTTTTTCTTAAATTTTGTGTTTTAATCCAAAAACATCCTATAATTTTTTTTTGAACATCTGAATAATCTTATTAAGAGTCAAGCTCAATAACAAGCACAAAGCAACAAGCCAAAAGCACATCCTATATTAAGAAATAAGAGTAACGAAGGGAGTAATAGATAATGAAAATACTTTTTTCTATTAAAACCACATCTACTAATTAATCTCAGTCACTGGTTTTTTTTTTTGGCTAAACTCAGTCCTGATATTTTTCCTTGTATTAAAATTGTTTTCTTTTCCTCTTCTGCTTAATATGATCAAAATACTTTTAACACCAAATATCTAGAAACCAAATGTCTTTTTAGTATATGCGTGGTTTTTAATTTCACTTATTTGACATGCTCTTCCCAAATCACAATTGGTTTATTGAATCATAGTTTGATTGAGAGTTACAATGCTCTAAAACAATAACAAACCACAAATTACATTCCGTGATTTACAACAAGTTCAAATCAGTACCTTAATGTTTCTTCCCTAAACTGTCCACAAACTCGTTAATGCTCCGATCAGAGCTTCCTCCTTCACTCATTGCCTGCACAGCCAAATCTTTCCACTTCTTCGAACTCTCTCTAATCGTCACACTAGTCTCTCCTTCCATCACTTTTTTCAAACACTTCACGACCTCTTCGCTCTTCACAACTCCTTCGCCAGCTTCCTCTTTCGCTCTATACCCGACTTTCCAAACTTCCTCCACAAACTTAGCATCACACATCTGATCACTCCACTGAGGCACGCCCACCATCGGCACTCCCAAACTCAACCCTTCCAATGTCGAGTTCCAACCACAGTGAGTCAAAAAGCAACCGATCGATTCGTGGGCTAAAACCTCTAGCTGGTTACACCAAGAGACCAACAACGCTCTGTCTTTTGTCGATTCCACAAACCCTTCAGGTAATTTCGCGATGTGAGCGTCTTTGATCACCCACAAGAAGTTCAAGTTTGATTCTTGTAGAGCAATTGCTATCTCTACGAGTTGTTTCTCAAATAAGACCCCAAAGGAACCGAACGAGACGATTGCTACTGACTTAGTCGGCTTAGTCCCGAGCCACTCCATACATTCCTCTGAGATTGGTTTCAATAGGCTCGCACCGTAGCCTTTATCGTCTTTTATCCGGTCGTCTAAGTACGCCGATGGAATCATCGGACCGATCAATGTCGCCTTCATTGCCTCTGATTCTTCAATTTCACCCTCCTACTCTCAAAACACAATCCACACAATTGAATACACAAATTTCACATAAATCTTGAAAACTTCAGTGTATGATTAGGAATCTTACTTGTGTTTCTAAACCGTCGAATCCGTTTACGAAAAGCCAATCGGCGTTTTCATGGTTAGGGAACTGATTCAGAAGAATCCTCCCGTGACCCGCGTGGCTTAGCCAGTGTCGTCCCACGAAGGAAGGTAACTCGTCGTATCTCAACGCCGGCAAGCCACTGACCAGAAACGGCTCCGACTTCGGATCGGCGGGGAGAGGAAACGCTCCGTTAGAGAATTTACGCAGCACAGAACAAACAGTGAGATTGTTGGTGAAGAAAGCAGCAGCTGAAATCGAGTTAGATCTGGCGACTTCGAGTCCCCATGGAAGAAACGAGTCGTAGACTAAGCAATCGATTGGTGAATCGGTGGATTTGAATTTCTCGATCACGCGAGTTAGGGTTTCGGGGCCGTGGAGATTGAAGGATTCCGAGTAGGTATCGATGCTGAAACCAGGAATAGCTATGGGGATGGAATCGAATCCGTCGGAGATTGGTTCGACGGAGACTAATGGCGTTGAGATGGAGGAGACGGTGTATGTAGTGGTGGCGATTGTGACTTTGACGCCTTTAGAGACAAGACGTTTAGCGAATTGAACCATAGGGTTAAGGTGGCCTTGAACTGGGTAAGGTAACACCACGATGTGGCCTTTGAGTTTGTTCGTTGTTGTTGTTTCCGCCATTGTTGTAGGTCAAAGAAGCAGAGCTTGAAGACCAACAGAAGAAATGGAGAAATAGAAATGTGTAGTATTGAAGAAAGTCTGTCTTGGGTTTATATATACGGACGACCGCATTGTAAACGTTTCGCGTAGGTGCACCTAACCACTGATGTAGTTTTTTGGTTGATAAACAGAGGATCTCCGGTACAGGTGTCAAAATGGGTAATCCGACCCAATCCGACCTAAACTAAATCCAAACTCACATGGGTTTGAGATTTTAGTGGGCGGATTTGACTCGACTCATTTATTATATGGATATAATTTATATATTCAAACACAATCATGTGAAATCCGATGTTCTAATAGGTTATATGAATACCCATATATAAATTAAATATCATAATAAACTAATTAAAAAAAAACAACACCATTTCATATTATTATTAATAAATCCATCAAAAGTTTTTCAACTTTCAAATAACAAACCAAAATAATTGTGTTCATATCTTAAGATAAATAAAACCATAAAGCCGTAAAACCAGAAAAACCAAAACCATAGATTAATTTAAAAAAATACTTCAATCTTCGTTGGGTTCATTTACTTCATTGGATGCACCAGCTTCCTTCTCATCATTATCATTTTATTGTCTACAAATAATAATAAAAATATATCATCAATTTAGATAGTATTAATAAATAGAATTACAACCAATAAATATAAATGATAAATTTACTTTTTTCATCAGTTGAAAAACCAAATAACCAAGATCTCGTATAAAGTAAAGATTGGACATGTTTAGAAAGAAGTCGGCTGCGATATTTGTTTAGATTACGCGAATCAATACTGAAAGATGATTCCGAAGCCACCGTAGTTATAGGAATGCTCAGCTGCCATATATGCTAGAGCACCAAACCTATGTCTGTTATCTTTCCAATACTGCAAAATACTCATGTCAAGATAAAAAAATACTGCAAGGTAGTCTTCAAAACATATATATAATAGTTTTTTTATTTTTATGAAAAACCCGTGGGTTACCAAGAATCCTAATGGGTTTACCCCGTTAAATCCATAACCCTAATGGAGTAACCCACCAGAACTCATTTATTTATATAGGTAAAAATATTCAACCCAAACCTGCTAAAACCATGGGCGGACTTGGGTAACCCATGGATATTGACCCATTTTGACACCCCTAATCTCCGATCTATCTCTATTTTTTTCATTAAAAATAGATATTGCTAGTATTTTTTCTCTTTATAAAGGAAAAAGTGTAAAAATTCTAAAATACATTTTTTCTATAATGAAGATACATTAGAGTGAAAATAGAATAGTGCTATTTTTAACTCTATTTTAGAGTCAAATATAGAAAAATACATTGGAGATGGTCTTAGACTAATATACTCTTATAACTCAAAATGTTAAAGTGATAGGCCGTTTGATGATTATTTAGGTTGTATAGCTAAAAAAAAAATAAGAAAAAAGAATTTTGGATGAATTTGCCTTTCTGACACACTATAAAGCAAACTGCTCGATTTGCCATAAAACAGATATGACATGACGTTTTCTAATTTTTTTAATTAATTTATTTTTCATCAATTTTTTCTCTCTTTTAATATCCACACCTATAATGTTTATTATTAGAACCAATAATTTCAAAATCTATATGTAAAAAAGAACAAGATTTTTTTCTTTATATGTTACAATTTGAATTTTTAGAAATAGACATAAATTATCCAAATTATTTATATTATGATACAATTAAATGTAATATACCATATAGCATGTTATTTTACTAGATAACATGGTATATCATACAAATCTATAACATGATATATACCATATAACGTGTAGTATCATATCTATCATGTTATAAACAATATTCAAATATATTTTTAAGTTTACCACTTTGTAACATAACATATTTATAATTATAATGTGGCAATACTATGTTAATATATGACTATATAACATGCCATCTTTTCATATAACATGTTATACGATACAATAATATAACATGCTATACGATACAATAATATGATGTGTATAATAATAATATGACATACCATGTTAATATACGATATTTTGTATAATATATAAATGATATACGATATAAGAATATGATGTGTATAATAATATTTTGGCATACCATATTAATATATGACATATTGTATGAATATAACATGCTATATCAAATAAGAATATAGTATATAGCATATTATGCTATGTTTTATTAGAACATTATATAAATAGTTTAAGTAATCACAAACATAATAATATGAGATCATCAAAATATTTTGTGTAATATATGTCAATTTCAAAAATTTCAAATTATAACATATGTGTAAACAAATCTTTTTTTTGTATATATAGATGGTACAACAATTTAATTTTTTTTTTAAGTATTATACAAAACAAATATCAAATGGAAAAACAAAGTGATGAAAGAAAAAATTATTTAAAAGAAAAAAAATTGCCAGTTTCGCATGGTATGTCATAGTTTTGTCTGACACACACTGACACACAGACTGACACAATCAGAGGGGTATTCAGGTTAATTGGTAGCTTATTCAGTTAATAAATTCAAAAACGACTACATCGTTAAATATACTAGTTTGACAAGTTATATCGTGGTATTTTCCTAATAAAAAGTGTAACTAAAATGCTAAATTACAATGAAACATTTAGTACAACTGGTTGAATATTGTTTTTGATTATTCTAAAACCTCTAAAATAGTTTTTTTTATCTATTGTATTTTTTCATGTTAAGAAAATTTTGCTACGAATTATTTACTTACTTCAGTCTCTGTGAATGTACTTGGTGAATATATTACGTTTAGATCAGGTCGATGAATATTTTATCAAATATATTAAATTTCAAAAACAAATAGTATTATATAATTTTGTCATTTTAAAAGTTGACCGTCCATAATATTACAGTACAAATAAGGATTTCATCACTAATTGTTTTTAATATATTTTTCAATTTGTGAACCTCTTTTTAATATTTCCAAATAATTATCTTTACAAGTAATGATTAATTAATAAATAAATCATCTATAATTTGAAACAACGATGTATTAAATTAAATTAGAAATTCATAAATTTGAAAAATTGAATAATGTGTCTCAATTCAAAAAGTAAGCAAGTAAGTAACAAAGGTATGACAATAATACATTATCAAATAATTCGATTAAGTGTATTGAGAAAATATGATTTGGAGTTGAGATATAACCACATGTAAACAATACTAATAATTAGTTGTTATGAAAAATGAAATTCACAAATAGTAAACATAGGAGATACACAATATGCAAAGTTTTCTTTCGCAAGTTTCATAAAACACGTTGGCAGGGATTGTCATGAAATTTGCGAAAACAAATCTTGCAAATTGTCTCCCTCGGATATATTTTGATTAGTATATCTCCCTTTGGTAGTTGTTGATTTTGTTTTCCCGGTTGCATAAAATAGTTTGGACTACTAACGTTATCAAGTGATTCGTTTAAATGTATTAAGAACATTACAAATTTGAAGTTTAAGTATAAATATAGATAAGCATAAGAAAATCAGAGAACAAATATTGTCAAGTAATTTGATTAAATGTTTTAAGAACATAACAAAATTTATACTTTAATTATAAACGCACATTGTTAAGTTTAACTGTTTAAGTATAAACACATGTAAACAATGCTAATAATGTATTGTCATGAAAAATGAAACTCATAAACACTAAACAGAAGAGTTTTAGGTTTGTTTAGAACATTCTCAAAGAGATAAAAAAGACATACATAAATAATTAATTATTTAAGATATATTTCTAACTTTAAATACAAATATCACATATGAAAGTTGATAGGTCAGTTGTGAATGGTGTTTATGATTTATCCTGAAGCATGCTCAACATTTAAATTAGTGATTGAACTTCCATTTACGTTAAGATAAATCATTTAACCAAACGACTCATATACCTTTTTTAAAGTGTAATTTGGTTTTTGAGCAATTCTCGAGTTTTGTTTCCAAAAGTACCATCATTTTTTAAATGTTCCACAAATATCATCATTTTTTTAACTATTCCACAAATACCAGTAAACCAAAGTTAACTTTCAACATTCAAAACTAAACTCTAAGCTTTAAATCAAAACTCTACTTCCTAAAACTATACTCTAATTCTACAATTGTTAACCTAAACCCCAAAAAATTAAATTATAAAGTCTTGAAAATCAATTTTGTATTTGTGATATTTGTGAAATATTTGGAAAATGGTGGTATTTGTGGAACATTTTAAAAATGATAGTACTTTTAGAAACAAAATTTCAAAGTATGATATTATAGAAAATATCTCTTGGTTTTTAGCACCATACAATATACATATGTTAGTAAAATTTACAGTAATAATATTAGAAATAAACAAACTATATAGTGTAAGAGTATTTGTTTTTTACAAAATTAGAAATGGAAAGGAACAATAGCGGTAGTAATTTGCAATAACCTGATTTAAACTCTGGACTTGGAGTAGTAGAGAAGAACAGTTGTCTTCTAATTTAGGAACGCAAGAGCAAATACAGGGCGATGGAGGCGGCGGATCAAGATGAAACTATGGTTGATTTTGGGGAGAAAGAGAGGCCTCCTAATGCTCCAGTATCGTGGGCTAAGAAGGTGGCGAGTAGTAATGCAGGAGGGATGTTAGCTACGGAAGAAATATTAGCGGAGACTTTTGTGGAGGAGAGATTGAGGTTGGAGTTTCCGGATGGGGAAGATGGAGAACCGGTGATCACAATAGGTGTAGAGATTTTGGATGCTATGAATAGTTTATGGAAAAACTGCATGATAGTGAAGGTGCTTGGGCGGAACGTGTCGGTGGCTGTGTTGAATAGGAAGTTAAGGGAGTAGTGGAAACCTAGAGGGGCGATGTACGTTATGGATCTTCCACGGCAGTTCTTTATGGTCCGGTTTGAAACTGAGGAGGAATATCTAGCAGCGTTGACCGGAGGACTATGGAAAGCATTTGGTAGTTATCTCATGGCTCAGGCATGGTTGCCGGATTTTGATCTATTACGTGACGAGATAACGACAACACCAGTGTGGGTTAGGCTATCCTGTCTTCCTGTAAACTTTTATCATAAGACAATCTTGATGGAGATTGCCAAAAGTGTGGGAAAACCTATTAAGGTGGATCTCATGACGTTGAAGTTTGAGAGGGCACGTTTTGCTCGGGTTTGCGTGGAGGTGAATCTTAAGAAGCCTCTCAAAGGATCAGTCATGATAAATGGGGAGAGATATTACGCAGCATATGAGGGGCTGGTGAACATTTGTTCAAAGTGTGGAATGTATGGACATCTAGTACATTCATGTCCTAAGGGTGTTCAGGAGGCCAGAGCAGATATGAACATGGTCAGTCCGGGTGATAATGAGGTTCAGGGGCAGAGAGAACGAGAGGTGTCAAGGGTTGCTCTGGGATTTAACCCAAGGATTGGAGTTAGTACTTTGGGAGAGTCTAATGGTAATGATGAATTTACGATGGTTCGAACGAATGGCCAGAGGAGAGAGGCGGCTGGTGGAGCGGGTGGAAGATCGGGTAGGGCTCACTGGGCATCTGTTCAGCCGAAAGATACGGCCATTATTCCGGTATCTAACATATTTGAAAAGTTGGGAGAAGATACGGGAAATACCGAAATTCACGAGGATGAGAATATTTCGGATGCGAATAAGGAAAATGAAGATAATCAAAATATTCTAAGATCGGGGAAGAGTGATGGACAAGGCAAGGGAATATTGTTTAAGGTATCTCTAGATTCGACCAAGGGTGTTTTCAAAGGAGGATTGAGGGAAAGGAAAATTGGGCCTAATATCAGGGGTAAGGAGGCTGTGTCACGACCCAGATTGGGGGCACAGTCCCTGCCCACAAGAGGTTTAGTTTTTGGCCCATCACGAGTTGACAAGGAGAGGTCGTCTAGTGGAAAAAGGCTGAGAGTTGATAGTGGAAGTTGTGGAAGATCAGGTGGAGTTTTTTGTTAATAATGCCAATGGCTTAGTTGACATAGACATAGTGGACTTGAGAAGCTTGAAAGATAAGGGGGAGTCTGATTTGGTGAACGATGGTTGTGCAACATCAAGTTTGGCAGATGATTGGAGTCAGTCGCCGGAGATGAAGGTGGCGACACTGGAGGTGGTAAAGGAGACTCAATGACGGGTTTCCCCGGTTGTTCCAATTTATTTTATAAAGTTAATGATGAATTGCATTTTATGGAATTGACGGGGGGCTAACAAACCTAATTTCCGGAGAGCCATTCGATACATGTTAAAAAGATTCATAACCGATGTCCTAGCGATTTTTGAAACCCATGCTGGTGGAGATAGAGCTAGTCGTATTTGTCGGGGACTGGGATTTGAACACTCATATAAGGTGGATGCAGTGGGTCAAAGAGGAGGATTGTGGTTACTTTGGAGATAAGGAATTGGTGAGGTAGTGGTCGTTGAAGCCTCGGATCAGTTTATTCAGGCCAAGATTACAAATGGGGACGAGATTAGGAATCTAGTAGTGGTTTATGCAGCTCTATCCGCTAGTCGAAGGAGTGGATTATGGGAGAAATTAAAAGAGATTGTCAATGGTGTTGATGGGCCGGTTATGATTGGAGGAGACTTCAATACCATCATTAGAGTGGATGAGAGAGCTGGGGGTAGCGGTCGCTTATCGGAGGATTCCCTTGTTTTCGGTGAATGGATCAATGATCTTTCGTGGATCGATATGGGGTTTCAAGGAAATCGGTTTACATGGAAGCGAGGGAGACAAGAGAATACGTTTGTGGTGAAGAGGTTGGATCGAGTGTTGTGTTGTGCTCAAACGAGACTGAAGTGGCAAGAGGCAACGGTAACTCATTTGCCTTTCCTCTCATCGGATCATGCTTCGTTATATGTTCAGTTATCACCGGAGATGAGAGGGGATCCTAAGCGGCGACCTTTTAGATTTGAGGCAGCTTGGATTCAACATGAAAGTTTTAAAGATTTAGTTACGACTTCCTGGAGACGGGATGTTAGTACGCCTGAGGCTTTGGATGGGTTAAGAAAAGTGTTACGGACGTGGAATCGAGAGGTTTTTGGAGAAGTACAAAAGAGAAAGGATAAGTTAATGGAATAACTTAAGGGGGTCCAAGGGAGATTGGATGTGAACCCGACAAATGATCTCTTGGTTAGGGAAGGGGAGTTAATGAAGGAGTTAGATGCTGTTCTTGAGCAAGAAGAAATCATTTGGTTTCAAAAGTCGAGAGAGAAGTGGATTCCTATGGGAGATTGAAACACAAAATTCTTTCACACCTCGATGATTATTCGACAAAGGAAGAATCAATAGATATGTTACAAGCCGACGATGGTAGGTGGATTACTAATTTTCAGGAACTGGAGAGACTTGCAATTGATTATTACTCAAAGCTGTATTCGATGAATGATGTAGATGAAACGGTGGAGAAATTACTGAGTTATGGGTTTCTGCCATTAACAAAGGAAGAAAAGGCTGGTCTTGAAAAAACGTTCTTGGTAGAGGAAGTAGAGACTGTGATCAGAGGTATGGGATGGCTTAAAGCGCCTGGGCCTGACGGATTCCAGCCGATTTTCTATCATAAGTGTTGGGAGACAGTTGGTGATTCAGTGGTTCGGTTTGTGTTATATTTTTTTACTTCTAGTAATCTACCCCCGGCTACTAATGATGCTTTGATTGTGTTGATTGCAAAGGTTGCAAAACCGGAGAAGATTACTCAATTTCGGCCGATTAGCTTGTGTAACGTGTTGTATAAAACCATTACGAAGACACTGGTGATTCGGTTGAAACATGTTATTATGAAGCTTATAGGACCGGCTCAAGCGAGTTTTATACCAGGACGATTGAGCACGGATAACATTGTGATTGACTAAGAAGCGGTTCACTCTATGCGGCGCAAGCAAGAGAGAAAATGATGGATGTTATTAAAGTTAGACTTGGAGAAGGCCTATGATAGAATTCGTTAGGATTTCTTAGAAGACACGTTGGTCGCGACTGGTTTATCGGAAAGATGGATTAGGTGGATTATGCAATGTGTTTCTGGACCGTCAATGACGGTATTGTGGAATGGAGAGAAGACGCAGGCATTTAGACCGCAACAGGGTTTGAGACAGGGAGACCCGCTCTCTCCATATCTCTTCATACTTTGTATGGAAAGATTATGTCATTTGATTGATCGGTCTATTTTGGATAAGGCGTGGAAGCCAATCAGCTTATCACGTGGTGGTCCGCAGCTTTCGCACATTTGCTTTGCGGATGATTTGATTCTATTTGCGGAAGCATCGGTATCTCAAATTCATATCATTCGGGGTGTGCTGGAAAAATTTTGCACTGCATCAGGACAAAAAGTGAGTTTAGAAAAGTCCAAGATCTTTTTTTCGAAAAATGTGTCTCGGGAGTTACGGATACGGATAAGTGCTGCGAGTGGTATAAAGGCATCTTGTGATCTGGAAAAGTATTTAAGGATGCCGGTTTTACACAAGAGAATTAATAGAACAACTTTTGGAGAAGTGTTGGAGAGAGTGTCGTCAAAGCTAGCGGGATGGAAGAGTAGCAGGCTAAGTATGGCTAGAAGGCTAACTTTGACCAAGTCTGTGTTAACGTCTATCCCTGTTCACTCAATGAGCTCGGTGCTATTGCCAAAATCTACGTTATTGAGTCTGGATAAAGTGTCCCGTACGTTTCTCTGGGGTGGTACAGCGTTGAAGAAGAAAACTCATCTAATGGCTTGGGACAAGGTGTGTTTGTCGAAAAAGGAGGTAGGACTTGGGATAAGAAAATCAGAGGAGATGAACAAAGTTGTGATAGCAAAAGTTGGTTGGCGATTGATGGAAGAGGGGGTGAATCTTTGGGCAAGAGTGGTGAGAAAGAAGTATAAAGTAGGAGACTTCCACAATCGTGATTGGTTAACATCGAAAAGACATGGGTCACCGATATGGAGAAGTGTTGTGACAGGTTTACAAGACGTGGTGTTTCTGGACATAGCTGGAATATTGGAGATGGTTCTCGGGTACGCTTTGAGCAGATCCTTGGTTAATTTCAAAACCTTTGAGTATGTTGACAGTTGGGGAGCTACCAGGGAACTCTGAGTTATTGTTAGTGAAAGACTTATGGAGGCTGAATGGGGGTTGGGACATGAGTCGGATAGCTCAATATCTATCCGAGAATACTAGGCTTGAATTAATGGTTGTGGTTGTTGACAATGTCACAGGAGCTACGGATCGGATTTCATGGGGACACAGTAAAGATGGGGAGTTCTCAGTAAAATCTGCCTATGATATGCTAACTCGAGATGACACGCCGAGGCAAAACATGAGTGCCTTTTATCGTCAAGTATGGACAGCACCCATTTCGGAAAGGGCCCGATTGTTCCTATGGCTTGTTAGCCATCAAGTCATTATGACAAATGTTGAGAGAAAGAGGAGACACTTGAGTAATTCTGACGTGTGTTCCGTGTGTAAAGGAGATTTTGAAACGATTATTCATATCCTCCGTGATTGTCCGGCTATGAAAGGTATTTGGGAACGACTTGTTCCGACTCGGAAACTAACCGTGTTTTTTGCTAAGTCTCTGTTGGAATGGCTTCATAATAACATATGTGATAAGAGCGTAATTCACAATGTACCTTGGGTTACCATCTTCGGCATGGCTGTGTGGTGGGGATGGAAATGGAGGTGTGGGAACATGTTTGGCTAGAATAAACGATGCCGAGATAGAGATAGATTTCTTAAGGACTTGTCTCAAGAAGTGTGTTCGGCCTTTCCTGCTGCGGGGGGGGGGGGGGCAAGTGCTAACCGGAACTCGTGTGGAGATACTGATTCGCTTGCTGCCGCCGGAGAGTGGTTGGTTGAAGATTAATATGGATGGGGCATCTCATGGGAATCCCGGCTTAGCAACCGCGGGAGGAGTGTGGAGAGACGCAGAGGGAAAATGGTGTAGGGGATTTGCTTTAAATATTGGTCGATGTTCTGCACCGTTGGCTGAATTATGGGGAGTATACTATGGTTTATTTATGGCTTGGGAGTGGAAAGCTATAAGGGTGGAGTTGGAGGTGGATTCTGAATTAGTGGTTGGTTTTCTTAAGACAGGAATTTGTGATTCGCATCCGCTGTCATTCCTGGTGCGCTTGTGCCATGGCTTCTTATCGAAGGACTAGATTGTCTGTATTCGTCATGTGTATAGGGAAGCAAATCGTCTCGCCGACGGTTTGGCAAACTATGCTTTTACGTCCCTCCCGATTTAGAGTCGGTTTTATGGGAGGACGAGATTAGCGTTTCATTCTTGAAACAGTTTCGATTGTAATAGTTTTTTAATTTTTTAATAAAATCCGGGGGATTTTATCCCCGATTCCCGACAAAAAAAAAATTCTGGACTTGGAGTCATATTTTGTCTTTGATTTTCTAATAATTGTGGAGACTAAAATAGGGTTTTACAATTTGTTAAAAATCTGTTTTCTGTTTCTCCTTAAATCTCTCTCTTCCATTGACTTTTCTAAACAAAACATCTTCGACTCAAAATTAACATCAACACAAACAGCTAAAAAAGAAACACAAGCCCACAACAAAAAGGACACAAAAAAAAAAAAAAAATTAAGAACAGAGAAAATTCAACCAGTAAAAGAAATTGAAAATCAGGGGAAAAATTATTATTAAAAAAAAAAACAAATTTCCTCTTTAATCAATGAAATCTTTTGGGTTTATTCTTCTGTCTCTCTTGTCGTTTTCAAATCTCATTGAAGCTAATCTCTCCTCTGATTATTACACAAAAACATGCCCTGAATTCGAGCAAACACTCGTCCAAATCGTCACCGAGAAACAAATCGCAGCTCCGACGACAGCCGCCGGAACACTCCGTCTCTTTTTCCACGATTGTATGGTCGACGGTTGCGACGCTTCGATTCTCGTCGCTTCTACTCCTCGTAAACCCTCCGAACGCGACGCCGACATCAACCGTTCTCTCCCCGGAGACGCGTTCGATCTAATCACAAGGATCAAAACCGTCGTGGAACTAAAATGCCCTAATGTCGTTTCCTGCTCGGACATCCTCGTCGGAGCAACGCGTAGCCTCGTCACTATGGTCGGAGGTCCGAGAATCAATGTTAAATTCGGTCGGAAAGATAGTCTTGTCTCGGTGATGGATCGTGTTGAAGGAAAGCTAGCTCGGCCTAATATGACTATGGATCACATCGTTTCGATTTTCGAATCTGCTGGTTTGAATGTCCAAGAGATGGTGGCTCTCGTTGGTGCACACACGATCGGTTTCTCTCACTGCAAAGAGTTCGCGAGTCGGATCTTCAACAACTCTGCTTCTCCGGAGGGGATGAATCCTAAGTACGCGGCGGAGCTGAGGAAGCTTTGCGCGAACTACACGACGGACGAAGAAATGTCGGCGTTTAATGACGTTTTTACCCCTGGGAAATTCGACAACATGTATTACAAGAATCTCAAGCATGGTTACGGGTTGCTTGAGTCGGATCAAGCGATTGCGTTTGACAGCAGGACGGGACCGCTGGTTGATCTATACGCGGCCAACGAAACGGCGTTTTTCGAAGCGTTTGCCAAGGCGATGGAGAAAGTTAGCGAGCAGAAGGTGAAGGCGGAGAAGCTTGGTGACGTTCGAAGGCGGTGTGATCAGTACAATGACTACAAGGGGTAAATATGACTACAAGGGGTAAATGACTAGTTACGTCCTCAACTCAAACACACAAACCAGGTGGTCGAGATTGTTGAGTTGCTAAACGTTTTATTAAGTGGAAACTTGTATCAATAGGCTTTGACAAAATTCGCTCTTAAATTTTTTTGTTCCATGGAATATGAATGTGTTATTTATAATTTTTGTGTATTCTAATTTATCTGTGATACATTTTGAACATGAGATTTTGGTAGCACATAATTTTCTATCTAATAATTCATTTCTCAGATAATAAATATCAAAAACAAATAGTTGATTAAGATGAGTCGAAGGAGAAAAATAGCAAATGATTTACAGATACACCGATCCCTAAAGGTAGGGAGAAAAATAATGCATAAGCAAAAAAAAAAAAAAGAGAGAGTACAACTAACAAGGTTTTTTCTTGTCCAATTTCAAATGTAAATTGTACCATTTGCTTTTCTTCTTAAGCATCTCAGACTTGTTGCTCGTACTTGGTTTCTTATTCTTTTGCCTGCTGCTTTCTTCTTTCTCTTCCTCCACTTCATCTTCCTCTTCTTCTTCCTGATTAGTTGGTGCAGGCGCCTGAGCCGCTGCCTTCTTGAACGAACTCTTTCTCAGCCTGTTCTTGCTCGAGCTCCGCTTCATCGATGGAGCTGTTGTGTACGCTGAGTGAATTTCATTTCTCTGCTTCAAGAGCTCATCAATCTGTAAAAAAAAAACCACATAAAAATCAAACTTAAAAAAAAAAAAACCAAACTTTTGTGCTCAACATTACAATAATTCACTTTCAGTGCTTAAAGCCAAACTTAGACATAGAATTTGGTCTTATTTTGAATCAAATAAGTTTGGTCTAGTTTACTCAGCCATGACCACATCTTCTCTTCCTTTTATGTGAATGGTTGTATGAAGTTTTCAATAAATAAAAGACTAACCGATTGCATTTCCTGAGCATATCTACTGGTCATATCGGTGAACTGCACTAGTACTTCCCTATACTCTGTCTCAAACTTTGCAAGTTCTGCTCTTTTAGTAAGAATCTGAGCTTCTACAGACCTAAGGTCTTCTTTTTCTTGCATAAAAGAGTCAGCACAAAGAACCTGCATTGTGTAGCTCACACTTTTGAAAAAATTATCACCTAAAAAACAGAACAGACATTAGATGACCACCGAGTTGGATCAATCAAGTACTGGATCCTGACACATATTAAAGGAAAAAAAAGAAGTAAATTTGTAATCAGATTACAAGCCGAGAAACTGACCATAGACAGCAAAGACATGAGTACCAGCCTTTAGTTCGGTAACCTCACATTGCTGAAACCCATCAAGCTTTTTAAAGAAGGCAGATTCTGGATCCTTTGCTTGAGCCATCTATAGAGCAATAAATATCAAGTCAGGTTGGGGAGAAAAAGCGTGAGAAGTAAACGAAACTCATCTGGCAGCTAGTAGTGACGTAAATTTAGAACATAATGAAGTGAACCTACTGAATTAACTGTGTGATCCAACCGGTAGACAGGGAAACCGAGAAAGTACATGCCAGCAGATGTTATCTTGCCGGTTTTTTTGCTGTCCTCCTGTATCCATGAGGGATTCAGAGTACAAGAAGAAAACAAACATTTGCATTAGTTTTCTTACTACATGTAATACCACATTCGGTCCAGTGATATATGAGAACCCACTGAAAAAGACCACTTTTTTGCTTTAATTAATAACGACAATACCTGCAGCGCTAAGCTCAGTCCGCTATTGGCTTCTTGATCGAAATACAGCAACTGCACAAGCAGACACAAACGTTAACGTTAGTTTGTCAATAATTTGGCATTTCCATATCAGTTTTATGGGTAAAGACGCTGCCAAGCCAACCTTGAATTTGCTTTTGCTTGATGATTCTACTCTGCAGACCAACCCAGAGCGTACATCCTCTTCTGTTATTGTGACAGCATAAAAGTGTGCGCATTGCTTTTCAACCTGTAAAAACCATAGCGCGTATGAGATTTATTTGGAGATACACTTATTACACACGTGAATGTGACCATAGCTGGTTATCTGCTACAATAGCTCACCTTTTTAGATACAGCTTGTCCAAGTACAAGAGGATCAACTGAAACTCTGCCATTAAGAGCCTCCTCCAAAATAGTTGCAGATACAGATGTTTTTATCGGCACACCAAGTTTGCTATTTTGTTGGAAATTTCACAGCACATACTCAGCTTGCATTAAATAAATCTGTTGTGCCCAGCTATATAAAAAGGGCCAAAGAGAATGAACAGAAGTCCACATAAAAATAAACTAACCTAAACAAAGCTGCAAACACAGTATTCACAGCTCCTAAACTTGAGAGATCTAGCTCCAGCTCTGTGCTTTCTGCTTCAACTGCCTGGGGAAGAAAAGCGCTTTGCAATTAGTAAAGTCTGAATGTGATGGGGGCACAGCAATAGCTGCTGGAAGAATTTTGAAGCATATCACAACATCAAAACTTTGCCAAGGAACAATAGTATTTCTAGACACAAGGTTCCTAGAAATTCTTAAGTTCAAACCTGAAACCCATCTTAATCTCAATTAATAAGGATGATATCTATGATTTCACAGAAGACAAGAACCATCATTCCTGCCTCACGTAGAGGTCAGAGTAAATCAACAATACCGCAATACAAACGAATCTCACCTCAAAACCTGCTGTATCATACTGGCGGCGTTTCTCCGGATCAGACAAGATGTTGTAGGAAAATGTGACCTCCTTAAACATGTCGGCTGCAATCGGGTCATTTGCTGTCTTATCAGGATGATACCTGAAACAACAAACATTACATGAATTTGGGAACGAGGCTAAAACAGAGATAGCAGGACGAGGAATAAATGTTTGTTCAGAGGATGTTCAATTTCTAAAGAGAATCAGCCTAGACCAGACCATCCCCTTCCCTTATGATTATGACTAAGGCATGAATAAGTAAATCACAAATGAACAAGTAGCCATTAAATTAACTCTTTGCCGGACTTACTTCCGACAACCTCGCAGGATAGATAAGACATATCCCTCCTAAGCAAAACGTCACAGATTGGTGGATTCAATTCAAAAGTCATCTCTGTAACCTACATAGATTCAATTCAAGAGTCTTCTCTGAAACCTAAACCTAATTATTTTCTTGTACTTCCATAGGAGAGAGAATTTATTTTCATTCAAACCAAACAGAAATCGAAAGAAGCCTCCTCGAAAATCACATGATAGTCATGAAATTAGCGGTCCTTAGATTGACACAGCTTTTAAGAATTGCAAGTTTCTCCAAGTTGAAACTAACGAGACACCCAGAGATGTACGTAGAAGTAACTGAAAGAGACGAATAAAAACTTACTTGAGAGCCAATTTCCGGTAAGCGCTCTTAATTTCCTGATCCGTAGAGTTCCTTCCGACTCCTAGAACCTCGTAAGGGTCACGGCGGAGCTGCTTCTCGGCATCTTTCTTCTCCGACTTGGATCTATGAGCTGGCATTTTCTCCTCTTCAAAAAAATCCTCGCCGGAAACCTTACGAATCCCACTTCAAACGAAAGAATCTCCGGATGTTCAGAGAGGTGATAATCTTCTCGATTCCTCCTTCATTTCACCAAATCGTTCCTCGGATAATTTCAAACTGTAACAGAGCCACGAAACCCTAGATTACGCCGGAAGAAAACTCCGACTAGACCTCTCTCTCTCTCTCTCTCTCTCCGAGCCGGATCTCCGAGAGATGAGACTAAACTGTTAAAGGAGAAATCGGAGGAGAATTTAGGTGAGAGAAATAGTTTGGGTTTTTAGAGAGAAGAAGAAATTTAAAACTATGGATATTCCACTACACTTGCTCTGCTCGGCGCGTGGTTTAGGCGATTTTAAGGCCGCAGGTTGTTTCTTGTTTTGGCATCTTTTTTTGGGAGGCGCGTAGTGGTCACGCTGAGCAAGAAGGGTAGGTTTTTTCCCACATATAAAACTAAAATTTTTAATTTTATATGTTGATTACATTGTAATCCAACGCATATGAGTTAGTTTTTGGACCAATAATATTTTAAATATCTTCTCAAATGTGTGTTTCTGTTTGGATAACCAAACGTATAGAGTGGTTCGAGTTTAACGACTTTCGTGGAAATTAAACAAATTTTTGTACGTTTATGTGTACACTCAACGACAGATAAGAATTTCCAAAACATGGATGTGGAAATGTTTATAAATATATAATTAACCTTATATATGGTATATAATGAAAATCAAATAACAGGATTTACTACCTAGGTAGGGTCAAATAGTAAAGTGTCTTTGACTATACTGCAATCGAATATTAAAAAAAAAAAAAAAACTACCGAGAAATTTTAAAAAATATCATTTTTTAAATGTCGTTTTTCAAAAATACCACCTTTTCAAAATCTTTGCAAAAATGTCATTTAAAAAAAAAATCATTTTGTCTTTTATGTTTGGGTTAATTACGTTGTATTATGATTTAGTTTTGAGGATTTAAGGAGTTTTAGAGGTCAAAATATCTTTTAGGGTTTGTAATTTTAAGATTTAGGTTTTAAAAATCTATAATTAGTGGCATTTTTACAAATGGACACCCCTAAGTGGCATTCTTGCAAATGTACCCACTAAAAGTGATATTTTTGGAATTGCCCCAAATAAGTTTGAGAAATTTCAAAAAATATTACTTTTCAAGTGCCACTTTACAAAACTGTCACATTTTGAAATCTTTACAAAAATGCCACTTTTTCAAAATTATTTTTTCTTTATATTATTTATATTTGGGTTAATTATATTCTATTGGGGTTTAGTTATGAGGGTTTAGGGGTCAAAACGTTTTTTAGTATTTATAATTTTAAGATATAGGGTTTAAAAATCTATTATTAGTTGTATTTTTGCAAATGAACACCCCTAAGTGGTATTTTTGCAAATATGCACATAAAAAGTGGCATTTTTGCAATTTTCCCAATAAGCTTTTGTTCTAAACATATTATTAGGTGGAAGTCTCCTTAGTCAAGTGGTTTGATCAAGAGTTCATTAATACTTCTACACCTGGAGATCTGGGGTTCGAATCCCATAAGATGCGATTTATTAATATTGATGCAAGTTAACAGAGACAAGCTTACATGATATTCAGCGTGGGAAAAAATATAATCGTTTGGCCTTGCATCAAGACATAAGACTTGTCTGTTGTAAAATCGTCGATATAACAGTTCTCATAATTTGTAATAGAATATTATATTAATAAATTCAGACGATTAAAGAAAACATATTATTACTAATTTTGTTTTCCAAAAATACTTTTTTTCTTTATGAAAATACCACACATTAAAAATAATTTATAAAGACACATAATTTAATTGTTTGGGTTTACTATTTTGGTTTCAAATTTAGTTTTAGAGGCTTAAGGTTTAGGGGGTGTTATTCAATGATGGATTTTAATAGAGCTTAAATCTAAGCAGAATCCACTGTTATTCGATAATGAATTATAAATCTTACTTTAAAATCTTGTGTTATTGGATATGGTAAATCATGTTTTAAGGATTTTAAAATATTGGGTTATTCAATAAAGTATTTTAAATCCATCATTAAAATCCAGTGTTATTCAACATTAAAAGATTTTGGAAGTTTTTTATTTTTTAATGGATTTGAAATCATTTATAGATAGATTTTAATGAATAAATCATAACAAACAAAATTCAAGGGTCCACACATATAAACTCCATCAGAATTTAAAATCTTGAAGATTCTAAAATTTATAGAATTTATTTTAAATCATTGATTCAATAACACCCCTTAGTTTATGTGGTTTAGAGCTCCGTTTGAATTGTTTAAAATTTAATTTCAGTTTTGCGGCATTTCGAAACATTGCCCACAAAAATGATTGGTGTAATGACAAGTTTTGAGAGCCTGGTTGATTCAGACGCAGCGGGTGCAATTGCGGTTGCGAAAGATTACGGAAGCGCGCGGTAGCGGTTTCAAGTGTTAATGAGCGATTTATACGACTAGTGCAGCGGTTAAAAACTAGTGCGTTTGCAGAATATTTCTAACTGGTTGACAGAGGGTGGAGTAGTGGTTAAATATTAAATTAATTAATAATATAAACATATTGTATAGTTATAAAAAATCAAAAACATACTATTAAAATAAAATATAAAAATATCATTGATTCAATATAATTAGTAATAGAATAACATGAATATATTTTTTATGTTCTTCTTTAAAATTTTAGTTTAGAGGAAAGTTATAATTGTGACAAACAAAAAGAAGATGAAAATTGTGATTTTAATGGAATTTTTTTTTTTTTTAGAGAGATTAATGTGATTTTGAACATTTTACCTTGTTAGGTTTATTGATCGGTGATAAAAAAACAATTTATCAAAAAAATTACGATTTGAAGATTTTATAAATATAAAATTATGATAGGTTATTAAGTTTTAAATTTCAAATTTTTGATATATTTCGTAATTTTAGTTACTAAATTATTAATTATTAATTTATTATATTTATTTTGATTTTTAAGTAAATTTTCTATTTTTTGATAAAAAGAAAAATCAATATTATTTTTTGTAATTATCCAACCGCAAACGCTCGAGAGAATGAGCTTTTGGATTTGAGATGTTTGGAGCGACACAGAGCGGTATAAAGCGTTTTCCATGATTATTGTCAAACGCCAACAACCGCTACCGTCCGCAAACGCAGCGTTTGCGGGTGGTAGCAGGTGAACCAATCAACCCTTGAGATAATAAAAAAGAGATTATAGTAGTATAAATTTGTTCAAAAAAAAAAGACATTATAGTAGTATAACTAGATATATTTTTAAGAACTTAAAAATTAATTATCAAAGACGTTACATATTTAAGATTTATTAACAAAAAATAAAAATTTCATTTTACAATAAAAATTGATATTTCTTCCGTTTCAAAATGATTGATTTTTGTATTTTTTTGCATACCCATCAATGCATTATTTTTTTCACTAAACGTTTTCCATAACTCTAATCCAATAATAATTCAATAAATCAATTAATATGTCCAGAAATTTACAATTCATCATCATTATTTCATTAAAAACTTCATAGAAAAGCTAAAAAATATTCCTTTTAAACAAAAAAATCAGTCATTTTGAAATACAGAAAATATTTCGAATAAAAATTTAGATGATGATACAAAAAGTTCAGATTGGTTACATTGTCAGTAACAACTCAAATAGTAGATAGGTAAAACAGTTACTCTTTGTTCCACGAAATAATTAACGTAGAGAAACTTCTTGACGTTTGATCTACTATACTATACTATACTCTTCATATGGCAATGACCTCATTTTGCACTTTGAGAATATGTTATAGAAAAACTGGCACATAAAACAACAAGAGTGGTGGGTGGAAAGTACTCGAATGCATCATATATAGCCAAACTGATTAATCTGGATTTGACCTAATTTAAGAAGTGAAATATAGAATTCTACTCATGGCAGGTAAAATCTATAAAAACTTCATTTCATACAAAAGAAAGGAACAACCATGACTTCCGACCTAAATTTCATATTCTCTAAACACTTCATCATTCTTCTTTCACTCTTTTGAGACTTAGTTTCTTTCCTACTTGTCATAGTCATATTTTTGGTTAATTATGAACATCTCTTATGTCATACTTGTCTATTTTGTCATTCAATACTTAGTTTTTCTCTCTGTTTTCCACCCTGAGTCGATCTCGTATAACCCTTAAATTATTATTTCGTCTCCCGACTTCATATCCACTACAAAAAAACATATCAATTTTTGACCAATATTTTTTGTGGTTATAAACTATTTTAGCCATTTTCGACCAATTTTAGATGAATGTTTATTTTCGTTATAAATTGGTCAAGAAAATATGATGAAATATAAGAGTCGAAAACTGATCGAAATTTTTCGACTATTTTTTAATGGATTCGTAAGTTTGTCCAAAAATGGTCGAAAACTTGCGACAAAGAAAATTGGTTGAAAATTGGTCAAGAAAACACGTTAATTTTTTACCAATAAAATGGTCAAAATGTTTGTTGACAAATTTTCGACCAAAAAATTATGAAAATTAAAACTCGTCAAAATATGATCAAATTTTTTTTTGTGTAATACAAGTGGTCAGTCAATAGTCAAAATATTATTACCATTTATCGACTAAAACAAAATTTGGTCGAAACTTCATGAGTAATTTTTGACGAATAAATAATTGACAGAAATTGGTCACAATATTATCGATCAAATATTGAGGAGAACACTTCTATTGTATTTTTCCCACATCGCCAATATGGAAGGGATGAGACTTTGACTTTCTCTATAAAATAACACTTACTCCATTGTAAAAAAACGTAAATGGACTTATCATGACCCAAATAGTTAAATTTTGAAATATTTTAATCGTTGATTGAGCAAATATTTTGAAAACATTATGAATCAAATATTTTATATTTTCATTGTTTTAAAATATTTAATATTATTTTAGTTATTATGATTCAAATATTTTAAATTTAAATTTCAATATTTTCGAATAAAATTGAAAATAAAAAAATTAAATATCTAAGTTGCTAAAAAATTAGTTGGAATATATGGTCGAAAATGGGTCAAAATATACCATTTTGATTGATCAAAAAATTTCGACGATTTTATTGGATATAATCAAATTTTTGACCATTTGGATTGGTAAAAAATGGTCAAAAAATTTCGACCACTTTGTTGGTCAAAACAAAAGTTTTGACCATTTTTATTGGTCAAAACCTTTTAACTATTTTCTGACCAAAACTCATTTGCGACCATCGATTTTTTACGAATCGATTTTGGTCAAGTAGTAGTCAGATATAGATGTTTTTGACCAATTTTATACTAAATTGATAGTCAAAATTAGAATGTTTTCTTGTAGTGATTACTCTCTTCACGCTATATCAGGTGTCCCTTTTTACCCTCTATCGCCCTCTCTCTCGTAAAAATTTAGGTGTTTATACGATTTTTTTTTTATTAATTACATTGTAAATTTATAATAACTTAAATAGTAAATAAGTTTAATTACGAAAAAGTATTAAATATTTTTCCAATTTATTAGTTGATAAATAAACTATCTTATTGTTAAATTAAATTTTAGATTAAAAAAAGACTTAGATGATCATATAATTTTTTTTTTGTTTGGTATCATTTTAAAAAATAAAAATCATTACAAGACGTTATATGTTTTAAGTTTATAAGAAGATGAAAAAAAAAATCCAATAAACTCTTTTTTTAGTAGGCATTATTCCGCTAAAAATATGGTTCATATTTTTTGGTACCATCCTTACGAAACTAAAAAAAACTTTTATTACTCCAATTCAACATTTAGGAGCTAGAAAATCTAGGCCCAATCGTTGTTTTGTAAAGAAGAGAAGTTCGCCCTAGCTGCTCCGACAAAGTCCTCGATGGCTCTCCAAATTATTTCGCTTGTCGTCGGCTCAAGAGAAGGCTAGTAGTGTAGATTATTGATGCGCTTAATCTTCGTTGTGAGAGATGTAGATTGACGGAGGAGTTTCGATCAAACCCCTTCTCCGATGGTGCCGAGGTGTGGTCTAGCCGCATCGGCGAGGCGGTTCGGTGGCTTGCCGAGCTTCATGGTGTGCATCTAGGTCGGATCTGGTTTGAGGATGTCAGCGACATCTGGACGAAGACATGCGTAGATCTCCGTTGAAGCTTATCGGCTGCAGATATGCGGTAGAAGTCGCCCTTACGGTTTGGCGGGTTGTGCCATGAGTTGATGTAGGTTAACGATGGTTGTTGTAGTGGTAGTTTTTGTTATCTGTGGAGTATGGGCGGCGGACGGAGATGGCTTCATCATCCTTAGTCGCTTTCTGGTTCTCTGGTAATCACTTCCTCGATCGGATTGAAGGTTTATTTTGATTTCGGTTTCTGGTCCAATCAAATCTTCAGACGTCGCTCACGATGGAGGAGCTTGAGGTGGTTTCATTGCCGAAGTTGTAGTCTGTTTGGGTTGGTTTGGTATCGGTTAAAACGAGTTTTATCCGAAGTCAATTTTGTAAATCTCACACAATTCCCGGTTTGGGATGATTAATACTCCCTCCCAAGGCAATAGTAGGTCGATAAAATTAATGAAACTGTGTGTATTGAAATTTACAATTTATCATCATTGATTTTTAAAAACTACATTAAAAACTGAAAACATCGTATATTTTGAAACAGTTTTTTCCTAAAACATCATACATATTGAAATGAAGGAAATATAATTTTTATATTTTTAAAAGACCATTCAGGAACTAACAAAAAAAAAGTTTTGTAACGTATTCATTTTGTTTTTCTAAATTTACCGTCAATTGTGATCTGCCTTTTGAAGAATATTGTTGAAGAATATTCGGTAACGAAGTTGTAGTCTGTTTGAGCTTGTTACGCGGGCTTGCATCAGTGTACAACTTTTGAAGAATATTTTACCAAATTCTCTATATATTAATTGAGGAGATACTTAGGGGTGTCAAAATAGGTCAATTACCTATGGGTTACCCAAATTTGCCCATAGTTTTAGCGGGGTTGGGTTGAATTTTTGTATCCATATAAATAAATGGGTTCTGGTGAGTTACCCGATTAGGGTTACGGGTTTAATAGGTAAACTCATTAGTATCGTGGGTAACCCGCAAGTTTTTCATATAAAAATAAAAAAAAAACTATTATATATTACTATATTAGAGTACGTTAAAAATTAGAGTTTTCTGGTAAAAACAATGGTTTCTTTTGTATCGGCTAAAAAAACTAGGATTTTATATAACTTATATAAATAGGACCCGTTCTCCCTAATTTGTCTCTATTCTAAATAGGAGACGAGGGGAAGTCACCATTGGTAATGTATTCAGAAGAACCAAAGTTAAAGATGAAAAACTATATTTACATGTGTGTTTTACAGTATTGGAAAGATAACAGACATCGTTTTGGTGTTCTAGCATATATGGCATATGATGTGCTGAGCATTCCTATAACTACTGTGGCTTCAGAATAATTTTTCAGTAGTGGTTCGAGTGTTCTAAACAAATACCGGAGTCAACTTCTTTTTAAACATGTCCAAGCTTTACTTTGTATGAAATCTTAGTTATTTGGTTTTATAACTGATGAAAAAGGTAAATTTATCATTTATATCTATTGACTTTGATACTAGCTATTAATATTATCCAAGTTGCTCATATACTTTTTTATTATTTGTAGACAATAAAAGTGATAATGATGATGATGACAATGAGGAAGCAGAAGTATCTAAGGAAGCAGACGAATTCAACAAAGATTGAAGTGTTTTTTTAAATTAATCTATAGTTTTGGTTTTATTTGTTTTACGGTTTTATGATTTTTATTTATCTCAAGATGACATTTTTTAGTTTGTTACTTGAAAGTTAAAACTTTTGTTGGATTTATTTATAATAATATGCAATGGTGTTTCTTTTTTAATTAGTTTATTATGATAATTAATTTGTATATGGATACCCATTTAACCCATTAGGCTATCGGGTTTTATATTAATGGGTTTGAGTATGAAAATTCAATCCATATAATAAATGGGTCTTGTCAAATCCGCCAACTAAATTCTCGAATCCATGTGAGTTTGGATCGGATTGGGTCGGATTATCCATTTTGACACCCCTAATCCTATGTGTCACTCAATAAAAGTTTTAAGGAATATGTCATTTAAACTAACCAATGAAAACATTTCAACTAAAATTATATTCCATAGTGAAAAATTCTATATAATTTTATTAATTTTATAACTTAAACCCATTAATACATATTTTACAAATCTAAGTCCAACTAAATGTAATATTTAGACTCACCATATCATCTTTTTTTTTTTAACTTTTTCGTATTATATTTGTAACAATATTATTTATTATGCATATATATATTTAGATTAGTATGATATATGCAAATATTTACACATTTCATTATTGGAAAATATATATTATTTTTTGTTTATTATCTCTGATACATTCATATAAATATAAAATTTATCTGATTTACCGCATACTCTATAATTTTCACGGATAATAAAAATTAATTTTACAATTATACACAATGCATATCATTTTTGTAAGTTTATAAATATTGAAAATCATATGATTTGTCATGCATATTTAAATATTAAAATTGATTAAAAATATATTTAATCTTTTAATTTCATGCTTGGTATAGGTCATAATCTAGTATATATTACGAATGGTCCACAATATGAGATTACTGATTGAATATTAAAAAATGAAAACACGACGACGAGGACAATTCAACACAATCAGAGAGTCATCATCGTATTTGGGTTCATATTCTAATAAACTAGTGACCTTGCCAAATCTTTGGTTGGGCTTTATCGAGGATCGCTTTAAACTAATGTGGGTTGATTAACCATTAGCTTTACCAAATATTTTTTAAAATTAACAACGTCTAAGAAATACTTCACCGTCTTTGATTAATAATAGGTTGAAACATCGAAGAACGAGATATTTGAACTTTTCAAAATATTACTTTCACTTCACGATATTGAATATTGCATTATAATTAAAATTGTGACTCAAAAATCGGGATTCCTACCATGAAAATGATTGGAACTGGACCACTAGACTTAGGGTCACAACAAAACATCATATGTATTAAGATTGCTACTTGTTGATGAGTTTGTATCACGGTACAAAATCTACATCAACATTAATGTTGAATTATGGGATTAAGACTTCATAATTTTCTTGGATCAGAGTCAATGGGTCTGATCAATTAGGCCCAACTATTCCGCGTACCCGCGGAAAACTTATTTATTTATATATATATATATATATATATATATATATTTTTTTTAATTTTATACTTTAAAAATGTGAAAATATGTATTTATTTTAATTTTTATTATAGACATTGTTATCGATAGTTTTTTTTTTTTTAACTTTTTTTGTCAACAATATTGGTTTTGTTAATAATATGAATTTTCGAAAGTTTAGTTATACCAGTGTATTATTTCATAATTTTATTATTTATATATGTACACATATTAAATCAAATGTGTAATAATTTAATACATTGGAATGCACATTTTATTATTAAGAGTCGAGGTTCCTCTCATAAAAGAATGGCCCCCTATTTGATCATTTTTTTAAAAAATCATTTTTTTCACATTGAATTTTGAATAAAAATTGAATTCGGCACCGAATTACTAAAAAAATTAATGTGAGCAACTCTTCTAAACAAAGTAAAATTAATAATTTTTTCATACAACATAAACCAAATACTCTATCTTTCCTCTTCTTTTGTTTTTCAAAAGTTTGTTGTTTTTTATTTTTCTTATGGTTAATGTCTCTTCCACTTTTTCATATTTTGTTAAAGAATTATTTATTTATTTATTTTTTTGGAATAATTAAGAAAATATAAGATTTAGATATCAATTTCACTCATTGAAAGATTTACTATAACATGATTGTTTTTAATTTTTAATTAGTGAGCTAGATAGAATAAAAGTTTAAACACCATAAGTGGACTCTTTATAATGTTCGTGTGTATAATTAGTGGACTAAATAGAACAAAAATTTAAACACCATTAGTGGGATTTTTATAATTTTTATGTGTATAATTAGTGGGCTAAAATGATAATAATTTAAACATTATTAGTGGCTAAATGTTTGAAATAATTTTGCCATCTCACATTTAGAAGCCACATAATCATTTTTTTGGGAGAATAAATATGAAGAAGCCACATAATCATTTTTTAAGAATCACTATCCAAATAATATATAAGAAATTGAGCAGTTGATTCCTAGGAAATGACCGTTCTCCTTATACAAGTCTATTATGTTACTTAAGGAAAGAGTAAAAAACGGGTCTACGGAGAACAAAAGATTAACCCTAATAAAACATAAACAAAAGTCGAGAGAGTTTGCATAGAGATCGGTAGAAAAGAAACACTGGCTAGAACGTTGTGTAAATTTTTTCTTTGTTCTAGAAATGTCTTTGTGAAGTAGAGTTTCTTTGATCTTTCTTTGTTTTTCTTGTATCTTCTTTTTAATTGCATCTGAACACACAAAAAACACTGGCTAGAACGTTGTATATTTTTTTTTATTAATAGTAGATGTTTGTGGGAGGGAGATGATACCCCTACGAGATGTACCATTTCAGACTTTCGGAAAGAAACTAGTTAAATCTTGGTGTTAATTTATTTTTATGTTTGGGTTTGATCCATGAGAAATCAACTTGTGTGATAGAGTGATTCGAGTTTAACAATTAAACATTGTTAAATTCATTTTAATTATAAAATTAAGTTGAATTAATCTATTTTAATATCCTAAATTTATAATATTATTTTTAATATAATTAATATTATCTGCTTAAGGTGGACACTATAGATAAAAAGGTTGATCTCCAATAATTCACGTGTATGATATATCAATATACATTTCCGTCATTATAACATAAATATAAAACCAGTCTTAGGGGAAGACACAACTACGTGATTCGTTATTTAATAGTTCCATACTTTTATCCATGGTTTCTAAGTCAGTTGTCACACATAAATTCCAGATTAATAACTTCCACCAAAACACAATTCACAAAACCACCCGACCACATGGTCTTGATGATCAATCTCCACGCGTTGTAGAAATAAGTTTCATAATTTTCTATAATCATTTTTTTGTTTACTTTAATTCTTAGGGATGTATTCAATATACTATTTGTAAGGATTTGAAGTGATTTGATTTTATATAAGTTTTTAGATTATTTTGAATGATTTAAAGATTTTAGTTAAAATACTCTAGAATCTCATCTAAAACTATATAATTTGTCTTTCTATTTTTTTAACTAAGAAACGTCACCAAAACACTTTAAAATCACAATAAATTTCCTAAATCCACTACTTGAAATATTTTCAATAACAATTAATTGCAAGGTAGATTTTGAAATCACAAGTTCAATAACACTAGATTTTAAAATTCATGTTTCAATAACTTAGGATTTGTCACTTTAATACAAATCACTCTAAATCATCACAAATACAGATGTTGACTATGTTGCTAAAAACATGACCTTCACGGCTTCACACGAACGTATACGCACAGATTTAATAAATAGTTTTATACTTAGCAACATAGTGAACGATCAAAATTGAAAGATCTATATGAATGGTCTTAAATTGAACTCCGATAAGACCGAGTGGTGGTAGGTTTATGACTAACCCTGGCTGGCGAGCTCCAATATTATCGTATAAACACATTCATAAATATATAGACTATGTAATCAAGAGAGAAAAATCAATGGTCACGACAAAGAGTACTGTCAAATAAGTAGTACTTAAACAGAACAGACCCTTAAGTTCCAAACCTTAACAGAAAGATCAAGACTTCCACTATAAACCATACAAGAATTCACCGAATCATGAATGGAATTAGAATCAGAGATCGAGACGGCCAAACACTTAACAGGCTTGGTATGTCCTTCCAAAACTGCCAAACAAGAATAACATTCTTTCTCCAGTAGTCCTCTCCTCCAAACCCTCAAGGTCTTATCCGCTGATCCACTGAACACCAAATCAGACGCAACCGCTAAACACAGAATCGCCTTCGTGTGTCCCCTTAAAGCTCCCACAACAGTCATATGTGATTCCTCACCTCCGTTGCTTATTCTCTCCCACACAAGAATCGATCTATCGCAAGCTCCTGAGTAAAGAACCTTCCCGTCTTCACTAACCGCCAAAGCGTTCACTGCGGAGAGATGTTTCGTAAGAGTAGCGACCAGAGAGTGTTTCTTGTTCTTCTTGTTCCACACTTTGATCTTCTTATCTGCCGATCCAGTGTAGACAAACCCGTCTCGAAAGACCACGATGGCGTTAATCGCGTCGTCGTGAGCCTTCTCGATAGACTCTAAGCATTTGAAATCGGATGTTCTCCAAATCTTGAAACTCCTATCCCACGAGGCAGAGTAAAGCAGAGAGCCGTCTTGTGACAAGGCCAGAGATGAGACGGCGTCCACGTGGTGAACCCATGTGCACTTCTTGTGCCGTCGTACTTCCACGTAGCTTTTCCGACTGAAAAGATTAGTGAAACGGTCGTTCATCGTCGGAAGGGTCGCCACGCACTTGTACTTTTGATGATCTCTACGACTATTCTCGTCGATGATCTTCCATACACGGATCTTGTGATCTTGATGAGCGCTTATTAACTTGTCACCGAGAACAACCAACGACTTAACCCCTCCGTTTCCGATGGCAACTATGTTACGGTCATCATCGCCAGCTCCGGTGGAATATTCCGGCGGTTCTTGAGGCCATACACGTATCTCGCTGTTGGAAGAGCCGGTGAAGAATGATTTTCCGGAGAGAGCAAGAGAAGAGACGTATAAGGAGTGACATTTGAGTGTGGCTAAGCACTTGTGACGGACGCTAGTGCTTTGAGGCGGAGAAGAAAGCGAAGGAATCAATGGGAGACTTGGTTGAGACAAGAGTGACGATGACGTGGATGATTCTGATTGGATATGAGTAGATTTCGTTTGACATTCTGATCTCGATTTATTGCAAGGCAGATGACAAGAACATGGGAGTAAACCCATTGTTCTTGATCGTGCTAGAGAGGTTTTTTTCTTTTTTTTGGTTTGTTTTGTTGTTGTCGGGAATAATCGTGGATATGCGTTGCTTTATACGACGAGTACTCGTATCCCGAGGTAGGAGAGATTTGGAGAATTTTATAATATATTGATGTAACTATGAACATTAAAAAGTTGGAGTTAATGGAAAATTATACGGAAAAGTGAAAGATAATTAAAAGAAGGTAGAGAATAGTGTAGAGTGGGGGGCCTAGTTGCCCATATGTGTCGTTAATGTGATAGCGTGATGATGTGTTTGTATTAAATTAATATATCCTATTGTTCCTAACTTACCTTTTTATAACTATATTGTATGTCTCTTATACATTATTTTTTTAAATATCTGAATTTATTATTATTTTTTATTATAACTTATGAAAAACTATTAGAAAGACGATTTTTTCACGGACAATTCACTCCGATCCTATTAGATCCACGAAAGACGATACTTTCTGCTCCATGCTCATGATGGACCCCTCCTACCTTCAATGCGTGAAATCACGGTGAACGACTCTAATTGCACAATGCTAGAGATCTCCTGTAAGTTTGTCTCCATTAATCTGCATATATATTTGTTAATAAATCGCAATATCTGGGAACTGAACCCGAGATCTCTGGGTGTAGAACCACTAATAGACCATTTGTCAAAACATTAGATCAGGGAGACTTCCACCAAAAAATATTATTATTCTCTTATACATTTTGAATGACAATATTATTATTATTATTAATAATTAATTATTTCTTGAGTTTGAGAGATCAAACCCGATGGTTCCAAAGTTATTATGATAACATTTCTTCCTCACGGTCGTATTGTCATCATTATTTTTAGTTATAACTAGGGGTTGTCCCAGGCTACGCACGGAATTTTTAGTTACAAATTTATTTGTTATTTTGTCTCTACCACAATTTCATATGGCACAAACAAAAGTTACGTGAGCTCCATGCTCACATAAATAAGTGATGAATCATCAATATAATGTACTCTTTAGTTTTAGAAACATCGATATCCCTTGCCTTGAAGAACACTCTTCATGAACTTACTGAACAAACTTTTTAGATATTCTTGGAGCTTTCACATGATTAATGGTGGCATTATCTCTATCACGATCCACAGAAAATACGAATGAGTTAATTTCATAAATTCTTCAAGCATGGCAAGATTAGTAAACAAAACATGTACACGTATTAACGCATACTCAATGGTCGTATGAAGTAAGTTATGTTTCATCTTTCCTAGCGTCGTGCCTACGTACCTTGTAAATTGTAACAATTAATTAAAATATTTATATTATGAATTCAGCAATTATATTTATTCTGTCCGGATAGAGGATCTAGCAGCACCATGATTGAGAAAAAATGGGAGTTTGTTCATTGATGCATTCCAAAATATCAACCCTATGCATTTAGAAGTTTTATTTTAAAGCATTAGCACTTTGATCATGAATTTATGATGTTATCAAATGCAATCATTTTCTATCTCCAGCTACGTTTAACTATATGAATTAACCTCTTGTTTCCTGCAAATTAATATCAAATTGAGACCAAGAAACAATCATATTAAGATAAATACATGTATATGATAAGTTACAAATCTACCTTATACATAAATGACTATGTTTTAATCCACTAAATACTATCTTGCTTTTATACCACTTACGAACCACAATCCCTTACTTCATACTCTCTTGCACAATGATTTAATATTTCATGGAAGTGTCGAGAATTAATGACGAAAGATGCATAAACTGGTAGGAAGAATGCTCATTTCGGCCACCCACAATTCCATTTGATTTCAATTACCAAAAATATGGTGTTAATCATTACTATGTAGCCGAATCTGGTTGTTACCCCAACCTGTGAACGAAAACCAACAGTGAACATAATTAAGAAACGATGTCAACTGGTTAGAAATCTTGATCGCAAACCATCAATTTTGAAGATAAGATTCATTCAAAATGAAATTTTAAATAAACATGACAAACCTGTATGAAACAATTAAATAAAAACCTAAACTTCCATGGTTTTGAAATATAATAACTGTGATATTTTTCCTCTGAAATATGTGTATATATAATACAAAAATAAAAATCCAAAGTTCGTATAGTTTGAAAACAGCTCAAGTCAAAGATATTGTTAAAGATGAGAGCCAACCATAAAAGATTATGAGATTTTCCATGTATATGAATGTCACTGATGAGATAACAATAATGTGAGTGTAACAATAATTTTTTTGGGTCATTCATAGAAGCCTATTTGAATAGAATTGCTTATATTTCGAAATTGGCATTGCCATGGATGAAAAAGAAAAAAAATATCCGGAAGCCCAAAAATTAATGAACGATTAGTTGAGGATGTTCTAATACTCTTCTAATGTGCAAGATTTGGTTGGTCACTAAATGAGCAAAATATTTGTATTACATTAAGCAACATGTGGGTTAGTTTTTGTAAATCATCACATGTTCTGAGTGCAAAATAAAATCTCCAACTATTTTCACACATATTTATGTCTTCCAATTTCAAAAGTAAAGTATAAGACAAGAGAAGAGAAGATATGTACCTCCTTAAGTGAAGAAGTTAGAGAGATGCGACAGGCGAAACTATTGAGAGGGACGAAATGATCATCTACTCGGATCTGGATTGAACGTAGGGGCAAAAATTAACTGGAATCAAAGGCAGTCTCAAAAGAACATCGACGCTCGAAAATATGAGATTCCGGCCGGAAAACTAAACATGCTACATAGAAAGAACAAATAATAGTACAAATCAATTGAAATATGATATGAAGTCTTTTACCTTCAAATCTCAATCCCATCAAGGATTTGAATATCATAACCTCCTAAAAGATAAAGAAAAAGGAGCTTAGATGACACCTGAAGGATCTTTTGAACCAGAAAAGCAGCTGAAGCAAGAAAGCGTAGTCTTGTTCCTCTTCCGTGGCCGTGAACTCCCCTCCTAAATGTTTGTTAAAATCTCATATAAGGTCGAAAGCTCAACTAAACATCAACATAAAACCTATAGTTCTATTCATGGAGCCATGGGTGAATATAAAGCTCAAAACTTGGCCAGAGAAACTAAAGCTTTTTCCCTGAGCTCGTCTTTAGGAACAGTCTTTTGAGCAACTTCTTGAATCTTGATACTAACAAAAAATTGCAATCATAAAATCAATGCACATCATTGCCTCTTCTTCTGCCTGAAAAAAGAAACCCAAAAATCAAAAAGAGCAACTATTATTACTTCAATATCATCACTACTCAGTTCATGGACATAGAGAACAAAAGATAGATCAATATGTTTCAACCTTGTGATGACGGGTGATTATTCTCTGGATTTTCTTCGTAGGAGTGCCTCGAGTGTTTAGAAACGCATGTGTAAGCATATTGATTCTATGTTTTCTTTGTTAAGGTGAAAAGGAAAGGAGAACCGAGTATCTACCATTAGATTGAGTTGGGTTGAAAGAAAGATTTGTGAAAGCTGAGTATTTACTACATGCTGGGGTAAAGAAGGGAGAAGAAACAATTCGGCTTCGTTTGATTAGAAACGTGTTGGCCTCGTGGTATAATTCGATTTGTAGGTTTAAATATCAGTTGGGCCTAAAATATGATGAGGTCTTGTGTGGGTAGAGTTGTAGTGATTTAACCTTGCTGATGTGGCCTTCAAGATTCAGCGATGATATGGCTATATGGCTTAATCTCATTGGCTGATTATTTCTCTAAATATTTTTGCCTACGTAGAGGCCTTAAGAATCTTTAAAATCTTCTTCTTTTATATAAAGGAGATGTTCTCCATCAAATAGTAATTATACCCTTTTAAATTGCTATCCATTTTAAGTAATTTATTATCTAAAGTAATACTCCCTCCATTTCATAAAAATACTATAAGAAACACCTTAGAATACGTCGATTTATTAAAGTTGGTTTACTAACCGAAGTAAATTTTTTTAAAAAGAAGGTATTTAACGTCACATAAATAACCGACTTTAACATGAAGTCATATTTTATGTGTGATATATCATATATGCTTGCAGATGTATCTACGAGGCCCACTAAATACAAAACAAAAACATATATTTCGTTTAGTTTGACAACTTTACCACTATAATTTTTTCTTCAATTATATCAAACTCGAAATCGTATCACGATTTCCTCTATCATGATGCTTCGAGATTCGATTGCTTCCGAGTTCTTCCATTCGAGATTCGATTCCTTCGCGACCTTCTTTCACCCGGTATCTTCTTCATCTATGCTTCTCGTTGCTGTGGAATTTGATTTCCTTGAAATCAATCTCTAACTCGTTTTCATCGCAATCGAGTTTTTCCGTTTGGAGCTCAATCGCTCTTCAACTTCTTCTTCACCTCCGTCACTTTCTTCTACAAGGTATTAAGTCTCTTCGATTATATCTCTTAATTTCTGAAACGATGATTGGTAATTTAGGGTTCATACAGATTTTGAAATTGAGTTTTCCGCATTTACATATTGATGATGTGTATGTTGAGAAATCTAAATAGCTTGACAAGAGTAAGATTTATGTTAGTCATGGTTTTGTAAATTCTGTCTGAAACTTTTGATTTTGAAATTGAGTTTCCTGCATTTACATTCTAGAGTGTTATTTTAACCATATATTTTTGTTTTAGAAAAATTGTTGTTTTATATTTTCAACGCAGAATTTATGACTAATTTTCAGTTTTAACCTTGTTATTTCAATGTATTTATTAGAGAGAAGTTTGTTTTGTAACATCCGAGTTTCATGATCAGTTTCATGATATATGTGGTGTATGCGGAGATGCTTAAGAGAATTGATTTGGCTACCTATATCACAAAGTGCACTTATCTTTTTCGTCACACATCTAGAAAGAACTTCAGAGTTAAGTGTGATTGGGCTGGAACAATTTAAAGATGGATGACCTACTGGGAAGTCATTTCTAATATCGTGTAAGTGAGGACAAAACACGGGGAAAGATCATGTGGTGATTTGCAGGGTTAGTAAACAAATCTTCAAGCCTCCCGGACTAACGCATCGACCGTCGGACAGGAGTGAGCTCACAGGCCGAGAGTGGGTGTGGGGCCCATTGGAAGATGAGGATTTCTCCTGAGGGGATGAGGATTTTCTCTGTATATTATTGAAAGATGAGGATTTCTTTCGAGGGGATGAAGATTTCCCCTGCATACCGATAGTTTGACGGCGGTTGGGGCATTACAAGTGGTATCAGAGAGAACCCTGACGAATGTGTGAGTCACACTGTCGGGGGTAACGATCCTGGTGCGCAACGAGGATGTTGCGATCAGTTAGTGGGGGTCATTGTAACATCCCAGTTTCATGATATATGTGATGCATGCGAAGAGGCTTAAGAGAATTGATTTGGCTACTTATATCACCAAAGTGCACTTATCTTTTCCGTCACACATCCAGAGAGAACTCTAGAGTTAAACGTGTTTGGGCTGAAGCAATTTAAAGATGGATAACCTACTGGGAAGTCATTTCTAGTACCGTGTGAGTGAGGACAAAATACGGAAAAATATCATGTGGTGATTTGCAGGGTTAGTAAACAAGTCTTTCGAATCTCCCGGACTAACGCACCGACCCTCGGACATGAGTGGGTTCATGGGCCGAGAGTGGATGTAGGGCCCATTGGGAGATGAGGATTTTTCCTAAGGGGATGAGGATTTTCCCTAAGGGGATGAGGATTTTCCCTGTATGTTATTGAGAGATGAAAATTTCTCTCGAGGGGATGAGGATTTTCCCTGCATACTGATAGCTTGATGGCGGTCGGAACGTTACATGTTTAATGTATTAATAAGGGGTATAAAAAACTTTAATAGTTTTCTTAATATGTGTGAAAAATGGTAGTATAACACTCTTTAAAAAACAGAGAGAGTAGTAGTTTAAGCTTTACTCGTAGTACAAAGCATTTAATGGAAAAACCTCTAAAAAAAACTTTGAACTAAGTTCTACTTAATGAAATTGATCATCCAACGACAAAAAAATGCTTAGACACCCACAATGAGTTTACCAAATATTTTAATAAATGAGTTTCTCAAATTAACAGTGGAGAAGTTCTACATTTTCTCCATTATTCAAAATACACATTTATTAAAATATTATTATTTTTGTTAGTTAAACTTAGAATCTCATGTGGAAGTACCTACTATTAAATCATCGCAACTAGTAATTTGGTTAAGTTAGATTTGATTTATTTTAGTTAGGATACTATTGAATTTGGGTCGTTGTGGTGGCCATCATTTTCATCTTCCTCTTTTACTTGTCAATTTGATCACTCTCATATGATTTATTAAATGTTACGGACGGTTCACGGGCCTAATTTCAGATCCATATATTATTATTAGGGAAATTAGGCCCTATATTAGTTTTCTTAGGCATAATTAGGTATCTAACACTAGGTAAAATATAATTAGGTATCTAAAATTTTTGCTACCTAAAATTCCAATTTTAGCCTTATCTATTTACCTAGTTTTTTTGTTTTTACTTTACATTAAAAATATATATATATTAAATATAATAATCAAAAGTCAAAACCAACTCCGACTTCGCAGCTCCTTCTCCGACTTCACATCTCCAACACGCCCGCCATATTTTATGATTCTTATGACAATCATGGTTTTAAGGATTTTTTTTTCTTTTTGGACAACATTATACAGAGTTACAAGATAAGTAGTCAACTATGTTGTAGTTCACTACTGAAGATCCTGTAGTTGCAAAATATAGTTCACTACTGAGAGTAATATAGTGGACTACTGAATATCCTCCAGCTGCTAATATAGTTAACTATGTTGTAGTTAACTACTGAAGATCCTGTAGTTGCAAAATATAGTTCACTACTGAGAGTAATATAGTGGACTACTGAATATCCTCCAGCTGCTAATATAGTTAACTGCTGAAAGTAATATAGTTAACTACTGAAAATCTGAATAAAGTCAACGTAAATAGCAACACTTTGAATAAAGTCAACTACTCAATAGCCTGTAGCTGGTAATATAGTTAACTACTGAGACTAATATAGTGGACTACTAATAACTTCAAAAATAAAACAGACAACTACCAAAATATAGTTGACTATTCAATTATAATCATAGTTAACTATAACAGGTCAAAATAATGACGAATAGCTGACTATACTGACCACTGATTCTTTCCCAGAACTTGCGACAGCCTTCTTCTCCACTGTTTTCACCATTGCGAGCCTCGTTCTCTGCAACTTTGTATTGAGTATCGAATCTGGTGGTATCGAATCTGATACACCAAATATTGAGTAATAACTCAATCAAGATCAAGAAAAAATCAACCAAAATTTATTACGCCTATTAAAGACGCGATTGTGGTAAATCGTCTTTCCTTCTACAGATTTTACCACTTTCCTTCTACAGATTTTTAAGGGCAAAAACGTCCCATTTTTGAATCTCGTTGCTATATACCTCATTTTAATTTGGATCACGTTATTCACCTAATTAAATCACCCTAGACTAATATATAGCTAATTAACCCTTATTATTATATCTTATAACAATGCATCAGAGCTGCATTACCTAATAAATTAGAATAAATTAAAATAAGATCCGCGTTAATACACTGATAAACACATTAAAAAATATTAATATCATAATTTAACTTTTAATTAGTAATCCGTTTAATTATAAAAATATTTTGAAAAATTTAAATATGGATCTCAAACTATTAAAGTTTAATTTATATCTAAATTCTCATGTCCTAATTCATATTATTCATGCCAAAAATTATATATATAAGAATTCAAATCATATTCTTAATAACAAAAACAAATATTCTTACACATTTTGAATTTATATTAACTATATGATGAAATTTTGTAACAATTAAAATATTATATAGTTAAATTATCAAACAATAAATTTATGTGAATAATCTCATAAAAACTTATTAAAATATTTTATATTATTTTATCAAACATTATTTATAAATTTATGATTGAAAATTGTCATTGATGTCATCGGTTTATTTTTCATAGAGTGAAATCTTATACTTTTAAATCTTTACAGTAAATATATTATTATATTTTATAACATGTATAAATTTTTTTTATATAATTTCTTTTTTAACATTGAAAAGTATAGGTAGAAGATTTATATTTTTTTTTGTAATATTCTATAACTATGTTTACAAAGTAAATATGTTTATAGATTTTTTTCTTTGGTATCTTTGTACATATAAATTTTAACATTGAGATTTCTATTTTTTTTTTAACTTTTTTTTTCAATTTATAAAATTCTTTTATTTTGTTTCTTAATTAAAATTTCTATTTCCTCTCTACTTTTTTTATTGTTTACAGCCTCTTTATTTTCTTTCCTAATTTATTTTTATAATTTTTTTAAAATATTTTAATTATTTTTTCCTAAATAATTGAGATTATTATAAATTTTCTTTTTTACTATTTGGTTAGTTGTTTTGACAATTATTTTATTTATTTTTCATTTTTAGTTTTATTTTTTCTTAATTAATTTCAAGTTTTAACACATCTCTTCATCTGATCAATATTGGACACATATTATAATCTGGTGAATTATAATTTTGTTTAAGTTTTTATTTCTTAATTGGACACAAGTTTTAACACATAATTTCAAGTTTTTATTCTCAATACTTTTTTTTAGGGTTTACACTTTCTCTATTTTATTTCTTAATTGAATTTGATAATTAGTTTAAACTATTATATATTTTTTTTTAATCTAGGTAGTGTGGACTATTAAAATTTGTTTTTTCTCATAATTATTTTGAAAAATAAGAAATTTTTTTTTTACTACTTGTTAGTTACTTTACAATTATTTTGTTCGTTTTCTATTTTTAGTTTTACTTTTCTTAATTAAATTTAATTTTTAACACATGTCATCCGATCAATAATAGACACGTGTTGCGAACCCAAGAATTATAATTTTGCCTACGTATCGCATTCTCATCATGCGCATCCTCCTTTATATAATAAGATTTCATCCTTTTTTTTTGTAAAGATTTGATCCTTTTTCTTATGGAAAATTGGGTTGAATAACCTAAAAAAAATTATAATTCAAAATCTAACCAATTAACCTAATTTTAGTGGATATAATTATGCCACGTGGGTTAATTTTGTTTAGTTTCCTAATTATTAAAAAAAATTGGTTATTGAGCAAATTAGCCATTTTCTTAATTGGTAACAAAAATGTATTATAATGTATAAAAATAGAAACAATATGCATGACTGAAGAACCAATCTAAGAAAAAAGAAGATTAAAAACCACACAAAAATAAATACTGTAATGAATCGTGTAAAAATCTGTAAATTAATTATAACTAATTCAATAAAATAATAAGAGACTAATTATCTACAATAAATACAACAAAAACAATCCAACGGTCGACACGAATAGACTAGTCAAAACCGATCTAGAGCCGTCGATTCTACATGCAGCATTTCCGGAATCGCCAGTGTCTCGCTGCTGAGTTGATGGTGGTGGAGATCTAGAGCCGTTGAAGTTAGGATTCGCACCGTATAAATATTGGACTCCTTCCACGTCATCGCTCGTCAAATCAACCTTACGCCTCCCCGTCGTGATGGTTGGATACATGATCGAGTCTTGAACAGAGGAATGACCTAACCCTAGAAGATGACCGATCTCATGAACAGCTACTGATTCTAGATCAACAGCCGACGTCACCGAGAGAAAACCGTCGCCTCCGCTGTCGGAGACGATCCAGTTCTCGTCTCTATCAAGGTGGAAGTGTCCGTTTGGCGGCGAAAACGCGTGAGCCAGTGTCCCCATTACGCCGTCGAACGGTTCTCCATCACCGTGATCGCCGGAGTAGAATCCTACGCTGATGTCAGAGGTCAAGAACGACTCCACGCGCGTGAATGTTAGCGGAGTCACCTCTGCCCAACGAGCGAAGGCGCGTGAGAACACGGTCTTGACCTCCTCGGTCAACGCGTTTCGCGGGTCGAACGCGTAGGTTAGATCACGGTTATGGTCCGGCCAACGCGGCTCACCCGGGAAGAAAGAGTAGCGTTTGACGGAGTGGAAATTTGGGCCCCGTCCGGCGAAGGAGACTTCATATGTCCTTCTTCTTCCATCACCATGCATAGTTGAGGTGCCGTTGACTACGTCGGGGACGCCGCAACGTGGGATCACGACGTGTTTGAGAGTGAGCTCGTCGAGTTCTCCGGTGATTTTTAGCCGGAAGTTTCTCTGGTACATCATAACGGCGTTCTTGAGGATATCGTCGAAGTCGTCGGTAAAGTTTCGGGGGAGAGTCTCTGGGATGTAGCCAAAACGTTGAAAGTATTGTTTGATCTTGTAGAGACCACTGACTTTCATGCCGGCGTGACAACCAGTGAAATTCAAGAATGAGTTCCAGACGTTTTCGGTGGCGTTACGACGGAGCTCCGGCGGGATGGCTGAGGAGTTTGAATAAAATCCGGCGGAGATTGGAGAAGGAACGAAGAATAGCAAGAAAACCCCGAACACGAAAAACCTCATCATCATGGTAATGTTGGGATTTAGATTAGAGAGAGGTCATATATAGATAACCTAAAACATCTAGAAATTGTTGAAGCTGATGATTTGTAATAAATTTTGAAAATAAGAGAGGTTTTTTGCGACTTTGCTTTGGAGAAAGCTGAGGTCAGATTTGAGTTAGCGTCGTTAGGCATCGTTTGCGTTTGACAAATTTTCTTTCTTGGAAATTAATGGTTGAATTATTCAAATGGAAACTTCCTCGGTCCTCGGCACATTCAAAGGTTTTTCATGAAGAAAAGACTTGAAGAATAGTTGTTAAAAAAAAAAAAAAAAGACTTAAAGAATAATTGGCAAAAATAACCAAAAAAAATTATAATCTAAAAACTAACCAAAACCCCCACATTGTCATGATTTTGCCACGTACCCTTTTTTTACTGAGTTTTTATTTTTATTTTTGGTTATACACCAAAATGACCCATAATTAAATGGTGTCTTTTTTCTGAATCGATGATGATATTTGTTATTGGTCCATAAATTAAGTTCCGGTTTAGTGTAGGTTCACTAGAAATTGTGATTGATTGATGGTAGAGCACTGGTTAATAATTCGAAAGTTGAAAGAAAAAAAGGTTAAAGTTTGAATTCTATTTTTCTGAGATTTTTGTTATTGGTTAAAAAAAATCGATGTACAATCTCCGCCACGTGAAATGTCATGACTTAGTTACAATGTTTTTAAACCCGACCGGGATAACGAACCAGAATGCTAGCCGGATCACCGGATCATCCGGTTGAACCTAGTCAATTGCGGTTCAACTACGAGTCATGAATTTTAGTAAATCTATATATATCTATATAGTTTTATAAATATATAAATAAATAAAAATATATATCAAGTAAGAATATTGATCAAAATAAATATTTACTGTATATTTTAATTAGTTTTTGTTTTTAAACTTTTAAATCTTTCTCATAGAAAAGTTATCATAAAATTTGTTAATTTATATTGATGATAAATTATAATAATTAAGCAAACGATTAAAGAAATGATGAAGAAAAAAAGAGAAATACTTAAAAATAAAGAAAAAATAAAGAAAACAAATCAATTGTTAATTAAAAATATTAATAATACGTAATAAAACCACACAAAAAATTAAAAATTCTAGCCTTTTATCTTAATAAACTTTTTAACTTTGGTTGGTTCCTCTTCTCCTTCCATTGCCCCTTAAATTCTCTGCACTATTTCATTTGTTAAATTTAACATTATGTTGATGTAAAAAAATGTATCCATGAGTACACTCCTAAATTCTTTTATTTTTACTAAAAACCGAAAACTGTCCGGATCGGATTTTTGCTAGTTCGCCGGGTTTTGGCAGATTTTTCTAGGTTTTAACAGTTCAATAGAATCCTGGTTTTAAATGAAACCCAGACCGAAATTTTGCCGGGTCGCGGTTTCAAACCGGCCTACCTGATGCCTGGTTTGGGTCTGAAAACATTGCTTAGTTATCTATTCTTTTTTCCCTAATGGATATTATTAACATATCAAGCTCTATTATGCATAAATATAGATTATATATTAATTAATGTATATATCAAATTCCATTATGACTAAATATAAATTATATATTAACATTATTTTTATTTGATATTATTTAAGGTTAATACAAAATATTAAATTAATGGTGTTTTATTTTACAAAATAATATATTATTAAAAACAATTTTTTTAAACTTTAAAATTGTATTTGAAAATATTTCATATTATTTTTAATTGATTTTAATACAAGATATAAAATTAATATTGATTTATAATAATTAATAAAAATTGGGATTTTAAAAATTAAAAATTATATTTTAAAATGTAATATGATATGTTTTAAAAAAAATAATGGAAGTTTAATGTAAAGATGTTAAATTAAATGATAATAAAAAAATATTAATATTTTATTGATGAGATACTCAATGGGTATCTGAAATGAAAATGATATTAAGTAGTGAATCTCTTAAATTAAATTATAGTAAAAATATTAATATTATATTGGTAAAATATCCTAAGGGTTATTATCTCAACGCCGAATAAGATATTTTTAGTTTGGTTATTATGATCAACCAAAATAAAAATTCAATGAATTTTTGTATATATTAAGCGTTTTTATAGTGTGCAAAATAGTATGATAGAATTTGGATAGCATTCTCGATAAAATCTTAACTAGGATAGCAGACCAGCAAGTTAAGTTTTTTATATGTTCTTTCATGTATGATCCATCAAACTTCATATGTTATTTCATTAATGTTTTAAAATGTTCTTCCAGTTGGTTTTTCAACTAACAAAGATCAAACATTTGAAACAACATAAGTTATGCTGACACTTCCCTTGCCTATATATTAGGAATAGTTAGGAAATTTCATTGGGATTTATTAAAATCAAACCCGTAGATGTGGTGAGATTCAGACCCATACTTACTCGTGCGTACGCTTTAGAGTAAAACTTTTTGATAACAAAGATTCTGTTTAGCTTCTACCAAAAGCCGCGTTGTTTTCCAAAGTGTAAACTCGTTATGTATTTATATATGAAGTAATTAAAGTCATTTTATTTTCAAAAACATGAAGAAAGAATATACTTTTGAAAAAAGAAAAAGACGAAAAGAACAAAGTTGCCCCACATAGTTAACAATGCATATATAGTTGACCGAGTAAACGAAAAACATGCCAAAAGTCAAAAGAAGACGACCACAATTAATCGGATCCACACAAACTAAATCTTTTATAATAACTTCAAGTCTTGAAGTCTTCAAGTCTTCTTCTCCTCAAATTATATATAGATGCGTGAAATATAAACACAGTGAACTATGAATACCAAGATGTCGTTGGATAGTATCTCTCCCATCATTTTCTTTTTTCTTCTCATATTTTTGCTTTTAACAAATGGAACAACCCTTGCAGCCCAAACTGAACACCGCAAACTCAGTGAGCCTTTTACTTATATACTCGCTAACGGATTTATGATTTTCCTTTACTATATATATCAATAGATAGCTTAGAGAGAAACTATCACTGAATCATTAAAGGTTTCATGCATTATATGTCATGTGTATTGTGATGATGGCGCAGAAGAGATCGTGATAATGAGGAGGAACTTGAAAGGCATTGGAGAAACAGGCTCCAACATTAAAGTTGGAGGAAGCAGGACGGAACATGCCGCGCAGAAAACAGATCAAAAGAAGGCTAAAATCGGAATTGTTCAAGGCCAAAAAAGAGCGTGCCTCTACTACAACAGATGTAAACGTGGCGGGTGAAATCTCGGCTCTACAACTTCCTGCTCCCCATCCCAAGCCCAATCTCTTCCAACAATACTCATTCCTAAGGCACATGCATGTCTCAGATTGTTTTTTTTTAAAGTTTTTTTATATTGTCTCGGATATTTTTGTCTGTGCTTATGCAATTATAAATGTTACATATATTTACATGTTGTACGTCGAAGTTAGTTTGTCATTTGTATGGTCCTTCACTCAAATTTTAAATTTAAATAAAATCTTCATTTGGATACTCGATCGTCTTATTATCTTACTCCGTATTACATTCTTCAAAATCTTCCATCACATCCCTTCTATTTTCATCCTATCCTTTGTAAACCTTTGATATTAATTTTTTCATACCCATAAAAAGTACTTGATACTACACTGCGAAGTGGCCAGGTTTTCTTACACTTAACATAGATAGAAACCTTTTCTCTTATTTTCTTTATGTTTCTGATTTCTCCTAAAATTTGTATAGTCGTTACAACACCAAACGAAAAATACATCAACAAAACATAGCCACATGCTATCTCGAAACTGAAAACCAGAAAAGACAAACTCAAGCCTCCACTTGCTTCTCGAACCACTTTGAGAACTTTGCTTTTATCTTCGCTTCTGGTTCCCAAGTCTCCTTCTCGATACTGTCATAGTCCCACACGACTCTCTCCAATGGTATCCTCTTCCGACGTAGAACCTTGACTCTCCTCTCTAGAATCCTCATAGGTCTCGCCTCTAACGTCATGTTGGACTGAAGACCTCCGGAATCCTAGCCAACACCTCCTCAGACTCATGTAGACACTTTCGCAACATCAAAACATGGAAAACCTTATGAAAAACCTTCATACTCTGAGATAACTCCAACCGATAAGCTACTGGTCCAACCCGTTTCATAACTTTGAACGGATCCATAAACCTTAGAAAATTCTACCCCAATAACAAAGAATGCGTCCCTCTCGAGGTTTGGTGACATATGATAAAATAATGCAATGCAACCAGTGCCGTGCGTAGGTTCGTAGGGGCTCTAGGCGAAATAAAAAATAGGGACCCTTATAATAATAATAAAAAATAAAAAATATTTTAAAAACGATAATTTAAAAAGCCTAAGACATAATTTTTCTTCCTTCTTTTTCAATAAAATCTTTCACCAAACTCTCATAATCTATGTTCTTAACTAATTCTCTCTCCATAGATATGATAGCTAGACCATTTAGTCTTTCTTGTGACATAGTTGATCGTAAATAAGACTTGATCAACTTTAACTTTGAAAAGCTTCTTTCAGCAGAGGCAACTGAAACTGGAATCGTTAGCAATATTCGGTAAGCAATCCATGAGTTTGGATAACAATTTTCCATTCCTCTCAAAAAATTCAACACTTCGAGAGGTCTCTTGCAGTCTTTTGGCAAAACTTCTTTTAGAACCGTTAGTTCAAAATACAAATCAGCCCCAATCACATCTGAATGATTTCCATGTCTTAATGAGACTTCAAGATTGGTACAAGATTCCTTCAAACTATCTTCACTTGATGACTTCATTTTCTCCAAATCAAAAAGGAAACCAAACGTTTGTTCATACTTCTGAAACTGCTCAAACCTTGTCTTAAGAGAATAAAGAGCTTGATCCATAACTTGAAGGAAATAAGTTATTCTAAATCTCTCTTCTGGAGATAAATTCGCTGTTTCTTGAACACTCTCTGATTTCTCGTAAAAAAACCTATTTTTTCTTACGACATGTCTTTTCTTTTCGGAAAATTTGGCTTCAATCTCCATAGATTTTGCTATTTCTTCAACTTCTGATTTTGCACTTTCAAAACCTGTATCTCTATAACTCTGTAAAAAAGAAACAAGTCCTTTCAACTGAGAAACAACAAGTTTAATATTCATGTCTTCTGACTGTAAACTTTTGCTTACGGTGTTAACAGCAAACAGAAGTTTGTACCATATCACCATAGACAACAAAAACTCATAATTTCCAATTCCATGTGTTTCACTTGTCGCAAGACACTCTGCTTCACTTTGTGCTTTTGGATCATCAGTAGTTTCTGCTATATAAATTAAAGCATCTCTTATTTTTGGAGCTTGAAATCTTATTACCTTGACGCATTCAACATGACTCTCCCACCGAGTTTGCGATAAAGATTTAACAGTTAAACCTCCCACCATATCTTCCAATATCTTCCACCGCTTTGTTGAAGATCCAAACAAACAATAAATACGTTGGATTATCCCAAAAAATGAAATCGCTTTTTCAGAAGTGGTTGCCATATCACAAAGTGCAAGATTAAGACTGTGACAACCACACGGTGTATAAAATGCACGTGGATTAATATCAAGGAATCTCTTTTGCACTCCTTTATGTTTTCCCTTCATATTGGATCCATTATCATATCCTTGTCCCCTCACATCATCAAAATTTAAATCCAGAGCAACCAACACATTTTGGATCTCACAAAAAAGCCCTTCTCCAGAGGTTTCATTAACTATCAAGAATGTGAGAAAGAACTCTTCTATCTTAGTTGATGTTGTTGAAACATCAACACATCGAAGGATAAGAGTCATCTGTTCATGATGACTAATATCTGGAGTACAATCAACAATGATAAAAAAATACTTCGCACTTCGGATCTTTTTCATGATCATACCCTTCATCTCATCAGCTATCCTTGCTATTAGCTCATTCTGAATTCTATTACTGAGATAATGATAACGAGATTCGCCATCTTCAAACCGTCTAACATGTTCTCTCATTACTGGATCCCACTCAGCCATCATATCAATAAAACTTAAAAAGTTTCCATTACCATCTGCTTTTAGCTTTTCGTTACTTCCACGAAATGCTAAATTTTGTTTAGCAAGAGTTGTTACCAACGAAAAAATTCTCAGCATCACATCTTTCCAGTGGTTTCTCTCTTTCATGAGTTCTTGTTGCACATGCTTATCAATCGTCTGGTTTTTTTCCAGCCTCAATTCAAGTTCCATCCATTGACTCATGCATTTAATATGCTCATGACTAACCTCGTGGCGATGAAGTCTGTCCAAAATATTCTTCCAATCACAAATTTCCTTCGTCACCAATTGAATAGTAGTTTTATCTTGGGTGAACAATTTACAACAAAAACAAAAGACCGTATCTAATGTCTTTGAATAAACTAGCCAACGTCTGTCTTGTTTCTCTTTGTTACTCAAAACTCTTATATAGTATGAATGAGAAAAACACCGACCACTAGTTTTATCTTTTGGAAAAATAAAATCAATTGGTGGTAGGACCTTTTTCAACCATAACAATTCTTAATCCAGAATCGACTTTTCCCCAATTTCCAGGATCATAAATGTCTAAAAATTCATGATGCTCTTTAGATTCTGCACTTTTCTCATCTATGTTAACATTCTCATCTTCTTCTATGTTAACATTCTCATTCTCTGTCTGATCATCAACCTCATTGTTAATTCCAACAGATGTAGATGCAGATGCAGTAGGATGTTTTATAACAAATTTGTCCATAGAACCTGCTATAGTTCTCAAATATGCATCATCATTATCTTTCTTCTGTCTTTTTTTTGCTCCAGACAAATACAATCTTGCAGACATATTTTTGAATCTAATAAATTGAAATAATACAATATATCAAATAACTACTATCAAAACAATCAAACACATCTATTATATAATTATATTATATTTAGCAATTGACACACCACTATCTAAACAATCAAACGTATTTGTTATATTATATTTAGCAATTGGCAGACATGTGTTCCTCAAAGTCAAACTCAAAAAATAAACAATAATAAAAATACGAAAGAATAATTGAAAAATCAAAAAGGAAAGTGAATTGGTTACGTGTGAAGGAGAAGAAGAAGAGAAAAGCCAGAGCCGTCGTCGTGGTGGAGGAGGAAGAAGACAGGAGGAAATTGATGAAGATTTAATTGAAAACTAATTGAGATTTAGAAGGGTTATTTACTTATTTATAAACTAACAAAACTTCCTTTTAATTCGCGATTTCCTATTAGATTTAGGATCGAGATTTCCTTTTTGGTTTGGACTTTGGAGGAAAAAAAAAAAGACACAAAAGAATCGAACCTGGGTAGTCTAACCGAGTTTTAACTTCTGAAACCACTGAACTATATCAAATTTTTAGAAATATGGGGCCCCAAAATATTTATATATTTTCGGGGCCCTAGGCAGATGCCTATTTTTTAACCCATGAGGCACGGGCCTGAATGCAACCCACTTGATTGAGTAAACGGAGTTAATTAAAACGTGGTGGGCGGATACCAATAAACCTAAAACCCGTAAGTGACAAATTAAGTCTCACATAGCTTCAACTCTTATCTTTACCTCCTTTTTGGCATAGTCTCAATGCATCTTGTGATATTCGGCCAAGAAAAAACAAAAACTATGAGAGATTAAGAGAAAAAGTCTATTGAAGCGAATACTTTTTGTCTAGTACCAAAATATACTCACTACAAGAAAACAGCCACTATTTCGACGGAAATTCCGACGGCCAAGATTTCCGTCGGAATTTTCCGACGGTTTACCGACGCAATTGGGACCAACATTAATCCGTCGGAAATCCGTCGCAAAATTCCGACGGAATACCGACGGTTTTATCTACCGTCAGTATTCCGTCGGAAATCCGTCGTTTTGTACCGGCGGATTTCCGACGGAAATAAACTGTCGTAATATTCTGACGACTTTCCGACGGACTCTCGACGGAAATCCGATTTTTCCGATGTCGGCAAATTTGAGTGGTTACTATTTCGTTAACGGTGGCCGATGGGATTGGTGGGGTGTTATATCGGAGTTTTGTGACGGATTTCCGACGGAATTCCGACGGAAATCCGTTTGATATAAGTTCATTCATTTCTTCGTTCATTCATAACACAATTTTACAAATCAAAAAAATTTGTTAGCGATGAGTTCATATTTTCGGTCTTGGATGGACGAGCCAATGATGGATATGAGCTCGAACTTATTAACATCCGCTTACGCTGCAGGTATATACGAGTTCATGAATTTACCCAGAAACCAAGATGCAGCCAAAAAAGGTCAGGATATCAAATGTCCATGTTCTAATTGCTGTAATAGAATTAGTGTTGCGGTTCATACTGTTTGGAATCACTTATATAGATATGGATTTAGGCCGGGATATAAGGTTTGGTTTTTACATGGAGAAAGCAATTACGAATATGGTAGTACTAGTAGTAATGCACCTTATTTTCCGGATAGCGTAGAAGAACGTACAACGGAAGTAGATGTTGGGGTAAGTACGGTTGCGATGGTTAACGACGCGTTTAGAGAGAATTTGCAGTCGGGTGGTTATGAGGGTGATAGGGTTGAAGAACCTAATTTAGAAGCTCGAAGGTTTTTTGATATGTTAGACGCATCAAAGCAACCACTGTACAGCGGTTGTAGGGAAGGGCATTCACCGTTATCTTCTGCTAGTAGGATGATGAACGTGAAGACCGATTACAATTTGTCCGAAGAATGTGTTGATGCATTCGCCGAGTTTGTGAAAGATGTTTTGCCAGAGGATAATCTTTCTCCAGCATCATACTACGAGGTCCAGAAACTTGTTGCCGGTCTTGGTTTGCCCTACCAGATAATAGATGTGTGCATCGACAACTGCATGCTATACTGGAGAGAAGATGAGAACAGAAACAAATGTAAATTTTGCCGTAAACCACGGTTCCAAGACACAAGTGGCAGAGTGAAGATTCCTTTCAAACGGATGTGGTATTTACCATTAACAGAAAGGTTGAAGAGGCTGTATCAATCAGAACGCACTGCTAAGGCTATGAGATGGCATGCAGAACATAATCAAGATGGAGATATTACGCATCCTTCTGACGCAGAAGCGTGGAAACACTTTCAATCGGTATATCCAGATTTCGCATACGAACGCCGAAATGTATACCTCGGCTTATCCACTGATGGTTTCAACCCATTTGGAAAGCATGGAAGAAAATATTCATTGTGGCTGGTCATCGTAACACCTTACAATTTGCCTCCTTCTATGTGCATGCGGCGAGAGTTCCTGTTTCTCTCAGTTCTAGTTCCTGGGCCAGATCATCCAAGACGATCACTCGATATATTCCTCCAACCATTGATCTATGAGTTGCAGATGTTGTAGGAGCATGGTATTGAGGCATTTGATGTTTCAATCCAGCACAATTTCAACATGCGTGCAGTTCTTATGTGGACCATAAGCGATTTTCCGGCGTACGGTATGTTATCTGGATGGACAATGCATGGAAGATTGGCATGTCCTTATTGCCAAGACAATACTTCAGCATTCCAATTGCAGAACGGAAGGAAGACTTCATGGTTTGATTGCCATAGATGTTTTTTGCCGGCAAATCATCCATATTGTCGGTCTAGAAGACATTTCAGAAAGAATTTTCCAGTGTTTAATGGTCCACCTCCGGAGATAGATGGTCGCAGCATATTGGAACAGTTACGAGATTTTGGTGCAGAGCGAACTCCTGAATGTGGGGGTAATGGCCATCACCCCGTCGACGGCTGTGGGGAATATCACAATTGGCATAAGAAAAGTATTTTCTGGGATTTGCCTTATTGGAAAGATCATCTACTGCGGCATAATCTAGATGTCATGCATGTTGAAAAGAATTTCTTTGACAACATCATGAACACCATTTTAAATGTACCAGGAAAGACAAAAGATAACTGGAAATCTAGATTAGACTTGCCATTGATTTGTTCAAGGGCATCTCTTCATGTTTTGCCTAATGGTAGATTGCCGATGCCTGCGTACCGGTTAGACGCGGGTAAGAAGGAAGTTTTCTTTGAATGGATTAAAAAATTTGTTAAATTTCCTGACGGCTACGCATCTAATCTGCGTAATTGCGTGGATTCGACGGAAGGGAAGTTTATTGGAATGAAGAGTCATGATTGTCATGTTGTGATGCAGCGTCTTCTTCCATTTGCATTTTCTAATCTTCTTCCACAAGACATCCATCAAGCAATTGGAGGTATATTTCATAATTTTCTTTAGTTTATTACTAATATAATTTTACTATATATGTACTAACTTGTTTACTTTTCGTTTGTAGGAGTTGGGGCTTTCTTTCGAGATTTATGTTCACGGACACTAACAGCGGACGGGATCCGGTCTTTAGAGGCCAACATCCCGGTGCTCCTTTGTAATCTTGAGAAGATATTTCCACCGTCTTTTTTTGATGTTATGGAACATCTTCCTATTCACCTCCCACAAGAAGCAGCATTAAGAGGCCCTGTTCAATACCGATGGATGTACCCGTTCGAGCGTTACATGTTCCACCTGAAGAAAAAGGTTAAAAATTTGAGCAAAGTTGAGGGATCTATTGTTGCACAAAGTCTAAACGAAGAAGTATCACACTTTGCCGAATATTACTTTCCTTCGGATGTTCGGACTAAAGGTAGACGGCCGGCGCGACATGATGATAGAGGTGAGAAAGCAGTGTATCCCGTGGTTGTACCTGAGTTGTTTGCCCAAGTTGGCCGCGTAAGTGGAAAAGGGAAGAAACGCATACTATCACCACAAGAGGTCACACATTTGCATACATATATCCTCAGAAATTGTGACGAACTTGGAGAGTATGAAAGGTACACCATTTCTCATACTAAATTTGTGCAATTATTTGTCTTCATCTAATAACAATTGTTATGTTACAGGATGTACATGTCCCTAGCACAAACTTACTATGCTGATAAGACAGATTCCGAACTTGCTGTCTTAAAAGATGAAGAATTCCCGGAGTGGTTGAAATTTTTTGTACGTTAAATATAACTCCTCACTCTTATTTTATAAGGTTTTCACGTTCATATGTTATTGATTGCTTACTTATATTGTTTTTAGGTTTCCGAAGGTTTAGCAAGTGGTCAAACCCTCCCGACATGGTTAGTGGAGTTTTCTCATGGTTTACGCAGCACCGCGACTTCATATCCGAGATTTTGCACTAGGGGATATTCGTTCAGAATTCGTGACGAAGGACGTCAAAGACCAACTTTGGACAATGGTATTTCGGCGCAATCAGGTGATACCATGTACTATGGCCATTTAAAAGAAATCTTGGAAATCCACTATCCAGGAATGTTGGACTTGAGGTGCATTGTGTTTATGTGCGATTGGTATGATCCATCCAATGGTAGTGGGGTTCGAATTGACCCTCTTGGTGTTATTTCGATAAATTCAAGCCGGAAATTACATCATTACGATCCATTTATCCTTGCATCTCAAGCAGACCAGGTATCAATATATTGATAGGTTTTTCGTTATATTTATACGTTAGGTTTTGTTATTCTTGTATATTAACAACATCCACCGTTAATGAATAGGTTTGCTACATTCCATATCCTCGAGTTGGGCGGAGGACAGATCCTTGGATGACAGTAACTCCAATTAATCCGCGAGGAAAAATATATGGAGTTCCGGAACATGATGCTTTACAATTATCGCGAACCAACCAAATGTCACATGTTGAGGAGACGGATAACATTGACCTTGTCACTGATGTCACACATATCGGCGATGATCTAGTGCATTCGGATGAAGATGAACTACGTGAAGAATTTGACGACGATTCAGACTCCATCCCTAGTGAAGGTTCATCAGAAGATTCAGATTAATAATTTATGAATAAATGTTTGTTTACCAATGTTGTACTATAACACCTATGCGTTCCCTCTAATATAATGTATTTTATGGTAATATCCGCCAGAATCATTTATTAAATTTGCCGCCGGATTTCTGCGGGATAAAAGCTGTCCTAATTTTCGGACGACATAACGACGAAATTAGTTCCGTCGGAATTCCGATGTCGGCAAAGTTTGAGTGGTTACCATTGCGTTATCTGCGGCCGATGGGACTGGCGAGGTATTATGTCGGAGGTTTCTGACGGATTTCCGACGGTTTTCCGTTCTATATAAGGTTCCTCATACGTTCATTCCTGTCAACAACACAAATAATGTCTTCTAACTCTCCTAATGAAGACTCAAAAATCGTGGCAAACCACTTTCTACTTCCAAAATACTCGTGGGAAACCGAAACCCAATGCGACACACACACTGAAGAGATACCCACTTACTCGTGGGAATTTGATACGTTCTCACCAATCTCAATCGAAGATTCTTCATCAACAATAGTGCCGGACAGCCAGTGCTTGCCAACCATCCAACGCATTCCAAACGTCTCGTGGGAAACGCAATCTCAGTGCGACAAATATCCAGACAAGAAGAGTGTTCTCGGAGACGTACAACCATCTCACTTGATTGAAACGTCAGATACTTACGGTGGAAGTACTTCAAATGAATGTAAGGATCACTACTATGATTATGAATTGCCCAAAGACCAGAAAGTCCGAACTTAAATATAAATGTTGATGCAATCAAAAGAGATGTTTGCGGCGGATATTTAGAAGGTACACCGAAGAATAAAAAGGATCAGTACAATTGTAACGCCCGTGATAAAAAAAAATAGGATTTTTGGTAGGGTGTCGATCGACGCAACAGGTGTGTCGATCGACACGGGTGTTTGTTCGCGTGTTGGATTCGACCAGTGAGGTCTGTGTCGATCGACACGGTTTCGATGAGAATTGGGAGTTGGTTTTGGTGGGTGTCGATCGACATGTGTGTGTGCGTCGATCGACACGGGTTGTTATCTCCTCGAGAAATCGAACAGTTGTGACTGTGTCGATCGACAAGGTTGGATGTGTCGATCGACAGGGGTCAAAAATCAGAATTTAGGGTTTTGATTTCTGGTTCGGTTTGAGTTGGCCGGTTTGCGGGAACCTAGGGTTCCGTATAAAAAGGATTGGGATGCGTCTCAGTTCCTTTTTGGCCGTTTTTGGGATCAGAGAAAGGGTTTTAGAGAGTTGGAGAGAGAGAGAAGAGGATTGAGTGTTCTTCGAGGTTTTCTTGTGGAATTCTCTTGTGTTCTCAATCCTAAACCTTGTTCTTGCTGGGATTTCGTGGGAGAGGGTCTGGAACGGAGTGGAGATCGATTTCTGGGCGAAATCTGAGGCTGAACTTTAGGGTTCTTCGCGTTCTTCGTTCATTCCTTTTCAGAAATCAGGTGAGTGCGTGACCATAGGTTCTCGGATGTAGGAATGGATGGAATACGTTGATTTCTATGTGTTTTGGTATGGAATTGCTGTGGATTTGTGCTGGAAAGCGATCTGTAGGCCTGAGATTCGTTCCATGAGAGGATAGGTTCGATCTTAGGGTTCTGCAGGTCCGTGTCGATCGACAGGGCTGTTGTCTGTCGATCGACAGAGGGACAGAATGGTCTGTCGATCGACACCTAGAGGTTGTGTCGATCGACAGAGATGCTGCTGTCCTGTTTGTGCTGTTGATTGTCTATGCATTGTTGAGTGATAATCCTGGTATTTGGTGCATTCTTTCATTTGAGTAAGTGGCCTGTAGTTGGGATGACCGTCTCACTGGGTATTTATGATAATACTCACGCATCTCGTTTTGCCATGTGATGCAGGTAAAGATAAAGTGTGACCGTGGAATCAAGGCCGGGAAGAGAGGATGATCCTAGGGTCTCGATTGATTGGAATTGTTAGGGTGTTAGCGATTCTGGATTATGGAATTAGTAGACGTTTAGGTTGTCGGTTATTGTTGACTTGAATATTGGTTAATTGGTGTAAACGGTTTATTGGAAATTGATTGGTTGATTTATTATGATTTTTCGCTGGTTGTTGTGTGAATTGATTAGGATTTGAGGATCAATGTTTATGGGAACACTGATTCGAATCTCAACGTATAAAAAAAAAAAAAAAAAAGGGGTCGGGTTGTTTCAATTTGGTATCAGAGCCCTTAGGGTTCTAGGGCGGGAGAACTTAGTAACTGCATGTATTGCTGATTGTGTAGAATAGTGTTAATTGATTATGTGAGTTAGTCAGTTAATTGTTGCTTGGGTTTGGAGTCCTGGATCATCTTCTCCAAGCCTTAAATTTGATTCCACGGTAAGTGTTTTGTTTTATGATTTCCGTTTCTAATGCTTAGCCTTCTGTGATTAGTCAGTGAGAGATGGCTAGAGGCAGAGGTCGTGGTGCCCGTGGGGCTAGAGGGCGTGGTCGCGGCCGTGGTCGGGGACCGGCGGTTGATCCTGTTGAGTCGAGTGGGACTCAGGAAGCCACGCCGGAGGAGGTTGCAGAGTCGCAGATACCTCCAGAGCCAGTGGGTGGTACTGAGTTAGCCAGTGTGGCGCAGGGCCCAGGTGGGGGTCCTGGCGGGGGCGATGCTCAGGGTCGGTTGGACCGGTTGGAAGCGATGATGCTTCAGGTTCTTGAGCGGTTGCCAGGTGGGGCACCGGCTCAGGGGTATGCTCCGGGTGTACAGCCAGGGGTGGCTGGTGTTGAGCCGTTAGCGGCGGGTGTTCAGCCAGCAGTGGCCCGGGGGCAGCCAGGTGTGGCGGCTGCAGAGGAGGCTCCTTCCTACCTGAGGATTTTGGAGCAGATGCACCGGATTACTACTAGGTATTTCTCGGGCGGTGCTAAGCCTGAGGAGGCTGCGGCGTGGAGGAGTCGTTTGGAGCGTAATTTCCAGGCGCTGAGGTGTCCCGAGGGATACAGAGTGGACCTTGCGGTTCACTATTTAGAGGGTGATGCACATCTGTGGTGGAGAGGTGTGACGAGCAGGAGGCCGCAGGCGGGTATGACCTGGGCGGATTTCTTGGCGGAGTTTGATGCCATGTATTTTCCACAGGAGGCGGTGGACCGGATGCAGGCGCAGTTTTTGGCGCTGACTCAGGGAGTGAGTTCGGTCCGGGGTTATGATGAGCAGTTCGGTCGGCTGTTGGTGTATGCTGGTAGAGAGTTTGGGAGCGAGGAGTCCCAGATCAGGAGGTTCATGCAGGGACTTCGACCGGTGCTGAGGACGCTGTGCAGGGCTCGTAAGTACGCCACGAGGGCGGAGTTGGTTGAGACTGCGGCAGCCATTGAGGTTGATATGGGGACAGAGCTGGCTGCAGCGCTTAGTCCACCGATGCAGCAGCAGCAGCAGAGGAGGCCGCAGCAGCAGCAGGCAGGTGCGAGCCGGGGCGGTAAGCCAGCTCAGGGACAGAAGAGGAAGTGGGAGGGCTCTTCGAGTTCCGGTCAGAGGGCCCAGAGTGGTCAGGGTGGTACGGGGTGCTATGGTTGTGGGAGCACGGAGCACCGGGTGGCAGTTTGTCCGAAGAGGAGAGAGGTTCGGACTACACAGGCGTGTTTCCATTGCGGAGAGACGGGGCACATTAGGGTGAGGTGTCCCAAGTTGCAGATGGCAGTGGCAGTGGTGCAGCCGGTGCAGGGGGCAGCAGTTGAGGTACAACCGTTGAGGCAGCTTGCTGGGCCGCGTGTGTTCACTTCGGCGAAGACGGGGGGTCTTAGCGCCAGGCCGATCACAGGGACCTTTGTAGTAGGCGGGCGTGATTCCCATGTCTTGTTCGATTCTGGAGCTTCGAATAGCTTCATTACACCGGAGTGCGCGGAGTGCAGGGGGATCCGGAGCGATTCCGGGGAGCAGCCGGGAGTGGTTAGGGTGGCTGGAGGGAAGACCTTGGCTACTTTCGGGCGTGCTTGTGGAGTAGAGGTTCTGGTGGCAGGAGAGGTCATGCCGGCAGATTTGGTTATCAGTCCAGTGGAGTTATACGACATCATTTTGGGGATGGATTGGCTGAATCGTTACAGGGTTCATCTGGATTGTCATCGAGGTAGAGTGGTGTTTGAGCGTGAGGCGGGGAGGTTGGTCTATCAGGGCATCATGCCGACTTTCGGGAGTTTGATGATTTCGGCGATTCAGGCCGCGCAATTGATTGATAAGGGCTGTGAGGCGTACTTGCTGACGATTGTGATGCCAGAGTCGGTTGGGGAGGTCGCTTTGGCTGATATTCGGGTGGTCCGGGATTTTCAGGATGTGTTTCAGTCATTGCAGGGATTGCCGCCGTCTAGGTCTGATCCTTTCACGATTGAGTTGGAGCCTGGGACTACGCCGATATCTAAGGCACCTTACCGCATGGCTCCAGCGGAGATGGCAGAGCTGAAGAAGCAGTTGGATGATTTGCTGGGTAAGGGTTTCATCCGACCGAGTAGTTCACCGTGGGGAGCGCCGGTGTTGTTTGTGAAGAAGAAGGATGATAGTTTTCGGTTATGCATCAATTACCGGGGCCTTAACCGGGTTACAGTGAAGAACAGGTATCCTCTGCCGCGGATTGATGAGTTGCTGGATCAGTTGCGGGGGGCTACTTGTTTTTCCAAGATCGATTTTGGCTTCGGGATACCATCAGATTCCGATAGATGAGGCCGATGTGAGGAAGACGGCTTTCAGGACGAGGTATGGACACTACGAGTTCGTGGTGATGCCGTTTGGGTTGACGAATGCGCCAGCGGCATTCATGAGGCTGATCAACAGGGTGTTTCAGGAGTACTTGGATGAGTTCGTTATTATCTTTATCGACGATATCTTGGTGTACTCGAGGACTCCGGAGGAACATGAGGTTCATCTGAGGTTGGTTCTGGAGAAGCTGCGGGAACAGAAGTTGTATGCGAAGCTCAGTAAGTGCAGTTTCTGGCAGCGGGAGATGGGTTTTCTGGGGCATGTCGTGTCTGCCGAGGGAGTTTCAGTGGATCCGGCTAAGATCGAGGCTATTAGGGATTGGCCGAGACCGAGGAATGCGACGGAGATCAAGAGTTTCCTTGGATTAGCTGGGTATTACCGGAGGTTCGTCAAGGGTTTTGCGAGTATGGCGTAGGCGTTGACGAAGTTGACGGGTAAGGATGTTCAGTTTGTGTGGTCTGCGGAGTGTGAGGAGAGCTTCGGGAAGCTGAAGGAGATGCTGACTAGTACTCCAGTATTGGCGTTGCCTGATGCGGGCGAGCCATATGTGGTGTATACGGACGCATCTGGTGTGGGGTTGGGGTGTGTTCTGATGCAGCAGGGGAAGGTGATTGCTTATGCTTCGAGGCAGTTGAGGAAGCATGAGTGCAATTACCCTACGCATGACTTGGAGTTGGCTGCAGTGATTTTCGCCCTGAAGATCTGGCGATCTTACCTTTATGGTAGGAAGGTCCAGGTGTTCACGGATCACAAGAGTTTGAAGTACTTCTTCACTCAGCCAGAGCTGAACCTGAGACAGAGGCGATGGATGGAGTTGGTGGCGGATTACGATCTAGAGATTGAGTACCATCCGGGGAAGGCTAATCTGGTTGCAAATGCGTTGAGTCGGAAGAGGGTTGCTTCGGCTCAGGAACGGGATTTAGAGGAGCTGGCGAGCGAGATTGGCGCGTTGAGCCTGTGTGTTATCTCGCAGAAGCCGTTGGGGTTAGAGGCAGCTAACCGAGCGGACTTGCTGAGCAGAGTTCGGGTAGCTCAGGAGAAGGATCAGGGTTTGATTGATGCTTCTCAGCAGGCGGGTTCAGAGTATCAGGTCTCCGGGAGTGGGATGATACTGGTGAACGGTCGGGTCTGTGTGCCCAAGGATGAGAGTCTCAAGCAGGAGATTCTGAGGGAGGCTCATTCGAGCATGCTGTCGATTCATCCTGGAGCGACCAAGATGTACCGAGACTTGAAGAGGTACTACCACTGGGTCGGGATGAAGAAGGATGTTGCGTTTTGGGTTTCGAAGTGCAACGTGTGTCAGCTGGTGAAGGCTGAGCATCAGGTTCCGAGCGGATTGTTGCAGAGTTTGCCGATACCGAAGTGGAAGTGGGATATGGTGACGATGGACTTTGTGACAGGTTCGCCGATCTCGCGGACTTATGATGCGATCTGGGTGATTGTGGATCGTCTGACCAAGACAGCACATTTTCTGGCCATTAAGAAGATTGATGGGGCTGCAGTGTTGGCTAAGAAGTATGTGCGGGAGATTGTGAGGTTGCATGGGGTGCCTGCGAGCATTGTGTCAGATCGAGATCCGAGATTTGCTTCGGAGTTCTGGGGAGCTTTTCAGGCCGAGATGGGCACGAAGGTGCATATGAGTACGGCATATCATCCTCAGACGGATGGGCAGTCTGAGAGGACAATTCAGACGTTGGAGGACTTGCTGAGGATGTGTGTGTTAGACTACGGTGGTCATTGGGCAGATCATCTGAGCTTGGTAGAGTTTGCGTACAATAGGCGAGTATCGGGATGGCTCCGTATGAGGCGCTGTATGGGAGGCCATGTCGGACACCATTGTGCTGGACTCAGGTGGGGGAGATGAGCATGTTTGGTGCAGATTTCATTCAGGAGACGACGGAGAAGATCCGTGTCTTGAAGCTGAACATGAAGGAGGCTCAGGATCGGCAGAAGGGTTATGCCGATAAGCGGAGGAGGGAGTTGGAGTTCGTGCTGGGAGATATGGTGTATCTCAAGGCAGCCATGTTGAGGGGTCCTAACAGATCCATTGCAGAGAACAAGTTGAGTCCGAGGTTTATGGGTCCGTTCAGAGTGGTTGAGCGGGTTGGGACGGTAGCTTACAGGTTGGAGTTGCCACAGAGTATGAGGGCTTTTCACGATGTCTTTCATGTTTCGATGCTGCGGAAGTGTCTACATGAATCTGAGGAGGTGTTGGCTAGGATCCCGGAGGATCTTCAGCCCAACATGACTTTAGCGGCGAGGCCTGTGAGGATTCTCGAGAGGAGAGTCAAGGTTCTGCGTCGTAAGAGGATACCATTGGTGAGAGTCGTGTGGGACTGCGATGGCGTCGAGGAGGAGACTTGGGAGCCGGAGGTGAAAATGAAGGCCAAGTTTCCGAAGTGGTTCGAGAAGCAAGCGGAGGCTTGAGTTCTTTCTGTTGATGTTTCGGTGTTTTGTAGTAGCATGCGGCTACAGTGCTTGTATTTTTCGTGTGGTTGTAACGAATGTACGTTTGAGTATTAATAAGATATGTTTCTTATTATTGTTGGATCGTATGATGCGAGCTCATGTGTAGTGACCTAGTGGGGGTTACGGTAACCTAGTGGGGGGTTACAGCGAGAGTTAACATTTCCAGTGGGGAAATGTCATGGTGAGCCATGGGGGTGTGTCGGTCGATAGATGTCTATGATGGCACGCTGCAGAGTATTGCTCTCTAGGGACGGTGGGTTCCTTTATACTTGAGGGATAGTGGATCTCTCCAGGGGATAGTGGATTCCCTGCATGCACTCGAGGGGTAGTGGGCCTCTGGGGACGGTGGGTCTCCTACATGTACTTTGAGGGATAGTGGGTCTCTCCAGGGAATAGTGGATTCTCTGCACACTGTAGCTCAAAGGGTGACGATCCTGCGAGTAGGTGTGGTGTATATGTGTACGAGTCATGAGTATGAGTAGGAGCAATAGCGTCTGAGCAGGTTGCAAGTGGGCGACCGAATGGCCATCGGGGATCGAGAAGGATCTCAGGTGGGTTGACTGGTGGGGTCAAGTGTGTGTGGGTTGGATGGTAGAGTCTGGTCTAGGGTTAGTATTTGTGCTGGAACCTCGATTCGAGCAATTTCGGAGAGAAATGTAGCGTCCTGGTCGTGCATGTTCTTGTCTGATTGTTGCACGATCAGTTAGTCCTTTATGCCGGGTCTACGGTGGGTCGGACATGTTCTTGTCTGATTGTTGTTCGATCGATCGGGTAGACTGGGCCGGGACTACAGCGATACATTGTGGTGTATCTCCGGGAAGGTTGGGTCGGGTTTCTGAGCTTAAGTGGTGACCTTAGCACGGATCTGAGTGGTTATTGGCTTGTGATTCGAGGACGAATCCTTGTCAGTGGGGGAGAATTGTAACGCCCGTGATCCAAAAAAATAGGATTTTTGGTAGGGTGTCGATCGACGCAACAGGTGTGTGTCGATCGACCCGGGTGTTTGTTCGCGTGTTGGATTCGACCAGTGAGGTCTGTGTCGATCGACACGGTTTCGATGAGAATTGGGAGTTGGTTTTGGTGGGTGTCGATCGACATGTGTGTGTGCGTCGATCGACATGTGTGTGTGCGTCGATCGACACGGGTTGTTATCTCCTCGAGAAATCGAACAGTTGTGACTGTGTCGATCGACAAGGTTGGATGTGTCGATCGACAGGGGTCAAAAATCAGAATTTAGGGTTTTGATTTCTGGTTCGGTTTGAGTTGGCCGGTTTGCGGGAACCTAGGGTTCCGTATAAAAAGGATTGGGACGCGTCTCAGTTCCTTTTTGGCCGTTTTTGGGATCAGAGAAAGGGTTTTAGAGAGTTGGAGAGAGAGAGAAGAGGATTGAGTGTTCTTCGAGGTTTTCTTGTGGAATTCTCTTGTGTTCTCAATCCTAAACCTTGTTCTTGCTGGGATTTCGTGGGAGAGGGTCTGGAACGGAGTGGAGATCGATTTCTGGGCGAAATCTGAGGCTGAACTTTAGGGTTCTTCGCGTTCTTCGTTCATTCCTCTTCAGAAATCAGGTGAGTGCGTGACCATAGGTTCTCGGATGTAGGAATGGATGGAATACGTTGATTTCTATGTGTTTTGGTGTGGAATTGCTGTGGATTTGTGCTGGAAAGCGATCTGTAGGCCTGAGATTCGTTCCATGAGAGGATAGGTTCGATCTTAGGGTTCTGCAGGTCCGTGTCGATCGACAGGGCTGTTGTCTGTCGATCGACAGAGGGACAGAATGGTCTGTCGATCGACACCTAGAGGTTGTGTCGATCGACAGAGATGCTGCTGTCCTGTTTGTGCTGTTGATTGTCTATGCATTGTTGAGTGATAATCCTGTTATTTGGTGCATTCTTTCATTTGAGTAATTGGCCTGTAGTTGGGATGACCGTCTCACTGGGTATTTATGATAATACTCACGCATCTCGTTTTGCCATGTGATGCAGGTAAAGAGAAAGTGTGACCGTGGAATCAAGGCCGGGAAGAGAGGATGATCCTAGGGTCTCGATTGATTGGAATTGTTAGGGTGTTAGCGATTCTGGATTATGGAATTAGTAGACGGTTAGGTTGTTGGTTATTGTTGACTTGAATATTGGTTAATTGGTGTAAACGGTTTATTGGTTTATTGGAAATTGATTGGTTGATTTATTATGATTTTTCGCTGGTTGTTGTGTGAATTGATTGGGATTTGAGGATCAATGTTTATGGGAACACTGATTCGAATCTCAATGTATAAAAAAAAAAAAAAAAAAAACGGGTCGGGTTGTTTTAACAATGATTATGAATTTGCCCAAAGACCAGAAAGCCCCAACTTAAATATAGATGTTGATGCAATCGAAAGGGAATTTTGCAACGGATATGTAGATTCTCCGCCAAAGAAAAAAAAGGGAAAAAAAAGTTTCAGGTTCTAACAAAAGGTAAATTTGGAGTGGAAACAGAGACATATATTTTTCAAACTTTAAAATAAATAAATTTCCTTTCGGCTTTAGTTTTTTATTTGTTATAAAATTTCGTTGTGTAAATCTTTTATTCAATTTCCGGATAAATTTAAAATAATTTATGAATAAATGTTTGGACATTTTTTTAACTCTGCAATCGGGTCACCACGCGGACTTTTAAGCGCTAGATTTTTCACAGTTTTTTATTAATTCCGTCGGAAATCCGTCAAAAATGCCGAGGGATTTCCGACGGATTGTAATTTTTATTTTTAAAACATATTTGTTTATATTATAAAAAAAAAATTACAGTCCGTCGGAAATCCCTCGGTATTTTTGACGGATTTCCGACGGAATTAATTTTTTTTATAATATAAAAAAATCTGTATAAAAAAAATTAATTTAATAAAAAATACAATCCGTCGAAAATCCGTCGGTATTTTTGACGGATTTCCGACGGAATTAATATTTTTTATAATATAAAAAAATCTGTTTTAAAAAAAAAATTAATTTAAAAAAAATACAATCCGACGGATTTTGATTGTTTTTAATTATAAAAAATCGTTATTAAATTTACGCGTTTTTATAAATGGAAATTTAAAATCCGTCGGAAATGCGTCGGTATTTCCGACGGATTTCCGACGGAAACCCTAATTTCTGCCGCCTAGAGAGCCTCGATCTCATCAAAAATAGCGGGAAAATCCGTCGGACATCCGTCGGAAACCTGTAATAAAACCAGACTCTTCTTCTTCGCGGAGACAGAACGAAAAGACGGAAAAAAATCGCCAAACTCGCCGGAAAACTTTCGATTCTAGCCGGAAACGCGTCAACAACACCAAATTCATCCACAATCTCAATCTCTATCAACAAATCATAAATCCAATGTAAGTTTTTAGAAGTTTTTTTGTAAATTATGAATTATGAGATGTATTTGTAGAATTTGTTAGATTTAGGATGTTAAAAATTAAGAGATTAAATGATTTAGGATAATAGAAATGTAGAAATGTACGAGTTTAGGATGTTTGAAAAGTTTTGAATTTTGTAAATTTTGTGATTTAGAGAATTTTCGGGTTTATAAAATTTATTTACATTTTAATATGTATTTGTTATTTTTAGGAAATTATAAATATTTATAATTTAAAAAAATTAGTAAAATTCTAAATTGTTGAAATTTTACTAATTTTTTAATTTGTTTAAATTACAAAATCCCAAATTCTCGAAAAATCGTAAATATCTAAAACTTTAAATTACCAAATCTGAAATTCCAAAATTTTTCTAAATCTGTAAATTCCTAAATGTTCATATCTGAAATCCATAATCCAAATATCCCTTAATACCTATTTAGAGAAACCTCAGTTTCCCACAATCCCTAACTCCCTAAAACCTTAATTTATGAAACCCGAAATTCCATAAATTAATCCCTAAATTCCAAAATCCCTACTTCTCAAAATATCAATATCCTAAAATCGCTAAGTCCCCAATTCCCGTAAATTCCATAATTCGGAAATCTCAAAAATTCGATGTCGGCAAATTCTCAAAAACTGAAAATCCATAAATCCGTAATGTAGATTAAAATATCTGTAAATTTATATTTAAAATTTATGATTTAAATTTACATATATTTATATTTAATATCAGAATTTATATTTATATATGTAAGTAAATTTCAACGGTATGTAAACATTTTGGCAATCGTAGGGACTATAGGCGATTTCATCACTCTACTGGATCCGGTACTTCCAGTAGGGGAGGGAGTCAGTCGCATATCCCCGAGACTAGCTTTCCGGATCCCCAACACCCGTCTCCTCCAATGGGTACACAGCCCTCAGCTCCCACGGCCATGAGCATTGAGGAGTTTGTTTCGCAACCCGGACGGGATAGGTTGACTCGCCTAGATCCTGACTTGCGACCTAACACGACCTGGTAAGTTTTATTTAAAAATGTATTTGATTATGTTAACTTAATAAAATATTTAACTAAATATTGTTTAGGTTTCAATTTTCGGGAAACGGGATTACGAGTTCGATCAACACAATGACTAATTTGTTGATAACTAAACCGTATCCCACATTTAGTTCGATGCCGGTGGCAGACCAGGAGACCTGGTTTCGGCAATTTGCGGTATGTTTTTTTTTTCCCAATTAATAATGTAGATTTTTATTTCCATTAAAATTGTCAATACTAATATGGATACGTTTTTTTCCAGTAAAAATTTACTTGGGACCCACAGTTGACTGCCCGGGTCCGATGCGAGTTCTACAAAAAGGCCTCCCGAAAGTATTCGTTGAGGATAAACGAATGGAAAGACATGTGGTACAAAAAAGGAAAAGTGCCGCGGAGATTGCAAGATAACCCGACATTATGGGCTGGACTACTTGCCCATTGGGAACGGGAGGACACAAAAGCAAGCTCCGGAAAAAATTCGTCTAACCGGAAAAGCGACCGGAAAGGGAAGGGACCGGCGACCCATAACCTCGGTGCAACGAGCAAAGCTTCACGTCTTGAGAAGCTGGTAATTTTATAAATTTTCCAAAATTTTTTTTATAACACTTCTCATATTTCTTTCATTATCTATGCCAACAGATTGAGAAGACCGGTGTGCGTCCGTCACATCTTGACTTGGTCAAAGATGCGCACACCAACAGAAAGACGGGTGAAATTCAAGATCCCATTGCTCGTGAAATCGTGGAGAGCGTGGATAGGCTCGGTGAGGAGTACCTCCAATCCCAACCGATCGTCGAAGGAACTCCCCCGGCCACGGAAGTTCCACTCGAGATGATCAACGAGTTCACCTACCAGGTTAGTAACACTGTCAATTTTAAATAAATTTGAATATAAACAAGTTAGAACATTTATTGATTGATTTTTTATCGTAGGTTACGCCTAAGCACAGAGGTCGTGTGTTTGGCCTCCCGGAAGACAGTTCATCCACGTCCGTTAATTCTTACCGCTTTCACGCGGATGGTAGGTTGAGGGCACAGAACGCCGAGCTTCTCGAGCGGGTGACCGGGTTGGAGGCACAACGCGTAGAAGATGCAGCACGCATGGAAGAACAGATGGCACGCATGCAGGCAATGGAAGAACAGATGGCACGCATGCGGGACATGGAACAACAGATGGCACGCATGCAGGAAATGGAAGAAAGGATGAACGAGATTATGCGTAACCGGTAGATTTTATGTTATGTAATATTTAAAATTTCTAAATAACTTTTAAAAATATTGAAATTTTATTTTAAATTTTGTTTTATTTTATTTTTATTTTAATTTAATTTTTATTTAATTTAATTTAATTTAATTAAATTAAATTCGAAGGTTTTTTTTTAATTAAATAATATACCCGTCGGAATTCCATCGGTTTGTGTACCCGTCGGAATTCCGTCGGTTTTATTTGCCGTCGGAAATCCGTCGGTTTTATATACCGTCGGAAATCCGTCGGACAATGAAATACTGACGGATTTCCGACGGATTTCTGACGGATTCCGGTTATTTCTTTTCCGTCGGAAATCCGTCAGTATTTCCGACGAGATAGAACCGACCGGTCAAAGCCGTCGGAATAGGGCTTATTCCGACGGCTTTCCGACGGATTTGACCGTCGGAAATCTGCCTATTTTCTTGTAGTGACTTTTCTTCACCCAGTTATGGTTAACACCATACTTATCAATTTCTCGAGCAGTGTTGTCATGTCCTTTGCTTCCACATTCAACAGTTTTGAACAACCTGCGTATGTTCTTTATTCTTTTGTACAAAGTTTTTTCTCCGTTTAACCATGGTAGAAGGTCATCATGCATTATTTTGTCCTTTAAAAATTGTTCTCACTGTATGCCTATAAGGATGTCTGATAGTGGATACAAGTTTTACTCAAAACTATTATTTCTAAACTGCAAGTACACATCAAATCGATTGTAGTACTTGAGGTATCGATCCCACAAATATTTTAAGTACACAATAGAGATATGAATTAAAAAATTATGCTAAGTTAAACTAGTTTTGTAAGCGAGTGAAGTAAGAAAATAAATCGGTTGTAAACAATATGAGGGAAACGTTGGAATTTAAGAGATTCATAGTTTAAATTATTCATGTAATCTATTCCTAGGGGCAATTGATTTAATCTTATTTCATCCTAGAACATGAACACTATAACAAGTTAACCATACTCTCGCAGCGATAACTACTATGTCAAATCTATCATATTAATCAAGTCTCGCAGTCAATAGAATAAATAGCATGCAAGTATAACCCAATTCAATTGTCCATCTAACGCAATAATTCAATTTTCGTAGGCTAGAGGAATTCGTCTAACACCATGTTCAAGACAATAAAGAAGTGATTTTCAAACAATTCTCGTCTAAGATTAGTTTTAATGTGATCAATCAAGAAACATGCAATAAGAATAGATCTATATGAATGATTACGTCTCATCTATCAAAAGCGCCATCCTAGTTGCAAATCCAATCTACCGAACCATGAAATTCTCCTTGAATTACCCTTTAGAACCCCAACAAAGAAACTACTCAATCATGATCAAGCAAATCATAGCAAAACCAATAGAATAACTTGATACCATTAAGAGCAGTATAAAGGTTTAAGAGAACTTCTCTATGGAGACAAAGAGGTGAAATTATTCTCCATTTATCGAACAAATTGAAGAAGGAACAAAGTTTTGGAGTTAAAAGAGAGATGTTATACTTTGTGGACTTGAAAGCTCTGAGAATTGTGTAGATAGTGGTCAAGTTCTCTCGTGACTGCTACTGTGTTTATATAGGGAAGCAGTCGTATCTTGGGTGAATCCCTTGGAGATAAGCTTGAAAAAGGAAAAATTTATGAGGTCTTCTAGATCAAATTTCAATAAACAAATAATTTGCTGTCGAGGAAAAAGAAAGTCATTATTATTATCTTTTATCAGATTGGGTGATCGGTGGATTGCCTTGAAAACTTGAAACTAGGTCGAAACAACGGATGCATGATCGCTCGGTCCGTTGATCACTGCTTCTCTCTCTGGATTGATATCTTCTCAAATTTTCAAAGATCAGCCTTAGTAGATTGAGCATATCTTGATCATTCCAATAGCTACACACATATATACATATATATATATATATATATATATATATATATATTTATTAGTATAACATTATGACTTTTCAAATATTTTTCATAATGTTAAAACCAAATGTATATTTTTAAATTAATATGTGTATTAAATTGAAAACCAGAAATTATAAATAAAGAATATGATGTTGCAATGATATGGACGATGATGTGTCTTCATGAGAAGAAAAAAAAAGTAACTTTATATATATATGGATTCAACTCAATTTCATAATTTTTATGGCAATTATGAATCATTATCTAAAATATATATATTTAAAAAGTATCGATGTAGATTAATATTACAATTGTGCTAATTCATAGTTAACTTATCCCAAATGTTTTTAGAGAAATTAGGCTGGATATTAATCTTTACACCTATAAATAACTATCTAACATAATATAAATCAAAATATAGTAACTAACATTTAAGCCATTCAAAATCTCAAATTTACTCTTTTGTAATTATACCACTTTTTACATTAAAAAAATAAAAATCAAAACCCTAATATAAATATTACTCTTCTCTTGTAGTCCTATTCTTCTTCTTGTCATTATTCAAGCTGATTTTTTTTTAATTCACTTCTTATAATAGTTAACATGGTACTTCTTCTCCTCCATTCAACTCTTCACCGTCATCCCCTCTTTTGATCAAACTGAGCCGCCGCTAAAGTCGACATAGTTAACTATATTCGGAAATGGTAATTTTGTTTTTCATAATAGTTAACTATGTATGTTATTTTTTCATTATAATAAATAACCATGTTTTTGATAATAGTTAAATATGTATGTTATTTTTTCAATTATAATAGGTAACTATGTTTCAGATAATAATTACTATGTATACTATTTTTTCCATTATGCAAACTATAGTAGGTAATTACGTTATGAACGTAGTCAACTATGTTTGTTTAAATAAATAACTATTACAATACCATTTTCAAGTAGTCAACTATGTCATGAAATTAGTAGAGTAGTCAACTATGGTATGAAAATAGTTAACTATATTTTTAAATTGATAACTATTTTTTAAAAATAGTTAACTATATTTTAAAAATAGTTAACTATATTTTAAATAGGTAACTATTTTATGAAAAATAGTTAACTCCATTCTCAAATCAATTGAATAAATAGTTTCAAAAATAGTTAACTATATTATTAAACTAGGGATTGGACACGCGTTGCATGAAGTCTAAACATTAACATTAATAATTTCTATTTATTGATTATTTTTATATTTAATATTATATAAATTTGGTGTTTATAGTAAATTTTAAAGCTATGAAAATATTTTAAAACGTTTAAGTTCTAAATTTTTCCAATTAGATTTGTTGGATTTAACAGCCCTACAAATTCTACAATCATTCTTTAATTATTTTCTCAAATCATATTTTTTTCGTTCATTTTATGCCTCTTTTTATTAAAGCTATTCTTTTGTGATTTTTTTTTTAAATTTAAAATCTTAATAACCAATATAAAAGGCAAAAAAAGAAGTACTTGTTTTTTGTATAGGATATTGTTGGATTTTATAAATAAAATAAATATTTTCTATACAATGATTTACATAAAAATTATATTATAATTTACATAAGAATTACATAAATCTATACAAAACACTTAATTGTAACTTGTTATAATTAATTTACATTAAGATTAATGTAATTAAAAAGTTATTAAAACACATTTAATTAAAAAATAGTTATTAAAACACATTTAATTTTTGTTTTGTTTTCAATAAATAATTTAAGAAGACAAATGTCAAAAATTTTGTTGAGACACGATTTTTCTTTTGTTTTCAATAAATAATTTAAGAAGACAAATGTCAAAAAGTTTGTTGACACATAGCAACCTTTCATGGTTTAAACTTTGAGATAGCTTACTATATTATATAAGATTATTAACTGCCACAATATAGATATTATTTTTGTCATCTTCTCACTAGTTTTTTTTTCAAGAGTAGTAATGCGAAACACATATCTACTTTTGGAAAAGATACAACCGTATGAGCAATTTTCCAGAGATGGAATCAATCAAAAATTTTTAGAGAGTTTTTCTTTTTTTTATATTTATCTTAATTACAATTGTAAAGGCAATTTCATCATAATTTTAATTCTCTATGCTACTAACCTAAATATATTTTTGGATATGTCACTTGCCTAATTTTTAAAAGTAAAAGTAAATATTATCCTAATTAATCCATGTTTTTATTATACACTACTGTCGACAACCAAGTCTTATTATATAAAACTTGATGCGTCAAATATAATAATTAACACGATCACGACACGTATCCGATCCGAGATTTTGACACGTGTTAAATTTGTTTCCAATTAGATTTTGCTATATATATCATTCAAATCTTTTTTTTTTTACTTACATATTTGTAATTATCAAGTAGATTATAAAAATCAACATATATAAAAAATTTCAACTAAGTTGTAATTAATAATTTATTAAATAATTAGTTGATGTGGAAGCCCCTTAACCCAATGGTTTGGTTAAAGATTCAATAATGCTTATACACAAGAAAATCTGGGGTTCGAACCCCAGAAGATGCGATTTTTAATATTGATGCCAGATTAATAATTACAAATTTACAGAAGATCTTCAGTGTGGGATAATATATAATCATTTGGCGTGGATTAAGGAGAATACTTGTCTGTTGTAGAATCGTCGATGTAACAATTCTCATAATTTATAATCGAATAATAATAAATGCATACGATTAAAATAATAATAATTAGTGGATAAGCATGATTTATTCTTTTAAACTCTTTCTTTATTATATATCTTGGTTTTTTTTCCTTCCAACCATTTTTTTTCTCTTCCTTTACGTGTTTTAAATGAAATAGATTTTAAGAGTTTCTCATAAGAATATTAATTAATACACGCGCAAAATTTGTTTGAGTTCAAATAGATTTAGATTTACATACCCAACTCTTTATGGATTATAATTTTTGTACTCTCTCAATCTTCTCACTAAAAATGTTTTAAATTTCGATAATAACTTCCACAAATTTTATTTCACCTGTTTTATTAGAAAAATAACATCGAATACTCTTTTTTTCGATAAGTGAGATAGATTATGAAAATCTATTTTAGTTTGTGAGATTAATAAAAAAAATTCTAACTATACTTTGTAAGGATTGTTTTTAGAAAATAATGAGTTTATAGGAATGAATTTTCTATTACTTAATGAATAAGTTAGCATATTTAAAATTTATATCAATAAGAGTGTTAATACGATATTATATTAGTTTGACGTAAAAAAATACTATTCATGGTTTTGTACATCATTCACTTCTTGGAAAATTCGGAAATTAATTGTGTGAAAGAAATCTTATTGAAATTTACAGTTTTAGTTTGCAATTAAAAATTTGAGATTCAATTAGTTAAGATTTTAAATTTTTTTTAAAAATGAGTAGCTACATAATTAAAAAAGGGTGAATTAGTGAAATATTACATTTTGAATACATAATATAGAGAACTAAATTTAGGTGTATAGCAAAGAGAAAAATTGACTAATTTACCCCTCAATTATTAATTTTTCTCTTTCTACATAAACATGATTTCTTAAAAAAGACTTGACATTATGGAAGAGAAAATAAATATTTGTTTGATTGTATATTGTATTAGAATTTTGTGAATTTTTTTTACGTCAAAAAAAAAAATTGTACTTCTTCTATATATCTATCCCACGGTTGTTTTATAGATTTTTAATAGTTGACTATACTTCATAAAACAGTTAAACATGCTTATAAAAATAGTTAACTACAAAAATTAGAAATAGTGAATTATTATTTGTTCAGGGAATAATAGGCTATATTGTAATGTTCTTATTAGTTAACTATACATCTAAGAAATAGTTGGTATATTGGGTATTTTTCGAACTATGTATACACACATATTTTATTTCTAAATATTTGTAGTATAGTCAACTACTTAAAAATAGTAAATTATTATATGCACACATTGTTCTAAAAATAGTAAACTAAATTGTAATGTTCTTAATAGTTAGCTATACATCCGAAAAATAGTTGGTATATTTGTAATATTGGAAATATGTATACAATTATTTTCAATATAGTCAATTATTTATATATTTTGGTAGTATAGTCAACTTTTTAGTATAATTTAATCTATTTAGATCATGATGAGTTAGTTTTGTCTAGATTTTTATAGTAAAAATTGTTTAGTTAACTATATATGAACATAATTAACTATTCTAATAATATAGTTATTAGCATATTAACTTTTCCAGACATAGTCAATTATTATGTTTTATATAAATTTGCATAGTTAATTATTTAAGAACATAGTTGACTATTTGGAGAACACATGTTATTACCTACAACTTAAGTTAATATGTTTATGATGTTGGTTGATGTTTTTTTCCTAATAACGCAAAAAATATATATATATATATATATATATATATATATTATATTGTCTCTGATCAGTTTTTTTATAGACGTGAGAGATAAACAAATTAATATGAGAGAAAGAAAGAAATGAATATGAAAGAAATACTCATGGAAATTAGTATAAAACTATTTATGATAGAGCTGACTATTTTTAATATGGAATCACTTACCATAATTATAATAAAGGCAAAATTGGAATCTCGTATTATTAAAGTGTTAGTTTCTTTATTTTATTTTGTGTCGTGTTAGATAGTAAAATATAAGACTAATGAGTAATATGGATTACAATTTCTCATTAAAAAACCTAATTAAATTATCAATATAAAGAGAAAAACTAATTATTTGGAAATATGTAACAAATTTAATTGAAAATATAATATAATAAAAAAGTCAAACTAACTTAATAAGGGTGAGGCTTCTCTATTAGGGGTTTGCACTTTCTGTGTGTTAGTATTTTCAATGGTTATAAAACATTTAAATTTTTAAAAATTCTAAATAAGAATATGAAAACTTAAGTTACTTCAAACATTAATAGAAAAAACTAATTAACATAAAAAGATGTGATCAAATTTAATTGGAAATTAAATAAGATAAAAAATAGTTGTGAAATATATTTGATATCAACGTTTTCGATTTTATTTTGTTTACTTTCATAAGTGATTTAATTTTGATTTTTAATTTTTCGTGTTTGAATTTCTACGGGCGATAAAAATACTTTGTATAATAAGATTTGATCATAAACCCGCATATGCGGGTTTTTTACCTAGTTTATAAATAAAATAAGAGAAATTTGCTAAATTTTTTAGGGATGGTTGCACAAATAACCCACAATTTGTGGTCAATGTCAAACTTATACCCCTATATCCCCTCTCTCTTATTTTGCCACTTTCTCCCTTTTTTATCCTTCTCCTCACCACTTATTCACGAAAATGCCATTATATTCTAATTTTTTTTTTTTAATTTCGGAAATATTGGAAAATACACAAAAACCAAAAGATCTCAAGATATTTACGAAAATGCCATCTTGTTCAATTTTGCCAACCACCATGAACAACCGATTTTGAGCTCTAAATGCATCACAACCGTTTTTTTTTAAGTGTAAATGCTCAATATCTCATCTTATTACCTATTCTCTTCCTTTTCCTCACGAATTACATCAAATAAACTCTCAACAAACCATTTCGTTTATAAACACACCGATTTTCGATGGTTCTTGCATAACAAGGACTTGAGTTCTTTGTTATCAGTGAGATTCAAAGTTAGAGGTGGTTGAAGAAGCTAAAAACGAGCTTTCGCGGCGAAAAAAGGTAAACTTAGTTGAATTTTTTGATTTTTCAGATCTCATTTGCGAATGTAGACTTCCATGGAAGTCTACAAGTCAACGGATAGGTTAGTTTTGACATTGACTTTTTTTGAAAATTTTCAATGTAGACTTCCACGGAAGTCTACACGTTATCCTTTGGAAACAAAAAAACACGTTTGTAGACTTCCTGTCGAAGTCTACATAAAGTAGGTTAGTTTTGACATTGACTAAAACTTTGACTTTTTAGAGCAGAAGTCTACAAAATTTTAGTAGACTTCGTCTGACGTGGCAGGTTAGTTTTGCAATTGACTGGATTTTGACTTTGTTTGTAGACGTTCAAAGTAGACTTCGTCTGACGTGGCAGGTTAGTTTTGACATTGACTAAAATCTCAGAAATTTGACCACGGAAAAGTAGACTTCGTTTGTAGACTTCACACGTAGACTTCGTTTGTAGACTTCTATTTAATTTAATTAATTGTTTGGTCAAACCTAAAACTAAACTCTTTTTTAGAAAATATGTCAAAACTAACCTGCCACGTCAGACGAAGTCTACAAACGAAGTCTACTTTGAAGTCAAACCTTAAGTCAATTGCAAAACTAACCTGCCACATCAGACGAAGTCTACAAACGAAGTCTACATCCCATGTAGACTTCTTTCAAAAGTCAAACTTAAGTCAATTGCAAAACTAACCTTCCACGTCAGACGAAGTCTACAAACGAAGTCTACTTTGAAGTCAAAACTTAAGTCAATGTCAAAACTAACCTACCACGTCTGACGAAGTCTACACGAAAGTCAAAACGTTAGTCAATGTCAAAACTAACCTCCCACGTCAGACGAAGTCTACAAACGAAGTCTATGGAGATATTTTTGTGTAGACGTCCACGGAAGTCTACATTTTCGATTTTCAGTAATTAATTATTTTTAATTAATTAGTAATAAATTCTGTGGTTTTTGTTTTTTCTAAATGCGTGTTAATTCTGGTGTGAAATTGTATAAAAATTTTGTATGCAAATGTATAATATATAATTTATAAATTAATTTTCTTGTTTAATTGGTATCTAGCTCATATTTGTAGATTTCTCATGTAGACTTCCTAAGTAGACTTCCTTGGGAAGTCTACATTCTGATTTTCAGTAATAGTGCTTTTATAGTTCATTAGTAATGAATTTTGAGCTTTTTAATTTTTGTAAATGCGTGTTAATTATTGTGTTTTTATGTGTATAAGTTTGACATGTATATGTTTGATAGATTCGCTTTAACTTAATTTTCCTTTTTATTATCATATTTGTAGACTTCCACGGGAAGTCTACTATGTAGACGTCCATGGGAAGTCTACATGTACGATTTCAGTAATTAATTTTTTTATAATTAATTGGTAATGAAATTTGTGGTTTTTGTTTTTTCTAAATGCATGTAAATTATGGTGTTTTAATTTGGTATTCAAATGTATAGTCTATATTTTATAAATTAATTTTCTTGTTTGATTGGTATGTAGCTCATATTATGTAGACTTCTCCTGTAGACTTCCAATAACGATATCTAATGTGTTTTTTTGGCTCTTTGTCCACAGATAATGGTTCAGTTTCTAGCTGTTTATGGAGAATGGTTTAAGGAAGATACGTCATGGCAATTTGCGGTTGATAATGAGACAGGGGGGAGATTGTTCTTCTTGCATGATGGTTCTACTCATGCGGAACTTGTTGAAATGGTTCAAGATGAATATATGTTAGGCAAAAAAAAGTGTTGGTGGAGATCACTTATTCGTTACCCGAGTCAATATGGGACAGATGGATCCGGATACACCGCCTATACATGTTGCAAATGATAGACAAGTCAGGAATTTGATCGAGCTAGGTAAAACGCATGTTATACGCATTTGTGTCTCATGTCACTTCGACGAGGATAAAGCTAGTGATGAGGATGAGGATGACAATGACGGCAACTATGAAGATGAAGGTGTAGACGAAAATGAAGGGGAATTCAAGGATGAAGATGCTGAAGAAGATGAGCATGTTGATGAGGATGCCGGTGTTGGTGGTAATTTGGATGATGATGGGAATGGAGATGATGGTATTAAAACTGAAGATGCTGTTGATGAGGACTACAGTCTATTTGGAAAAGTCAAAGATGAGGATGAAGATGACATCTCATTTGATTTCATTGGTGGCCAAGGAGGATCAATACCAAATATGACATGGTCTGATAATATATTTGTCAAACAGAGTTTTGCTACCAAAGAAGAGTTGGTCTCAGCATTGCGACTGACGGCGATCAAGTGAAGATTTGCATTCAAGGTGTATAAGTCATCAAAAAAAATGTTCGTGGCTACTTGTATTGTGAAAGAATGCAAGTGGAGGCTCAGAGCGATTGTCACAAATGAACCAAACCGGTTTTGGGTGACGAAGTACTCGAAAGTCCATACATGTTCATTATCGGACCGAGTTTCGCACCGTCGGAATGCTACTCCCAAATATATTGGAAAGTTATTTATTGACCGCGTTGGAATTATCAATGAAATTACGCCGGAACACATCAAAGACTCAATGAAGAAGATGTTTGGTATGAATATCGATTATTTTACTTCATATAGATCGCTGAGGTGTGCCCAACAATTGGTTAGAGGAACAGCGGAAGATGGATATGAGAAGTTGCCTTCTTATTTGCACCTACTCGAGAAAGCCAACCCCGGAACAGTTACGGGTATTGAGCTTGATGCTATGAATTGATTTAAATATCTATTTATAGCATTCAGAGCCTCCATAGCTGGTTTTCAGTATCTTAGACGTGTGATTGTTGTGGATGGGACTCATTTGACGGGTAAATACGAAGGGGTTTTGCTAGTGGCAGCCGCACAAGACGGTAATTTTCAGATATTTCCTTTGGCTTTCGGAATTGTTGATAGTGAGAATGATACTTCATGGGAATGGTTTTTTACAAAACTCCGCGGTTGTATCTCAGATCAGTATCCTCTTGTGATAGTTTCTGACAGACACTTGTCTATTAAGAAGGCGTGCGACACGGTTTTCCCTTGGGCAACACGTGGTATATGTTACTATCATCTTCAATGTAACATTGTCACGAAATATAAGGGGAAACATCTAATGTACTTGGTCAAAGGCGCTGCATATGCCTATACGGAAGAAGATTATGACAAATACATGGCTTCGATCCGTAGCGTGAAGCCCGAACTTGCGGTCTATTTGGAGGAAGCAGACCCGAAGCTATGGTCACGTGTTCACTTCGAGGGAGATAGGTACAACATAAACACGACCAATATTGCCGAATCTATCAATGCAGCAATTAAAAAGGCGAAAGGATTTCCCATAGCATTCCTTTTGGAATTTATCCGGGAGAAGTTAGGAAGGTGGTTTTCTAAAAGGCGAGAAGATGCATTGAGTCTAACAACACACCACAGCCGAGGAGTTGAAACTTTGTTGGCCATTCGTGAAGATTACGCGTCCAGAATGACGGTGTAGAAAATCAATGAATGGGAATTTCATGTCAAGGGAGGAGCACGAGAAGCTCTTGTTCATTTGGGAAATAAAAAATGTTCTTGCGGTGTCTTTCATACTGAGAAGATACCTTGCTCCCATGCTATCGCGGCGTTGGCATCGGCTCGTCAACATGTCTCTACTGCTGTCTGCCCGTCCTATGGGAGGGATTATTTGTATGCCGCATACTCGCAAAACATTTATCCCGCCAATGACGCCTTACAAGGAAGTGGAACAGCGTCATGTCTCCCTCCCGATGTTAGGCCTCGTGCTGGTAGAAAGAAGAAGTCGAGGTGGCAAACTTGGCTAGAAATCGCGAAGATGAAAGCCACAAAACCGCGGAAGCTTCACAATCAATACAATTGTTCAAAGTGCAAGAAAGGAGGACATACGAAGCCGAATTGTGTTACTTAATAGCTCAGCAGCAACTGCCCAGTACCATCTTTAGCAGCAACTGCCCGGTGGAAGTCTACCGGCGAAGTCTACTAGATAATTCTACATGTGAAGTCTACGGAAGAAGAAGCCGATGTGAAGTTGATAATTCCATTTTTCTTGTTGAATGAGCTTCTGTGTAAAACTTGATAATCTTGTTTGAAAGTAGTATTTTTATTATGTATTTATGATGGAAGAAAAACTTGGTAATGTATCATTTTAAAGCTAATTAAATAAGCAAATAACTGAATATATTATCATCCAACACTACGAGTTTTGGCATTAGCCATACAATATAATAGTTACATCCCGCAATAGTAGCAAAAGAATAAAGGATGTGAGTTTGTCTTACATCTAAAAAGGTTAGTAGTAAGAATCCTAAAAGTTAAGCGGGATTACAAAAGCATATTCCTCGGTGGACCAATATTAGGATTCATATAGGTCCAAGACGGAATAGTCCCGAAATTCAGTACCGCGTATTTCCATCTCGTCGAATATCTCAGCAGCAAGCTTTTCCCTAATAGCAAGAATGTTGGCATCGCACAAGCTCGAAGAACTAAATGGAAGCCCAAGAGCGTGGAGTTCGATATACTTCAAAGTGTACACTCCACAATCACCACTTTGTATGTTCTGTGGTACTCCGGCTTTAACTCGCTCATGAGTGTATGGCTCATATGTGTGCTTCCACCTGTCCTCCAACATGCATGTATCCCAGATTACATGAGGCATTATGACGCATATAGGCTCCACTAACTCGGTAATTTCTGCATCAGATGTGTAACTGTAAGTACTATCCCACACAACAATGTGTCTCATTGGGATATTTATCCACAATGCCACCCAATGATCGCCTTTGATATGCAATGGGACGTATATATCATCAACTTCAACACCCCAGAGCTTCTTTGTTCTGCCATAAGATGGTAGATCACCTTTTTGGTAATCCAACGCTCCAGCAGGTAGGAGTTTACCACCACCATCTGCATTTGCAGAAGAAGGCAGAAACTCCTCCTTGTACTTGGCAGTCCACATCATGGTTAACATGCACTCAGCAAAGCACACTCTTTCACTCCTAAACCACTCCGGATGAACGTTGTGCCGAACTCTCAGTAGAGCTAATGCAGCATCCATGTGCTGCAATACATAGTAAGATACCAGGTCAGCAAAGACAGAACAAAAAAACAGAACAATAATGAAAGTCTACAGATGAAGGCTACATATGAAGTCTACAGATGAAGTCTACATATGAAGTCTACTGATGAAGTCTACTTACCGAATCTTTGAGAAACTCACGTTCGGTCCGAAGAATCCAAAACCATTCTGAGGTTGTGCTCGATTGTATCTTCCCATAATCGCTGTCCATGATCATAATTCAGAATAACCACAATTAAGATATTATTACAAATTTAAAAAGAATGTAGTACAAGTAGAGAGATACTTACGGTTGTTTTCTGAGCCAATCATCCATTTTCTTAACCTTCAGGAATTGCACAGCGGCAAAAGGATCATATCCTCTTCCTGTTGGAATTCTGATTCTAACCTTCTTTTGTACAGCAGCGGGCTCATAAGGAGATACCTGTGTTGCAGCAGGCCTCTTTAGCCTTTCACTCTTGCCCCGTGCCAAGATCTCGTTAGCCTGCTTCTTCTTTTGTTGTTTCGCTTGTTGATTTGGAATGTAATCCGGTTTTCGTTCTACCCTTGGAATAATCTCCACACTTGGCTCACATGGAAGATGGACTATTTGACTCTGAACTTCAGCACGTTCCACCTTAACCTTAACGAATTCACTCTGCAATATTCCATTTTAAAAGTCAATTAACTTACAAATTGAGTAGACTTAAAATTAAATAAAAATGAAAAAAGCACAAGGTTCTTTCATACCACTTAAAAAACAAAACAATGTAATAACAAGTCTTGGGCAAACAGCAAGATCCACAAATAAACATCAAACAAATGATGATACTACTTCTTCTCTACTACTTTTCCTCTAAGCCTCTCGCTTTTCCGTGTATTATCAATAACTTTTTTTTGGTGTTTGGGTTTGAATTTTTTACTAACTTGGACATCAGAAATCACTTGTTTGACGGTGTCCTTCACAACATCGTCATCTCCTTTCTTATCAGCAGCGGGTGATGGAGGTGTAGGAGGAGCACTACCTTTGACATGCTCAGCAGCAACATTTGGTGGAGGAGAAACATTGAGTGGAGCAGCAACATTGGACTGCACCTGCTCATGGCCTTTCTCTCCATCTCCCTCTTTCACTCCATCTCCCTCTTTCACTCCCTCTCCCTCTTCCTCTCCATATTGCACATCCACGTTCACTCCACCTTTCACCATGGCTTTCCCCATAGCATCCACCTTATCAGCAAGGTCTTTAATATGCATCTCACACCTGGACAACCCTTCCATCATTGTGGTTCTCAAGCCCGTAAAACACTTATCAAAGTGTGATTGTAGTTTGAGCACAAATGACATCGGGTCTCCTTCTTCATCATCGGTCTTAGACCGCTTCCTTTTCCGACTTTGGCTGTCTATGTGAAGGTCAGCCTTCACACATGCTGATTCAGACTTCACATAAGCGACTGGTTCACCCTTCACAACAGCTGTTGCAAAAGTCACAATGTTATATACTTTTAAAAATAACAGAAAAACCAGAGCCTGCTATCGGACTCAATACCTGGACGCTTGTAGCTGTTAACCCCAATATCTGGCCAGTGCCTGTTTTTTCCACTTCCAGCCTTTACCAAACGATACCTTCAAAATGTTGTCAACAGTTTCATCTTCCACATCACCGTCCCAAAGAGGACTCATCTCTTCGATAGTATCCATCCTAACAAAGTTCGCAACAATGGTCTACAAAAGGAAAGAAATAACAATTCATTAGAACCAGGATAAGTCCACTTTAGAAGTCTACAAAGGAAGTCCGAATTCTACACAGGAAGCTACACAGGAAGTGAACAGAGGAAGTCTACACAGGAAGTCTACACAGGGAGTCTATACAGGAAGTCTACACAGGAAGTCTACAAAGGATTAGATTTGCACAGGAAGATATCTACACAGGAAGAGATTTACAGTAGCAGTCTTCGCAATAATTCCACAGTATAAGTGTACTAGAAGTCTACACCAATAAAGTTATGAAAATACCTGTTTCGCCAAATTCTCTTTGAAATTTTTACGGCCTCTTGATCCTTGGTAAGCAAGTAGCGGTGGAGTTGGTGACTTGGGTAGAGGCGAACCAAACTTAGACCCAAAATCTGGTAGAGCCCAATACAACCAAACTCTGAGAACTTGAACAAAACCCTCAATAACATAGGAGTTTTTCGTCACGTCCTTCTCCTTCACAGACTTTATCAAATTCAGGAAAGCGACTCTTCCCCACGGGTAGTTCAGAAAAGCTTGTTCATCCATAACTAGTCTAGCCAGCTTAACCGGAGTGGATGTAGTCTCTCTCCGAGCTTCAATATAACCTGCAAAGATGCAGAGATATCCCAACCTCATGCGATCCTCCCGAGACCAATCTTGGCATCGGTTACAAGCTGCTACCAAATCATTAATACTTGGACCCGACTCCAAATCAACTCCTAGAAGACCCCAGAATGCTTTCATATCATCGCTAACCTCAACTTCCGGAGATTCCAGATTCTCTGTATAGTCACAGTTTAAACCAGTGATATGTTCAAACTCATAAAGCGAAAACCTAATCGGTTCAGCATTGATGAGAGTCCATATCTCATACGGCTTCTTGTGGTCAAGCTGAAAACTAAGCAAGTGATGCACCAGCCTGGATGCCCATCCAAATTTCAGAGAATGGAACTTAAGGAACACACCCAGTGGAGAATGGTATATCTCACTAAATTCATCAGAACGTAGACCATCTTCTGCTGTCATAGCATCGAACAGCCTTGATTCACCTGCATAATAACCTATGCTTTTTTGCGGTAGAGGTTCCTGGTCTTTTATGTAAAGCCTTAACGGGAATTCGTTCTGAGACGTCATCAGCAAACACCAATAATCTGCAATTTAAATAAGAATGAGAAGGATGCGACAGAAGGATAATGAAGGAGAAGTCTACAGGAGAAGTCTGTGACAGAAGTCTACATGAGAAGTCTGAACAGAAGTCTACATGAGAAGTCTGCAACAGAAGTCTACATGAGACGTCTGCAACAGTAGTCTCCCGGAGAAGTCTGCAACAGTAGTCTACCGGAGAAGTTGATTTCGTAGCGAATCCAGCGGTAAAACAAAAAGAGAAACATTTCGTATCGAATCAAGCGGTAAAACAAAAAGGGAATGAAACAAACCTTTGACAGAAGTTGAATAAGTTGATTTTGTAGCGAAGCAAGCGGTAACCCGACCTAGATGAGAGAGTGAAACACATAAAGTTAGTTTTGTCATTCAAATGGACAAAGGAAATCTCTCTTCTCTCCCTCTCATCGTTTCTATCTTTCCCCTACTTATCTTCCTCTTCGTTTTCGTCTGTATCTCCCTTCCAGATCTGGTTCATCTTCACTCCACAGCGAAGATGAACCAGATCTGGGAAGAGAACGACGAACACGAAGCGAATAGAGAAACAATAGAAGAAGAGAAGAAGAGAAGAAGAGATGAAGAGAAGAAGAGAAGAAGAGAAGAAGAAAGTACCTTCGGTGAAGAAGAGGAACGACGGTGGCGCCTCAGCGGTGGCTATGGTTTTCCCGACGGTTGGAGAATGTCGGTAAAAAATAAAAAAAAAGCAGATATTTATGTAGGGTAAATGAACAGTAACCCACGGTTAAGGGAACAGTTAACTAACTGTTGGGTAAACTGAACAGTTGCGTCGGTTTACAAGGAAATTTTATAACATGTCATAGTAAACCGATAACGGTTTTATGGGTTTGGTAAATCAACGAAGTCTACATGGGAAGTCTACATGGGAAGTCTACAGATTTTACCCTCGGTTATGTAATTGTAGACTTCACATGTAGACTTCTACTGTACACTTCGTATGTAGACTTCTTAAGCATAGTAAAAGTGTCGTATATAATTAATTAACTTTATAAGTATTTAATTTGAAATTGTATCCATTATGTGAGTTTGCGTCTTAATTTATTTTATTAATTTGATTTCAATTTAATTTAATTTCGACCTAATGTGAGTGCATGTTACTACCCAAAAAAGGGAAAAAGAGAACCAAATAGCCTAAATATGTTACATCCATTCCAATTCATACAGTACATGTTTAAACCCTCTCGAATATACAAAATTAGAGGGTCATCGAAAATTGTTTTTAATAACGTAGTACTTTAATTAAAAAGAAACTAAAATCTTGTCAAGCAAACACAAACACAACCGATCACACATACGAGGATTATACACGCTACCATCGCATTCCTCATCTCCAAGCAACTGTAACAAGTCTCAATAATTATCTCCTTCAGTTGGGCTAGCTCTATGTCTGTTTTCTCAATGCAACGCCGAATCGTTGGTTTATCAATACAATCTCTTAGGGCCTGGCTCTCGTTACTTATGAAGTAACGAAATAAATCAGCTTGTTGTTCGACCACCATCTTCATCTCTTCAACCTCTTTCATTATAGCCTCATCCCACCACTTGAAAATATGGTACAAACCATCCTATACAAAAGATTTTGCTATTATATATTTATATATAAACGCCAATAGCAAACAAACAATAGTTACAAAATTCATTACCGCATGGTTATGACAACCATAGAATCTCCGACCCGGATTATCGGCAGTAGTGGATGTTTGGAGAACTGGCACTAAATCGCAGTAACAGCGGTTGGGAAAACCAGAGGTTCTACCCGCTCGACGTCGAGCAGTTGAACTCTCGTTCCTTATGGAACTACTTGACGGTTGTGTGTAGCTGTATTGACCCATCCCTAATGACCATATAACAATAATTCAATAAATATGCATTTTCGTGCTATTCTATTGAAAAACAAGTCTACAATGTAGACTTCTTTGGAAGTCTACAATGTAGACCAAAGAAGTCTACATTGTAGACTTCCAAAGAAGTCTACATTGTAGACTACATATTGCGACGAAGGTGTGACTTAGATCTGGAATAGTCAGAGAGAAACAAATGTCAATTTTACCGGCTATATGAGGACGACGAAGTTTACCGGCTATATGAGGACCTCCTAAAGGGTCAGATCTGCAACAAACCAAAAAGACATGTTAAAGACATACAGCAGCTTAGAACGGTTAAAGACATGTGTGAATATGAGGAGATGTGAAAGATGGTGGGTCAGATAAAGTTTACCGGCTAGATGAGGACATCCAAGAGTCAGATCTGCAACAAACCATAAAGAAGACCATAAAAGTGAGAAACAGATGAACATGATATATAAAATACATATAAGAAAGGAGGATGAGTTATAAATCAATGAAGAACAAATACTTACCCCTTCGAAAATCGGCAGCAACGGAGGAGAGGCGACCATAAAAGAGCGAGTGAAAGTTTTTTAACAAAACGATTAGGGTTGAGTTTATATAGGCAGGTAAAAAACATCCAGTTAGGTTAAATTTTCCGGTTTACTGTGAAGTCTACAAACGAAGTCTACGATTCCCTAAACCCTAAACCCTAAATGTAGACTTCCGGGAGAAGTCTACAGATTATATACATCAACTATTTTCGATGAAATATAACATATATACCTTCAAATGTAACATTCATAAATATAAATCCCTAAATCTAAGCCATTACAACATAAACTCATGAAACTATAAATATAAAAAAAAATAACTACCAACATGTAGATACATAAATATCAAAACATATGGGTTTAGTATTCATTTCATTATAAATGTATAACCTAATTTGTCTTTATTGGTTAATTTTGTGAAATTTTATTTTTAATAATTCACAATTGTTTATATTTTCATCATGAATACAAATATTTAATCAAAATAATTTTTGCTAATTTATAAATTTAAATTTTGTAAATAATCGGTAAGTAGACTTCCCAGGGAAGTCTACACAAATATCTAAAGTATAGAATGTACCTAATTTGTCTTTATTGGTTACAATTGTGAAATTTTGTTAAATTTTATTTTTAATACTTCAAAATTGTTTATACTTTCATCATGAATACAAATATTTAATCAAAATAATTTTTGTTAATTTATAAATTTAAATTTTGTAAATAATCAGTAAGTAGACTTCTCTTGTAGACTTCTCTTGTGGACTTCGCATGTAGACTTCGTATGTAGATTTTTATTTCACAATGTAGACTTCGTAAAGGGTAAAATGGTAACTGGGACATCCGTTTTTTTCTTTGGTCATAAAGGGTCTAATTGTAATTTCACTACCCCTTTGGATTAGTTTTCGCAAATATAAGATGTGGGGTTTAGGTTTCACATATAAATGAATTTGTGGGTTATTTACAGCAATTTTCCCAATTTTTTATGACACCCATTGAATTTGATTCTGTCCAAATACACTCTCACAAATATAATTTTGTCCCATTAATTTGATCTCTCCCTCTCCCGATACCTCTGTTTCTCCGTCTTCTACGCCGACGTCATCCTCTCCATAGTCTCCGGTGATAATTTAATCCGATTTTCATCCTCATCATTCTCTTCCGACTTACCTTTCTCCTCTTCTTCCCCCTCATCTGGCGAGAATTTCCTTTTGATTCAATGATTGGTTTGTATCCTCGATTGTCAAGCACATGTCGTTTTCTAAAGTCATCAATTTTGAATAAAGTTTCACTATATGATCGTCAACTGATTTTAAGTACCAATTCCAGAAATGTTGGAGCTTAAGATTTGAGGTATGTATGAATCTTTAGTGGTCATTTTTAAAGATAAGTTCTTGTTGTTGGTTGATGAACTAGTATATGAAGTGGGATGTAACCATGCTCAGAGCGTTGGATTTTCAACAGATGGATTTGCAACAAAGAACCATAACCAAAACCCGAGGAAGACGATTCCGATGAAACTTTAGGTTTACTCCGGCGATGGAATATTGCGGCGAGACCACCGGCAAATATGATCCATCCCGGTTTAATCGGCCTATGCAGCAAACCGTTTCAAAAGCAACTAACCAAGAAAGAAGTAAACTTTGAAGAAGATCAAGAACAGAGCAAGCTAGTGTTATCGAAATCGTTGGAGATTATGAGCTTAAGGAGATTTGTGATTTTAGTGTTTGGATGTTTTGGAACAAAGATTGTCGTGAGATTTGTTTGGCTATTGATACTATAAGGCTTGTTGTGAGGAAACAGGTGAGTAAGAGGATCTCTAAAGCTGTGTTTGATGATGATGATTCAGATTAGTAGTGATCTAAGGATTGATTAGGGTTTTTGTGAATGGAAAGTGTGAGTTTTTTTTGTTGTCAAGCATTTTGATTAGGGAATCTTGAAGGAGAAGTGTAAAAATGATCAAGGATCGTATAGTTCGGGCTTTTCTTGTTTCTTGAGAGAAACGTATAAATAAAGGATTTTTAGGGTTTTGATTTGACTCTATTATCAGTTGTTAATGGAGAAATGTAAATAATCGACAAAGACATGATTACATATGGAAACATTTGGTTTTTGTATTTTTCTCTGTTTGTATAATTCTTCAAAAGTCGCGGCTTTGCTTGAAACACAAGTCATAGTTCATAAGTTTTGCATACTTGATCGTACCACTCTTCGCATGTAAATCAAAAATCCTTTTTCTCTGGGGAAATGATTTGTTTCGATCTCAGTTTCATCATATAATCCAAAGTTTTTACTAACACACCAAGCCAAGTCCAAAACTGAAGAGAACTCATAGACAAAGAGAGTACTTACTGAAAAGTAGAGAGATGTTTATTGCATAATACCTAAACATCTCTATACTAAAACGACATTATGCAATAAACATCTCTCTACTTTTCAGTGAAAAGTAGAGAGTACTGTTGACTCTATTACACTTAAAAGTCATGCAAATCAAATTTGGTGTATGGTTTGCTAGATCAGTAAAGTAGCATCAGAAGTTCATACGAACAGGTTTAAACAAGGCTTAGAGGAAAGCTTTTTGCTTGCAAATTTTATTGCATTTGGACTACCGATCCTAAGTCCTTTGTAAGCCCTGGGAGATTTATTATATTAGAAGGAAGAAAAGAGGAGAAGCAGAAGCTGAGTATCAGATGATTAATGGATAAAGAAGGGCTAGCACAAGAGTGTTAATAAGAAGATAAGTTTGTTAGAAGGCAGTTAGACAAGTTAAGAATGAGTTGTTTTGGCCGTTAAAGGAGTCTATTGAGAGTCTCTACTATATAAAGTGTGTCTCTAAGTCATTTGCATTCATTCAGAAAAGTAGAATTGGGAGAGAACACTTTTAAATTTGTCATTGGATGATAAAAAGAGTGATTTCTTACAAGGGAAATTCAGAAGTGTGCCTTTTTACAAGGACAACTCTGATTCAAGATTTTATTGAAACATAATTACAACCATTGAAGATGAACAACAAAGCTCCATCCCTAATAAGCTCACGATATCTATTCACCACATGTCACATAGATATGCAACATATTTACCAAAATAAAGAAACTATATGCGAAAAGAATCAAATGAACCACAAATGAAGGAAACAAACAAAGAAAACAGCGGAAACGTGAGGAGGAAGAAAAAGAAGAAGAAGAAAATGTCTCACAAAAAATATCTTTTAAAAACTCATTTTAGGAAACAAAAATATTCACTCCTAAATTGAAAGAATTTTTAAATTATTTTTCAGAAACTACATTTTAGGAGTGGGTAGATGATAAACACCGTGGTAGACGTTGCGGTAGAATTTATATTCAAGACATGGTAGAATATATTGAGAAAGGTAGAACTAATATTCTACGACAATGTAGAACATAGAGTATGTGGTAGAACATAAATTCTACACTTGGTAGATATTGGTGAAATAGATAGAATCCAAAATCTACCGATTCATTTTATGTGGAACGTAAATTCTGGCAGGAGTAGAAGGAAACGATAAAACGATTGTTTTTTCATTTTTATGCAAAAGTACACAGAAAAATATAATTACATTGCAAGAGAGGGAATAGACACCATTAACAAAAGTCTAACATGTGTTTGAGTTCAAACTTCTCCACCGCTGGAACTAGAATTTATCTAGTGTTTCCGACTTCAATACCGACGGTACCATCTACGGCGATAGACAAAAAGCGAACTAGCCGAATCGTATAAATAGTGGTGGGTTGATGTCATCCGTGAGTTGGGAGAAGTTGAGAAGAGAGTGAGCCATAGATTTTGATTTTAAAACATGGCTGTAAATATTGTTTTCTTACAATAGAATAGTTTACAAACTCTGCTACAATTGTGAGTTTGCGGTTGACACTACAAAAAAACAGTTCCAATTACGACAGACGTCAAACTTTCGGGAATTTCATATGGACTTTTGATATTTTTTTGACCAGAGGTAATTCCGTCAAAATTCTGTAAAAAAATTCTTACAAAATTTTGAGTGAATTGAAGATTTGAAGCATTCCTCTATGTGGGAAAATCACCATCAATGGCATGAAATGTAATTGCTTACAATTTTTCTCTTTTTTGAAAATTAACTTGTCCATTAATAATACTAGATGATCACCCGTGCATACAGATGACTTTTTATTACGTATGTGTATATTTAGTCTCGATATATTCTTTTGGTATTGATTTTTATTTCATATTAAAGATGGTAAATGAGTATCTCTCGTTAAAATATGTTGGTCAATAACCAAAAAAAAAAAATCTCCAACTTCCTCTTCAACTTTAGATTCTTTGAAAGTTATAAAACAGTTAGGGTTCCATGATCACATATGCGATTAATAAGCCAAGATTTTCATGTCTCATAAACAATTCAAGAGAAACTTTACAAAATAAAATAGTTGCTACATATTGGATATCTATGAAACATATATGACCTCGTCATTATAAGGTTACCATCATGAGATGGTTTCAGAAGTCTGACAATTCTAGTCTCTTTTATTCTCATTCTTCCTTGAACTTCTCAATTACCTTCTTTTACCTCAAAACAAATATACTTCAATAAATACAAAAATAAGCGACAAATATTATTCCTTCACTGTTTTAAAAATTTTACAGCGATATTAGCATTTGTTTGTGATCTCCTTCACCATTTCTCTCTCCCTCCATTGATTGGCCTTTTGATCAGCTCGTGTTTTTCCTTTCTTCCCTACGTTTGTAGTCGCTGCATATAGAGTCTCATAAATTAAGAGATTGGGAATCCTTTGCGTGCAACAAACAAATTGATAAAGAAACATGCACTAAGAAAACACATATAGTTTTAGGCAAAGATATAAAAAGTCTTTAGCCAAAAAAACATATCAAAGAGGTGAATAGCTGTTGAGATTGATGCAACTTACCAGTTCTTCTTTCTTCGATTGATAATTCTTTTCATGTTATAGCCATATAGTGCATACCAATCTCCCAATCTAACTTTGCCTCGTCGTATGCTGCAAAAAACTATATACTTGATTTGAGTAAGCAAACAAAGTCGTTAAAGAGACACAAATATATAAGACTTTGTTTCAAAAGTTCATGTTATTTATTATATTACATAAACATGAACTATATGGCAGTTTTACAGAAAATGAGTCGAAATGGTTTTTGTGAGTGGACTATTTCCTCTCTGATGCATCGTCCGAAACTATTTACTTTTAGAGATGATGTGAAACTCAATCACCTTCAATATACACATTTAATTTAACAAATATAACCTAAAATTTTGATTGAACGAAACTACTCTCCTACTGCTTTTGTATTATATAATCTGCAATTTTCCAAGATCTGTTGTAGACAATGAAACTGATCTCTATTATCTCTAAAAGCCATCCGTTTTCTGAAAACTTGAGGGAAAAAAAAACAATACATGGGATTAATTAGCATAATAATCCATCTAAACAATGGATTATATCCCGAATTTGCTGATGATCCTTCTCTCAAACGTTTTATTATGCGCTTGAACACCAAAACAATCTGATCTAAAGACGTGAATTGTGAAGAAGATGGATATATGCCAGAGTTATTGTAATGCCCCCGATAATTTATAAACCGGAAACGCTACTAACGAATATTTAAGTGTCCGGTCAGAGGTTCCTGGAACATATCCAAATTTCCTAGACAAGACTTCTAAGCGTTCGTCCCCATTAGGTACATCTCAAGGCTTGCCAACCCGAGACATACGTAATGGTTAGTTCGTCCGGACAAGGACTAGTATCACATGAAACCCGAATTTATGCAAATTCGATTTGTTTTTATATAATTTATACATAAATTTTAAATGTGATACAAGCATATACAATTGTGAGTCTAATACTCCAAAACGATCATGTACATAATAAACATTACTCATTACAAAAGGCAAGAAAATCTACTGCTGAATTTCCTAATGTTCCTTTGTCCCTCGGTGGTCTACCCGCTAATGGTTACCTGCAACACAAGTAGAGTCGTGAGCACTAGTTGCTCAGTGAGCCTAGGCTCCCCTAACATTCAGTAATCAATTCCCAACCAAACCCAAAATAACAAACAACACACAAGCAAGCAAATCTAACAAAAGAAATGCGATAAGTTATGCAATATCAATATAAGGCCTTTCGCGTAGACTATTCCCCTCCACGTCAAATCACAAGGTATCCATCAGCACGAAGCCACAAAGGCTAAAGACTTAAGATCCTTCACCGTTCCAATGGCCTTATGCATATAAGGATCCACACCGAAAATTCTGCATCGTCATGCAGTACATGGCCAAAGGCTGCAATCCCGTCTCTCCGTGTCTTCATGTACTTAGACTAATACTCAACGTACTAGCTAAGTCATGGCTTTCAAGAGAACGTCTTACCGCGATCATCATAATTTATAGGTTTTACTAACAATTTAAGTTATAAGAAAATTTATAACTTTGCATCAACAATTCAACTTACCAATTTTCACATGCTAAGCTTTTAAGTATTTAGCAAAAATATAAATCACGCAACAACGAACCTCACTTGTAATTTAATTAAACATACAACAAGCATCACCGAGACTCACCTTTGTCTTAACGAATGATCACGGTTCTGCCAAAGGTTTCTACGGGCGTTTGCCTTAGACTTTTACGAATGATTTTGCCTTAGTCTTTGAACTGGAATCTGTTCCAAAGGTTCACGAATTAATCAAGGCAAGACTTAGAGTTTTCTTAAGGGGAATTTAATGGTAAAGCCCACGGATCATACCTACTCGGAACTGTGGACTATCTCTAGATCTTTTGGAGCTTAGCCGAAGTTGAACCTACAAATTTAAGGTAGGTTGAGCCATCAGATCAAGAAACTAAGATTAGATTTGTAACGCCCGCGAACCAATTATGTATTTTTGGTTCGGGTGTCGATCGATACCAGCTCGATTTGAACTAGCGGAATAAGTTTTTAATCGCTCGGTTAGCAGGTTTTGGCTGGAAACCCGAGTTCTTTTGGTTGGAAACCCGACTTTTTTTTTAATGTTTATTAAAGTTAAAAAGGGGAAATAAAAACAAGAATCCTTGTTTTAAGGGAAGTGGGTGAATAAGTGAGCAAATGATTAAGAGAAGAAGCTGAGAGAGAGCGTGAGAAAGAGAGGAAGAAGAGGAAAGAGAGAGGAGAAGAGAAAGAGAAGGAAGGAGAGTTTCAGCTGGGATTAAAGAAGACAAACAGCCAGGGAGTTCTGCTCGGATCGGTCTATCATTTTGAGGGTAAGTTCTTCGCTCTCTTAGCTTGATTTAGGAAGAAACCGCTTGTCATTGGGTTGACTATTCTAGGAGTTATGGTCGTTTTACTGAGAGATGTTTCTGCAGCATTGCTTCTACGATCAGTCCACTTCAAAGGACGATTTCCGTCGTTCTGTAAAGACCCAGCGGACTATTTAGATATCATTGGAAATCCCTGAGTCTTAGCTTTCCACAGACACCGGGTTCGGTTTAATCAGAGGTGATCTCCGTTCTCTGTGGGCTTTTTAAGTTAGTGTATCGGTTTCTGAATTATCTGTTTTCAGTTCCGATCAACGAGTTTGCGAGCTGTTTTCCTATCGAACTACTTAGAGTTAGGAGACGTTTTATACACCGTTGGAAAGCTCTCGGTGTCTAGTTTCCAGAGCCGTTTTCCGATCGTGATTTGGTGTAGTAAGTCGCGAGTTATTCTCTTCCGAAACAAGGTGAGTGCGTGACCATGGTTTTGCGGGTATTGGTGTGTTTGATTGCGAATTGAGTTGATTTGTTGTTCGATCAATGCTTGTTTGGGGCATTTTTAGTGTTTAGATCAACGTAAGTATCGTGGTTTGTGGTTGACTTTACGTTTTTCGGGGTTGACTTTACGTTGACTTTATGTTGACTTTTCGGGGTTGACTTTGCGTTGACTTTTCGAGGTTGACTTCTCGTGTTGACTTTTTACTTAATTGTGTTGTGTGGTGTTTTGATTGTTCCCTATACCCATGCATCTAGCCAAGTAGATGGGATGATCGTACCACGGGGTATTTATGATAATACTCACGCATCTCTTATAACCATGTGATGCAGGTAAAGACAAAGTGTGATCGTGGAATCTGGCTGTGAAGAGGAGATGATCTAGTGTCTCGTTTGTATTTATATCTATTCCGCTTTTGTTATTGTGTTGAATTATTGTGTGGTTTAATATTTATGGGAATATTATTTTGGGGTTTAAAAAAAAAAAAAAAATCTGGTTGTTTCAAGATTCATGATCCGCATGAAAAATCACTTTGAAAACGGTAAGGTTCGATCACGGGAAACTTACCCTAAGTTTTCACAAACCTGCTCGACAAGGCTCGCGGTGCAACAACTCTATGGTTCGCGGTGGACTAGACGATGTACTACTCGGTTTGGATGGACTGATCGTAACAAACTATCGCGATTAGGTTAAAACTTTGCAGCTATATGGTTCGTGGTAAAAGGGACAGGCTATTTATAGGTGCGGGTAAGCAGGTGAAGCAGCTGGACGCCCCGCGGCCACCTGCCAAGGCCGTTCCATAGAGCCTTGCCCGTGCCGTGACACGCATCTAAGACCGTGTCTCTGACCAGGCGTGTGTCCGACATACGCCAACGTGTGCTTATCACGCTTAGGCACAACTCGGGCGCAAGCCTGCCGTGGCCTATCCATGGCCGAAGTAGCTCGGTCACCAAGCTAGCTGCCCAGCTTATTTATCAAGCTGCTTAGGCTTATACGAGGGTCATTACATTCTCTCCCCCTTAAAAGAATTCGTCCCGAATTCTTAAGAGTTTGTCAGTCCAGCTTCCTAGATTCCAGTAGGTTCAAAATAATTCCGGGTGAGACTTTCGAAACTTTGCTTCATCTTCCCAAGTTGCAGTCTCACGATGTTGTTTTCCCCAAAACACTTGAACTTGTGCGATTTTTCGATTCTTCAATCTTCGAACTCGTCTTTCACCTATCCTTAGTGCTCCTTGAGGATACGTAAGATTAGGTCAAAGGTCCTCTATCGATTCTGGTTCTACTGCATTTGGGTCACGGATATGTCTACGTAACATCGATACATGGAACACTGGATATAATCCCTTGTCCGAGGGAAAGTCTAGTTTATAGGCTACTTCTCCTATTCTTTCTATGATGCGATAAGGTCCTATAAACCGAGTGGCCAACTTGCTTGGCTTTGCAAATCTATCCTTCCCTTTCTGAGCTTCTACTTTTAACATTACCCACTCATCGACTCTAAAAATTATTTCTCTTCGATTCTGATCGGCATACTTTTTCTGTCGGTCTTGTGCTTTTTTCATATTCTCTCGTACTCGACTGATTTTATCTGTCGTCTCTTTCACTATCTCGGGACCGAATTCCTTTCGTTCTCCAACCTCCGTCCAACAAATAGGGGTTCGACAAGGTCGTCCATATAGTGCTTCATAGGGTGGCATACCAATAGTAGCATGGTAGCTATTATTGTATGCAAATTCTACCAAAGGTAGATGGTTTTCCCAACTTTCTGCCCAGTCCAACACACACATTCGGAGTAAGTCTTCCAGAGTTCTTATTGTTCTTTCTGATTGCCCGTCTGTCTCTGGATGGTAAGATGTACTCATATGCAAATCAGTTCCCAAGGCTCTTTGGAAAGCTCGCCAGAATCGAGCTGTGAATCTTGGATCACGGTCTGATACAATACTTGAGGGAACTCCATGTAACTTTACTATCTCCTTTAAGTAAAAATTCGCTAAAACTTCCACATTATCGGTAATCTTTGTTGGCAGAAAATGAGCACTCTTTGTTAGGTGATCTATAACAACCCATATCGTATCATTACTCTTTCCTGGTGCCATAGGCAAACCAGAAACAAAATCCATAGCAACCGCATCCCATTTCCATTCTGGGATCGGTAGGCTTTGTAACAACCCCGCTGGTACTTGATGTTCTATCTTGATTTGCTTTGGCACTGTGCTACCCATTTTGCAACATGACATTTTAGTCCATGCCAATGGTAGTACTGATGGATATCTCAGTACATTTTAGTACTTCCTGGATGGATGCTAAGTAAGGAATGATGTGCTATCCTTAAGATTTCTTCTCGCAAACCTTGTCCTTTTGGCACCGTTATCCTTTTATTAAGAAGTAGCGTTCCATCCTCGGCCAAATGATATCCACTCGCATTCGGTTCTCACCCAATATTTAGTCCTTCTATGATTTTCTTTAGTTCCTCATCCTCTTTTTGTTCTTGTCGAATGCGTTGGAGTAAACTTGCTTGATTCACTGCTTGTAGACCCAATGGCTCACTAATTTCTCCTTCTAAAGCTGCCAAACTTATCTTCTTGAATTCGGTGGCTAAGGTCATTAGTTCTTTTTCCCTATCAACACCTGCTTTACGGTGACTCAATACATCTGCTACTACATTCGCCTTACCCGGGTGGTACACAATGTCCAAATCGTAGTCCGCGATGAATTCCATCCATCTCCTTTGTCTGAGGTTAAGATCAGACTGAGTGAATAAATACTTAAGGCTTTTGTGATCGGTCATAATTTACACATTTTCTCCATAAAGGTAGGATCTCCATAACTTGAAGGCAAATACGACTGCGGCCATCTCTAAGTCATGTGTGGGATAGTTCTCTTCATGTTTTCTTAATTGTCGTGATGCATAGGCAATGACCTTTTTACCTTGCATCAACACACATCCTAATCCCACTCCACAAGCATCGGTGTAAACAGTGTATGATTGGTTTGGTTTGGGTAATGTTAAGATTGGTTTCGTGGTCAAGGCATCTTTTAACAGATTGAATGCCTTCTAACAGATTGAATGCCTTCTCTGCTTCGCCATTCCATTCAAAGGTTACAGTCTTTCCAGTTAATCGGGTTAATGGTTTGGCTAAGGTAGAAAATCCCTTCACAAATTTTCGGTAGTATCCAGCTAACCCAAGGAAACTACGAACTTCAGTGGCATTGGTAGGTTGTGGCCATTCCCTAATTACAACAATCTTTTCTGGATTAACTGAAACTCCTTGCTCCGATACTCGGTGTCCTAAAAATCCTATCTCCCGCTTCCAAAGGCTACATTTGCTATACTTAGCAAAAAGCCTATGACTTCTTAAGTGCTCTAACACTTTCCTTAAGTGTTCCTTATGCTCTTCCGCGCTTTTTGAGTAGATTAGAATGTCATCAATAAAAATGATAACAAACTCATCTAGATAGTCCTGGAAGATATCATTCATTAATCTCATAAATGCTGCCGGTGCGTTGGTTAAACCAAATAGCATGACCACAAATTCATAATGGCCATAACGTGTTCTAAATGTAGTCTCCATTACGTCCGTTACAGCAATATGAATTTGATGGTAACCAAAAGCAAAATCAATTTTTGAGAACCACTCGCTCCTTTTAGTTGATCTAGCAATTCATCAATTCTTGGCAAGGGATACTTGTCCTTGATCGTGACATTGTTAATTCCACGATAATCTATACACAATCGCATGCTTCCATCCTTTTTCTTACAAACAAGACTGGAGCTCCCCATGGTGATGAACTAGGACGAATAAATCCCTTTTCCATAAGGTCTGCTAACTGCTTTTTCAATTCAGCTAACTCTGCTGGTGCTATCCGATATGGTGCCTTAGCTATCAGAGCCGCTCCCGGTTCCAATGTAATGGTGAAAGGATCATTACGTGATGGAGGTAAACCTTCCAAGGGTTGGAACACATCACTAAATTCAGCGACAATTGGAATTTCCTCGAGTTTCATTTCCCCCTCCAAGTCTCCTCCCACAATGGTCAAGGTAACTAAGTAAACCTCCCCTTTAATAAGAGCCTTCTCTGCTCTTAAGACCGTCACAAAGGATATCCCGGAGTTGGGTCTTATTCCTTGATATGTTATGGAAATGTCCCCAAGTCTCTCAAAGGCAACTCTTCCCCGTCCACAATCCAGATGAACCATGTTCGTTGATAACCAGTCCATTCCTAGGATGACTTCGGAATGCTCTAACGGGGTAACTAAAAGGTTTGCTAGAAATGTATATCTTTCAATAATGATAGGAATTCCCATATAGCAACTTGTTGCATATAGGATTTGATCGCCAGGTGTTAAGATAGGCACACAAACCTTTACTATCGTAAAGATTCCCTCGAATCTTGAAGCGACCTCAGGAGTCACAAAACTATGAGTTGCTCCTGAGTCAAACAAGACATGTGTGGGAACACCACAAACACGTAATGTTCCTAGATATGCATAAAAGATTTTGTTTATAAAACTTATACTTTATTAACAATCATTAAACAGGTACTACCATATTTTTTTTTTCTTTTAACACATTAAACATTCACATAAGTTAAAACTCCTATTTACCTGAAATTGGACCTTGAGAAGGTCTTGAAGTTTCAGGTTTATCTAAAGGATAAACGCGTCCCGTGGTCGATTGCCGCTTGGGTGGCCGTTCGATGGTTGGTTGTACATCCATGGCGCGTATTGCAGGCGGTCGTGAAGTTTGCTCAGGTGGATGTGTCACTGGACATGAAGTCGCATAGTGTCCCTTTCCTCCACATGTAAAACAAGTAATGTAGTCAGGCACAGGCCTAGACTATCTGTTGTTAGGGCATGCTCGAGAGTAGTGGCCCCGACGGCCAAACTTATAACATTCGGGCAAGGATTCCATTGTAGGAGTTCCTCGACCCGCCCGGTTTCCTCTTCCTCTTCCTCGGCTATTTGGTTGGTTTGATCCCTGTCCTCGGCTTGAGGTCTGTCCCCAATCTACCTGGTTCCTTGGCCCTGGGCCTTGAACCCGCAGCTGTGATGACTGTCTGGCGTAAAATGCCCGTTCAATCTCAATTCCCTCCTCCACGTTCACAGCTCTCTCAACTAACTCAAAGAGACTCTGATAGTCTACAACTAATAATCGGCTCATAATCTCTGGTCTAAGCCCCCGTAAGAACTTTCTAATCACCGATGCCTCTCCATCTGGACCGTAGTGTGCATATTGCCTTAGCCGAGTAAACTCTGCTTCATAATCTCGTACACTGCGGTCTCCTTGAATCAACTCTTGGAATTGCTTTTCTAATCGATCCTTTGCCTGTGGTGGGAAATACTTCCTTTCAAACTCCCTTCGAAAATCGATCCAAGTTGGGTCCACTACTCCATAATGGTTCCTAATGCTACTCCACCAGTTTGCAGCGTCCTTCATCAAATAATGTACAGCAACATCCCTTTTAAAACTATTCGGACAACGTGTTGCGTCAAAGTTCCTTTCTATGTGTTGCAACCATGCATTCGCCTCAAAAGGGTCAGTACCTCCAAAGAACTGTCTTATGCCTAGGTTCTTCATCATCATCACCATTTTAAGGAAGTCTGGTAGCGATGGTCGTGGATCCTGCTGATGTACTCTCGTTGTCGCTTATTGATCCCCTAGTCTGCCAACCAACTCGTGGACCAACTCCATCAAATGGTCCTCGGTGTTCCTCGGCTCAGGCCGAGTCCCAGTTGGACCTGCTCTAGGAAGATCAGGAAAGTCTCGGTAGATTCTATGACGATCCTCTGGTTCTTCCGGTACCTCAACATGTCCACGGTAAGTAACTAATGGGCTTCCCGAGGGTAAAGATCCCTCGTACCCCGACCTACTAGGTCCCCATAGCTAGTATCCTGTCGCCTATAAACCTCTATAGGCCATGACTCAGTCAGCTCTGATGACTCGATAGATAACCTTCCAACGCGTCGTGACCCCTCAGGTTTGGGATCACCAATATCTCTTACTCCTAACTCTGGTGTCGGATGGGGAGAGTTCTCTGCTGTATACTCTGGAAATTGTTCCTCGGATGACTCCTCTGAAAGATCAGATTCGACGGAACTATATGAGTCGTTATCAGATGGTGGCGGTGGACGACCGTAGTAATGCTCAGGATGCCGATAATCGGGCTGTCCATGCCCAGGAGGTGGTCCCCATGGACGTCTTCCCCTCATAGGCCTCGGTGGCCCTGCATGAATACGCTGGTGTCGTGGATGAAGCCGACGTGGTGGCGATACCATCTACACCATAGAATCAGGTAAGTCCTAACCCAAATTTTTTTTAAACAAAGGAACATATCCAGTTTATCCTAATTGCTTTTTGCGACACATGTGGCTCGATAAATCAATTGAAAACCAAGTCCCATTCAAGCATAGTAAAAACTATGCTCTGATACCACTTTTTTTTGTAACGCTCCCGATCATTTATAGACCGGAAACGCTACTGACGAATACTTAAGTGTCCGGTCAGAGGTTCCTGGAACATATCCAAATTCCCTAGACAAGACTTCTAAGCGTTCGTCCCCATTAGGTACATCTCAAGGCTTGACAACCCGAGACATACATAATGGTTAGTTCGTCCGGACAAGGACTAGTATCACATGAAACCCGAATTTATGCAAACTCGATTTGTTTTTATATAATTTATACATAAATTTTAAATGTGATACAAGCATATACAATTGTGAGTCTAATACTCCAAAACGATCATGTATATAATAAACATTACTCATTTACAAAAGGCAAGAAAATATATTGCTGAAATTCCTAATGTTCCTTTGACCCTCGGTGGTCTACCCGCTAATGGTTACCTGCAACACAAGTAGAGTCGTGAGCACTAGTTGCTCAGTGAGGCTAGGCTCTCCTAACATTCAGTAATCAATTCCCAACCAAACCCAAAATAACAAACAACACGCAAGCAAGCAAATCTAACAAAAGAAATGCGATAAGTTATGCAATGTCAATATAAGGCCTTTCGCGTAGACTATTCCCCTCCACGTCAAATCACAAGGTATCCATCAGCCCGAAGCCACAAAGGCTAAAGACTTAAGAACCTTCACCATTCCAATGACCTTATGCATATAAGGATCTGCACCGGAAATTCTGCATCGTCATGCAGTACACGGCCAAAGGCTGCAATCCCGTCTCTCCGTGTCTTCATGTACTTAGACTAATACTCAACGTACTAGCTAAGTCATGGCTTTCAAGGGAACGTCTTACCGCGATCATCATAATTTATAGGTTTTACTAACAATTTAAGTTATAAGAAAATTTATAACTTTGCATCAACAATTCAACTTAGCAATTTTCACATGCTAAAGCTTTTAAGTACTTAGCAAAAATATAAATCACGCAGCAACGAACCTCACTTGTAATTTAATTAAACATACAACAAGCATCACCTAGACTCACCTTTGTCTTAACGAATGATCGCGGTTCTGCCAAAGGTTTCTACGGGCGTTTGCCTTGACTTTTACGAATGATTTTGCCTTAGTCTTTGAACTGGAATCTGTTCCAAAGGTTCACGAATTAATCAAGGCAAGACTTAGAGTTTTCTTAAGGGGAATTTAATGGTAAAGCCCACGGATCATACCTACTCGGAACTGAGCTTGCTGTGGACTATCTCTAGATCTTTTGGAGCTTAACCGAAGTTGAACCTACAAATTTAAGGTAGGTTGAGCCATCGGATCAAGAAACTAAGATTAGATTCATGATCCGCATGAAAAATCACTTTGAAAACGGTAAGGTTCGATCACGGGAAACTTACCCTAAGTTTTCACAAACCTGCTCGACAAGGCTCGCGGCGCAACAACCCTATGGTTCGCGGTGGACTAGACGATAGACTACTCGGTTCAGATGGACTGATTGTAATAAACTATTGCGATTAGGTTAAAACTTTGCGGCTATATGGTTCGTGGTAAAAGGGACAGGCTATTTATAGGCGCGGGTATGCAGGTGAAGCAGCTGGACGCCCCGCGGCCACCTGCCAAGGCCGTTCCATCGAGCCTTGCCCGTGCCGTGACACGCGTCTAAGACCGTGTCTCTGACCAGGCGAGTGTCCGACACACGCCAACGTGTGCTTGTCACGCTTAGGCACAACTCGGGCGCAAGCCTTCCTGTGGCCTACCCACGGCCGAAGCAGCTCGGTCACCAAGCTAGCTACCCAGTTTATTCATCAAGCTGCTTAGGCTTATACGAGGGTCATTACAGTTATGGTTAGGGATAAAAATTGTGAAGAAGAGGGCTTGTGAATTGCAGTTTGATATCGCATTGGTACTCGCCTATTCCAATGAATGCTTCTAGGGATTTGATTATTCAAGGAAGTCTAAAGAGCGAATACTATATTAATGAAAAATATTGGAATTTTTTTTTTTTCTGATGTGTCATGGAGGGGAGAGCTTAGGTGGCAAGCCCTTGTGAGGGGAAGTCATATATTAGAGCATCCACATTGGAGACATTTTGTAGGTGTCTTTAAATATAAAATTATTAAAAGTTGAGTAAAAAGAAGAAAGAGAGTGTTTTTGGTTGAAATAATGGGGTGTATTGAAATATAAAATTAATAAAATTTGAATAAAGAGAGGAGATAGTTGGTATTTTTGGAGAGAAAATGTCTCGTGAAAGACAATGTTGGAGAGAGAATGGATGAAAGTTGGAGTGTGTTTAAATATAAAATTAATAAAAGTTGAGTAAAAGGATGAAAGAGAAGGTATAAAGTTGAGTAAAAGGAAGAGAGAGTGTGTTTTTAATATTTTTTTATTTAAAAACATCCACATTTTGTGTGCAATGTGGATGACCTTATAGGATACACGTACATGGCCGTGTTTGACAACTTACAGAGAAAGCTTTTGCCTTAGACCCCCAAAATATATAAAGTTTCTAGGGCTCCCCATTTTCGAATATGTGTAGTATCCTAGTGGCTTTGTAAACAAACTTCAATCTCTTAACCTGGGTTCGATCAGTTTCGAGATTTAAGGGCCCTTTTTTTTTGGAATTTTGATTTTTGTTTTAAGTCTAAAAAAATATTTTGGAGTTAAAAGGCAGATCGATTGTTTCCTAAAATTCATATCCTAAACCTAAAAAAATTCATAAACACATGAATTCTAAATTATGGTAGTTTATAAACAATACAAATCAAAATCCCAATTACTTTTTAATTTTAATCTTAATAGTCAATCTTCCTCGCAACTACGTTATCTTCGTCTTCCACCACGGCACCAACACCATCACTCCGACGATATTTTTTTCTTCTTTTAAATCACTGGTAAATTTCAAATTTTTTTTTTTTTTGATTTTTCAATTATTGTTTTCTATTTTGTGATTGTTAATTCTGTTGAGTTACATTGACTTTCCTTAAAACTATGTCTTAAGCTTTTTAGATTATTGTTTATCGTTTTGTTTTGAATATTCAAAATCATTTCATTTTTTTTAATATATATTAAAAGGGCCCCTATTTTTTAGTTCTTGTGCTCCTCCGAACCTAGGCACGGCACTGTACACGTATACAAAAATATAAAGTACACACGAAAGTTGGCCTACGTAAATGATGAAACTCATTTGAATGAGTCAATTTCTGTGGGAAAAACACCATCAATGGCATGAAATGTAATTGCTTACAATTTGTTTTTTTTTTAAAATTAACTTGCCCATTAATAATATATGCGTATACATAAATATTACACTCGAAAGTTGGCCTACATAAATAATGAATGAGTCAACGAAAGACTAGAGGAGATCACTACTATCTGACGACCCACACAAACAAAGTCGTCTGTAGCTTAAGTCTATTTGATAGAAGATGCATCCAAATTTATTCGCGATCATAATGTTGTCGTCAATCGTCTCTTCAATCGATTTCTTTCGTTTTCTGTTGCTCATATTTTTGGAATTGGGTCGGATTTCTTATGTGGATGTCTAACCATGTACCATCAGCAACAAAATTTAAATAAAATACACTAGATAAATGGTACTTTTGTCAAGTTTTTTTATTATCTTTTAGTATTGCTAAAGTTTTTCATCATTTTTCATCTTCATAACATTCTTGTGATCATAGATTATATTTTCCAGTTGCACTACATACCTTAATTTTTTTTAAAATTAATCTATTCTCCTTCATCTTTTTATATATTTATGAACACATTTAAAATATTTTGTTTATCTATTGAAATTTGAAGACTAAAAGAGACCCCTATCCGACGACCCACACAAACCAAGTCGTTGCTAAATTCCACTGTCTCACTCACCATTATTATGATGTCGTAGTCTATTGTCGCTTCTAGAGAAATTCAGTTTGTTCTGGCCGAACTAAAATGAAAAGTTCGATTCGGCTCAGTTCAAAACTCGGTTTGTTCAATTCGATTTTTGAAAATATTTAATTTAGTTCTTAGATTCTTTTTAATCAAAAATTACAATATATTTGGTTTAAAATTTGGAATATATACTTATTTTGTAAATTTGGAGTTTTGGTTGGTTCAATTATCCAGTTATTTTTGTTTTTAAATCGGTTTAGATATAAAAAATTTACGGTCTGGGTATAGAAAAAACTATAAAAAATCAAAGATCTATCCATTCGGAGATATTGAACCGATAACCTAAATCAAAGACGCCGAACAGTTGGTAGCTCGAAATGGAATGATAACCGAAAACCAAAAAGTTAGGTTCTATTTCATTGGATTGTGAGTTTCTGACCATGTAGCTGAATGCCCAACACTAGTCTCTTCCATAATTTTCTTTTTACTTCCGCTTCTCAAATTTGTGTATGTTGTTCGGATGGAACACCTGCCTACATATACTATTTTACGTTATCAATCTAATACAAAGTTTAGAGTAATGAAAATTACCAATTGAAGGGCTGACACTCTATTTATCATTTTTTTTTTGTGGAGGTTACCACATAGACGGAGGTTAACAAACTTAGTGCGTCTTTTTCATTGTCTTTAAATATTTGTTCTGTTTTTTGTTTTTTTTTTCAGAAACAGTCTTTAAATATTTGTTTTAGTCACTACGTTTTCACTTTTCACTGAATGAGGGTATATATATTCCTGATTTTAGTTCGGATTTATCGAATTTTGAGTTTACAATTTATCAAAAGAAATAATAAACCTTATATATGTGACGACCCAACCCGTCAAATAGAAAAAAAAAAAAAAAAAAAATTTTAACCGGATCACTATTATTATAAATAGTGATCCTAAACGGTCCAATAAACAAACAGCGCGGAACAATGATTCAACAATCAAATACAATTATCGTTTAACAAACCCATACTTATTAATTCTAGTTCAATTCGGTAATACACATAGTTCTGAAATTGCTAACACCCTAGCAATTCTAACTTATTACACGAAAACGATCCACTAGATCATTCCCCTCGTCCCGGCCATGATTCCACGATCACTGACTGTCTTTACCTGCATCACATGGTTATAAGAGATGCGTGAGTATTATCATAAATACCCAGTGAGACGGTCATCCCATCAACAGGCTATGTACAAATATAAGCATAAGCAATGCTACAATACCAGGATGAACAATCAACATGAAAACAACTCAATCGCGTAAAAACAACCTGTGTCGATCGATACACTAACCCGTGTCGATCGACACCAACTCCGACACTCATGTCCGTCAGCACACCATCCCGGTGACCTACTGACACCATGTCGATCGACACACCCATATGTGTCGATCGACACACCAAACCCAGAAAACTCGCACACGCGATTTTCTGCATAATAATTTATCAAACAACATGAAATTCGATCCCAAACAACACACAACGCATCCTAACACTTCTTATGCTTACACGCACCCATGGTCACGCACTCACCTCGATTTGGGAAGGAAAACGGATTCAAAAGTGTTCAAGAACACCCAGAACACCAAGAACACGCACGCCCCAAAGAACACAACGTATACGACGAACGGCTACTCCAAATTCCAATCGGAAACCGGTGATGGAAACTAGACACGACGAGCTACACCGCGGTATATAGAACGTCTGCTAACTCCCAACGGTTCGACGGGAAAACAACCCGTAAGTTCAACAATCTGAACGTATATAGAACGCTTTCTGGGTCATTCTGGTTCGACGGCAATTAAGCCCGTAATCCCGATGATCGGAACTGGAACAGGAACCACGTTGGATACAAAGAAGTCGACGTACAGGGCGAACGGCTGCTTCAAATCCAAATCAGAAAATGGCTCTGGAAACTAGACGGAACAAGCTACACAACGGTATATAGATCGTCCTCTAATTCGCAACGGTTCGTCGGGAAAACTCCTCCGAATTTGACTGATCGGAAAAGAAAGCTCAGAAACGGCCCAACTTTAAACGATCATAACTACCAATCTAACCGTCGGATTGACAAACGGATTTTTCCTACGACAAGACCAACGACAGGAGAACTTACCCTCAAAAGTTCACCCCGATCCAACTTGATCTTGACCTCCGTTTGTCTCCTCCAAAAACCGGTCCGAAACTGCCCAAAAACCCTCAAGAACACTCCCAAACTCTCTCAACTCTCTCAAATCCTCTCAATCTGCTCAAATTCTCCTTTCTCTCTCTGTTTTCTTCTGTCAAGAAAACCTGCCGACACTCCTGTCTTTTATAGACAAATTTTTTTTTTTTTTTTTTTTTTTCGTGTCGATCGACACACACCCACTGTGTCGATCGACACACGACCAAATATTCTGTAATTTGGTTCGCGATCGTTACAATTCTCCTCCACTAACACGGATTCGTCCTCGAATCACGCAAAATCATAACCCTACGGTTAACACATCCGATCTCAGTCCTCTGGCCCAACCCGGCCAGCTCTACTAATATCCTCACCCCTGGCCCCACCCGGCCAGCACTACCTGAGATTACACCTAATCTCAGAACTCAACTAGTGTCATACTAGTTACATTGCACTGCCACCACAGGTGCAATCCTGACCAACCCGGTCACCTCCAACTCAGATCATCTCTCGATCTCCTTCACCTAACCCGTCTCACTAAGGTTGACACTCTCGTCCGAAACCCGACCAAATTCCCCCAGGAAACATCCACGATGCAACACTCGCTGATCCGGATCAGGGTTGTCCGATAGATTGCGCAACAATCAAACAAGAACATGCCCGACCCACCGTAGACCCAGACCTTGGATCAATTGGTCGCCCAACAATCAAACAAGAACATGTACGACCAAAGAGGCTACATATGTTTACCAGGGTCGTCTGGACTAAAATTCCAAACTCGAGTAATAACCCTAGATTAGACATCCACAAACCACCTGAGAGCATTCCCGATCTCTGAAGTTCATCAAATCTCATACTTATAATCACACTACATGTACTCTTGCTCAAACTCATATCTCTATACACCACTCCCACTCGTAAGATCGTCACCCTACGAGCTCTCGATGTATACCATACCGGCTCTCGGTATGCTCCAGCCCCTCCCACTCTCGGGACACACAGTCCGTCAAGCTATCGGCTGCAGAGGAAATCACACATCCTCTGGAGAGATCTCTGTCCCTCAAAGTATATGCAGGAGAATATCACCATCCCCTGGAGCAGTAACGCTGTAACGTGCATCATAAGCACCCGTCGACCGATTTACTTCCGTGGTCCCCATCTTGATATCCCCTAACCCAGAATATCACTCATGACCAATCCCCAGGTCATCTGAAACAACCCAATCGCCAGGGTGCTTCCTACCCCGATATTCCCTAACCCAGAATATCCCTCATGACCAATCCCCAGGTCATCTAACTCATAAGAACATCCGTCTTATAACCAAAGATAATAAGAAACATCCCATCTTATTAATCTCAACAATGTATATCGTTACAATCCAAACGAAAAATACATACAACTCATAGCAACAAGCTAATACAACCACTGAAAACCAGAAAGACACTCAAGCCTCCGCTTGCTTCTCGAACCACTTCGAGAACTTTGCCTTCATACTTGCCTCTGGTTCCCAAGTCTCCTCCTCGACACCATCACAGTCCCACACGACTCTCACCAATGGTATCCTCTTCCGGCGCAGAACCTTGACTCTCCTCTCGAGAATCCTCACAGGTCTCGCCGCTAACGTCATGTTGGGCTGAAGATCCTCCGGAATCCTAGCCAACACCCCCTCAGACTCATGTAGACACTTCCGCAGCATCGATACATGAAATACCTTATGAAATGCTCTCATACTCTGAGGTAACTCCAACCGATAAGCCACTGGTCCAACCCGTTCCACCACTCTGAACGGACCCATAAACCTCGGACTTAGCTTATTCTCTGAAATGGATCTGTAAGGACCCCTCAACATCGCTGCCTTGAGATACACCAGATCTCCCAGCTCAAACTCCAGCTCTTTTCGTCTCTTATCAGCATAACTCTTCTGCCGATCCTGAGCTTCTCTCATGTTCAGTCTCAAGACACGGATCTTCTCCGTCGTCTCCTGAACAAAATCCGCACCAAACATGCTCCTCTCCCCCACTTGAGTCCAGCACAATGGTGTCCTACACGGCCTCCCATACAGAGCCTCATATGAAGTCATCCCAATACTCGTCTGGTATGAGTTGTTGTACGCAAACTCAACCAGGTTCAGATGATCCGCCCAATGACCACCATAATCCAGCACACACATCCTCAACAGGTCTTCTAAAGTCTGAATAGTCCTCTCCGACTGTCCATCTGTCTGAGGATGATACGCCGTGCTCATGTGCACCTTAGTGCCCATCTCCGCCTGAAACGCCCTCCAGAACTCAGACGTAAACCTCGGATCTCTGTCTGATACAATACTCGCTGGCACCCCGTGCAGCCTCACTATCTCACGCACATACTTCTTAGCCAACACTACCGTCCCATCGGTCTTTTTGATGGCAAGAAAATGTGCTGACTTGGTCAGACGATCCACAATCACCCAAATCGCATCATACGTCCGTGACAACGGCAATCCCGTCACGAAATCCATGGTAATCATATCCCACTTCCACTCCGGAATGGGTAAACTCTGCAACATACCACTCGGAACCTGATGCTCAGCCTTCACCAGCTGACACATATTGCACGCTGCAACCCAATTAGCTACATCCCTCTTCATCCCGACCCAGTGATAATACCGTTTCAGATCACGGTACATCTTGGTCGCCCCCGGATGAATCGATAACATGCTCGAATGGGCCTCTCTCAGAATCTCCTGCCTCAGATCCTCGTCCTTGGGTACACAAACCCGCCCATTCACCAGTATCATCCCACTCGCTGAGACCACATACTCCGAACTTGTCGCCTTAGAAGCATCAATCAACCCCTGATCCTTCTCCTGCGCAACCCGAATCCTGCTCAGTAAATCTGCCTGGTTAGCTGCCTCTAACCCCAACGGCTCCTGTGAGATCACACACAACCTCAATGTACTAATCTCGCTCACCAGAGCTTCCATATCACGCTCCTGAGCCGAAGCAACCCTCATCCGACTCAATGCATCCGCAACCAGATTAGCCTTACCCGGATGGTATCCGATCTCCAAATCGTAATCCGCTACCAACTTCATCCAGCGCCTCTGTCTCTGGTTCAGCTCCGGCTGAGTGAAGAAATACTTCAAACTCTTATGGTCTGTGAACACCTGAACCTTTCCGCCATAAAGATAAGATCTCCAAATCTTTAGAGCCAAAATTACCGCAGCCAACTCCAAATCATGGGTAGGGTAGTTGTACTCATGCTTCCTCAACTGCCTCGAAGCATACGCAATAACCTTTCCCTGCTGCATCAGGACACAACCCAAACCAACACCCGAAGCATCGGTATACACCACGTAAGGCTCACCCGGCTCGAGTAACGCCAACACCGGTGTACTCGTCAACATCTCCTTCAGCTTCCCGAAACTCTCCTCGCAAGCAGAAGACCACACAAAAGGAACATCCTTCCCTGTCAACTTGGTCATCGAGTTAGCCAAACTCGCAAATCCCGCGATGAATCTCCGATAATAACCTGCCAACCCAAGAAAACTCCTAATCTCGGTGGCATTCCTCGGTCTAGGCCACCCTCTGATAGCCTCGATCTTAGCCGGATCCACAGAAACTCCCTCTGCAGACACCACATGGCCAAGGAAACTCATCTCTTGCTGCCAAAAACTGCACTTGCTCAACTTCGCAAACAACTTCTGCTCCCGCAGCTTCCCCAGAACTACTCTCAGATGCAACTCATGCTCCTCAGGACTCTTGGAATACACCAGGATATCATCAATAAAGATGATCACAAACACATCCAGATACTCCTGGAATACCCCGTTCATCAACCGCATGAACGCTGCTGGTGCATTCGTCAAACCAAAAGGCATCACCACGAACTCAAAATGCCCATACCTCGTCCTGAAAGCAGTCTTCCTCACATCTGCCTCCTCAATCGGAATCTGATGGTACCCTGAAGCCAAGTCGATCTTGGAGAACCAGGTAGCCCCTCGTAACTGATCCAACAACTCATCAATGCGCGGCAGAGGGTACCTGTTCTTCACGGTGACTCGGTTAAGTCCCCGATAATCGATGCACAACCGAAAACTACCATCCTTCTTCTTCACAAACAACACCGGTGCTCTCCACGGTGAAACACTAGGCCGAATAAAACCCTTATCCAACAAATCATCCAGCTGCTTCTTCAGCTCTGCCATCTCTGCTGGAGCCATACGGTAAGGTGCCTTAGATATCGGAGTAGTCCCGGGTTCCAACTCAATAACAAACGGATCCGACCGCGATGGCGGTAATCCCTCCAATGACTGGAACACATCCTGGAAATCCCGAACAACTCGAATATCCTCCACTGCAACCCCTCCAACAGACTCAGGCATCACTATCGTCACCAGATACGCCTCGCAGCCCTTGAGAAGCAACTGCTCGGCCTGTATCGTGGAAATCACGAGACTCCCGGAAGTCGGTCTCACACCCTGATAAACCAACCTCCCCGCCTCTCGCTCAAACACAACTCGCCCTCGGTGGCAATCCAGATGGACCCTGTAACGATCCAACCAATCCATACCCAGGATAACATCATACAGCTCCACCGGACTGATGATCAGATCTGCTGGCATCGACTCTCCCGCCACCAGAACATCCACACCACGAGCGTGCCCGAAAGTAGCCAACGTCCTACCTCCAGCCACCTTGACTACTCCCGCCTGTTCCCCGGAATCACTCTGGATTCCGCTGCTCTCCGCACACTCCGGCGTAATAAAGCTATTCGTAGCTCCCGAATCAAATAACACGTGGGACTCATACCCGCCCACAACTAAGGTCCCTGCACAATTCCATGTGCCTCAGAACCCTATCATTCTAGCACAGACTCACAATTTCCCAACAAACAAAAACTCAAAAAACCATGAATTTAAAAAGTCAAGTTCGGAAATACCTGTGATCGGTCTGGTGCTAGATCCACCCGCCTCCGCAGACGTGAACACACGCGGTGCTGCTGCAATCTGAGACAACGGCTGCACTGCCAATGGCTGCACTGCGGCCACCGCCAACTGCTGCAGCTTCGGACACTTGGGCTTAATATGCCCCGTCTCTCTGCAGTGATAACACACCTGCGTATCCTGAACCCCGACCCGCACATCTCGAGTCCCGGTCCCGGTCCTCCTCGGACAGCTCGCCACACGATGGGACATGCTCCCACACCCGAAGCATCCCGAACCGCCCTGACTAGCCCCTGAAGTGCTCTCCCACTTCCTCTTCTGTCCCTGAGCAGGCTTGCCGCCCCTGCCTGAACTCGTCTGCTGCTGAGATCTCCTCGGCTGCTGCTGCTGCACCGGTGGACTAACCACCACAACCTGCTCCCCGAGATCCTCCTCGATCGCAGCAGCCATCTCAACCAGCTCCGCCCTCGTGGCGAACCTACTCGCCCTGCAACGAGTCCTCAAATCTGGTCGAAGTCCTCGCAAGAACCTCCTAACCTGGGCATCCTCGCCCTCCATGCCTCTCCCTGCATGTACCAGGAGTCGACTGAACTCATCATCGAACTCCCTCACGGACCGATCTCCCTGAGTTAGGTCCAGAAACCTAGACTCCAAACGGTCCACCGCCTCCTGCGGGAAATACTTGGCGTTAAACTCCGCCAAGAAATCCTCCCAGACCATCTCGGCCTGCACTCTCCTGGCCTCAACACCTCTCCACCAGAGATGCGCATCACCCTCCAGATAATGCACCGCCAGATCTACTCTGTATCCCTCTGGACATCTGATGGAGCGAAAGTTACGCTCTAACCTCATCCGCCACCCATCAGCCTCCTCAAGCTTAGCACCGCCCGAGAAAAATACAGTACCAATCCGCTGCATCTGCTCCATCATCCGCAGATAAGATGGAAGCTCCTCAACCCCAGCCATACCCGGCTGCACCCCAGCCAAACCCGGCTGCACCCCAGCCAAACCCGGCTGCACCCCAGCCATACTCGGCTGCACCCCAGCCATACCCGGCTGCACCCCAGCCATACCCGGCTGCACCCCAGGAGCATGACCCGGAGCAGGCACCCCTCCCGGTAACCTCTCCAGAATCATCTGTAGTAGACCCGCCAGACGATCATCTCGATCCGGGGCGACACCTACGGCAGCACCCCCACCAGGGCCCACCGCACCACCAGCTACATCGGGACCTACACTAGCCCCTCCAGCCCTCTCACTGGAATCCGTAGCTGTCACACCCACGGACCCCTCCTGAAACGCCTGCGAGTCAGCTACCCGCTCCTGTGTAGTCTCCTGGGACTCCCACGTGGCAGCAGACTCACTCCCAAGTCCCCGCCCACACCCACGCCCAGCACGACTACCACGACCTCTACGGCCCCCGCGACCTCTGCCTCTAGCCACTCTAGCCATCACTCTGCACTAACCAGCAGAATACTAAGTACTAGAAAAAAAACAGAAATCACAAAACACATACCGTGGAATCTCATTGAAGGCTCGGAAGGGATGATCTAGGACTCCATACCCACACAACAATCAATTGACTAACTCGCATAATCAATTAACTAACTAGCCCTAGAACCGCTAGGGCTCTGATACCAAACTGTGACGACCCAACCCGTCAAATAAAAAAAAAAAAAAAAAAAAATTTTAACCGGATCACTATTATCATAAATAGTGATCCTAAACGGTCCAATAAACAAACAGCGCGGAACAATGATTCAACAATCAAATACAATTATCGTTTAACAAACCCATACTTATTAATTCTAGTTCAATTCGGTAATACACATAGTTCTGAAATTGCTAACACCCTAGCAATTCTAACTTATTACACGAAAACGATCCACTAGATCATTCCCCTCGTCCCGGCCATGATTCCACGATCACTGACTGTCTTTACCTGCATCACATGGTTATAAGAGATGCGTGAGTATTATCATAAATACCCAGTGAGACGGTCATCCCATCAACAGGCTATGTACAAATATAAGCATAAGCAATGCTACAATACCAGGATGAACAATCAACATGAAAACAACTCAATCGCTTAAAAACAACCTGTGTCGATCGATACACTAACCCGTGTCGATCGACACCAACTCCGACACTCATGTCCGTCAGCACACCATCCCGGTGACCTACTGACACCATGTCGATCGACACACCCATATGTGTCGATCGACACACCAAACCCAAACAACATGAAATTCGATCCCAAACAACACACAACGCATCCTAACACTTCTTATGCTTACACGCACCCATGGTCACGCACTCACCTCGATTTGGGAAGGAAAACGGATTCAAAAGTGTTCAAGAACACCCAGAACACCAAGAACACGCACGCCCCAAAGAACACAACGTATACGACGAACGGCTACTCCAAATTCCAATCGGAAACCGGTGCTGGAAACTAGACACGACGAGCTACACCGCGGTATATAGAACGTCTGCTAACTCCCAACGGTTCGACGGGAAAACAACCCGTAAGTTCAACAATCCGAACGTATATAGAACGATTTCTGGGTCATTCTGGTTCGACGGCAATTAAGCCCGTAATCCCGATGATCGGAACTGGAACAGGAACCACGTTGGATACAAAGAAGTCGACGCACAGGGCGAACGGCTGCTTCAAATCCAAATCAGAAATGGCTCTGGAAACTAGACGGAACAAGCTACACAACGGTATATAGATCGTCCTCTAATTCGCAACGGTTCGTCGGGAAAACTCCTCCGAAGTTGACTGATCGGAAAAGAAAGCTGCAGAAACGGCCCAACTTTAAACGATCATAACTACCAATCTAACCGTCCGATTGACAAACGGATTTTTCCTACGACAAGACCAACGACAGGAGAACTTACCCTCAAAAGTTCACCCCGATATATAATTAAAGTTTTAACCAAAAAAATAATATAATTAAAGTGCGTTCACTCAAAATATTATTACATTTGTATATAGCTTTTTCTCCTTTTTGTTTGGTCAAGATTAAAATTTAGGTTTACAGATGTAAACAAATTAAAACAATTAATCCTTGTACGACGACCCAATTTGGTTTTACGTTCGGTATATCCAAGATTCAATAAACAAATTTTATCATTAAACCAAACTTCGACACTGTGATATAAATGTAAACTGAGTTTAGGTGGTGATGCTGCAGAAGAGAAAAACCATATTTATCAATTGACGGTCCAACTCCCAATACGTATTCCACATCCACATCCACATCCACATCCACATCCACATCGTCCTCCTCCTCCGCCATCCTTAAGCTCTTCCAAAGGCACACACAACCCTGGTCACTGATCTCACTGTTGTTTCAAATGCGTCTATTATATATATGCACGTTTTTTTACATTGTTGTTTGGTTTGCGATTTATGTGGTTCTTCATCTATATGCGTTGTTTGTCATATGCTACAGTTTTATCAAATACTAGGCATCTCAAAATGTAAGTTCTTTTGGAGTTTTTTTTTTTTTTTTTTTTTAAAAATGTAAGTTGTTTTGAAAAACCTAGATACTTTTTAACTTTATTGAATATTGTGTGACCACTAGTATTTTATGTGATTGGTCAAATTATTTTTATTAAATATATTAAATGATATTTTTTAATAAAAAAGTATTTTTTTAATATTCGTGTTTTTAACTAAAACAAATTACATTTTGAACGGAGGGAGTATGTATTTTCATTCAACATTCTGTAGCACTGTATCCGTGGATCGTGCATGGGTGAAATAAAAAAATAACAGTATATACTTTTTTTTAATCTGAATATTTTACGGTAAATCCAGCACAAGAGTAGAAAACCTAACAAAAAGAAACCAGGTTTTTTTTTCATTATGTTGCGATCATATACAAGTTTTAAAACTGTCATGAATGTATTCGTTTTAAAAAGCTATTATATCTTTTCATAATTTAAAAATACAAACATAAATAAAAAACATAAGAATAGGCAATAGAAAATAACAAAGAAATACAAAGAAGTATTACCTAAAATATTTAAGAAAAAGTTGGATGTGGAAAAAGAAAAAATTTGGAAAAATGCCTTTTTTGGCTTCTTAAATTTGAAAAATATCTCTCTTGTTTTTAGTTTTGAAAAATACACTTTATTGGATTTGAAATTACTAAAATATCCTCATAAAATATGAACAAAATATATATTTTGTATAAAACTTAATTTGTTGTGATATATACATATATATATATATATGTGTATATATCTAGCCTAAATTTCAGTTGATCATATCCTTTACAAGATTTACCGTATATTTGATATGAGATTATAGACAATTTTATATAACATTTATCTAAAATTATAAGTTTACAAAAAAAATACTATTAATATGCATAAAATATTTCTTAAAGTGACCCAATTAGAAGTTTTACATAAAATAAAAGAGGCCCAACATTATAAGCTTTTTTACTTTGCTTCAAAAACTTGATAATCCTCTTTACATAAGAAGGGCCAATTACAAAAATGTCATTTTTTGTGTGCACATTTACAAAAATTCCACTTAGAGATGTCAATTTACAAAATTTCCACTTAGAGATGTCAATTTACAAAAATACCACTAATTATAGATTTATAAAGCCTATATCTTAAAATTCTAAACCCTAAAAAATGTTTTGACACCTAAAACCCCCTAAACACTCAAAACTAAACCCTAATAGAACATAATTAAACCAAACATAAATAATATTAAATTTTTTTTGTTTGAAAAAATGGTATTTTTGTAAAAATTTCAAAAGTGTGGCATTTTTGTAAAGTGGCACTTGAAAAGTGACATTTTTGAAATTTCTCATATAAGAAACGCATGTTGTTATTTTAAATAGTTTATAATGTAATAAATGTTGAAAACAAACATCCTATATAACAAGAAATTTATCTTCTTTATATCTAGTAGTAAATTTTAAAATTTAAATCAACAAAACAAAGTTATTTCAAATAAAAAGAAAATCATATTAATAATAATTATAGTTACGAATTAATTAATTTTAAATCAAGAACACAACTTTATCTCAAATAAAAAGAAAGATAATATTAATAATAATTATATTTACAAATTAATTAATTTTAAATCACTAACACAACTTTATTTCAATTAAAAAGAGAAATAATAATAATTATTATATTTACAAATTAATTCGTTGTTAAATCAAATAAGGACAAAACAGACTTTTCAACTATTGAAAGAGGTATTTTTCAAAAACAAAAAAATAAAGTGTATTTTTCAAATTTTCAAATATAATTGGTGTATTTTTCAAAAAATCTCCCATAAAAACCCCTTGAAAGGTTGGTGGAAATTTGAACTTGGAACATAAGGGAACATCATCACAACAGACCACATGTAATTTTTAAAAAAATGGCCATCTAAGTTTTGGTATTGGAACTGATTGGTGTTGTAATATTATTGTGATATAACGTGTACAGTTTTTTATATATATAATTAGAGGAATTCCCTAGAATAATACACTTTGAAGTTTTGTTTTCAAAACCACCATTTTGCAAATGTTCCACAAACACCATTAATTTTTAAATGTTCCACAAATATCACAAATAAAAAATTGATTTTTAAGACTTTATAATTTTAATTTTTGGGTTTGGGTTAACTATTGTAGAATTAGGGTATATTTTTAGGAAGTAGGGTTTGGGTTTAAGGTTTAGTTTTGATTGTTAAAAGTTAATTTTAATTTTGTGGTATTTGTGGAATATTTGAAAAATTATGTTATTTGAGGAACATTTGAAAAATAGTAATACTTAAAAAAAAAAAAAACTTCTGGTATTTGTGAGAATTGCATATATAATTATATATTCAGCCACAGACAGTTTCGACATCGTGTTATGAAGAGTGTGTTTTTATTATATTGTCATGTCTTATCATTACTTCATATTTCTCTAATTGTAATGTGAATTTATACCACATAACACTACTTAAGAGTCTGAAAATTTATATTTATATCATTACTTTATAACAATAAGAGTCTAATTGTATATTTATATCACTACTTAAGAGTCTAAGTGTTTGAAAATTTGGTGGACGAGAATATCGTAATATTTATGAAGTTTGTATTTGTCTTTACCTATAAATTATCATTCACGTATTCAAAACTAAGTAAGTGTTTTTGTCCACTTCATGGATAGAAGAAGATGTGCACGTTCAAATGTATGCGTAGCACGAACAGACGACCAAATAGACAACTTGTGAACCTGTGGTACTCGTGGAAGTTGACCACTAAAGACGTGACAAATAGCGAACTTGTATTACTTTAGTGGACAACTGTGTTACAGGTGGAAGCTTGATATAATCATATTTTACCTCATTTCAATCACATTTCATTGTGTTTTTATCCCATATTTGCAAATCATTTAGGCATTTTTAGGGGCATTTGCATCTCTTTTGTGTTTTTGTAGGTTTGAAGATGGTGTCTTGGAACGAAATGATTTGGAGCTTAATTGGATGCAAAAAAAGATTGGAATTCAAGAGGATATGGATGTGGCACAGGTTGGTAAAAAAAGGAGTGTAATTGATGGCCAAGAAATGAAGAAATGAGAAAATGACTGCCTCCATATTGTGGCTTGATACCGAGGGTGGTGAATCTTGGAACGAAATGATTTGAAGCTTAATTGGATGCAAAAGGATGAGAATTCAAGAGGATATGGATGTGGCACAAGTTGGTAAAAAAAGAAGTGTAATTGATGGCCAAGACATGAAGAAATGATAAAATGACAGCCTCCATATTGTGGCTTGATACCGAGGGTCGACTCTCGGTATGGCTGGAAGAAGGAAAATGAAGCTTTTGGAGTCAAATTGGCAGAGCACATACTGTGGGTCGAAACCGAGGGTTGACCCTCGGTATGGGTATTCCGAAAACCAAACTTTCATGACACGACCCGGATCAAGATGGATCGACCCGGTTCTGTTTTTAGACCTTTATAAATACAATTTTTAGCTTGTAATAACCTAAGTTTTCTCTCCTCTAGAGTTGGGTTTAGATCCAAACTCTCCTTTGATATTTTGGATGGATTTTCATCTTCTCATGCCACTTTAGAGAAGGATTCTTCATCTCTATATTTTATTTATATGTTTATATCTTTTGCCTCATATCATATCATGTTTAGCACTTAGTATTATTTTATGGATTATGGGTTATGTAGATTAGGTTGATTTATGATTGATTGATGGTGTTTATGATTAGATTCATGTGATTTCTAAATTTTAAGATGTACTTAATGCTAGATTTGTCTTAATTATTCAAATTCTAGATCATTGACATCTTACACGCGGAAGCTGTTCGATGAAATGTCTAAACCAATTTTAAACTTACTTTTCCTTCTTAATTGATGTGAATTGATGTTTAAGGTGATTAGTTGACATTGTGGACTTGAACTTAATGATTATTGATCTCTTAATTGCAATTGGAAGATTAGCTTAATTAAGTGATTAGTAAATGGATTAGTATCATGGAAGCGAATTAGTCTCTTGAGTGTGATCCTTGTCATGGAATTGAGCATGCTTGTTAGTTCTAACATCATTAGTTAATTGTTAGTCTTCTCGAATCAATTACCTTTGCCCATGATCCATGTTTTCTCTTTTGTTGGATCATGAATTATGTTAGATTAAAATGTTTTGATAGTTACATGATGATTATTATGGTTGATCTTCACTTAGGTTGTTATTAATGCTAGTTTTGACTTGATCACTCAAAATCTAGAGCTTTAGGTAATTTTACACCCGGAAGGTGTTTGTAGAAATGTTTGAACCAAATATTTTGTGAGCTAGGGTCACATAACTACTTGACCGTTGTTCTATGAACTCTTGTGACGAAAATGGAAGTATCTCAATGCATTTCTAATCATTGAGATGAAATGCTTGACCGCAGATATTGAATGTGATTAGAGGAAGGGGTTTTTACCATTGGCGTGGACTAACCTAAAGAATGAATATTCCGTTGTCGAGGATAGTGTTTGATTCAACCTTTGACATCATTGTGTGATTGGTAATCTATTCTTATGATAGTTAACCTCATGATCCAATACTTTTATCTTGTTTTACTTCTTGCATTTTAGTTTTTCTTGCATTTCTTATATTTTAAACCAAACAAAAACACCAAAAATATTTGCTATAGCTTAGTTTGTTTCTCGCATCTCTAGTGTGCAATCTTTAGTCCTCGTGGGATCGATCCTTAAGTACTCCTTGGTGTTCCATGCACTTGTGGATTATTTGAGGCTTTATAAATGTAAAGTTTTGATTGTCTATTGGATCTTTGGTATTTAGCAAAGGTAAAATAGTGCGTATCAAAGTTGTCCACTAAAGTCGTGACACAGAGAGAGAGATAGTGAGAAAGAGAAAGATAGGGAGAGAGAACGAGAGACAAGTGAGTTGTATGAGCGAGAAAGAGAGAAGGAAGAAAAGTGTGACTTTAGTGGACAACTGTGTTACGCGTGAATTTGTCCACTAAAATCGTGGGTGTGTGAGAAATAGAGTGAGAGTTAGAGATGTATGTGAGAAATAGAGTGAGAGTTAGAGATGTACGAGAGAAAGAGAGTTAAGGAAGAAAAAGTGGACGGGGTAGAATTTTCATTTTTTATGGTCTTTGTGGTAGATTTGATAAGATTTGAAATTTATGGTAAAATTCATAAGAAACTGAAATAAAATGGTTAATTTCGTAATTTCCACTCATTTAATATACTTATCGATTTCTTTTCATTTATACGCAAAAGTACACAGAAAAATATAGCTACATTGAGAGAGAGAAAATTATACACCATTAATAAGAGTCTATGTTTGAATTCAAACTTCTCCAACGCTTAAACTAAAATTTATCTATTGTTTCTGCCTTCAATACCGACGATACCATCTACGGCGATATATGAAGCCAAACTAGCCAAATCGTATAAATAGTGGTGGGTTGATGTCATATGTGAGGTGGGTTTTGGAGGTTGAAAAGAGTGAGTTATAGATTTGGATTCCAAAACATGGCTCTAATTATAGTTTTCTCAAAGTAAAAGAATTCACAAACCTTATTACAATTATGAGTTTGCGGTTGATACTACAAGAAAACAGCTCCAATTTCAACATACATCAAGCTGTCAAAAAATTTCTACGAATTTTTAATACTTTTTGGATGACAGATCCATCAAAATGCTTTAAAAAAATTCTTATTTTTTTTTTTAGTGGATTGAGGCATTCCTTTATGTGGGGAAATCACCATCAATGGTGATAACACAGGTTTTAACCCTATCAAACTACTGTAAGTGCACAACAACGAAGTAGTATAAAAGGGATCGAATCCACAGAGACCAAGTGCTAGAATACGAAAGTATGAGAGTGAAATTAAGTTAAGATGATAAAAATGATTGTTGTTTGCAAAATAAAATACGAATGACAAATAAACGATGTAAAACTTATGGATTAAAAACGTTAGGCTTTAGAGATATTCACAGGAAATCAGAAATCATGAATCAGACAATTATTCAGGGAACAATTCAGCGCAGTCTCGAACCCAAACATGAATGTATAACTAATCCACTGTCGTGGTATCAGAGACTTTATCTAGCAACCTAAAATTCTAAACTATCGTTTGAACCTAGAATTTTAGACAAGCATTAATGAGCAGGTTTGATATGTTCACAAATTGCCTTAACTTCAGCTTTCGTTGGCTAAGGACAATTTGGTCATCTACGTTCTTTCAGGCATTTAATCGAACACTTTTGGTGCATTAAACATCCTAACATCAGGAACTAGATGATCAATCTAATTCAAGCAGTAAGAACAACGATAGATGAAGACAATTACAAATCCCTATCTATCTCTAATTCATCGATTCATGAAATCCCTTGAAACCCTAAAACCTAACTAGAGATCTACTCAAACATAATCAAAGAGAAACAATAAAGAGATGAAAAGAATTGCATAATTGGATTAAAAAAAATAAAAACTGGGTTCAGAAATCTTCTCTAGAGATGCGGAGTTAGAGATTCTTCTCCCAAAGCTTACAAATTCCAAAAGCCAAAGTCTGAAGATAGAAAATAAAATGCACCCTTAAAAAACTCACTAAAAATCGAATATATATATGTCTAAAATACGTTTTAGGTCGAAATTGAGCAAAATTAGGAAATCTGATTTTTTCCTCTTCTGGACTGGTTTAGGATCAGGATCGATCGATCCACATGTGGATCGATTGATCCAGTCGTCAGAAACGCAGCCTTCGATCGATCCTGGGGTCGATCCTGAGGTCGATCCTGAGATCGATCCTGGGGTCGATCTTGAGGTCGATCCTGGGGTCGATCCTGGGGTCTATCTTGAGGTTGATCCTGAGGTCAATTTCAGCATTTTTGTTCTTTTTGTTCCTTTCTTTGTTTCATCTTGCCTTAGACTCGTTCCAAACGTATTTTAACCTTCAAAGACTCTAAAAACAAAGAAAATACTCGATAAAACACTAAAAACACGAGTTATAATGCGTTAAAAACGCAACACATCAACTCCCCCAGACTTAACTTTTTACTTGCCCTCAAGCAAAATAGAAGACTAATCCTGTGAAAGAGGTTTGAAAATGCGGAAACTCAGCTTCTCTTTTGGAACGTTTAATGACCACTCAATTTGTAGTCCACATATTGTAAGGACAAATCATTTCGAACCACCATGTACTTCTCCGCAGACTTTTCTAGCTTCCCAAATTCATCTCGGTATTTTGCAACACTTTCCACTACTCATCATCTCTAGCCTCATTGATAATCTCAGTGCCAAGAACCTTCTAGATTCATTCCCGTACAATACCATGACAGATCACCAATACAACCTTTTTGGTATTTTTCCTCTCCCACAGACTTGCTTTGGTCTCATAACGGGACTCACTACTGTTGTTCCTTGTGAGGAGACAGGGTCATGAGAAAATTTTCCGTTATAGTTTTAGAATAGCATTCACTACTGTTGTTCTTTGTGAGGAGACAGGGTCGTGAAGACTCACTACTATTGTTCTTTGTGAGGGGACAGGGTCGTGAGGATCTTTGCACATCTAAAAATCATTTCACATCTTTTATTTATTCTCGGAACATGGGAGAGGATTACCATGACTTTTTCACACAAGGTGCATCTGTCCGGTACGAACAAGAAATCAAGCTCGGTAGACACCAATCATCCCAATAAAGGTGCAATTAGCTCAGAGTAAGTAGAATTTACTGGAAATAAGAGACGTCTCTAGTTAGCTAGTCGGCCTTTGGATTTTCCATTAGTCGGATCTGAATTCATTCTGCAGCAATGGTCACTCAAAAGAAATAGTCAATAAACAAAGAGAAAAATTACATCATAGTTTCCTAACCATGATACTATTGACTCAATAAAACAATTTGGGCTGACTCAAGAAAAAAAATCAAAATGACTCAAGAGAAACAAAAACAAAGAAAAATAGTGTCAGTAAACGATGAATACCTTTCCCCAGACTTACTTCATACCGTCTCCGTATGAAAATAAATCAAGAGAAAAGCAAAAGAGACTCAAAAGAAGTAAAATAAAATAAAAAGAATTTTTTTTTTTTGAAAACAGGAAACTAAAACTAGAGTTAGTAATAAAATGAAAGAAAAATGAAATATGTACACTTACCGGTGGGTTGCCTCCCACCAAACGCTTGTTTTAAGTCATTAATTTGACTCTCGGGCTCATATGTTAGTCAGGAAGATGAGCATGAGAACTTGCTCAACATATCTTTCACAGCTTCTTCACCTTTCTCTTTCAGCTCATATGTGAGAATAGCTCTAACTTTAGAGAAAGGTTTAGATATGCCTTTGCACTTCACCTTATACTCAATTGTGTCACCAACACATCTCTGAGGTACTAAAATCATGTGAGAATCGCCCTTGATTCTTTGGCTCGTCACTTTCTCCTTTACCATGCTCTTTTGACTGGTCTTCTTTGTTGTGATAAGAGGGTCTCCATCCAGGACTTTCTTGACCTCACTTTTATCACTAGAATCTCTCTTTGACTCGACTTGCAATTTCTCTCCATTGATAATGGTAATACAAGATGCAAGTCTCGCTACTTCATTAGTGGGTATAGCTTTGTAGAAGACCTTCTCGTCAATATTCGAGAATGAGACTTTTCCATTAGGCAAATCTACAAGTGCACCCATTGTCGCTAGAAACGGTCTTCCAAAAAACAAAGGCATACCAGGATCTCTGCTCATATCCACCACATGAAAATCAATATGAACAAGACAATTTCCTACATGAACAGGTAAATCATTAATGGTACCATGTGTAATCTTAGTGAAAGAGTCTGTAAACTTGAGAGATATCTGAGCAGGTCTCATCATAGTAATCCCAAACTTCTCTGCAGTAGCCTTAGACATGAGATTGATAGAAGACCCAAAATCGCAGAGAGATTCTTTAAATTCAACTCCTGCAATTGAGCATGGAACAACAAACTTCCCAGGGTCTTCAAGCTTTGGCAAGTGCTTCAAAGGAGGTGGTGTATTCTTTGCTTCAGCAAAGAGAGCCTTGACGACTGTAAGACTCTTCTTGGTATCCCTGGTAAACTCGCGAATTGCAGGATAAACTCTATATGCCTCTTCGAATGACATATCAGGAGAAAGCTCCCTCACCATCTTATTAAACTCAGCTAGCTTCTTTTCCTCAATCTCATATTTCAGTCTTTGAGGATATGGGATCCTAGGGATGTATGGTAATGATTCGACATCTTCTTCTACTTGCTCTGGTGTAAGCGATGCTGAGACAGTTTCCACCTCACTCTGAACTAATATCATATTGCAGTGTTCTCTGGGATTTATTTCAACTTGTCCTCGAAGAGTCCCTGGTGGTCGCTTAGCTGATGCCGAGATCTAAGCTACCTGAGTGTCAAGCTTCTTCACATGAGTAGAGAGAGCTTCAAACTTACCATTGAGATCATTATACATGCTCTCCACCTTGACATTGATCTCACTAGCAGACTTTTGTTGATTCAGTAAAAGTTGTTGCATAAGCGACTCGAGTTTGCTTTCCTGGGGTGCAGTAATTGAGCTCACTGGAGCTTGAAAAGTGTTTAATGGTTGATTCTGCTGAAATCCGTTCTGACCCAGATTTTGTATGAAACCCTGTGAAAAGTTTTTCTGAAAACCCTCAGAACAAGTGAAACCCGCGTTTTGCACGCCTATCTGTCCTGAAAAACCATGAGAAAAATTGTTGACGCCTGGATTTTGCACAGATGAAAAATTTTGGGCGCTCTGATTTTGCACGAACGGTTTCTGTTGACACTTCAGCAGCATATTCACTTTCTCACTCAACTCTTTGATCTTCTGAGATTCTACACTCTTTACACATTTAGACCTGTCATACTCAGCATATCGATTATTAGAACTTGCTGCCATGTTTTCAGTCAGTTGGTACGCTCCCTGCTGACTTTGTGTCAAGAAGTTTCCATTGCTTGCTGCATTGAGAGCGGTCCTGTAATCCCATTCAACTCCATCGTAGAAGATGCTAAGAATCTGCCCATCTGAATACCCATGATGAGGGCACTCTCTGCGATACTCTTTGAATCTCTCCCAAGCCTCACAGAAAGACTCTCCTGGATGCTGCTGGAAAGTAGTGATTTTGTTTCTAAACGAAGCTGTCTTGGACTTAGTGTAGAAGTGATCTAAGAAAGCAGCCATGCATTCTTCCCAAGTCGCCAAAGATCCAGGAGGTAGAGACTTAAGCCATCTCGATGCTTTGTCTGCCAAAGAGAAAGAAAAAAGCTTGCATTTTATGTAATCAGCAGGAACTCCATTAGCCTTAGTAAATCTCCTCGAAATTCTCTATGTGATCCATCGGGCTCTCAGCTGGTAAACCATGAAATGAGTGCTGCTTCACCAATGCTATCATTTGAGGCTTGAACTCAAAATCGAGCCCCTCAATGGCTGGTGGAAAGATTGCAGCTCTATTTTGGTAGAAAGTATGAGGTTTATCTCCATCACCAATGGCAGGTTGTCGCTGGTGTAATCGCTGCAACTGTTGTTGTGTTCTCTCAAATTCAGCCCTTGTAACTGCTGCAGGCGTGTTGTTGTTGTCGTTTTGATCAACCATTATGATCTGATTTGACTTGTTGCTCTGTTTGTTCGTTCTACTTTTGCAAGTTCTTTGTTGTCAAGGTTGAGACCTGAGACACACAGAAAAAAGTAAAATAGAACTTGTTAGAAAATCTTAGACTAACCTTCAAACTGAAATTCAAAGGTAACGCTATTGATCCCCGGCAACGGCGCCAAAAACTTGATAACACAGGTTTTAACCCTATCAAACTACTGCAAGTGCACAACAACGAAGTAGTATAAAAGGGATCAAATCCACAGAGACCAAGTGCTACACTACAAAAGTATGAGAGTGAAATTAAGCTAAGATGATAAAAATGATTGTTGTTTGCAAAATAAAATACGAATGACAAATAAGCGATGTAAAACTTATGGATTAAAAACGTCAGGCTTTAGGGATATTCACAGGAAATCAGAAATCATGAATCAGACAATTATTCAGGGAACAATTCAGCGCAGTCTCGAACTCAAACATGAATGTATAACTACTCCACTGTCGTGGTATCAAAGACTTTATCTAGCAACCTAGAATTCTAAACTATCGTTTGAACCTAGAATTTTAGACAAGCATTAACGAGCAGGTTTGATATGTTCACAAATTGCCTTAACATCAGCTTTCGTTGGCTAAGGACAATTTGGTCATCTACGTTCTTTCAGGCATTTAATCGAACACTTTTGGTGCATTAAACATCCTAACATCAGGAACTAGGTGATCCATTTAATTCAAGCAGTAAAAACAACGATAGATAAAGACAATTACAAATCCCTATCTATGTCTAATTCATCGATTCATGAAATCCCTTGAAACCCTAAAACCTAACTAGAGATCTACTCAAACATAATCAAAGAGAAACAACAAAGAGATGAAAAGAATTGCATAATTGGATTAAAGAAATAAAAACTGGGTTCAAAAATCTTCTCTAGAGATGCGAAGTTAGAGATTCTTCTCCCAAAGCTTACAAATTCCAAAAGCCAAAGTCTGAAAATAGAAAATAAAGCGTGCCCTTAAAAAACTCACTAAAAATCGAATATATATGTCTAAAACACGTTTTAGGTCGAAACTGAGCAAAATTAGAAAATCTGATTTTTTTCCTCTTTTGGGCTAGTTTGGGATCAGGATCGACCGATCCACATGTGGATCGATCGATCCGGTCGTCAGAAACGTAGCCTTTGGTCGATCCTGGACTGGCCCGATCCTGGGGTCGATCCTGGGATCGATCCTGAGGTCGATCCTGGGGTCGATCCTGAGGTCGATCTTGAGGTCAATTTCAGCATTTTTGTTCCTTTTGTTCCTTTATTTGTTCCATCTTGCCTTAGACTCGTTCCAATTGTATTTTAACCTGCAAAGACTCTAAAAACAAAGAAAATACTCGATAAAACACTAAAAACACGGGTTATGATGAGTTAAAAACGCAACACATCAAATGGCATGAAATATAATTGCTTATAATTTTTTTTTTAAAATTAACTTGTCTATTAATAATATACACGTATACATAAATACTACACACGAAAGTTGGACTACATAAATTATGAAACCCATTTGAATGAGTCAATGAAAGATTAGAAGAGACCACTACTATCCAAATACCGACACAAACTAAGTCGTCTATTCGGTATAAGATGCATCCAAATGTATTCGTGATCATAATATTGCCGTCTATTGTCTTTTCCATTGATTTCTTTCATTTTCAATATCTTATATTTTTGTCCCTTGTAGATCAAAATACACTGAATTTTCTACATATATATCCGATCTATTCACTATTGTACTTTATTAGTTCCATTTTTTGTTGTATACATCTAATTTTGTGATGCGCATTACTTTGAAAAAAAAAGATCAAAGAATTTAAGAGGAACTAGGTTTCTAAGAATAATAACTCATAGATCAAAGTATGAAGGTTTGCGATAAGTCTTGTGTATTAGTTAAGATTACAGATCCCCTATTACTTTTTGGGAATGTTGTAAACGCAAGTGAGGTAATAACTAGTGCAGAAAAATAAACGACACAAGAGAATTTTTACGAGGTTCGTTTTCTACTCCTCGGGACCACGTCCAAAAATCAAATCCACTAGAACCAGAAAGCAAATACAACTTATTCGCAAACGCGTAAATCAAGTACAACTTCTTAATTCACCGCTCTGTTCAATAACATGGATTCTTCAGGATAACCTAATCCTGAGCTAAACTCCCCCTGAGCCTAGACTTGAGTTTTGTGGAACCTCCACACACCAACACGCACGGTTGGCAACGGCACACAGCCAACGACACACAGCCACGAGAAACCTTCTCCTAAACTCACTTGACCAGCTCAAGCAGCACGAACTGGTACAGCACTAGCAGCACCAACTGCTACAGCAGCAGCAACCACACACAACAAAGAGGACGCCTTCTCTCAATCAATCTCTCTGTAATTTTTCTTCTAAGAGCGTCAAAAAACTCCAGGCACGAGCCTCCCTCTATATATACCTATAAAGCACATCTCAAAACCCTAAAGAAACTTTCCTTCTTTGTAGTTATCCTTTCCTTATTTTTCTCTTCAAATATATTCTCTAAATATATTTCTCCTTTCCTCCAAGTAAATATCTCTTTCCTTTTTCTAGCCCAATCCACGCTTGTGCATCTCCAATTTCGAACTCCTCTTCACAAATCACACAGCTCCACTTTTGTATCACTTCCTTGTAGTACAATCGACTGGTACAGGAAAAACTCAACCACCTCCTCTTCATTCTCCCCCTTTTTGACTATGTATGTGAACTCAACACTTCTAACTTCAATGATATCTTCACCAATAACACCAGAACGAAAACAACTCCAATCTCCCCCTACTTGAGTCACATCATTGTCAAAAACTAATTCGAAGTTCTTCCCTGATCAAATCGACGAGGTTGATAGCCCATCACACGATCTCGATAGAGATCATCTTTCCTAACCCAAACGTTCTTGAACCTTTGACCTTCATGACTGAACCTTTGATTAAATCCAAAACAATGACGTTGAACATGTCCTTCAACTCCACAACGATAACATGTTGGACCACGAAATCTTCCATCATAAGCTTGCTCCCTTCGATGAATCTCCCTCAATAACTTGAAACATCTTGGCCTAATATGCCCAGCAACTCCACAATGATGACAAACAGGTCGAAAAACTCTTCTAGATGCACTCTGAAATTCTGCAGTTTTCCTTGAAGCAGTTGCAATCTTCATCAAGACCACTAATAAAAGCTTCCATACGAACCTTCCAATATCCATAATTATTAGACTCAAGCCGTGGTGGTCTTGTCATAGACGTACCTTCTAGATGTGACTGCATCATACCCAACTTTCAAGATCCTGTAGCACTGCCTGTCTCAATTCCTGAACTACGTTCTGTAGCACTATGTGTCTCTGAACTACGTTCTGTTCCTCACTCTAGATCTACTCGAAACAAGACTGAATCTCTATCGAGAACCCGCTCTGATACCAATTGTAAACGCAAGTGAGGTAATAACTAGTGCAGAAAAATAAACGACACAAGAGAATTTTTACGAGGTTCGTTTCCTACTCCTCAGGACCACGTCCAAAAATCAAATCCACTAGAACCAGAAAGCAAATACAACTTATTCGCAAACGCGTAAATCAAGTACAACTTCTTAATTCACCGCTCTGTTCAATAACATGGATTCTTCAGGATAACCTAATCCTGAGCTAAACTCCCCCTGAGCCTAGACTTGAGTTTTGTGGAACCTCCACACACCAACACGCACGGTTGGCAACGGCACACAGCCAACGGCACACAGCCACGAGAAACCTTCTCCCAAACTCACTTGATCAGCTCAAGCAGCACGAACTGGTACAGCACTAGCAGCACCAACTGCTACAGCAGCAGCAACCACACACAACAAAGAGGACGCCTTCTCTCAATCAATCTCTCTGTAATTTTTCTTCTAAGAGCGTCAAAGAACTCCAGGCACGAGCCTCCCTCTATATATACCTATAAAGCACATCTCAAAACCCTAAAGAAACTTTCCTTCTTTGTAGTTATCCTTTCCTTATTTTTCTCTTCAAATATATTCTCTAAATATATTTCTCCTTTCCTCCAAGTAAATATCTCTTTCCTTTTTCTAGCCCAATCCACGCTTGTACATCTCCAATTTCGAACTCCTCTTCACAAATCACACAGCTCCACTTTTGTATCATTTCCTTGTAGTACAATCGACTGGTACAGGAAAAACTCAACCACCTCCTCTTCAAATGTTAGAATATATATAAATACATGCATATGTTGGTCCACTAAGCCCTAATACGATTAGAAAGATTTCATATCTTCTAGTGAATTTTCTATCTTCTTGTTCATATTTTCTTTTTTCCTCGGAGATCTCTAGGTCGGTTGAACATCATGGTTTAGGCCGAACTCGTCTGCCTTCCTCCCAAATTTTCGGATAAGTTTGGATATGGGTCGAATTTTTTATGTGGATGCAAGACCCAATATTATTAGCATTATCAAAATTTAAATAAAAAACAACAGATAAATGGTACATTTCTCAAGTTTTATTTATTTCTCTTTTAGTTTTGCTAATTTTTTTCTATCATTTTCATCTTTATAACATTCTTGTTTACTGTTGATCCACCTGCGATTATGTTTTCCAGTTGCATCACATACCTTAATTGTTTTCTTTAATTAATCTATTCTCCTTTATGTTTTGTATATTTATAAACATATTTTAAATATTTTTGTTCATCTATTGAATTTTCTTAAAATCAATTGTCATTAGAGAGTTTTCTCTCCTATTAAAATGTCAAAATCAATTAGTTGTATAAATGTATGAAAATGAAAATTATAAGGAATAACAATATAAATATATATAAATATATATATATATATATATATATATATATATATATATATATATATACGCAACCCAATAGATTTAATAAATAATTATGCAACACTATTAGAAAAATAATAATAATGATGCAACCATTAGATTGGGTAACGGAAGACTAAAAGAAACCCACACAAACCAAGTCGTCGTTATTAGGATTTCGTAGTCTATTCATCTATTGTCTCTTCTAGGGCTGGAAATCCAGTTCGTTCGGATTGAGAAAATTCTGGCCGAATTAAAATGAAAAAGTTAGATTCGGCTTAGTTCAAAAATTGGTTTGTTCAGTTCGATTTTGAAAAGATTTAACTCAGTTCTTAGAATTTGGAATATTTGTTTATTTTATAATTTTGGAGTTTTGGTTGGGTCAATTATCCGGTTATTTTGAAAAAAATCGGTTTGTATATGAAAAAAAACTTACGGTTTGGGTGGAGAACACGCTAAAAACCATAGATTTATCGATTCAGAGATGTTGAACCGATAGCTAAAATCAAAGCTCCAAAACAGTTGATACCTCGTAACGGAATGACCGAAAACCAAAAAATAGGTTCTGTTTCATTGGATTGTGAGTTTGTGATCATTTAGCTGAATGCCTAACACTAGTCTCTTCCGTAATTTTCTTTTGTTTTCTTCTGCTTCTCCAATTTTTGTATGTTGTTCGAATGGAAAATGTAAAACTAGAGAACGACTTGAGTTTATTGATCGAATTACAAGAGTTTATATACAATAATATGAATATATACTCCAATACTCCCCCTCAAATTGGAGCGTGTAAGTTGTGAACGCCCAACTTTGATGCTAGATTCTCGAATTGAACTCGCCCTAATGCCTTGGTCAAAATGTCAGCAAGCTGATCTATAGTACGAACGTGAACAGTAGTGAGAATGCCATCCGTGATTGCATCGCGGACGGAATGACAATCTGCTTCAATATGCTTCATCCGCTCATGAAAGACCGGGATGTGAATTGCCGCTTGGCTATCACAAAATAAACGAACATGTGTATCATGAGGAAAGCCTAATTCAGAAAATAGCTGGCGCAACCACTTGATCTCGCGAGTAGCCAATGCCATAGCGCTACTTCAGCGGAAGAATGAGAGACCGTCTTTTGTTTCTTGGTTTTCCAAGAAATAGGTGAACCACCAAGTAAAGCCACATAAGAACCAAGAGACAGTCATGTCACGGGACAAGAAGCCCTGTCAGAATCACAATAGACGGTGAGTTATAGGTCTGAACCAGAACTCAACAAAATACCTTGACCAGTGGTACCTTTTAAATATCGAACAACCCGTAGCGCTGCTTCCCAATGTTCCTCACACGGTTGCTGCATCAACTGAGTAAGAATATGAACGGCATAAGCGAGGTCTGGTCGGGTGATATTAAGACATATAAGGCGTCCAACGAGACGTCGATACTTCGCCGGGTCGGTAAGAGGAGGACTCTCTGTAGAACCTAAACGATGATGTTGAACAATTGGAATCGAAGCTGGTTTCGATCCTAGAAGACCAGTTTCAGTAACAATATCCAATGCATATTTGTGTTGAGACAGATAAAAACCTTCTCTCCCTCGAGCAACTTCCAATCCGAGGAAGTACTTGCACTTTCCAAGATCTTTCATGTGGAAACATCGTCCAAGATAATCCTTAAACCTGGCTAGGAAATAAGCATCATTACCACAAACAAGCAAGTCATCAACATATACCAGAACTCGTAACTCCAACCCTTTACGACTCAAGGTAAATAAAGAGTAATCAGCATATGATTGTGTGAAGCCAAACTTAGTCAAAACGGAAGTAAGCTTTTCAAACCAACACCGAGGTGCCTGACGCAATCCATAAAGAAATTTATGTAGACGACAAATTTTGGATGGATCCTTATGTTGAAAGCCCTGAGGGAGTTTCATGTAAACCTCCTCTTTAAGATCACCGTAAAGGAAAGCATTGTGACCGTCCATTTGGTGAGTTTCCCAATTCTTGGCAGCAACAACTTTAAGCAAACTGCAAACGGTTGACATCTTTGCAACAAGTGCAAAAGTCTCATCAAAATCAATACCCTCCTTTTGATGATTTTCGAGAACTACAAGACGAGCTTTATGACGCTCAAAAGACCCATCAGCATGATACTTATTCTTATAAACCCATTGATTACCAAGAGTTACTTTACCAGGAGGCAAATCCACAATACTAAACGTTGCATTAGCATCTAAGGCATCATACTCAAAGGTCAAGGCATCGCGCCATACCTTATCTCTAACAGCTTCTTTATAACTTGAAGGCTCAACACCAGCTGTAATTGCAGCTAGAAAAGCTTGATGTGCAGGCAACAAAGACGAGTCAGAAATAAACTCAGTAATAGGATAAGGAGATGTACCTTGAATCGAAGACGAAGACTTAGATTGAACCGCGATGGGAGCGTGATGGGATGTGTCATTGCATCTAGTATTATATGTGACATAGTCTTGTAGTCTTTTTGATTTGATTTTATCTCTATGACCTTTACCCAACGGAACATCAGAAGATGCAGCAAAACGTGCTGAGAATCAATAATAACCTCTGAAGTAGTCTCTGTCACTGCTGTTGTACTAGTCGTTGTATCAGTTCCTATAGCAGTGGGTGTATCAGTTGTTGTAGCAATGGTTGTCTCAGATACTGTCGCTGGTACAGTCGCAGAGTCTGTTTTTTCCGGCATCTGTATATTCTCCGAGATCAAAGTTGTTGTTGAACCAACATTGATGCTCCCCCTGTCGTCTAACAGAGGGGATGAAAACAGCAGCCAATCTGCATCAGGCTGAACCATAGAAGGATATGCTACAGGATGAGGTTTTAGTACAGCATAAGGAAAAACATCTTCTTGGAACTTAACATCGCGAGACACTAAGAACTCAGACTTTTCAATGTCATATAGTCTCCAACCTTTCTTTCTAAATGGATACCCAACAAAGATACAAGGGCGACTACGCGAACTAAACTTGTCCTTATCTCATGGGCGGTGATGAACGTAACACGACAAACCAAACACCTTCAAATGATCATATGAGGGTTTTTCTCCAAATAACAACTCATACGGCGTCTTTCCTCGATGAACCTTTGTCGGCGTTCTATTAATCTCATACGCAGCGGTTAAAATAGCTTCACCCCAAAACTTGGTCTGAAGATGGGCTTGAAACAATAAGGAACGAGCCACATTTAAAATGTGACGATATTTCCTTTCAATACGACCATTTTGCTGAGGGGTGCTAACACAAGAGGTCTGATGAACAATACCTTTTGATTTGAAGAAAGAAGTCAAACACATGAACTCCGTTCCATTATCGCTTTGCACCATCTTAACACATTTGCCAAATTGTTTTTCAGAATACGCACAAAAATCTTGTAGTGTTTTACGAACCTCTGATTTTTCAAGTAAGAGATACGTCCATACTGCACGAGAAAAATCGTCCATAATAGTTAAAAAATACTTTGCTCCACAAGAAGAAGGGATGCGATAAGGTCCCCAAACATCAACATGAATAAGTAAAAAACAATCGGTCGTTTTATTAGAACTATCCGGAGAAACTTCTCTAGTTTGCTTAGCCCGAAAACACACGTCCCAAGGACCGGGACTCGTAGAACCAACAACACCAGAAACTAAAGACAAATCTGAAACAACGAAAAAAGCTGGATGTCCCAACCGACGATGCCACAACTCTTGATCTAGACTACCATCAACCTTGTTTGCTCATGCAGTAGACACATCCATAAAATAATAAATCCCATCACGCTCTTCACCTGCTCCAATCAAAGTCCTCGAAAAATGGTCCTATAGTACACAAATTGCATCAGTGATTACAGGAAAACAATGCGAGTGCTTCAACAACTTAGAAACTGAAATCAAGGAACAATTTAGGTCGGGAACGTATAAGACATCAATCAAGGATATCTTATCGGATAAAGGAAACACTCCCATACTAGTAGACTTTGTCGTACTACCATCAGCAAAACCAACCAAATCTCCTATCATATGATGTGAAGCACCGGTATCTATAATTACGTCACCAAGTTCCTTACCAATTAATCTTCTCAAAACTTCCACTCTTCTTATCATGTATGATCTGTGTGATAGCTTGCCATTGTTCAGGAGTCAAATTGGATGAAGCTGTAGCAGTTGAAGCTGTAGTAGATGGAGCTGTAGCATAAGAAGTCGAAGCATGTGAGTTGGTTGCATAAGCTGCTGTAGCTCAACCTCGATCACGGCTAGAAAAGTAACCACCACCACGTCCATAACCTCTTCCATTGTTACGATTTCGATCTTGCATCCAGTCTGGATATCCAATGATTTGCCTGTAAAAATTCTTATCATGACCCGAGCGACCACAATGCGAACATAGACGACCAACAACACGATTTTCGTCTGATGCAGGCTGTGAGTCAAAGCGAAGTGGATTACTTCCACATCATGAAAATCATGACAAGATATGGAATCAGCAAGAGGTTCACGGCGAGTCACAAACCCAACAACGTCTTGTTGTTGTTGTTCTTTGTTTTTAGAAGAGTTAAGACGATCTTCTTCTCGAATCACTTTAGCTTAGACCTTTCCCAAACTTGGAATTTCATCCGCTTCAATGCTTGCAGTTCCGATGTGTCCAAATCTTGATTCATCTAATCCCATAACAAATTGATGAACACGTTATTCCTCCGTTTCCTTCTCGTAAGCACTTGAAGCATAGCAAGTACAACATAACGGCGGTTTGTAAATCTGAATCTCTTCCCAAATCTTCGACAAGCAATCGTAGTAGTCAATAATAGCTTGTCCATCTTCTCGACAAGTCGCCAACTTCGCCATAAGCTGGTGAACACGCACCTTATTCCCAACCGCAAAACGAGTCTTCAAATTCTCCCACAACTTGTGAGCTTCATTGATGAACGTGACAGTGGATCGAACACGAGGCTCCATTGATATTCGAATCCAACCCACAAACATCGAATTTACACTAAGCCACGATTCCAAATATGGACTCCCTTCTTGCGGCTTCACCATCGTCCCATCAAGGAAGCCAGTTTTCCTCTTTGCTTGAATTGCGTTCATCATCTCAGTTGCCCATTCATTATAATTATCACCCGTCAACTGAACCGGTGATCATAACACCGGGATTATCCGATGAAAACAAAGTGTAAGAAGACACAACCGTGTCTGTCTTAGCAACCACGACCGCCGCAGCCGAAGTTTCATTCGTCATGGTTTTGGAAAATAGAAAACTAAAGAATACTTCTCAAGGAATCAAAGAAATATGAGAACATGTCTCAACAAGAAGTTTTGTCGTTCAAGAGAAAGTAGAAGGCAGCGGCAAAGATTTTAGGGTTTAGATCTTTGCTCTGATACCATGTAAAACTTACAGAACGACTTGAGTTTATTGATCGAATTACAAGAGTTTATATACACAAATATGATGGAAGCTGTAAAAGAGGATGCAAAGATGTTAACAAGTTCTTCTTGTCTTTCATTGACGGCCATACATGTGTATATATACAAGACAAAGAAACCCTAAACAATTTACTTGACTCACAAGCTAACATACAACCCAACACACATAAGGCCCATGAGCCTAACACAAACCGACTCCGTAATACTCCCCCTTAAGTTGGAGTGTGGAGATCAGAAACACCCAACTTAGATAGTAAATGCTGAAATAAAACTGTCCCCAATGACTTCGTTAGTATGTCCGCTACCTGATCTTTGGTATGAATGTGCTCAGTGGTAATAGCGCCTGCCTCGACAGCATCACGCACAGCATGACAATCTCTCTCAATATGTTTGGTACGCTCGTGAAACACCGGATTAGCAGCGATATGAATTGCTGCCTTACTATCACAAAATAAACATGTTGGAGTAGATTGGTCCACGCCCAAATCAGCTAACAAGCGGCGAAGCCATTGTATTTCCCGTAACGCAGCTGCCATAGACCGAATTCTGCCTCTGCTGAAGAATGAGCAACCGTCTTCTGCTTCTTTGTTTTCCAAGCAATTGGAGAACCCCCAAACATAACTACAAAGGCACTGAGTGAACGTCGCGTCAAGGGACAAGAATCCCAATCTGAATCACAATACACTGTTAGAGACAAATCCGAATCAGATTTGAGGAGAATGCCTTGACCCGGAGAGCCTTTTAAAAATCGGACAACCCTGAGAGCAGCATCCCAATGAGCTTCATTGGGAGCCTACATAAATTGTGACAAGATATGGACTGCATAACACAACTCTGGTCTTGTGTTAAGAAGATAAATCAACCTTCCCATTAACCGGCGATACTTCTTCGGGTCTTCAAGTAGTGGACTTTTTATTGTTGCCAATTGATGATTTTGTTCAAGAGGAGCCACAGCTGGTTTGGAACCGAGATTACCAGTTTCCACAATGATGTCTAGTGCATACTTGCGTTGAGACAAAAAAAATCCTTCCGGTCCACGACTAACTTCGATACCCAAAAAATATTTGACTCGTCCCAAATCCTTCATAGCAAAACATTTGCTCAAATAATCCTTGAACTTTTGGACCATGTAGTTGTCGTTACCACAAATTAGCAGGTCATCAACATATATATCAACACTCGAATCTCCATTCCTTTACGAGTGTAAGAAAACAAAGAGTAATCATCGTAAGACTGAACAAATCCAAACTTAAGCAAAGCGTCAGACAATTTCTTGAACCAGCATCGAGGAGCTTGCTTAAGTCCATATAACGACTTTTTGAGACGACAAACCTTTCCCGGATGTTTATGACGAAAACCTGGCGGAAGCTTCATATAAACCTCTTCATCTAGATCTCCATGAAGGAAAGCGTTTTGAACATCCATTTGGTATACTTCCCATTGCTTAGACGCGGCTAGACGAAGAATAGTACGGACAGTCGTCATCTTGACTACTGGAGCAAATGTTTCATTATAGTCTTCTCCTTCAACTTGATCATTACCTTGCACAACAAGGCGTGCTTTGTACCTTTCAACTGTCCCATCGGCTAGATGCTTAATTCGGTAAACCCATTGACTACCGAGAGCCTCCTTTCCTGGTGGAAGTGTTGTTATATCCCATGTATCATGATCTTCAAGTGCAACTACCTCGGTCCCCATTGCATCATCCCATACTTTGATTCCCATAGCTTGTTTAAAGTGTTTGGGTTCCTCTTCAGATGTTGTAGCTGTTAGGAAAGATTTATGCATGGGAGAAAATTTGTCGTCAGAGATAAAATGTGTTAATGGGTACAAAGAAGTACCTTGGACCGTGGAGGATTGATTTAGAGAGCTGGGAAGAGCGTGATGGGGGTCTTGAGTACAAGTTGCATTAAACGTAACATAATCTTTAAGACGGACCAACTGAGTTTTGTCACGAAGACCATGACCAAGTGGTTCCGGCTGAGTGACTACCGGAACATGCTCAGAACTTATAACTTCCTCTGGTTCAGAATCAGATACGTGATGATCTCGTGTAGTGTGTTCTACAACCGAAGTGACATTCGACTCATCACTCCCCCTTACTAAAGGCTCGGTAATGTGGGAAAACACCCAATCATCATCACTTTCAATAGGAATAACCAGAGAAGGCGTTGAAGACAACGACAAGGTAGAGTAAGGAAACACGGTTTCCTTAAATACGACATCTCGTGAAACTACAAACTGATTGCTCTCAACGTCATATACTTTCCATCCTTTCTTGCCCAACGGATAACCCAAGAAGACACAGCGACAACTCCGTTCTCCAAATTTGTCTTTGTCTCTTGAAGTACGATGTGTGTAACACTCACAACCAAAAACTCGAAGCTGATCATACGATGGTTTAACACCATGCAACAACTCATATGGAGACATTCCTTTATGAATTGCAGATGGTGTTCTATTGATAACATATGCCGCAGTAAGTATAGCTTCGCCCCAAAATTTAACCGGTAAATGTGCTTGAAACAACAAGGCACGAGATACATTGAGAATGTGTCGGTGCTTCCTTTCAACTCTTCCATTTTGTTGAGGCGTCGCCACACAGGAAGTTTGATGAACTATTCCTTTCTCTCTAAAGAATGACGACATGCACATAAACTCTGTGCCATTGTCGCTTCGGACCATTTTCACCTGCTTGTTGAATTGTCGTTCAGCATAAGAGAAGAAGTTACGTAACAAATTGCTCACTTCCGACTTTTCAAGCATCAGAAAAGTCCAAACCGCACGAGTAAAGTCATCGACAATTGTTAAGAAATAGCGAGCACCAGTAGAAGAGGGAATGCGGTATGGACCCCATACGTCACAATGAATAAGTGAAAAGCATTCTTTAGATTTAGTAACACTGTCTGGAAAAACCTCTCTAGTCTGCTTTGCTCTAAGACACACATCACATGAACTAGAACAAGCAGATTTTGAGTAACTAGAAAACATTGGTAAAGAAGAAAGCACTGAAAAAAACGGATGTCCTAGCCTCCGATGCCACAAATCCGAATCAGCAACAACTTTGGCTCTATGACTCTTTCCTTCCATGACATCCATAAGATGATAAACCCCATCACGTTCCTCACCGGCTCCAATCAAAGTCCTTGTAAAACGGTCCTGCACAACACACAATGTATCAGTAAACATCGCAATACACTTGGTTTGTTTCAACAACTTGGCAACGGAAATCAAAGTGCAATTTAGATTGTGCACATATAACACATTCGGTAATGACAATGTCTTAGAGAGATACAAGACTCCCTTGCTAATTGATAGGGTATTTCCTCCATCAGCAAACCCTATTGAACAAGGAGATGTATTTTCGATAGAAGTAAGGAGTGAGATGTTCCCAGTCATGTGTTGGGAAGCTCCGGAATCAAAAATTACATCACCATAACCTTCCTTACCCGATAACCTATCAGCCCCATTCTCGGTTGATTTCTCTTGAATCAACTTTGAAAGAGCCCGCAATTGCTCCGGTGTGAAGTCTGGGAACACGGATGAGTTCGAGCTAGTAGCATGAGCTGCTTGTGCTTGTCCACGGCCACGACCAGAGCTGAAGCCTAAACCTCGGCCTCCTCTTCCATGACCACCACTCGGACTGTTTTTGGAACGATCGGGTTTCTCATTCCACCACTCGGGGAATCCAATAATTTGCCAACAATCTTGCTTCTCATGACCAGTCCTTCCACAATGTGAACATATCATGTGCTTTGGACGGAGAAGACTAGTTGATTGATCTCTAGTGCTTTGTTCACGGCGATTAATCGAAGCAAATGGTTCTGATTGATCACGACGAGTCACAAAGCCAACAGCCTCCTGCTGCCCTTCACGACCACGAGCAGAGGACAAGCTTTGTTCCTCGCATATAACTTTGGAATACGCTTCACCGAGAGAAGGCAAAGGCGTTGTTCCAACCAGAGTGGTACAAAGTCCTCCAAACCATGAATCATCAAGACCCAACAGAAATTGATGAAGCTTCTCTTTCTCTCTTTCTTTGACATACTCTGTTTTTGCTCCACACGAACACATAGGACTAGGACAGTAGGTCCGCAATTCATCCCACAACTTACACAACCTTCCATAATACTCCAAAACAGTTTGCCCGTCTTGACGACACGAAGCAAGCTGAACTTTAATCTGATGTACATGTACTTCGTTTCCCACTGAGAAGCGCTGTTTTAGATCCTCCCACAATTGATGAGCGTCCGCAACAAAGGTGACAGTGGACTTAACTTACGGTTCGATCGAAGATCGAATCCATCCCACAATCATAGAATTAACTGTTTTCCAATTTTCATAATCGGGATCATCAACAGAGGGTTGCACGATCGTTCCATTGATGAATCCAGTCTTCCGTTTAGCTTGAAGAGCATTCAACATCTCCTCAGGCCACTCATTGTAATTATCTCCTTTCAAAGTAACAGAGGAGATAGCAGTTCCTGGATTGTCGGAACTAGACAATTGAAACGGTGACACCGCCACCGCTGGTTGAGGAACTAAAACTAACCCATGAAAAAAGAAAAGAAAATTCAACAAAAAGTTGTCCCGCCTAAAACCTAAATCATACACTTAACCCGGTAACAAAATGCACATGCACTCCACTTGAGCAAAGACTTTTCACCATAGACTTCAGTTCCCATAGGAGACAACTAAGTCGTCTATTTTTGTTCTTCTTCTTTGGTTTATTCATTACCACATATATCTTCAACTCTTTTTTGTTTGGATAAAAACTCTCTTATTTCCACCTCTGTATTCTATATAAATGCAGAAACATGAGTAACACTGATAAGTAAAAGCAGAAACATGAGTCACACTATAATGTCTTCTATGGTCCTCTTTATCCTTCTACTTCTTGTGTTTCCTCATATGGATAAAGCCCTTACCACACAGACGGAGGTTAACAAACTTAGTGAGTCTTTTTTATTGTCTTTAAATATTTGTTAGTCACTACGTTTTTACTTATTCGGGGTATTTATTCTTGATTTTAGTTCGGATTTATTGAATTTTGAGTTTACAATTTATCAAAAGAAATAATAAACGTAATATACAACTTAAGATGCTTTCACACAAAATGTATATATTACATTTGTATATAGTTTCCTCACCTTTTTGTTTGGTCAAGATTAAAATTCAGGTTGATAGATGTAAACAAAATAAAACAATTAATCGTTGTACGAGGACCCAATTTGGTTTTACGTACGGTATATACCGGATTCAATAGAAAAATTATCATTAAAATTACCAAACTTTGACACTGTGGTATAAATGTTAAACTGAGTTTAGGTGGTGATGCTCCAGAAGAGACAAACCATCCTGATCAAGTGACTGTCCAACTCCCAATACGTATTCCATTTCCACGTATCCCAATACGTCCACCACGTATCCCAATACGTCCACCACGTATCCCAATACGTCCACCACGTTTTCCACGTCGACCTCCTCCTCCTCCTCCTCGCGCACCTTAAGCTCTTCCAAAGGCACACACAAAACTGGTCACTGGTCTCATTGTTGTTTCAAATGCGTCTATTATATATATGCATGTTTTTTTACATTGTGGTTTGGTTTGCGTTTTCTGTGGTTTTTCATCTATTTGCATCGTTTGTCATGTGTTAAAGTTTTATCATATATGTACTTTCTGTTAAAATTATGTAACACTGTATCAGTGGATATATCGTGCATGCGCGAAATAAATAAAAAAACAATATATAGTTTTTTGTTATAATTCAGAGAAGCACAAAATAATGAAGGAATTTCTGTCACTCATTACCACGGTTGTGTACAAGCTAATATACCCAAATACATATGACCTACTTTCCTAAGACGAGATATCACAATCAACTATAAAGGGAAAACAGAGTAATGACATATTACACAATTATCGGGATTGATATCCCTAACACCCTCCCTCAAGTTGGAGTATGAAGGTCCGTAATGGCCAACTTGTCAATGAAAAACTCAAACTCTTTTCTTCCTAATGCCTTTGTCATAATGTCTGCCAGTTGAGTCTTTGTTGGAACATAAGAAGGAGTAATATTACCGGATAAGATTTCATCTCTCACAAAATGACAATCGCATTCGATATGTTTAGTGCGCTCGTGGAAGACTGGATTTGTGCCTATGTGGATGGCTGACTTGCTGTCACAGAACACACGCATCGGTTCTTCATGTTTTACTCCCAAGTCTGCCAATATTTAAACATTTTGTGGTAAATCTAGTACAAGAGAATAAAACTTAAACAAGTTTATTTGTATACATTAAATTAAAATGGTAACAAAAATAAAGAAAATAGGTTTTCTTTTTAATTAGGTTGCGATCATATACAAGTTTTTTAGATTGTCATAAATGTATTCTTTTTTAAAAAGCCATTATACATATTTATAATTTAAAAATACAAACATAAATAAAAAAAATAAGAATATGCAATGAACCTAAGCTGCATAGAATCGGAAACGCGTACGCGGAAGCGAAACATTAGTAAACGCGGAAACGAGTTTTTAAGAAAAAAGAGAAAACTAAAACGTTTTGGAAACGTATATATATATATATACATATATATTAATAAAATATATATCATAAAACAAAAATATCAAAAGTTAAAACCATATTAAAGAAAAATAATCAAAACATCACAAGTCCATTACATAATTATTAAATAGTTTAACTAAAAGATAAAAACAACACTCAAAGTCAAATGTTTAGAAAAAAAAAAATTATAAATAGGTTTTAAATTTATTAACAATAACAAATAGATCTTTAATTTTTCAAAGTATTTACATAATTTGTTTCTAAATCAAAAATCACGTTTACGTCGCATCTCCAAAATGGAAACGACGTTTTCATCGCGTTTCCAAAATGAAAACGATGTTTCCATCGCGTTTTCAAATTAAAATTCTAAGAAACGAGTTTCCATCGCGTTTCTATTCCCGAAAGGGGAAACGGACCTTGTTAGGAGTTTCCATGCAACCCTAGCAATGGACAAATACGAAGAAATATTCGTTAAAATAGTTAAGAAAAACTTCGATGTGGCCATAAAAACCGTTGGAATCGGATCTCGCATTACGAACCCGGTCCATTTGATCAAAAGCCCATCATCACACAAGATCCATAGATTTTCAAATGGCCAAGTCAAAACGGTCAATTCTTGGATTCATTTTTGATTCGGTTCATGAATTAATAATGGTGGTGGTCAAATCTTGGAATTAATTTGTGAATTAATTCTCAAATTAATGGCTAAAGAGGAAGAGGATTATAAAAGAGAGGAGGAGAAGAAAAGAAAGGGGGAGAGCTTTCTGACGAGAAGAAGGTTCAATACTAGAGATGATCATTAGACAAATTCTTGTTCTTCCTCCTTCGTGTACTATGAATATCCTTCGTGTATTATGAATAAAATTATGTTTCAACCTTTCTTCTTGATTCTTACTTGTTTGTTTTTTCATGTGACTTAGTGTTTTACCTATAGAAAAGCTTTTGACCCCAGTTTCTTTTATTGTGAATTGAATCATGTCAAATTCTGTACTCACAATTTGGCACAAAAAGCTAGATTTATTTGATAGAGAGACAAAAAGCTTTCTTATTCCTAAAGCTAGAAGTCGATATGCCTAGTAACCACAACCAGATCGGTGGATCTAAGAAAAGAAAAGTCCAAAAGGATGATTTGATAGAGAGAAAGAAAAACAAATGATTTATGAACATCTTTTTCTCGATGTCGATGAAAATATATTTGTTGGAGAATATGTGAGAAAGAGAAAGAAGAACAAATTATTCATGAACATTTGTTTCTCAAAGTCAATGCATGACAACAAATTCGTCTGAGAATATGTGATAAAGAGGAAGAAAAACAGATTCTTCATAGAATTGTTTCAGCTATTCTCTGAGTTTATGCCTTGGAAAAGAAGGAAATATAATTTCCAGGGAAATTTTGGATTCATTACAAAACACTACGGAAAATTTGTTAAAAAAAAATGATTTCGGCGAATTCGTACTGGAATGAAAAAAGATACATACTTTACATTTGATGATCTTTAACTTTTGTCTTTGATGATGGAAGACGACTAGTGAGATAGAAGCAGAAAGTAGCTTAGGGATGCTATTATCTTAAATCTTTGAGTTGTTTCCTTAGATATACAATCCGTAAAGGCGACAATCCATATCTTCCCGTGAGTAAGGAAGTGAGTATATCAACAAGAAGACATAAACTAAAGCAACTTTTGAACTCAATGAGGAAATCACTTAATGTGATAGCCAACTTTGTGTAGGCAACCTCAACAGATCTATTTGAACAGCTGGTTCGACCATGCCTCAAAGATCTTCTTTGAAAAAGAGAGTGATTTTCACTTTCAGATTGGTGAATATTTTAAAGACGTGAATCGCAGCTACGAGATTTGTTTTGACAGTCTCAATGAAATGCTTGATCGCATGTTTCTGAGCGAACGCTGATTAGATATTTGAGAGTGCTAGCGAAGTTGAGAATCTCAGAAAATGAATCTAAAGATTTTTTCGTTACCAAACGGGAGAAAACGAAGAAGTCTCTCAAGACATTCTTTTTTTTTTAAATGAATGCTAAATTATAATTCAAACCAAAAAAACGTTTTTACAATCTCTGTAACTTGTGTTAGAAGAAATTGATGATGCGTTTCAACTTAAGTCCTCTCCAAAAGAAAAAAACTAGTGTTTATCTTGTGTCAAACCATTCCAACAGGCCAGTTTCGTAGGATTGATCCCCCATCATTCGAATGGTGCTTAAACGGTTCCGTACTGTTTTGTCGATGACTTTAACCAGCTGACCCGAAGATAGTGGTTGCTCCCCATGGCGCCGATTGTTACGTTCTCTCCACAAGTGATAGACCGCAGCTTGAAAAGTGTATCTAAAGAGAAACATTTTGATTTGCCTGAATCCTCTGTGTTGAAGCAAAGAGGTTAGATCATTTCAATTGGTGGTGTAGTGAATGCCCAGCATCTTTCGAACAAGTACATACGAAACTTGGGATGAAAACCTACACAAGAAAAAGAGATGCTTTCGAGATTCCTCCACATTATTGCAAAGAACACAATTCTGATAGCCAGCCCAGATTTTTGTTCTATCCCCCGTAGACAATCGATCAAGCATCGCAAGTCAAGTGATGAACGAATACTTTGGTGTTGCGTGGGTAAACCACACACCGATGTACCAATTCTGAGTTGGTTTGTGTGCTCTAATCAACTCCCATGTTCTTTTCGTCGTGAATTTCGGCTTGAATTCGTCTTCTCTATATCGTCATAAGACTCTGTCCGCTTCCTCTGTTTTTGATCGGTCAATTTTGCAGATTTTCCCTTCTATCTGGTTGAGTAGTTCCACCCGATGTCGACGCTGGTGGTGCGATTTTATAACCTCAGCAACTGTTGCCTTACTCGAGATACCAAGATCAATGACTCCCCGCGATCCAACAATGTCATATAGCTTACCCAAAGAGGACCATATGTCACGCCAGAAAAAAGTATTCTCCCCGTTTCCAATATCAACCTTATGAAAAGTTTGAGCTAACTCACGATATTTCAGTAGTTTTCGCCACATCCAGGAGCCCGTAGTTTTTGAGTCTTGAATTGCCCAAATAGATCCTTGTCGAAGAAACATGTTCTTGATCCACTTTACCCACAAAGAGTCTTTATGTGATACGATCCTCCAAATCAGTTTTAAACAACTTACCACATTCGCCTCTTTGATGGATTTAATCCCTAGTCCAACCTCTTTTTTTTGGTTTACAAACTTCCCGCCACGCTAGTTTAGATCTTCTCGTATTGAGATCAGGACCTGACCACAAAAACGCAGCACATAGCCCTTCCAGTTTGTGGATACATTGATTCGGGAGTCGAAATGCTTTTATCCAGAAATTAACAATACTCCCAATAACCGATTGAAGCAGCTGCAGTCTTCCGGTATATGATAGATGGCGTGCTGTCCATTAGCTCATACGTGACCTTATCTTCTCAATGAGGGGTGCGTAGTCAGCTACACCCATTCTCTGTGTCATCAATGGCAAACCCAAGTAACGTACAGGGAGGCTTCCTTCAGCAAAAGGAAATTGTGATTTAATGAGGTCTCGATTTGTCTCAGGGACACCCGCCATATAAAGTGTTGATTTCTCAAGACTTATTTTCAAACCCGAGTATATTGCAAATTCCCCAAATATCTTGATGATTTCTTCTATCGATCTTTTCGTACCATCAACAAAAACCATAAGGTCATCTACAAAACAGAGATGAGTGATGTGGACATTCTTGCATTTCGGATGAAAACCAATTCTTTTCTCCATTGCCGCTCTATCTATCAGACGCGAGAGAACATTCATGCAAATGACAAACAAATATGGAGATAAAGAACACCCTTGTCTCAAGCCCCCTGTACTACCAAAATAACCCGCAAGCTCTCCATTTACCTGAACCGAAAATGATGATGTTGTTATGCACAACCGGATCCAGTGAACAAATTCCTTAGGGAAGTTAAGAGCCATAAGCACGTTGAAAACAAAATCCCATTGTACCGAATTGAAAGCTTTCGATATATCTATCTTCATAGCACACCGTGGAGAGATCGAAGTCTTGTGATAATCTTTGACTAACTCGGTAGCTAATAGAAGATTCTCCATTAACAATCTGTCCTTAATAAAAGCAGACTGGTTTCCTCCTATGAATTGCAGTAACAACCCCTTGAGTCTATTGGCCAGAATTTTTGAAATCACTTTGTACAACACATTGCAACAAGAGATTGGCCTATAGTCTTTCATCTCTTGAACATCATCTTTCTTTGGGATTAAGGCTAAGATCGTTGAATTCACACCTTTGGGGAGGAAACCCTTCACAAACAAGACTTGATTGCTATTAAGAAGTCTCTCAAGACATTCGCTTCGAGAATCCTCAATGTTTTCGAGAAAATCAGTTACTGGAAAGAGACGAAAAGACCAATCTCGTATCCCTGAGAGCACAAGAACCATATGCATATGTAAAGAGAAACCAATTCTTCCCATACACATTGCAAAACTCGGAAAGAAGATTCTGTGATGGAAGAAAACTCGTGTTAAGCCAGACATGAAAAATCAGAACTCGCCTTCACGTTGTTCTAAGCTCTGAACTTCAACAAAATCAAGACCAGAATTTAGACTATATATGAAAAGACAAAAGCCATAGATGGCCACAAATTTGTGTTGTCGGCTTGCCGTTAATCTTCTCCTAAAAACGAAGAAGAAATAGATTCAAAGACAAAGATCAAAAACGAAGTTGTGCACTGAAGGCAAAGCGAAGCAACAAACTGTTGTTGGTGAAAGAAGGATCGACCATCGTCTTCGATATTGATATTTTGGAACCATACTTGATGCTCTTTTGTCGACAAAAAAAAAAGGGATTAGGCTCCTTGGCCGAAAAGCAACGACAAAAAAATAAACTTGTAATTTGGCCATCGCCATTGGACAATTGGATCTTTGACGTTTTCTATGGAACAAACCTCGTTGTTTGGTTTTGATGATGTTAAAGACATGCTCACAGAGCAATTTCTTGGCTAAAAAGCCACTTTCTGCAGAAATCTGGTCCAAGCCGAAGAAATTCGGTGTGGATTAGTTTGTTTTGAGTAAGACGAAAGATAGCCATAGACAGCTTCAGATCTTAGAGACGTTTTGATTTACCTCTGATGTAACATACAAAAGAAAAATATCCAGCCAAGATATAAGAGCTCTGTGTTCTAAAAAAAGAAGCTTGTGTTCTTTAAATTTACCTGGGCAGGACGCAGGAAGAGGCATTGAACGAGGCCAACACCGGTCAAAGCACCGGTCATTATGCGTGACCGGTGTTAGGAAGATACGGGCGCGTCTCGAAGATTTTGGTTGCCGGGCACTTTTGATCAAACACCGGTCGCGATATCCGACCGGTGTTACGAACCAATGCCAGAGTAAGCGAGACGCGGTACAAATGTCTCAAGAACGGACAAATACGAGGAAAACTACCTTTAAAGGCGTAATACCATAGATAAATACATAGAAAATATAGTAAAATAGGTAAAATATGGAACATATCAGCTATGGAGGATTGGCTCTAAGGAGAGTGATTCAATTGACGCATCTTGTTAAAGAAGGAGATATGAAGCTCTGCTCGCGAGGAAGTTCCGGCTGGTTTTCGGTGACAGAGGCGGTGCTTTTAGGCAGTGCATATCGAAGTCTCCAAGATGATGCCTCGTGGGTCTCATTTTAGGACAAACTAGAAAAAGTTTGTCAAATTGATTGGCATCGGTTTTTATTGATTCAGTTGGCATCGGTTTTTATTGATTCAGTTTTTTCCTTTAGTCATTTGGATTTATCAATTATTAAAAATTATGAAAACAATTATACGAACAATTATAGCTTTGACATGTCGGACCACTCCGAACGACTCTTCTTGCATTACGCTGAAAATCTCCTGTAAATTTTTGCCTCCATTAATTTGTATTCTCCAGAATTCGAACTTCACACATGCTGGTGTAAAATCATTAATGAACCATTTGTCAAACTAGTAGACTAAGGGGATTTCCACTATTGATTCAGTTTTTGTATCATTTTTTTAAGTGGTGTAAAAAAATAATAATAAATACATCATTTATTTAACCGATGTAAATTTTCTTTTGTGATATTGTCTTGTTAAAGTGATGTAAACTAATAAAATTTATATCAGTTATATTGAACCGATGTCAAATTGGTCAACAACAACATCAATTATGTTAATCAACATACTATTTTATATCATTTATTGATAAATAATTTGACGGGTGAGTGTACCTAACCATGCACATATGTAGGGATGGGCATAAAAACCGAACCAAACCTGTAACGACTGCAAACCAAAATTTTGGACTAAACCGACGGGTTTGGGTTTTGAGCTTCTGTTTGCGGTTTCGGTTTGGGAAACCGTGTGGCTCGCCTATAAAAGGAGGGGGGGGGTCGTGTCTGTGGTTGTCTTGACAGAAAACACAGAGATTTGAGAGAGAAATCAGAGAGACTTCATGTGACGACCAAATCCATCAAATAAAAAAAAATTTGACCCGGATCACTATTATCATAAATAATAATCCTCAACGGTCCAATAAACAAACAGCGCGGAAACAAAGATTCAAACAATCAATTACAATTATCGTTTAACAAGCCCATACTTATTAATTACTAGTTCAATTCGGTAATACACATAGTTCTGAAATTACTAACACCCTAGCAATTCTAACTTATTACACGAAAACGAGCCACTAGATCATTCCCCTCGTCCCGGCCATGATTCCACGATCACTGACTGTCTTTACCTGCATCACATGGTTATAAGAGATGCGTGAGTATTATCATAAATACCCAGTGAGACGGTCATCCCATCTACAGGCTATACACACAGGCATAAGCAAAAGATACAATACCAGGATGAACAAACAATAATGCATCACACAACAACCAAACGAGAACAACACGTTCAATATGTCAAACTGACGGTAATCAAAAACCCGTGTCGATCGACACAACCTCCTTGTGTCGATCGACACACCCGGCCGACACTATGTCGATCGACATACACAACTTGTGTCGATCGACGCATGACCAGTCAATACGTCAAACTGACGGCAATCGAAAACCCGTGTCGATCGACACAGCCTTCTCTGCTCGACTCCTCTTGAGTCAAAACAACATACGAGAATCGACCCAAACAACACACAATCGCATCCTATCAATTCCTTTACCCAGATAAGCCTATGGTCACGCACTCACCTCGAATTCGGATAGAAAAGGATAAGAATCCGACGAAGAACACGAAGAACAAATCCGAAATCCTTCACCGTTCGATCCTCCCACGCTTCCACAACCTCACAAACATTCCCACAAGCCTAATAAGATTGAGGAACACGAAGGAAACAGCACCAACAACCTCTCCTCTCAATCCTCTCACTTTCTTTCTCAAAAATCGGTTTTTCTGTCCAGAAAATCCGATTTTCGACTTAAATAGCCCGTCTGCTGACACTGTGTCGATCGACATACACAACTTGTGTCGATCGACGCATGACCAATCAATATGTCAAACTGACGGCAATCGAAAACCCGTGTCGATCGACACAGCCCTCTCTGCTCGACTCCTCTTGAGTCAAAACAGCCTTGTCGATCGACACACAAACCTTGTGTCGATCGACACCCATCCAAAAATTACTTTTTGGATCACGGACGTTACAATTCTCCCCCAGTAACACGGATTCGACCTCGAATCACGCAACACCGTCTCACTACGGTCTCCACTACCTGACCCGAACGCGGCCATTAACCCTCGAGATTACGCTTGAATCCTCTAACCCGTCCTGCTAAGGCTACACTCTCGCCCAAAATTCGCCCAGATTCCCCCGGAGCACCCACGATGCACGCCCCATGGTCCGAATTACAGCTGCCCGATTGACCGTCCAACAATCAAACAAGAACATGTCCGATCAACCGTTGACCCCGCACTGGACCAAATGATCGTACAACAATCAAACAAGAACATGTACGACCATTGGCGTAACATATGCTACCAAGATTGTCCGACCCGAATTCCAGACTCCAATAATAACCCTAGACTCGACGTACACAACACAAAACCCCTGGCCCTCAGCCAGCACCACTCGATCGCGATCACACCTGATCCCCAAGTTCTACTAGGCTCACACTAGCCTCATTGCACCATATCTATGGATACAATCCTGACCAAATCCGGTCAGTCCATGATCAGAGATCACCACCCGATCTCAATCACCTGACCCCGTCTCACTAAGGTTGACACTCTCATCCAAAACCCGCCCAAATTCCCCCAGGAAACATCCACGATGCAGCACTCGCTGATCCGGATCAGGGTTGTCCGATAGATCGCGCAATAATCAAACAAGAACATGCCCGACCCACCGTAGACCTAAACCTTGGATCAATTGGTCGCACAACAATCAAACAAGAACATGTACGACCAAAGAGGCTACATATGTTTACCAGGGTCGTCTGAACTAAGGTTCCAAACTCGAGTAAAAACCCTAGATTAGACATCCACAAACCACCTGAGATCATTCCCGATCCCTGAAGTTCATCGAATCCCATACTTATAATCACACTACAGGTACTATTGCTCAAACTCATATCTTTATACACCACTCCCACTCGCAGGGTCGTCACCCATCGAGCTCTCGATGTATACCATACCGGCTCTCGGTATGCCCCAGCCCCTCCGCTTCAGGACACACAGTCCATCAGCTCTCGGCTGTAGAGGAATCACACATCCTCTGGAGAAATCGCAATCCCTCAAAGTATATGCAGGAGAATATCACCATCCCCTAAAGCAGTAACACTGTAACATGCATCATAAGCACCTGTCGACCGATTTAATTCTGTGGTTCCTATCCTGATATTCTCTAACCCGGAATATCCCTCATGACCAATCCCCAGGTCATCGGAAACAACCCAATCACCAGGGTGTTTCCTACCTCGATATTCCCTAACCCAGAATATCACTCACGACCAATCCCCAGGTCATCTGAAACAACCCAATCATCAAGGTGTTTCCATCGGAGTCCCTGGAAAAGACAGTCCTAACTCACATAAGACTTCTGTTCCAGACTCCCCCTAGAAAATAGACAGGTTCTAACTCACATAAAACCTCTATTTTCCAGTGCCATCTAGGGATCTACCCGTCCTAACCCCTTAGGACCCCCATCCCTAGATACTTAGGCAAGCCCTAACTCCCATAGAGCTTCTATCCTAGCCCCTCAAATGACCTCCCCGTCATCACATACATGACCTAACCCAGTCATCAAACCCATGACCTCCCCGTCATACCATAAGAACATCCGTCTTATAACCCAAGATAATAAGAAAACTCCATCTTATTAAATCTCAACAATGTATATCGTTACAATCCAAAATGAAAATACATACAACTCATAGCCACAAGCTAATACAACCACTGAAAACCAGAAGACACTCAAGCCTCCGCTTGCTTCTCGAACCACTTTGAAAACTTCGTCTTCATACTTGCCTCTGGTTCCCAAGTCTCCTCCTCGACACCATCACAGTCCCACACAACTCTCACCAATGGTATCCTCTTCCGGCGCAGAACCTTGACTCTCCCCTCGAGAATCCTCACAGGTCTCGCCTCCAACGTCATGTTGGCTGAAGATCCTCCGGAATCCTAGCCAACACCTCTTCAGACTCATGTAGACACTTCCGCAGCATCGATACATGAAATACCTTATGAAACGTTCTCATACTCTGAGGTAACTCCAACCGATAAGCCACTGGTCCAACCCGCTCCACCACCCGGAACAGACCCATAAACCTCGGACTTAGCTTATTCTCTGAAATGGATCTGTTAGGACCCCTCAACATCGCTGCCTTGAGATACACCAGATCTCCCAGCTCAAACTCCAGCTCTTTCCGTCTCTTATCAGCATAACTCTTCTGCCGATCCTGAGCCTCTCTCATGTTCTGTCTCAAGACACGGATCTTTTCCGTCGTCTCCTGAACAAAATCCGCACCAAACATGCTCCTCTCCCCCACTTGAGTCCAGCACAATGGTGTCCTACATGGCCTCCCATACAGAGCCTCATATGGAGCGATCCCAATACTCGCCTGGTATGAGTTGTTGTACGCAAACTCAACCAGGTTCAGATGATCCACCCAATGACCACCATAATCCAGCACGCACATCCTCAACAGGTCCTCTAAAGTCTGAATAGTCCTCTCCGACTGCCCATCTGTCTGAGGATGATACGCCGTGCTCATGTGCACCTTAGTGCCCATCTCTGCCTGAAACGCCTTCCAGAACTCAGACGTAAACCTCGGATCCCTGTCGGACACAATACTCGCTGGCACCCCGTGCAGCTTCACTATCTCACGCACATACTTCTTAGCCAACACCACCGTCCCATCGGTCTTTTTGATGGCAAGAAAGTGTGCTGACTTGGTCAGACGATCCACAATCACCCAGATCGCATCATACGTCCGTGACAACGGCAACCCCGTCATAAAGTCCATGGTAATCATATCACACTTCCACTCTGGAATGGGCAAACTCTGCAACATACCACTCGGAACCTGATGCTCAGCCTTCACCAACTGACACACGTTGCACGCTGCAACCCAATTAGCTACATCCCTCTTCATCCCGACCTAGTGATAATACCGCTTCAGATCACGATACATCTTGGTCGCCCCCGGATGAATCGATAACATGATCGCATGAGCCTCACGCAAGATCTCTTGCCTCAGATCCTCATCCTTGGGTACACAAACCCGTCCGTTCACCAGTATCGTTCCATTTGCCGAGACCATATACTCTGAACCTGCAACCCTAGCAGCATCAATCAACATCGGATCCAACTCCTGAGCTGCTCGAATACGACTCAGCAAATCTGCTTGGTTAGCTACCTCTAACCCCAACGGCTCCTGTGAGATCACACACAACCTCAATGTACTAATCTCGCTCACCAGTGCTTCCATATCACGCTCCTGAGCCGAAGCAACCCTCATCCGACTCAACGTATCTGCAACCATATTAGCCTTATCCGGATGGTATCCGATCTCCAAATCGTAATCCGCTACCAACTCCATCCAGCGCCTCTGTCTCTGGTTCAGCTCCGGCTGAGTGAAGAAATACTTCAAACTCTTATGGTCTGTGAACACCTGAACCTTTCCGCCATAAAGGTAAGATCTCCAAATCTTTAGAGCGAAGATTACCGCAGCCAACTCCAAATCATGGGTAGGGTAGTTGCACTCATGCTTCCTCAACTGCCTCGAAGCATACGCAATAACCTTTCCCTGCTGCATCAGGACACAACCCAAACCAACACCCGAAGCGTCGATATACACCACGTAAGGCTCACCCGGCTCAGGTAACGCTAACACCGGTGTACTCGTCAACATCTCCTTCAGCTTGCTAAAACTCTCCTCGCACGCAGAAGACCACACAAAAAGAACATCCTTCCCTGTCAACTTGGTCATCAACTTAGCCAAACTTGCAAATCCCGCGATGAATCTCCGATAATAACCTGCCAACCCAAGAAAACTCCTGATCTCAGTGGCATTCCTCGGTCTAGGCCACCCTCTGATAGCCTCAATCTTAGCCAGATCTACGGAAACTCCCCCTGCAGACACCACATGGCCAAGAAAACTCATCTCCCTCTGCCAAAAACTGCACTTGCTCAACTTCGCAAATAGCTTCTGCTCCCGCAGCTTCCCCAAAACTACTCTCAGATGCAACTCATGCTCCTCAGGACTCTTCGAATACACCAAAATATCATCGATAAAGATGATCACAAACACATCCAGATACTCCTGGAATACCCCGTTCATCAACCGCATGAACGCTGCTGGTGCATTTGTCAAACCAAAAGGCATCACCACGAACTCAAAATGCCCATACCTCGTCCTGAAAGCAGTCTTCCTCACATCTGCCTCCTCCATCGGAATCTGATGGTATCCCGAAGCCAAGTCGATCTTGGAGAACCAGGTAGCCCCTCGCAACTGATCCAACAACTCATCAATGCGTGGCAGAGGGTACCTGTTCTTCACGGTGACTCGGTTAAATCCCCGATAATCGATGCAAAACCGGAAACTACCATCTTTCTTCTTCACAAACAACACCGGCGCTCCCCACGGTGAAACACTAGGCCGAATAATACCCTTATCCAACAAATCATCCAGCTGCTTCTTCAGCTCTGCCATCTCTGCTGGAGCCATACGGTAAGGTGCCTTAGATATCGGAGTAGTCCCGGGTTCCAACTCAATAACAAACGGATCCGACCGCGATGGCGGTAATCCCTCCAATGACTGGATCACATCGTGGAAATCCCGAACAACTCGAATATCCTCAACTGCAACCCCTCCAACAGACTCAGGCATCACTATCGTTACCAGATACGCCTCGCAGCCCTTGAGAAGCAACTGCTCGGCCTGTATCGTGGAAATCACGACTCCCGGAAGTCGGTCTCACACCCTGATAAACCAACCTCCTTGCCTCTCGTTCAAACACAACACGCCCACGGTGACAATCCAGATGGACCCTGTAACGATCCAACCAATCCATACCCAGGATAACATCGTACAGCTCCACCGGACTTATGATCAGATCTGCTGGCATCAACTCTCCTGCCACCAGAACATCCACACCACGAGCCCTCCCGAAAGTAGCCAACGTCCTACCATCAGCAACCTTGACTACTCCTGCCTGTTCCCCGGAATCACTCTGGATTCCGCTGCTCTCCGCACACTCCGGCGTAATAAAGCTATTCGTAGCTCCCGAATCAAACAACATGTGGGACTCATAACCGCCCACAACTAAGGTCCCTGCACAATCCCATGTGCCTCAGAATCCTACCATTCTAACACAGACTCACAATTTCCCAACAGACAAAAACTCAAACAACCACGAATTTAAAAAGTCAAGTCCGGAAATACCTGTGATCGGTCTGGTGCTAGATCCACCCACCTCCGTAGACGTGAACACACGCGGTGCTGCTGCAATCTGAGACAACGGCTGCACTGCCAATGGCTGCACTACGGCCACCGCCAACTGCTGCAGCTTCGGGCTCTTGGGCTTAATATGCCCCGTCTCTCTACAGTGGTAACACACCCGTGTATCCTGGACCCCGACCCGCACATCTCGAGTCCCGGTCCTGGTCCTTTTCGGACAGTTCGCCACACGATGGGACATACTCCCACACCCGAAGCATCCCGAACTGCCCTGACTGACCCCTGAAGTGCTCTCCCACCTCCTTTTCTGTCCCTGAGCAAGCTTGCCGCCCCTGCCTGAACTCATCTGCTGCTGAGATCTCCTCGGCTGCTGCTGCTGCACCGGTGGACTAACCACCACAACCTGCTCCCCGAGATCCTCCTCGATCGCAGCAGCCATCTCAACCAGCTCCGCCCTCGTGGCGAACCTACTCGCCCTGCAGCGAGTCCTCAAATCTGGTCGAAGTCCTCGTAAGAACCTCCTAACCTGGGCATCCTCGCCCTCCATGCCTTTCCCTGCATGTACCAGGAGTCGACTGAACTCAACATCGAACTCCCTCACTAACCGATCTCCCTGAGTTAGGTCCAGAAACCTAGACTCCAAACGGTCCACTGCCTCCTGCGGGAAATACTTGGCGTTGAACTCCGCCAAGAAATCCTCCCAGACCATCTCGGCCTGCACCCTCCTGGCCTCAACACCTCTCCACCAGAGATGCGCATCACCCTCTAGGTAATGTACCGCCAGATCCACTCTGTATCCCTCTGGACACCTGATGGAGCGAAAGTTACGCTCTAACCTCATCCGCCACCCATCAGCATCCTCAGGCTTAGCACCGCCCGAGAAAAATGCAGTACCAATCCGCTGCATCTGCTCCATCATCCGCAGATAAGATGGAAGCTCCTCAACCCCAGCCAAACCCGGCTGCACCCCAGCCATACCCGGCTGCACCCCAACCATACCCGGCTGCACCCCAGCCAAACCCGGCTGCACCCCAGCCAAACCCGGCTGTACCCCAGGAACATAACCCGGAGCAGGCACCCCTCCTGGTAACCTCTCCAGAATCATCTGTAGTAGACCCGCCAGACGATCATCTCGATCCGGGGCAACGCCTACGGCAGCACCCCCACCAGGGCCCACCGCACCGCCAGCTACATCAGGACCCGCACCAGCCCCTCCAGCTCTCACACTGGAACCCGTAGCTGTCATACCCACGGACCCCTCCTGAAACGCCTGCGAGTCAGCTACCCGCTCCTGTGTAGTCTCCTGGGACACCCACGTGGCAGCAGACTCACTCCCAAGTCCCCGCCCACGCCCACGCCCAGCACGACTACCACGACCTCTACGGCCCCCGCGACCTCTGCCTCTAGTCCCCCTAGTCATCACTCTGCACTCAACCGCAGAATGCTAAGTACTAGAAAACAGAAATCACAAAACACATACCGTGGAATCTCATTAAAGGCTCGGAAGGGATGATCTAGGACTTCATACCCACACAACAATCAATTGACTAACGCACATAATCAATTAACTAGCTAGCCCTAGAACCGCTAGGGCTCTGATACCAAACTGTGACGACCAAACCCGTCAAATAAAAAAAAAATTTGACCCGGATCACTATTATCATAAATAATAATCCTCAACGGTCCAATAAACAAACAGCGCGGAAACAAAGATTCAAACAATCAATTACAATTATCGTTTAACAAGCCCATACTTATTAATTACTAGTTCAATTCGGTAATACACATAGTTCTGAAATTGCTAACACCCTAGCAATTCTAACTTATTACACGAAAACGAGCCACTAGATCATTCCCCTCGTCCCGGCCATGATTCCACGATCACTGACTGTCTTTACCTGCATCACATGGTTATAAGAGATGCGTGAGTATTATCATAAATACCCAATGAGACGGTCATCCCATCTATAGGCTATACACACAGGCATAAGCAAAAGATACAATACCAGGATGAACAAATAATAATGCATCACACAACAACCAAACGAGAACAACACGTTCAATATGTCAAACTGACGGTAATCAAAAACTCGTGTCGATCGACACAACCTCCTTGTGTCGATCGACACACCCGGCCGACACTATGTCGATCGACACACCCGGCCGACACTATGTCGATCGACATACACAACTTGTGTCGATCGACGCATGACCAGTCAATACGTCAAACTGACGGCAATCGAAAACCCGTGTCGATCGACACACCCCAACTGTGTCGATCGACACAGCCCTCTCTGCTCGACTCCTCTTGAGTCAAAACAACATACGAGAATCGACCCAAACAACACACAATCGCATCCTATCAATTCCTTTACCCAGATAAGCCTATGGTCACGCACTCAGCTCGAATTCGGATAGAAAAGGATACGAAGAACACGAAGAACACGAAGAACAAATCCGAAATCCTTCACCGTTCGATCCTCCCACGCTTCCACAACCTCACAAACACTCCCACAAGCCTAATAAGATTGAGGAACACGAAGGAAACAACACCAACAACCTCTCCTCTCAATCTTCTCACTTTCTTTCTCAAAAATCGGTTTTTCTGTCTAGAAAATCCGATTTTCGACTTAAATAGCCCGTTTGCCGACACTGTGTCGATCGACATACACAACTTGTGTCGATCGACGCATGATCAATCAATACGTCAAACTGACGGCAATCGAAAACCCGTGTCGATCGACACACCCCAACTGTGTCGATCGACACAGCCCTCTCTGCTCGACTCCTCTTGAGTCAAAACAGCCTTGTCGATCAACACACAAACCTTGTGTCGATCGACACCCATCCAAAAATTACTTTTTGGATCACGGGCGTTACACTTCAGAGATGAAATGTTCTTGAGTGAGTTTTGAGGTTTGGAGGCATTTCTGTCCATTTTCGGGAGAAGAGACAAACGGCTCGGAAGATCAGATCGGTTTGGAATTAAACTTTGACGAAGAGTTCTTCACTCTCTGATCTTGATTTAGGAGGAATCGGTTTGTCAATCGGATGTATATTATAGGAGTTATGATTGTTTTACTGAGAGAAGTTTCTAAAGTTTCTGATCTGCGATCTGTTCACTTCGAGGGAGGATTCCCGGCGAACCGGAAGGACTCAGATACCTGTGGATAGCTCTCTCTGTCTAGTTTTCAGATTGGGTTTTCGATCATGATTCTGAGGTAATATCCGTTCTCAGTGTGTTTTCGAAGTCAACTTGTCGTTATTGTTTTCTGAAACTTTCGTTTTGGAGGGTGATAAAGGAGAGTTTGGATTACTGTTTTGCGGAGCAGATTTCCGACGGTTCGGAAGGACCTAGGTCGTGATTTTTGTATCTCTGGAAAGATCTCGGATTCTAGTTTCTGTAGCTTCTTTCTGATTTCAATTACGAGGTATTATCTGCTCGCAAATCGTATTTCAATATTGAGGAAAAATCATTGTTTTCTGAAAATGGAATTTCCTGTTTCCAGTTCTGAACAACGAAGGGTTGATTTCCCATAGTTCTGTAAGGACCCAGGAGACGATTTAGGTGTCATTGGAAAGCTCCAAGTCATGGCTTTCCAGAGACACCAAGTTCGGTTTATTCTGAGATTTGAAACTTGGTTTCAACCATTTTTCCCTAAGTAAGTGCGTGACCATGCCTTATCTAGGTTAGTGGGATGCCATTGTGCGTTTAGTTGTGAATTGAAATGATTTGATGTTCGATTATTGCTTGTTTGGGGTATTTTAGTGTTTAGATCGACGCAAGTGTCGAAGGATCTGGTTGACTTTTGCGTTGATTTTTGCGTTGACTTTTGTGTTGACTTTTTGTTGATTGATCGCTTGGTATTGTGGCATTCCTTTATGCCTATGTGTATAGCTAAGTAGATGGGATGACCGTCTCACTGAGTATTTTTTGATAATACTCACGCATCTCTTTTAACCATGTGACGCAGGTAAAGATAAGATGTGATCATGGAATCAAGGCTATGAAGAGGAGATGATCTAGAGTCTCGTTTGTGTCTTTATTGAATTTTATTGTGCTATTGTTTTGAATTAGTATTTATGAGAATACTAGCTCGGGTGCATTTAAAAAAAAATATCTAGTTGTTTCAATTTGGTATCAGAGTCCTAGCGGTTCTAGGGCAGGTTAAGGGTGCATTTGAGATGTGATTGCTTTATTGATTATGAGTAGTCAGTCAATTGTTGTGTGGGTTTGGAGTCCTAGATTATCGTCTTCGAGCCTTCAATGAGATTCCAGGGTTAGTGTTGCTTGACTTTTCTACCTTTCTAGAATTTTTAGTTTCTGCTTCTGGTAGTGAAGAGAAATGGTTAGGGTACTAGAGTTTCTGCTATGGGTAGTGTAGAGAGAGATGGCTAGAGTTGTTAGAGGTAGAGGCTGTAGTGATTGTGGAGGCCGTGGTGGTCGTGGACGTGGATGTGGGCGGGGACTTGTGAGTGAGTCTGCTGCCGTGTGTGTGGCCCAAGGTTCCGCGAGGGAGCAGGTGGTGGACTCGCAGACGTTTCAGGAGGGGTCCATGGGTTTGGCTAGTGTGAGTGCTAGTGAGAGGACTGGTGGGACTAGTGAGAGTCCCGGTGTGGCCAGTGTTTTGGCGGGTGCTGCCGTGGGTTAGCCCAGGACCGAGATGATCGTCTAGCGGGTCTCCTACTGTTGATCTTGGAGCGGTTACCGAGAGGGGTACCGGCTCAGGGTCAGGCTCCGGTAGTGCAGCCGGGAATGGCTGGTGTATAACCGAGAGTGGCTGGTGTGTAGCCATGAGGGGCTAAGATACAGCTGGGAGCGGCGGTTGAGATTGGGGCGTATTTCGTTTGATCAGGTGTCCAGAGGGATACTGGTTGGATCTGGCAGTGCGTTATCTGGATGGTGATTCGTATCTCTGGTGGAGAGATGTTGTGGCCAGGAGAATGCAAGCGGAGATGGCCTGGTATGACTTTTTGGCGGAGTTTAACGCCAAGTCCATCTGCAAGTGGCGGTGGATCGGTTGGAGTTGAGGTTTTTGGGAGTTGACTCAAGGTGACCGGTCGGTTCGGGAGTTATATGCTGGGTTTAGCAGACTTCTGGTGCATGCGGTTAGAGGCATGGAGGGCGAGTTGGCCCAAGTGAAGATGTTCTTTAGAGGACTTCGAGATGATTTGAGGACTCACGGTTGAGCAAGCAAGTTTGCCACGAGGGCGGAGTTGGTCGAGACTATTGCAGCGATCGGGGAGGACCTGAGGGAGCAGGCTGTGGTCAATAGTCCACTTGTTCAGTAGAGTAGGTCGCAGCAGCAGGAGAGTCCGAGCAAGGGCGACAAGCCTACGCAAAGATAGAAGAGGAAGTGGGAGAGCACTTTACGGTTAAGTTAGAGTTGTCGGAGATGGTTCGGGTGCAGAAGCATGGATTACGGATCGGTGAGCTGTCCTAGGAAGGAAGATGATCAGGATACTTGGATGTGTTCTGTGATAGAACGTTCAGGTTCATAGGCACATGGGATTTGTGCAGGGACCTTGTTGGTGGGCGGTTGTGAGTCCCATATTTTAGTTGATTCTGGAGCGACGAATTACCTCATTACTCCGGGATGTGCGAAGAGTAGCGGTATCTAGAGTGATACCGGTGAGCAGCCAGGAATAGTTAGAGGTGTTAGAGGAAAAACTTTGGTTACTTTTGGACGGGCTGGTGGCGTGGATATTCTGGTGGTTAGAGAGTTGATGCCAGCAGATTTGATTATTAGTCCGGTGGAGGTGTATGATGTCATTCTGGGGATGGATTGGCGGAATCGGTACAGGGTGCATCTGGATTATCATCGGGGACGAGTTGTGTTTGAGCGAGAGGCGGGGAGGTTGGTGTATCAGTGAGTGAGATCGACTTCCGGGAGTCTCGTGATTTTGCCGATTCAGGCTGAGTAGCTGATTGAGGAAGGTTTTGGAGAAGCTGTATGCGAAGTTGAGCAAGTGCAGTTTTTGGCAGCGTAAGAATAGTTTTCTCGGTCATGTGGTTTCTACAGATGGAGCGGCGAAGATTGAGGCTATCAGAGGGTGGCCTAGACTAAGGAATGCCACTGAGATTAGGAGTTTTCTCGGTTTGGCGGGTTACTATAGGAGGGTCGTCAAGGGTTTTGCGAGTATGGCGCAGTCGATGACGGAGCTGACAGGGAAGGATGTTCCTTTTGTATGGTCTTCAGCTTGCGAGGAGAGTTTTGGAAGGATGAAGGAGATGTTGAATAGTACACCAGTGTTGGTGTTGCCGGATCCGGGTGAGCCTGACGTGGTGTATACGGATGCTTCAAGAGTTGGTCTGGGTTGTGTACTGATGCAGCAGGGGAAGGTAATTGCATATGCGTCGAGGTAGTTGAGGAAGCACGAGTACAACTACCCTACTCATGATTTGGAGTTGGCTGCGGTGATTTTCGCTTTAAAGATTTGGAGATATTATCTTTATGGCAGGAAGGTTCAGGTTTTCACAGACCATAAGAGCCTGAAGTATTTCTTTACGCAGCCAGAGCTGAACCAGAGGCAGAGACATTGGATGGAGTTGGTAGCATATTACGATCTGGAGACTGGTTACCATCCTGGTAAAGCTAAGCTGGTTGTGGATGCGTTGAGTCAGAAGAGAGTTGTTTTGGCTCGGGAGCGCGATATGGAGGATTTGGTGAGCGAGATTAGCACCTTGAGGTTGTGTGTTATCTCACAGGAGCCGTTGGGATTAGAGGCAGCTAATCAGGTAGATTTGTTGAGCAGGGTTCGAGCAGATTAGGAGAAGGATCAGGGTTTGATTGATGCTTCTAGAGTTGCAGGTTCTGAGTATGTGGTCTCGGTGAGCGGGATGATACTTGTGAACGGACGGGTCTGTGTACCTAAGGATGAGAATCTGAGATAAGAGATTCTGAGAGAGGCTTATTCGAGCATGCTGTCTATTCATCCGGGAGTGACTAAGATGTACTGAGATCTGAAGTAGTATTGTCACTGGGTCGTGATGAAGAAGGATGTGGCTAACTGGGTTGCGTCCTGCAACGTGTGTCAGCTAGTGAAGGCTGAGCATCAGGTTCCGAGTGGTTTGCTGCAGAGTTTACCCATCCCAGAGTGGAAGTGGGATATGATTACCATGGATTTCGTGGTAGGGTTACCGGTTTCGCGGACCTATGATGCTAGTTGGGGGATTGTGGATCGTCTGACTAAGTCAGCACATTTTCGTGCCATTAAGAAAACCGATGGAGCGGTAGTTTTGGCTAAGAAGTATGTGCGTGAGATAGTGAGGCTGCACGGGGGTGCCAACGAGTATTGTGTTAGACAGGGATTCGAGATTTGCTTCTGAGTTTTGGGGAGCATTTCAGGTTGAGATGGGCACTAAGGTGCATATGAGTACAACATATCATCCGCAGACGGATAGGCAGTCTGAGAGGACGATTCAGACTCTTGAGGATTTACTGAGGATGTGTGTGCTGGATTACGGTGGTTATTGGGCGAATCATCTGAAGCTGGTTGCGTTTGAGAATAACAATATTTACCAGGCGAGTATCGGGATGGCTCCATATGAGGCTTTGTATGAGATGAGCATGTTTGGTGCAGATTTTGTTCAGGAGACGACGGAGAAGATCCGTATCTTGAAGCTGAACATGAAGGAGGTTCAAGATCGGTAGAGGAGTTATGCTGATAAGAGAAGGAAAGAGATGGAGTTTGAGCTGGGAGATCATGTGTATCTCAAGGTAGCGATGTTGAAGGGTCCTAACTGATCCATTTCAGAGAATAAGTTAAGTCTGAGGTCTATGGGTCTGTTCAGGGTTATGGAGCGGGTTGGACCAGTAGTTTATCGGTTGGAGTTACCTCAAAGTATGAAGGCATTTCATAAGGTCTTCCACGTGTTGATGTTGAGGAAGTGTCTGCATAAATCTCAGGAGGTGTTGGCTAGGATTCCGGAGGATCTTCAGCCTAACATGACGTTGGCGGCGAGACCTGTGAGGATTCTCGAGAGGAGAGTTAAGGTTCTGCGTCGGAAGAAGATACCGTTGTTGAGAGTCGTGTGGGACTATGTCGATGTTAAGGAGGAGACTTGGGAACCAGAAGCGAGGATGAAGGCAAAGTTCTTGAAGTGGTTCGAGAAGCAAGTTGAGACTTGATTTTGTCTTTCTGGTTCAGTTTCTTGTGATGGCATGTGGCTATGAGTTATTTATGTATTTTCGTTTAGTGTTGTAACGATTTATACATTTGAGATTTAATAAGATGGGTTTTTCTTATTAATGTGCTCATAAGATGTGTTTTATTATGGTTGAGTTGCATAAGATGTGAGTTCTTATGGTCTGACGGGTGAATCATAGGTTGTTTGAGGATGGAAATAGATGTTATTGTGAGTTAGACTTGTCTATTTCTGGGAGTCTGGGAATATAAGTTTTATGTGAGTTAGAACTGTCTATTTTTCCCTAGAGACTCGAGTGGAAACATCCTGTGTGATGGGTTGTTTCGGATGACCAAGTGATTGGTCATGGTTGAAACGATATTCTGGGATAGGAAATGTCATGGTGATACCACGGGAGGTAGGTCTGGTCGACAGGTGCTTATGATGCACGTTGCAGAGTTATTGCTCCAGGAGATAGTGGATTTCATGCATATATTTTGAGAGATGGTGGTTCTCTCTAGGGGATAGTGGATTCCCTGCATATATTTTGAGAGATGGTGGTTCTCTCTAGGAGATAGTGGGTCCCCTACATATACTTTGAGGGATGGTGACGACCTTGAGAGTAGGTGTGGTGTATATGTATATGAGTTATGAGTTATGACCAATAACATCTGAACGTTCATAAGTATGAGAATAGATGGGAGCCTCAGGGATCGGTGGATGATCTCAGGGATCGGTGGATGATCTCAGGGATCGGTGGATGATCTCAGGTGGTGCTGGCCGGGTTTGGTCAGGAGTGGTTACCGTAATGCGACGGTGTGGTGTGATTCGGGTGTTGATCTCAGGTGGTGCTGGCCAGGTTGGTCAGGAGTGTTAACCGTAGTGTAACGGTGACTGTAAGTATGGGACTAGATGGGAGTCTCAGAGATCGGGTGTTGATCTCAGGTCGTGCAGGTCAGGATTGACTAGGAGTGTTTGGGAATAAATCGACGGGTTTGGTTTTTTAGCTTCGGTTTGCTGTTTTGGTTTGGAAACCGTGTGACTTGCCTATAAAAGGAGGGGGTCGTATCTGTGGTTGTTCCTGACAGAAAACACAGAAGTTTGAGAGAGAAATCAAATAGACTTGAAAGAGGAAGTGTTCTTGAGTGAGTTTTGAGGTTTGGAGGCATTTCTGTCCAGTTTCGGGAGAAGAGACAAACTGTTGGGAAAATCACACTCTGATCTTGATTTAGGAGGTAACAGTTTGTCAATCGGATGTATATTATAGGAGTTATGATTGTTTTACTGAGAGAGATATCTGCAGTTTCTGATCTGCGATCTGTTCACTTCGAGGGAGGATTCCTGGCGAACCAGAAGGATTCAGGGGAACCTGTGGATAGCTCTCTCTGTCTATTTTCCAGATTGGGTTTTCAATCATGATTCTGAGCTAATATCCGTTCTCAGTGTGTTTTCGAAGTCAATGTGTCGTTATTGTTTTCTGAAACTTTCGTTTTGGAGGGTGATAAAGCAGAGTTTGGGTTGCTGTTTTGCGGGGCAGATTTCCGACGGCTCGGAAGGACCTAGGTCGTGATTTTTGTATCTCTGGAAATATCTCGGATTCTAGTTTCTGTACCTTCTTTCTGATTTGAATTACGAGGTATCATCTGCTCGCAAATCTTGTTTCAATATTGAGGAAAAATCATTGTTTTCTGAAAATGGAATTTCCTGTTTCGAGTTCCGAACAACGAACTTGCGGGATGATTTACCATTGTTCTGTAAAGACCCAGGAGACGATCTAGGTATCATTGGAAAGTCCCAAGTCATGGCCTTCCAGAGACACCGAGTTCGGTTTATTCTGAGATTTGAAACGCGTGTTTCAACCGTTTTTCCTCATGTGAGTGTGTGACCATGGCTTATCTGGGTAAATCAGATGCCATTGTGCGTTTAATTGTGAATTGAAATGATTGATGTTCGATTATTGTTTGTTTGGGGGTAATTTAGTGTTTAGATCGACGCAAGAGTCGCAGGATCTGGTTGACTTTTGTGTTGATTTTTATGTTGACTTTTGCGTTGACTATTATGTTGACTTTTTGTTGATTGATCGCTTGGTATTGTGGCATTCTTTTATGCGTGTGTGTGTATAGCCAAGTAGATGAGATGACCGTCTCACCGAGTATTTGTGATAATACTTACGCATCTCTTTTAACCATGTGATGTAGGTAAAGTTAAGATGTGATTGTGGAACCAGGGCTGTGATGAGGAAATGATCTAAGGTCTCGTCTAAGTATTTTTATGCTATTGTTCAATGAATAATTTTTGCTGTTTATTGAATGTTATTGTGCTATTGTTTTGATCTATCTTCTGACAAATTCGCGCTGGCAAGTTGGAAGTCTGACTCCTATGTTTCCAATTTCCAACTTATCTGTGTAATTATTTATATTAGATTTTGATCTGCGCCCAAATGCGGAATAAATAATTAGGTTGACTAATCGATTTTAACATATATTTTTTAATATTTAAACGTGCATGATAAATTATATGATTTTCAATATCTACAAACTTACAAAAAGAATATGTATTATGCATAAATATAATAAAATTAAATATTTATATCAAGTTATGTTAATGCCATTAGTTTTTATATTTTCATGTGTACAAATAATCAAAACATATACAAATGTTATTTATTTCAATATGTTTAAGTGTAAATATCTCATTATATCTTAATTAAATTTTATGTTTTTTGTTAAGCTTTATAAAAAATGATCAAAACATTAAGTTTATACATTTTTGTTTGCTTAAATTTCTTTTATGTTTTGCTTATATTTTACTTATGTTTTGCATGGAAGACACCAATTTTATTTCAATTAGAAAAAACTGTTAAAATTCAAGTAGAAAAATACATGATCTATATGCTTTGTCACTAAACAAAAATAAACCATGATTTGTGTATATGATTTATCATGATCAACTAGTGTTTTGCTTACATTATATATATGTCATAATAAAATTTATCAATCATACTCTAATCTATTTTTATAGTATGATTACTTCTCATTTTCTTTTGTCATTTATCTTTGTCTCATTTTCTTTTGTCATTTTTAGGATTTTAATATGTGTGATATATATATATATATATCTATTTTTTTCTAGTCTTAAATTTATTAATATTCGTTTTCATTCATTTACTTAATATTTCACGTTTTGTTCTATTTTTTTTATTAGTTATAAAAAACAAATAAATATCATTTAGTGTGTATTAAATGAATTTTTGAAATCTTAAATGTTTTTAAAAATAGTTTTACCTATGTGGACAGTTTAGATGGAAAGAAAAATCTCTAATTATATATATGATTAGTATTTATGGGAATACTAACTCGGGTGTGTTTAAAAAAAAAAATCTGGTTGTTTCAAAACCAAACCAACCCAAACCAAACCAAAGTTGGTAACCAAACCATTTGGTTAAGATTTTTTTCAATCCGAATGGACCAAACCGACAAACCAATGTGTTTTTTTGTTTTGTTTAATATGTGTAGGGGTGGGGAACCAAACCGAACCAACCAAACCAACCCAAACCAAAGTTGGTAACCAAACCATTTGGTTACGATTTTTCTCAATCCGAATGGTTCGGTTGAAAACCGAACCAAACCGACAAACCAATATGCACTTCCCCGTTTTATGTTGTATTTTTTTCCTTTTTAACTTAATGATTTATATTAAAGTTTAATGAATTTAATTGTTTCCAAATTTCTAAACCCTAGAAAACCTAACTTCAAAACTTTATAAAAACTTTGCAGTTTGCTAAGAGTAGAAAAAAACTTTTGTATCCTCTGCTGCTCTTTCCTCTCGTAGACTTCTCTAAAGTAAGATTTACTAAAAGCTTCTACCAATATATTATAATTTTTAGTTCTAGATCTACTTAAATTTAACGATGAGTTTGTTTCAATTCACTAACAATTCTCATATGTGTTTGTTTGTAGATGACTAAAAAAAGCACGCCTGGCAGTAGCAACAAAAGAAAAGAACTTGATTCTTCCTGAGCCTCGCCTCGCCTCCAAAACAGAAAAGAAAGCTAACTGATAGATCACCGGCCTGGAAGGTCTTTACAAGGCTGGAAGATGATGATTGCAAGTGTTCATGCAATTGCTGTGGTAAAATGTATTCATGTAACCCTGTTACATGTGGAACTACTAATATGAACAGTCACATGGAAAAGTGCAAAGCTTATTTGGATGATCTTGCATCTGATTCTCAGAAAATCGTAGTCTCTAGTGATGGTAATGGTGTTGATATGACAAAGCCTTTTGATCAAATTGTGTGTAGGCGAGCAACAGTGAAAATGATTGTCATGGATGAATTGCCGTTTTCTTTTGTGGAGAATGTTGGGTTTAAACATTTTTGTGAAATGGTTGTCCCTTAGTTTACTATTCCCTCGCGAAGAACAATTACTAGGGATGTTGGTTTGTACAAGGCAGAGAAAACTGCTTTGAAGATTGTTTAAAGTCAAAATAGGCAAGCCATCTCTTTTACCACCGCGGCATATGTAAGAATTATGGTGGATCATATGATTCTTCTCTATCCATATCACATTTCGTATATGTTGGGCATATCGAGATTGCCTAAAATATTAAACAAAATATGACTCCTCTTTTAATTAAATCAAAGAAATACTTAAATTAAATTATATCACTACTACAAGAAAAAAAATCCGAACCGACGGACCAAATCGTTGGACTAATTGGTCGGAGAACCGTAGTTTCGTCTAATTAGATTCAATATTGATTTTGACCACTTTTTTTTTACATGTTTCAGAAAAATTATGTTACTATGCACTAAACACATCAAAATTTTGATCGGCAATATTTTGACAACTTTCTAATGATTATTTACGACGCTATATTCGACCACTAAAGTGCCAAACAGTTCCGACCAGACACATTCACTTTTGGACCAAGTTCTGCCGACAACTTTCAAGTAGTTGGGAATCGGTTGACAATTTTCAACCATTTTTCGATGGATATGGTGGTCGGAAACTAAACTATTTTGCGGAAAAAAAACTCGTTTGACACTTATTTATTGGTTAATTACTAGAATAACTCTTATTTTATTTTTATTATTAAAAAATTTCTTGCCTATTATACCCTCAAATCCTTTGTTAGAAAAAACTATATTTACAAAAATGACATTATCAAAAATTTCGAACAAAAAAAATAATAAAAAAAAATTACGGTTTTGCAATATGACAGATTTAATTTAAAGTGACCACAGATTTATTTTTAGATAGACTTATTTTCTTTTGGTTACAGATTTTCTTAAATTTGACAGATTTATAAATATTTCACTGATTTACTTAACAAATTTTTTATTTTTGACCATAGACTTACTTAAGTTTAACAAACTTAATTAGCTTTCAATAGATTTATTTTCCTTTGGCCACATATTTTCTTAAATTTGATAGATTTATAAATATTTCACAGATTTACTAAACATATTTTTTCTTTTTGGCCATAGACTTACTTAAGTTTAACAGGCTTAATTAGCTTTCAATAGATTTATTTTTCTTTGGCCACAGATTTTTTTAAATTTGACAGACTTAATTAGTTTTTCATAGATTTATTTTATTTTGCCCACAAATTTACTTTATTTTTATAGATTTATTAGTCTTCGATAGATATTTTTTTTTTGCCACAGATTTACATGATAGATTTATATTCTTTTGACCACAAATTTATTTTCTTTTAACAATAGACTAACTTATATAGATTAACCTAACTCTACCGATTTGACTAAACCAAATCGAACCATACCATATTAACCAAACCAAACCGGAATAAACCGGAATAAACCAAATTTTCAATTATAAAAAAAAATATATTAGGGTTTGATATTGGAGATGTAGTGTGTGTTCTCTATCGCCTTCTCTATTTTTAGTCTTTATCTTCTAGTTTTTAACATTTAGTATTCATCTTCTTCTTATTCTTGATTCTCTTTTTTCAAAAAAAATATTAGTGTTCATTAATTTGATTTGTGGTAAATGGATGCTTAAAAATAATAGATGGTTGTTTGGTGTTCAGTAGATTCATTATCAGAAAATGAGTATTACATTCAAAGTTTGAAACTTGGAGGATAGTAAAAAAAAAAAAAAACCAAGTTACTAAAATTTTGTGTGAGTTACAGAAAATATGTTGCCAACTCGCTCTCCTTGTGCTTCATGTCCATGAATAACGACGTGATCTGATGCTTCCTCTTGTGAAACTTTCACACTTGGACCTTCGATGAAGTCGCTGGCTGCAATACATATCCAAACAAGACAACATTTAAAAGGCAATACAAAGAATTCAAGTTTGGTATGTTATCAACTAGCTATCCCCACACAGAAGTTTTTGCAGCAACAAAGAACAAACTTGACGATGGCAGCCACAAACAGGAGATAAATTTCATAACTCCTACTCAATTCACTGCCAACGGTTAAATTCACAATCTCTTACGAGCAAAGGCCATAAATTTACAGAACCAGACCAAACCAGAAACAACACTCAAGGAGGAGTAGAGTTTTAGAATTCCAGAGACACTGATTATCAGATATGGCATACCATCAATATTCTATTTGCTTTTAACAGTTCAATTTCGAGTTTTCTCAAACATTCATAACTCTACAACCTATCTAATGGAAAAGAAAAGGGTTTTGATTTACCAACTCAGAGCAATAATTAAAACAAAAAAAAAAAAACTCAGAGCAATAACATACCCTAGAGACAAATCCGAAGTGTGGCTCAGGAGGGATCTACTTGTCGGCTTGTTCGATTTGTGAGGAAGATTTCACGCAATTACGACGGCGGAATTTCGTTCCCGGAAACTGATCTTAACAGATTACGAATGCGGAGGTTCGTCGGAGAAAGAAACGACAACCGGAGGAAACTCGCCGGAACAGGAAGAGATAATCAGTTTCGACAATAGTTTTGTAAAGAGATTTATTTTCCTTTAATAAAATTTGTTTTTAATCTGATATTGCATTAATAATTGTTAAGAATTATTATGGTATTATTGTGATTAAATTTAGGTGTGATGGGTTTAACCGACTTTTTACACATTTTTTATTAACTGTTTTTGAATGGGTGCTACTCTAGTAATATATGATGAATGAGTGCTAATCTGTTTAATTTTCCCAACTATTTTTTGTAGTGTTGTGTTGAAAAACTACCATTAAATTTTTTAATAAAATTCATTTTTTCAGCTAAAATTTTGAATTTGTTTACTTTTCATTAGTATACTGATATTTGTTGTAATCTACTATATAAAAGATGGCCAACACTCTCCATCTCTGCGACACGTGGCGGCTTCCTTAGTTGACACATGGCACTCTTCACACACAAAAAAAGAACGTTATAATGATTCATCACCCCTATAATGTATAAAAAGTGAATTTACTTACGACTTTTAATTTCTGGGAGAACCGACGCCTGAACTTGTTTCACCTATCACTTTAAAGTATCAAATCATTGATCATGATTCATGACGACTGAGAGAGAGATTCTGATCGGAACCAAGGCAGCACGTCGATGCAGGTGGATGATGAGAAGGATTTTTCATTCAAATAAAACCTATGAAGCTAATAACCTAACTCATGATTCAATTGTAGCAAGTATAGGGTTCGAACACAAGGAAGACTAGGACTCACAGTACTAGACCATAGAGAATTTTTGTTAAGCTAAAGCGTCAATAAAGGGTTTTGTTGTGTGAACTAACTAAACGGATATTGTACTAAAATGCAAGATGATCTGAGCGAGAAATGGATGCGAATGCAGGATGGTGAAAGGATTGAGCTATAGGATGGCAATTGATAAAGGGAGCAGTAGATCATGACTAATAAAGTCGTGAGCTTTGTGATGAAGGTTCAATTTACAAGCATGGGACACGAAATCAAACCAGTCCATTTTTGTGGCACTAATCACTTTGTTGAGTACGAGCATGTAACTAACTTTCGCTGCTAGATACAAGTATTCTCCAAGTATAAACGGCCAAACCCCAATAAGCTCACTTAGCACCTCGACAACACTTTCATGATCGAGGGTCGCTAAGCCAAACAAAAGGTCGTTCAAGCATTCCCACAAACACCTTTCGGATAGGGGAACGCCTATTAACACGATCCGAGAAAGGATTCAAGGACCGAGCTTGAAGCTCAACCTAAGCTTGAGAACACTTCATTCTTGACTCGCAACGATCTTAGCCACTCTCTAAAGCCCTTAAATCTACCAGCCCGTAGCTCAACGAAGAGACTTCTCACTCATGACTACGGAAAAAAAAGTCATGATTGAGTTCAAGCAAGATGCATATGGTAAAATGCAAGGATGAGTACGGTTAACAAGTAAAGATTAAAACTTTAAGCTAAAGGCTGAAACTTTATAAAGATAAAAACTTAGAACATCAAAGTCTAGATGCTCTAAGGATCGAATACAACTAAAACGTAAAAGGAAAGACTTGAAAGCAATAAAGGAAAGAAAAACAAGACTTAGGTTTTTTTCAGGGGCTAAGAACATATTTAGAGCCCCTCATAACAGTACCCGTGTCAATCCGGAAAGAAAATGGATCCCCCCTAAAAGTCAACTCTCGACCCGAAAAATTAACAAAATGTAGTAAAGATCGGCCACTCCATATCAGGAAAGTGACAGGTATCCGTTGCCTATCCAGCGATCCATCCAGTTCTCATGTCGTGACATTACTCCCTCGTTAGGCACAACTTATCGGTCTTCTTCATCGGTTTGTGCTGATATCAGGAGATATCAGTATCTTGAGCCGATATGGCGTGCCTGGTCCAATGGTCAGAGAGCCTTGATGCTCCATCGTAACAAGGGGATAACCTGGGATATATGTGCACTGGTTTGGGGGCACTGACCTCCTGATTCTCGACCCAAGTTACGAGCTTCAAATAGATTTATTGAGATTCCATCGTTCCGCTGTTCCAGGTGCTTCTCATCGTTGAGCCCTGATGATTGTTGACCGATATCTGCTCCTATGCTTCCTCTGTTGACTCCAAAACCTTGCAACCCCTTAGCGCTTCCACTCCTCTGCACTCCACTCCAATCCATTAGGCTCTGATTAGCCAGATAACTCCAATTAAGCATAGATACCACTTGAAAAAAGATAAAAGAAAGGAAATATGTACAAACACTACATTAAAACCCTAAGATGCAAATTTAAGCTAAACTAGAGCTAAAGGGTTATTATATGATGCAGAATGATGCTAAACAGAGGATAAAGACATGCAAATATGTACATAGATAATGTAATTATATGGACATATCAATGAACTTCAGATCGGAAGAGAAAAGCAGTGTATCTCTGCTCTTTTCAAACACAAAAAAATCTCGTTCACTCGTGCGTATCACTATTTCTGTCCAATCTAGATCCGTTAATTTCAGCTTTCATTTGTCATATTTTCATCTGAATAACCAAATTAGGGTTTCTAAAATCCCTGTTTGGTTTTAAGCTAACGATTGGATATACAATTTCAACTAGGAAATACAAACAATTTATGAGCAGAGGCAAAGTAATCGGTGATCCTGAAATCAGAAATCTATGATAATCAAATGTTCAATATGGTTTTCTCACAACATAAGTACATAGAGATTAGAACTTCTTCATGATGAAAGAACGCATCCTTGGTATCAAAATTATTTGTGGTGATCACAAACATAAGGTAATATTATGAAACTCAATCTAATATTTCCTCTGTCCCATTATATAAGATTTTCTACCTAAAAGCGCAGAGTTTAAGAATTCTTTAATTTTTTGTTTTTGTTTTATCTTTTTACATTAAAAACACTATTTACATTTAATTAAAACTAAATCAACCAATAAAAAAAAATACTGCAGAATGTAAATAGTCATAATGCATTAAATTTTGTTTAGAAATTTGAAAAAAATCTTATAATATGGAACAAAATAAAAAACCTAAAACATCTTACATTTTGGGACAGAGGGAGTAGATGTTATTGAGAAAAAGATGCATGCAACTTCTTTATTTTATTTGGGTTGGCATTAGCTAATATCTTTCTAGGATTTATGTACTAGGTACTCTCAATATTTTTCCATTCACTGTGATGAAGAACGTGGAAGGCCTCTGTTCTAGTGGTTGGTGGAGTCTCCATTGACTCGTGACCCAAAGTCTCTAGACCTTTGGTTTGCCTAAGAGTTTTTGTTGTTTGATGATTTTTCATAGGATAAAACATTCTTGGGAAGGGTTTGTGTTCATTTTCGTTGTACATCTTCAAAATTAGACTTATCTACATTGTACATATGTAAATTTCATAGCATTCGTTTGATTGTTTTATGTAAAAAAAGAGATTTGGTCAAGAAAAACAAATGATAAATGCTCGGACAAGCATGGCTCATCGAGAAGATGTCATTCAGGGAGTCGTATACGACCAACACGTTGAAACTTTTGACACCTTTTTCTCAGTTATGATTGTTCTCAAGTTTGGAAGGTCCTCATTTTTTCTTTTGTGTGTGTGTGTTTGGGTGTTAAAGGTCACAAACAAGCAGCATCCTACTTTGTTTGTGACTTGTGGACATATTAAAAAAATCTTCTTAAGGCTCTCACATATTAAAGGTAGTAGCTTTACGAGCACAAAAAACGAATCTGGAAGATCTTAATAAGGTGCACTAACACAAAAGAGGTAATGTTGTTAACATGATATATTGCCTTGCATGAAATTTGAAGGAACTCACAGCTGGAACACCCTGAACCTAAACAAGAGGAAAGATTTATGATCTGGATGATGCAACAACGAGTGAGAAGACGGAGCTATGTCGGTGAGGTTTTTCTAAAACAGAATTCCAATGTTTTATATCGAGGCTGGAAGAGGTCTACAAACGGAGCTACGGAGTCTCAAATTCTGCCCTTGCCTTATTTTGTAGATTACAGCAGTATGCGCAATTTCATGATAAAATCGAAGCGTTGAGGTTGACACGTCTTCAAAAGTGAAAGTGAGATCAAAGTTATACTCACAGTTTCCACTAAAGCAGTCTTTGTCAAAGACCTTTTAAACACAAGTTAGAAAAACAACTATTTGACATGTAATCTTAGTTTTTCTATCATACAAAAGTAGTTTAACAAACGTTATGTTAGTATACTATTTTGATGCATTTTGACGTTTTGGTAGAGGAATATGTCAACTTCAAGTAAAATACCTTACTTTGATGATTGGTTGATACTTGTGAATGTATGGTCTATGATTAAGTTTCATGGATTCAAAGAAAGATGAGCTCTTTTGTCATTCTTTATTTTAAAAAGTTGGTCATTTTTATTCCCTCAAGTTTCAAGTCAAAACGACGCTTAGTCAACCTCCAATTCTCAACCATACATGAGCATCTATAGGTTCCTGAATCTTACACCGTCTATTTTATGTTCTTTTGTCTTAACGTATATAATTGATGAAACAACCCGACCCGTTTTTTTTTTATTTACATTGGATTCGAATTAATATTCCAATAAACATTAATCTTCAACATCCAATCAACCAACAAATCAAACTCATCAACAACCAGCGAAAGATATAACCAATCAAACCAAAATTATTCAATTCCAATAAATCAACATAACCAATTTCCAACAATTCTAACTTATCAATTCTAAGTTCACAAACCAGCAACTTAGCAATTCTACAGCATAACCAAAACACCAATCAATCGAGACCCTAGATCATCCTCCTCTTCATATCCATGATTCCACGATCACACTTTTCCTTTACCTGCATCACATGGATAAAAGAGATGCTTGAGTATTATCACAAATACTAGTGACACGGTTATCCCATCTACTTAGCTATACACATATGTATAAGAAAAATATACAATACCAGGATGAGCAATCAACAATGCATAACATAACAATCAAACGCGAAATCAGCACAACAGACCATGCGTCTATCAACACACACACTGTGTCGATCGACATTGTGTTGATCGATACAACTACAGTGTGTCGATCGACACATAACCCCGGTGTCGATCAATGCACGCTGTATCGATCGACACAAAACAATTGTGTCGATCGATGCACGACGCAGAACTCAAGAATCGAACCTATCCTCTCTGGGATCGATTCCTGAATGCATCATCAAACAAACACGAAATCCATCCAAACAACACAATCAATCGCATCTTATCAATTCTTTTACATTGATAACCATGGTCACGCACTCATCTCGATTCTGGATCGATTCTAGACTAAGACAACCATCAAAAGAGAACTCTCACATCCTAAAGCATTTGCTCTATCATCCCTTCCTCACGAACCAACAAAAGCTCAATCCTTTCTCCAAAAACCACCTAAACCGAATTAGGGTTTCAGAAAACAGAAACGACACACTGACTTGGAATGTACACAGAGAACGGAGCGTACTCAGAATCAGGATATAAAACCTGATCTGAAAACTAGACAGAGAGATCTAACCAATGATATGTAGATTGTCTTCTGAATCCTTCTGGTTCGACGGGAATCCTCCCTCGAAGTGGACTGATCGCAAACCCAAAACTGTACAAACCTCTCTCAGTAAAACAATGATAACTCCTAGAATACACATCCGATTGACAAAAAGTTTTCTCCCATATCAAGGTCAAAGAGTGGAGACCTTAACCAGAAAGTTTTGCTCCGATCCGATCTGTTCTTACTAGCCGTTACTGCCTCAAAGCCTCAATCACGCCTTAAGGAACAAGAACACTCAAGGATCTCTTTTTCTTCTCTCTGGAACTCTCTGAAAACCCAAAACTCACTAAAAAGTTATGGAAAATGCGGCCCCCTCCTTTTATAACGAAGTCCTAGGGTTTTTCCTTAACCCAAACTGCGAAACCGATGATTAAATCGAACCAACCAGTTCAAATCAACCTTGCGTCGATTGACGCACAGCACCTACGTCGATCGACGCACGACCAAAATTCACAAAACTTGGATCGTGGTCGTTACAATTGAACCACAAAAAACCACCATAGTATTTGAGACGTGAGTTTCGCATAGATCACCATGCTACAGTCGCTGAACCATTGCTAAGATTGGAGTGGATGTTTTCTTAGGGACACATTACATACAATATTCGATTGGCCGAGACAATAATTGTGGAAGATGAGCTCAATCATGCTTATGTATGTTCTCATGTAATTCTTGGGAGTAAACGAGAAAGACAACACCAAATAGTACACTTTTAACAATGCTCTCTTATTTTTGCAGTGTCCAGTCAAATTATATTGTTATTATAAGATCAAATATAACGACAATTAGATGAGATATGCTATCCATGAATGTCAAATGACCATAAAAAGTATATAATCAAGTAGGTTTATAGTAGGACATTATAAATTATAATTTTCTAACTTCACTTTTTGAGACTGAAAATATGGGGAGCTAAAACAATAAAATTATTTTTTATTTACTAATCAATATTTGTGTGTACGCGTGGATATTCACCTAATCTAAGATAGTAATAATGATAAGTATTGGCACTTGGTGAGTTGTGATTTTATTTACATGTCGAGCTTACATCAAACGTACTCAATTTTAAATAATAAGATAAAAATGGGACATATATAAAGAACAATACAAAGTTGGCCCACATAAATAACGCAATGCAGACCCATATGAACGAGTAAACGCAAGGAAATGTCAAGCTAGCTAAGACCACACAAACTAAATCATCCATATATTCAAATTTTCTTCTCTATTCTTCAATGACTTAATGCAAACCCATTTGACGGAGTAAACGTTAAAATGTCAGGGTAAGACCACACCACTATCTCCTCTTTTCTATATAAATGCTTAAAATTTAATCAAAGTGTTCATCGCTGGTTCACTATTAAGATGGCGGTCTCTAAACTCTCGTCCATCATTTTCTTTTTTCTTTTTATCATATTTTCTCTTTTTGTTGATGAAAACGCATTTGCTGCGCAAATGGAACACCGCAAATTAGGTGAGTCTTCGACATATATTATATAAACATTAGTATTAACTCATTTACTGTTTTTACTTTATTAGTTCGTTCGTAGATAGCTTAATTAGGGACAAATTATCGTTGAAATTACTAAAGGCTTGAGACGCTCTATTTATGTGTTACTTGTACATTTTGTAGGTGCACCAAAAGAGACGGTGACAATGAGGAGGAACTTGGAAGGAAATGGGAACAACGGCTCCAAAATCGCAGCTACACGGAGTAATTCAAAGCACGATGGACAGAAATACACTGACAAAGAGCCGTCCAAAGCCAAACCTGATCAAGCGACGACCCAAGGGCAAAGACATTATCTTTCTTACGAAACCCTCAAAGGAAAGGGTATTCGCACATACTTCTCAATTTGAAATTACTTTCTTAAAAGAAAATCTAAAAATTATATGTATAAATCTTGGCTTTTTAAATACAAGTTATTGAATTTTTTGAATTTATTTTAAATTTGCACAGGAGTAGTGATTCCACATCCATCAAATTGCACTTACTACAGCCTATGTAAGCCTTCAGTCCCATGACTCTTCCAACAATAATGGTTCCTAAAGGCACACGCGGGACTGGTCAATCAAAATGGTTATAACCTCGGATTTGTATATTCTATTTCTGCCGTATTTCATTATTAATTATGTAGGTGTTTATTATTAATGATGGATAAGAAATTCTGGGTGAGTTCTTATACTTTTTAGTTATTACTATCAAAATCCTTTGTAATTCTTCATTATATCTTTTGTAATCTATCTTGGTTGATATTCCTTTATACCTATAGAAACACTTGAGAACACATTCAACTCACCGATCATGTTTTACTACCTAGAAAACTTACTTTTTCATACTTTAGTGCTGCTACTATGTTAAACTATGGATCCAAACCTGGGATTTTGAGTGTGAGTTGTAGACGGCAAATATTTGTTTTTGTTTTCTTCATTCTTTTCTTTTTGTTCCTAATTTCTCCAATCCACTTATTCACCCATTCTTATTATTCCTCCACTCTACTCACATTTCTAATAACTTTATATATCTCAACATACCATTTGAAAATCAAAATTTATTTGGGATGTCCAACATGAATTTCAATGTTGCAAATCACTCTTGATATTCATGAACGCATTACAACATGGTGGTGTGAGTTTCTTGAAATCAATTTTGTTGGATAATGCATAACAATACCTACCCTTTTGGACCAATACTGTATTACGCTAGTTATAGACCTTTTTTCACATCGATTATTAAAGACCTTTACAATATGTGAATAGAGAATTTTTACCTTGCTTTGCTATATTGCCTATAAGCTGTAGGCCTACAACAAATACGCCGGAATACGTCACTTAATTTAAGTCGTTTATGTAACTGACGTTAACTATTATTATTAGATGGTATTTACCGTCACTTACTTAACTAACGTTAATTTTTTACTATCAAAAGTCTTATCTCAAATAAACTTTGCTTAGTCAGACGCGGACGTTTCCAGAAACACAACTTTTTACTTTCTGGAAAATCAATCTCTCAAAATTCATCAAGTCTTCTCGCGATTAGGGTTTATGCTCCGGTTTGGTGATTACTTTGAAATTGATTTTCTGTGTTGCTCGTTTCAGATTCAAAGGTGTAAATCAGATTTAGATTCGATCCTACGGTTTGTTTCTCTGTTTCCAACGCTTATTCTTTGGAATCGTTCGAGATTCATATGAAATTTGCCTTTTTAAGAATTTTGTTGTGAATCTGAGTATATAGCTTGATTACAACAATATCGTTGAAGGATACGAAGAATTCGTGATAATTTTTGGATGGTATTTACACAGGTGCGTCTCAGATTTCAAAAATCAAAACATGAATTGAAGGTAATGTTTATTGTTCGATTTAAGGTTGCTTCAATATCTTTGTGTGAGAGTTTTTATCCCCAAATTCAGTGAATATGCATGTTTCTCACTGTTGAGTCAGACCATATTCCTTGGATTAAACAATAAAGGATCGCGGTTTTTTCTTTCTGTTTTCATCTTAAGTATTGATGCTTCTTAGGTTGAAGTTGATATGGTTTGATGGAATTTGGGTATTTTAGGAGGAGAAGTTGTCCTATTATTGTATGTATCAGGCGAGGAACTTGTTGTGCCCATTGGAACTTACATGGAGCAAAGACAAGGTGGCGTTTTTGTTTCTTTTGTGAATTATAATAACAAAAGATTAAACTTTCATCTACTTTATTGTTTCTTTTGTAGCAAATTTATGTGTCTGTGGAGAAGATTTTGACGATAGTGTATCGCCGACAGTAGAGGCTTCTCTTCATGCATCAAATGTCCAAGTTGTTGATCCGGAAACTGAGTACGATCTCAGACTACACTACTGAAACCAATTACTCTTTGCTCAAGCGAGAGGTTTTTTATTTGTTTGTTCTGTTTTCTACCTCAGGAATCCTTGTAAAGTTGGTGTGAAGTACCTAGAAGATGGAACAAAAGTAAGCCAGAGGCACATGCACAGGCACATCTGGTTCGATAATTCCTCGCCCAGAGATTCTTAAGATAAGAACAACACCAAGACCAACTACAGATATGTAGAAGCTCAACACTTGTAAACATGTCACCTACCTATAAATTTTTGGAACCGTATATAGTGAAAATATCTTAGTTAAATCGGCTGTAAGGTTATGATGGAATCAACACAGTTTCTCTGTTATGCATTTGAAACATGTGTTATATGTTCTGAATATGGAGGTTCCTGATTTGAACTATATATATTAACATCTCAATACGCTGATTTCATCACTCTATAAAGTCAAAATGGACTTGATGTTAATATATGTTACAGAAAGATTAATACTTGGCCAAATTGTACATTTTGTTGCAGCTGGCCCTAAGGACACACCAATGGAGTTTGTGGGAAGAATGCGAAGTTGATTGCGACTGGTTCTGGACATTTGATTAAAGGGATTCTTTGGTGTGGAGATGTGACTATGGATCGGCTCAAATGGGGAAATGATTTCATGAAACGGAGGTTGAGTAAAGCTGAGAAGGAGAGGGATGTTCATCCTGATACCTTGAAAAGAATCAAGAGGTATATATTTAATGGAATTGTGTTTCATATGTTTTTTTGAAAGGTTTGTGATGTTTTCTTGTAGTTAGTTTATGAAAAAAGGGAAATCTTTTGTCTTTATCTTGTATATGTGTGTTGGTATGTGACTTTCTGTTTTAGGAAAATGCTTGGACATAGCTGTATGCATTGCTTTAGATAGTAGAACATTGGTGGTGGATTGTTATAACTAGTTTGATGTTAGCTTCGAGTCTTTAGGTACCCCAATTGGGTTTTTGTTTTCACTTTGAATTTAGGGATTTGTGGTTGTTGGTGTGAGGGGAAAGGTCCGATCTTTGTTCGATTAAGCATATGCTACTTCTTTCTCTCATGGTTATCTTCGGTATTGTGCATGATGTATTTGTATCAGAAAGGGAGAAGTTGGAAAGAACGGAGTAACAACAACAACAACCAGCTCTAGAGCAAACACAAAGATGTACCCTCGAAGGAATCCAACAAGAACAAGAATAGACATTATGCTACTAAGCATGTCAGTTCCATTTAATCATGCTTTTAGTGATTGTATCTGTTCTTTAAGGTTATATTAACAATTTGTTCAATGTTTTCTGAGGAGCGGAAGCAGAAGATTGAGGAAAACATGAAGCTCATGTGAAGCTTCTGCAACTACAGATGAAGGTTTGTCTTGATTCTCTTCTCCTTCTTCTTTCTCACCTTGTTGCTTTGCAAATCTAGAGCATTTGGTCTGTTTTGAAAACCCTTAAAAACTTATTACATTTAGAGCAGATTAGAGCATTTCGTATGTGAATTTGTGCTTCTTTGATAACTCACAAAAATTAGATTTAAGTTTTTTGTTTTGTTTCCTTTTATCATTTTCATCTTTTTATGATTAGATCTAGGAACATTGATCTAGTCTATGGTGGTGGAAGCATAGGTTTGGATGCTCCTTTTTTTAGTATACAATTAATTAAAGTTGCAATATTATTAGTAAATGTTTGATGCTCCTTTTTCGTAGTTGGCTGGTGAAACAGTAGGAGAAGTTAAAGCACTCGTAGATATGCATCAAAGAAAAGTAGACTTGTGCTGTTATAAATGAGTTGTGACTTGCAGCACAAGCGAAGATTACAACAATTGAAAGTTTATGATTTGCAAATATTACGTTTAAAATTTTATAAAATGTAATATAATTTAGTTTTTATGAAATTTTGTATGTTTTCAAATTTTTATAAAATAATTAAAAAATTTTTTTTTTTTTTTTTCAGAACTCCAAAATAGATTCTACCAGTGGAAGACAAATTTTGTTTTAAACTAACATTAGAGTTCTAAACTAACTTTAGTGTTAAAATAATATTAAAAAGTTTTTGAGAACCCCATTAAGAGTTTAACCAATGGACATGCTCTTACAACTAAAGAGTTCGCAAACGCTGTTACAATTGTGAGTTTGCGGTTGACACTACAAGAAAACAGTTCTAATTTTAACAGCCATCAAGCTGTCGACGGATTTATGATATTTTCTAGACAAAAGGAAATGGGAAATTTGTTAAATTGACTCAGTTTGAAATTGGTTTTGTCTCAATAACCTTTATACACATATCCTTTTGTCCCAATAACCTTTGATATTTTCATAACCCAATTTTAACCTTCAATATTAGTAAAAATAAATTTTTAAAAATATTTTCAGAATATATAACTGTTTTTACGAAATTAAAAGAAAGAGAGAGAATATTCATTTGATCAACTTTCCTTTTTAACATACATAAAAAAAATAGTACTAATTAATTCATTAAAGAGAGAAAACAACAATTATTCTTTCTCAATCTCAACTTCGTCTTCTCCGCTCTCGAAATTAAACCGTCATCGACAAAATTTCCCGGCGATTTAGAAACCGTAGCCGTCGTCTTCATCTTCATCATCTAGTTTGGCCTCTCTCTCTCTCTCTCTCTCTCTCTCTCTCTACTTCGTGTTCATACTCTTCCGTCGACAATCCAAAATTAGGTATCCACGGTCATATGTTTCTCCGACCTCCTCCACATCCTCCTCCATTGTTGTCTTCCTACTCGTCTTCCGGCTAGTCTCCGTCGCCAATATTCGATTACAGCCGGTTAGTTTTCTTTGTATTCGCTTTGATATGATTTTAATTTCAACACAAAATCTATTTTTTAGAAACCCTAGTAGATTAATTTTGTTTCGATTAATTTGTAGTTTTTCATAGGTTTTCCAAATTCTTGAAGCTGCAACCAGCAGTTTCGAAATCGAGGTAAATACTTATGTTAATACTCTAATACACAGAGCATTGTTTCTCTTGCGTGTGGTACTTCATTCATTCTTTGTTAATGTAGGCCATAAGATTGGAGTTAGAGGCTCATCCAGCCTTGGACAAGCTTGCTTCCAAGATCAGTACCCTCAACTTAGAGCGTGTTCAACAGATTAAGTGCAGGCAGGTTCCAATAACTTAGAGCATGTTCAACATATTCTCTCTTGATCGTACTCTAACCATGTTTGCAACTTAGATTCATTCCTATATGGATTTGATCATTAAGTGGAAAAGAAATTGTAATCGAATATTGTTCTTAAAAGTTACATTCAGTTCATAATATATTATTTCATTTTTTGTAGGTATGGATTTGGATTTGCCAAAGAGATTTTTTAGAAAAAACGAAGAACCGGAAGTTGTGAAGATCAACAACAGCTGCAAAACGTCCCTTATGAAGAAACCGAAGGCTCGGATGCCAAATGAGTACGAGGAAGTGAAGCAAGATCCGGTCTTTGCGCATATTCTGGCAATACATGAGCATTCTCTAGGATACTCGGTAACTTGCTACACAGCTTCATGTGTAAGCAGTTGGATACTACAAAACTGCATGAGCTATTGTTTGTGTTTGCTAGGAGGCCTCTTCGGTTTTCTCTTCAAGAGTTTTATGCTGTGACTGGGCTCAATTACGTCAAGCCGGACAACTTGGACATTGAGGAATGGATAGAAAAAAATGCAAAATATGTCACCACATGACATCGAACTTGTGACCTCGGATCTGGGTATGGCATTTTCGAACCAAGTAACATGTGAGTGTTTAATCGAACAATGAAGCAAACGAAAACATTATATTCAGATAGGTTTTCCGTTTTTAATCAAAAAATTGTAGGATTAGAAAAAATGCAAAATGTGTCACTATGTGACATCGAACTCGTGACCTCGGAATCTGGGTATGAGCATTTTCGAATCAAGTGAGTTGTGGGTGTTAATTGAACAATGATGCAAACTAAAACATTATATTCATATAGGTTTTCCGTCTTTAATAATAAAATTGTAGGATTCAAAAAAGCAAAAATGTGTTTTTTTCAAAAACACTTCAAAAAACGTTTGACAAAAAAACGTCAAAAATATTTTTGATGATAAGAAGAAAATCAGGAAGGTGAATAATAGATTTAGGAAATATCTGCCGAATAGAACGTTTTTGAAAAATAAATAACTCACGATTTAATGGTCATACATTTAGGGGATTAAAACTAACTTTGGTAGAATATACTTTCTACCATTTGGTAGAAGATAGAAAATGAGGTAGATAAAAAGGGTAGAATATATATTATAATAGCATTTTGCAATTGGTAGTATTGAAGCAAAATGGTAGAATGTGCAATGTGATATGTTGAACTTGAACAATTAGTAGAATACTTCCTTTTACCACTCGTAGAATTATACAAATTCGACTATGGTAGAAGGAAAAATAAATAATTTTCTGTCATAGTTTTTTTTGAAAAAAAAATATAAATATGAATCTATATGCCTTGTACGTTACTCTTTTATACATTTCTGATTTTATAAAATTATAAAAACTATTTATTTGTAATTTTCAATATTAATCAAAAGGTAATGTTGGAAAAAGTTGTCACAAAAAAAGCAAAGGTTATTGGGACAAAATCAATTTCAATGTGAGTCAATTTAGTATAAATTTAGTATAAATTTCCGGGTAAATTGAAGCATTCTTTTATGTGGGAAAATCACTATCAATGACGTGAAATTTAATTTGCTTACAAATTTTTTTTTTGAAAATTAATTTGTCCATTAATAAAATATCATGATATACATACGCGGATACATAAATACTACACACGAAAGTTGGCCTACATATATAATGAAACCCATTTGAATGAGTCAACGGAAGACTAGAGGATACCACTACTAGCCGACGACCCACACAAACTAAGTCGTCTATAGCTTAACTCTATTCGATTTAAGATGTTTTTCCCGATCATAATTATCAAGATGTTGTCTTCAATTGTTTCCATCGATTTATTTTGTTTCCTATTTCTCATATTTTTGTCCCTTATGATCAAAATACACTGAATATATAGCTGACATATTCACTATAGTACTACTCTATTAGTTCCATTTTTGCTGTATACATCTAATTTTGTGATACAAGTTACCCCATCTATTTTTTGTGAACACGGGCATATACACGTTACAATTATGTTTATTATAAAATATACCCATCAAACTTCATGTATTCACCTTGGAGAACTGATTCTCAGATTCAAAAAGTTTTTAAAGGTTTCAAAAAAGAAAAAAAAAATTATGTAATAAGATATATGGAAAAAAAGGATTTCACATCCTAAAAGTTCGTTTAGACCTCGGAAAAATAAGCAACTCTGTATTGAAATCAGAAGGAAACACGAATATAATTAGATTTATACGTAATTATTCTCAAGTCAAGAGTCAAGTCCTTTATATTGATATGAATATGTAAAAAGTCCATGAAAAAAGGAATGTAGAAAGCTACCACGCGTAAATAATGCAATGAAACCCACTTGACTGGTATACTAAAACATGGTGTGCGGAGACCACTAAAACCCAAAACCCACAAGTCATGACAAACTAAATTGTCCATAGCTTCAGCTCTCTCTTTCTGATCTCGACCACCTTTTTGTTATTTGTTTGGCTTATGTCTCCACCGTATGTTTAACTCTCTCTTATCTCTACCTCTACATTCTATATATATGCAATAAACGTGAGTCACAGTGATTATTAAGTAGAGATAAGAGAGAGTTGATTAGGTTAAATTCAGTGGTGATTAATATGTATTAGATTCAGACCTAGCTAAATTAAGTCTTATTTTTGCGAGAAGTGATACACAACAGAGATAATTATTGAGATGCCATTTTCTATACTCTCTTCTATGCTATTCCTTCTCCTCGTAGTGTTTTCGTTTGATATGGATGAAGCTCTTGGTGCTCAAAATGAAATCCGCAAACTCAGTGAGATTCTTTTATTTTTATCGATATTCATGTTTGATTACTAGTAAAGATATGATCCAATTACATGTTTTACAATAGTTTTCTTATTTTATGTTTATTCTATTATTTGAGAAAACCATATCTGTTACATATGCTATTAGAAAAAAAAATGTATATATATATATATATATATAAGTTATTTCTTTACCAGATACTAATAGAGTAGCACTTCGGTTCCCTATTGGTTCACTGATATTTCTGTATCTTTGTAAGAACATAATCAATAGTAGGTTTTAAGTTGGGGTTCTTAATGATTTTTTATTATAAATTGTTTTGGGGTTCTTAATCTCTCAGATTTTAGGGCTTTTAATCTCTAAAATTAGAACTTTTTTATTGGGATTCTTAAATTTTGTGTATTATTTAATTGTTTTTAACTTTTTAGAAATCCATTAAAAACCACTTAAAACCTACCAATGATTATGCTCTAACCAATTAGCAAAGTATGTCTGTGACAAAAAAATATAATATATATATATATATATATACTAGGGCTAGGCACAGAAACCCGTTACCCGTCCTTTACCCGCTATCCAGCTCGCACTCGTCTCGAAAATTAGGGTACCCGTAACGTTCGAGTCAGGTAAAGGGTACTATAATTTTGATACCCGCAGGTAAGGGTCAGGTTAAGGGTATCATTTTTTTTTTCACTACCCGTCTCGTTATCCGTCTTCGTACTCGATTTGTTATCCGACCCGTAAATACTCGCATTTTATATCACTAATATTTGATAAACTTAGTTATAAAATAAATTGTGTAATATATATTATAGTATAAATACTCACAACGTCAATCTTTTGTGTTTTTGAATTGTCATCGATAATAATTTTCGAGACGATGGATTAAAAGTTTTAAGTTTTGAAGTTTGTAATATTATATTTAATGAGCTACATGTTGTCTATTAAGATATTGTTTTTTTTTTCTAATAATTTTTTCATTTCTTTGGTATATAAGTTGGTTAAGTTTAATTATACATAAAGTATATTACAATTGGGCGGGTAAAGGTAAAGGGTCGGGTATCCGATGGGTCAACGAAATTTTTGCCAGGTACCCGTTGTATAGAGTACTCGTTTTTTGTGGGTCGGATAAAGGTATTATTTGTCAAATACCCGGTAGGGTCGGGTCGGGTAACAGATAGTCCAAATTTTCAGGGTACTCGTCTTATGCCCAGCCCTAATATATACAAGGTACAAATAGAGAACATTATTTTATAGATGTAAGAAGTATCTATATTATTATTATCTATTTACTTTAATTTGATCTGGTTACTAACTAATAGTAACTATTCCTCTTCGTTAATTAGTTTAATATATTGATAAAAACTTATATACATCATTGCAAAAGAGACAGTAAAAATTAAAGTGTGAATTGTATGGGTGATGCAGCAGGGACTGTAAAGATGGCGAGGAATTTGGAGGGCAATGACCAAAGAAGCTCGAAAATGTGGATTGGACCGAGCACAACGAAACGTTGCGGTGGCAGAATTTATAAAGACATGGCAGCCACTTATCGTCCTGGTCATGGTCAGTTCCAGCCTCTTCCAGGAGGGTACTCCTCCTCTCTCTGTATAGCCTGCGACTCGTCGTTCTCCTCCTGTTACACTATTAGGTGCGTTACCACCAAACGCTGTACATCAGTCAACGGCTCAGCCATGACGTGCACCAGCTCCGAGAATTGTGAACGCATACCTTGATCGGATTATAGCTTTAAATTAAACGCATCTATAATATGTTGGTTGGTTTGCTTTTTCTATGGTTCTTCGTTTTATATATACATGCATTTGTGTTGACATATAATTTTTTTTTTAAGATTTCTCCAATGTAAAATGTATTCCAATCGAGATTAGCCATGTATGGTCTATGGATAAGAAATGTTTTCTCGAATAATAGAATAAATATAATATAAGAAAACTATGTAAAAAACATGTAATTGTATCAAAACTTTTTTAAATATTAAGAACATCTAAAAAAAAAAAAAAAAAAAAGATAAAATAATTTCACTAAGTTTGTAAATTTCATTTTGAGCACCAAGAGCGTCATCTATATCCAGTGAAAAGTGAAAACACACGAAGGAGAAGGAGAATAGCAATTTGTGCATTTATTATTCAATGATTACTTAATTATATTTTTTTGGAATTATTTTGTTCAACAAACTAACTATTCATACATAACTTATACTCCCTCCATTCCATGAACATGATGTTTTGGTTTTTTCATACAAATTAAGAAACAATTAATTGTAAGTTATTAATGCATTACTTTTTAATATTAAATATTTTTCAATACCTATTAACCAATAATAATTCAGAATTGAAATACTTTTAATTAATGTTTCTTGAAATTTGTAGAAAGTATCATTTAATAATCTAAAACATTAATCTTTCTGGAACAAAGAAAAAGCTCAAAACATCAATCTTCATGGAACGGAGGGAGTACTATATTTATGTTTCTTAAATACATATTTTTATTAAAGCATTGTATTTTAGCATACTAATATTCTATTATTTAAATATTAATTATTCTTTTTCTATCATAATATTTTAATAATAAATTAAGTACATTATATTTTTATGTGGATTTAAACTTAATTATTTAATTTTAATTTTTTGTTATTTTCTTTTAATATATTTTTATTATTATTTTATTAATAACATTTATAACATGAAAATATTTTTCACTCACGAATTTTGAAATTTTAGCTCGTACTTTTCCAATATGTTTTTATAATATTTTAATTAACATATTAATAATATTCTTCTCCTCTTATAGTTATATTTAAAATTATTTTCTTTTGTTGAAAATAAAATCATAAAACACAACGATCATAATTTTTAAACTTATTATATATATTCGTGTTAATACTTTTAAAATATTTCTTAGATAATTGCCCTTATTCTCTTTTATACTTCAATTATGTATAATTGCAATTATTGTTTTAAGTATGCTATAATTTTATTTTATTTGTCTCTTTATTATATGTAAAACTTACTTCTTCTTATTTTATTTTAAAACTTTAGTATTTACAATATTTAGTATTAAGTCTTATAATAGTTGGGATATAAAACAATTATTTCATGGAGATAGGTGGTACCGCTTACTCTCATAAATGGAGAGTGATGGAGGAGGACAATCTTCATTGACTTGTGCTTCCCTTGTCTTCCTTCTCTTGTTTGGCTTAAGTGATATCTTGCACAAGAATCGAAGTAATAGTGGTATTAAGAAGTAGAAACTTGGCGGTTTCTGTTGAACCTTGGTAAAACCGGTAGGCAAACTTACCAAGAACACTAATGGATAAGTAATCGGTGTTAGAGAGGTGACAAGATCAATTTGATTACTAAGCTTGATCTTGCAATATTTCAATATCGGCTTCATAGTTCCACCAACACTCAACATAGGAGGCGTATGGTGTGTCTCACTTGATTCCTTAGCCGCATTACTTGCTTTCAAGGCCCATACTTTGTGACTAGCCAATTGGTGAGCTAAGATGACACCATAATTAGTGTCGTTCTAAAGATTGATTGGGTGACCATCATTAGGACCATCTACGAGGGATTTGATACCACGGACAAAAAGACACATCTCGCTTTCCTTAATGTTCCCAGTATAATTTCTTGCAGACATTGTATTTGCTATGATTTGGTACACATACCGAATGATTGGGTTTCTTATCTGTGAAGATTTCGATACTCCCTTAGAGTATTTATTGGTTGCAATGAGAAACAAAATACGTGCCGGTTCCTTGGAAATCATAAAACGCCAAAGTTTCCGCTTTGAAAGTCAAATAGGTTGCGAAATTCTTAGAATGTGACCGTGTAAGGCTTTCCTCCAACCTTGAAATCAAATTTTCCGAGAGTTTCGGGTTTCCGATTTTGGTGATTGACCTTCATCATTGGATGCAAAGAATTGAAGTGTGAGATTCTTGTAAGATGGATATTATTTTTGTGAAGAATATAGCCAAACCCATGTTGATCATGATTGCTTCCACATCATCAAGAATTCCAAGTTGAGCAAGGAGCTCTTTATCCACATATTTGGTTGGGACCATTTCACATTTCTAAAACTCCTTGAGATAAACGGTATAAGTGGGCACCTTAACTTTTGCCTTAGGAACCACTTTCTTTGCTTTTCTTTTTTTTTACTAGAGCTAGCTCCATCATCATTGCTCTTAGTGGAAGTTATCACTCGAGATTGGTCATCCTCACTTTCATCGTTCGTATTTTCTCTTCGTTTATGTCCCATTTTCAAGTGTGGTACCTAAAATAAAATAAATGTAAACCATATATGAGGCGTTAATAGTGTTCAAAATTATACATACTTAGCAAGAGAGAATAGACAACAACATATACAAGCTTATACAAGGACTGTAATTTCTCTACTTATCAAGTTCAAATAATCTTCAGTTCTCTTTGCAAAAGTGTGCAATCGAACATAAAGTTTGCAATGTCATCATAATAGACCATAACTCACGGCAACTCATCCAAGACAAATGATTTCCTCCAAATGCTGCATCAAACTCGTCACAAATCAGAGCATTAAACCCTAACTTTCAAAAATCTCAAATTTATCATGGAAATTGGTAAATAAGCTATGGAAATCGTTTACCCAAACTACAAACAACAAGGAACAAGCATAATTTCCAAGAGTTTTGTGATTGAGCCAAACGTTAGCAAATCCATGGAGGAGATCATAAACTTGTCAAAGGTTTTATGGGCATGCATCTAATAGAAAGCAATACTGTATTTATCAGTTTAAGGGAAGCTGCCCACTGGGTTGTTTTGATAAAATTTAGAAAGCATATTTATAAATATAACTAACGATTTTAGAAAAAAAAAAAAGAGAAGAAAACAAAACTTAACGGTTGTTATATAAACATTCCAACGACAGAAATTAGACTATTTTTTGCCGTGGAACAATTGTGTAGGTTTATAACTCGATTGTAAACCTAAAAGATTCATTTTATATGATATATTAATCTTTTAGCAAAAAAGATAAGTTAGGCCGAGGAAACACACACGTAGAAATCAAGGAATTATATTTTTGAAAGTGTATTTGTTAGTCAATTCTTAATGTATTGTTATAACACTACAAAGAGAAGGCTTTTAACGTCACTTTTTATTAAGTTAAACGGCGTTTAAAAAGTGACTTTAAAAATAAGGCGTCAATTTGACAACCGTCGTAATATGGACCGACGTTAAATTTTTTTGCGTCACTTACACAACAGACATTATTTTTAACGTCCAAAAACTAACGTCACTTATATTTTATCTTAACGACATATAAATAGTGACTTAAAAATTTTGTACTCACGTCGGTTCTTAAACCAACGCCATGTGCACATTCCAAACACAACTCCATGTCTAACCAATCACCAATAATAAATCAGTCTCAATTCCAGAATCATTAACACCCTAGCAATTCTAACAACATAAATCACGCAATCCGAGACACTAGATCATCTCCTCTTCCTTGCCTTGATTCCACGATCACACTTTCTCCTTACCTGCATCACATGGCAAAACGAGATACGTGAGTATTATCACAAATACTCAGTGAGACGATCATCCCATCAACTTGGTTATACACACATGCATAAGCAAAAGATACAATACCAGGATGAGCAAACAACAATGCATACACGAACAATCAAACGTGAATCAGTCTAGGAGCCTTGCGTCGATCGACACAGCCACTAGGTGTCGATCGATGCACTGCACCTGTGTCGATCGACACACCACCCTGGTGTTGATCGACACGATGCACTTGTGTCGATCGACGCAGCATCGCAGAATACAAAGAACGAGCCTATCCTCTCATGACTCGATTCCTATCGTGATTCGTCGATCTACTGCACGAATCCATCAACAAACAACACGAAATCCAACCCAAGAAACAACAAAAAATCATATTCCATCGATTCTTTTACCCAGATAAACCATGGTCACGCACTCACCTCGAATCTGGAAGGAAAAGGAATAGGAACAGCGAAGAACACACGAATCAGGCTCTACACAGCTTCTGATTTCTCTTCCTATCCACGAAAACCCAACCCTTCATCCTTTCCTGCTCCTGTAGCCTCAAGAACAAGCCTCCAAAGATCAAGATCAATCCAAAAATCAACCTAACTCTCACAAACACCAAAATTACCCAAACTCTCTGATTTTCTTCTGATTTCGACCGAAAAAAGAGACAAAACGCGGCTCCCACGTTTTACATTGGAACCCTAGGGTTCCCTAAACCAATCGCCAACCCGCGCGATCAAAAACTGACCTGTCGGTTGAAAATTATCCTGTGTCGATCGACACACATCACTTGTGTCGATCGACGCAACTCCCAAAACACGACTTCTCACAAGTCAACAACACGTGTGTCGATCAACACACTCACCTTGTGTCAACTGACGCACCAACCAAAAATCTACTTTTTGGTTCACGGGCGTTACAATAGAAGTATGCAGAAATCGCATTGTTTTTTCACCCAAATTGCCAACAAATACCAACTATACTGAACAGAGGCCGGAAAGAAAACTTGAGCTGAAATAACAACATTATGGGCCTGACTGGTTCAGACGCAGTGGATGCGGTTGCGGGTGATTGCGGAAGTGGATGGTAACGGTTTCAAGCGTTATTGAGCGATTTATACGACTGGCGCAGCGGTTGAAAACTGGTGCGTTTACGGAATATTTATGACTGGTTGACAGCAGGTAGAGTAATGTTAAACATTAAATTAATAATAAAAACACATTATATAGTTATAAAAAAATCAAAAACCATACTATTAAAATAAAATATAAAAAAGTCATTGATTCAATATAATTAGTAATAGAATACCATGAATATATTTCTTAGGTTCCTTTTTAAAATTTTTAGTTTAGACGAAAGTTATGATTGTGACCAGAAACAAAAAAAAAGATGAAAATTGTGATTTTAATGGAATTTTTTTTTTATTTCAGAGAAACTAATGTGATTTTGAATATTTTAACTTGTTAGATTTATTAATTAGTGATCAAGAACAATTTATCGAAAAAATTATGATTTGAAGATTTTATAAATATAAAATTATGATAGGTTATTAATTTTTAATTAGAAAGTTTCAAATTGTTGATATATTTCATAGTTACTAAAATATTAATTTTTAATTTATTATATTTATTTTGATTTTTAAGTAAATTTTCTCTTTTTGATAAAAAAAAAATCAAATTTTATTTTTGTAATTATCCAACCGCAATCGCAAACGCTCGAGGAAAACATCTTTTGGATTTGAGAGGTTTGGAGCGACACAGAGCGGTATAAAGACTACAAAAAGGGGTACATTGTATCACTTCAATTATATCACAAAATAGAATGAAACTATTTTAAATTACTTATCTATAAATGAAGCAAATATATATGGTTGAGTATCAATTGTAATAATTGATGTTGATATTGACTAATTTAGAATCACTTTAATAAAATTGATATAATTTATATTAGTTTGTACCACTTTAACAAAATTATACTAAAATATGTTTTTACATCAATTAGATAATCGATATTTTTAATAACATCATTTATAAAAATGATACAAAAAATTACATCAATTACAATTGATGCTAAAACTATATCACAAAACTAAGTGATATTGTTTCAAATTACTTACTAAAAATGATACAAATATATCTAATTTAGCATCAGTTGGTAATAATTGATGTTTTTATTATGTTGTTTGACATCGTTTTGTTAAAACTGATACAAATCGAATGTATTTTATATCATCTAGAAAAACTAACTTATAAATATGAATTTGTATCAACTAAATGACTGATGTAATTACTAATTTGTATGGACATCACTTAAACAATAAAACAAAACTTGCATTAATTACAAAAAAATGATACTAACTATTATTTAAATTTCATTTTTTATTAATCTTGCACTAAAAATGTGAAATTAACTTTGTCCAACATCGACAACTTAGCAAGGGGAGGAAGAAAAAATACTATATAAATAGTTAACACGTACTTGTCATTCTAAAATCTAAACGTAAGATTAAGTTTAATTGTTCGGTTGATTTATTTAGAATTCGGATTTAGCAGTTAAAATTTGCTGATTTTACGTTCTTAACATCAATGTGGACTAATTGTTTAAATAATATTATTGTTTCAATTATTAATTAAAATTTGCACGATCTTCCAATTATTTATAAAAGCTAAAATGAATACTACAATCACTTATTTATAACTGATGTAACTACAAAATTAACTAAATAAATGATATAAATATTCGACATCAACTGTTATACTGAAACAAATATTTAACATCACTTGTTATAACCGAAACAAATATTTACATCATTTATACAAATTGATGTAAAGATTAGTTTCATTTTATATAAGTGATACATATTGACATCAATTGTAACAAACGATAAAAATATTAGTGTCAGTCTTTTTTATTGATACAAAATATTAGAGTCACCATTTTTAGAATCACTCACATAAATAATGTAGTTTTAGTTGTGTCAATCAAAAAATGATATAAACTAATAAAATAAATGACACAATCCACTCTTTTTTTTTAAGTGAAAGCGTTTTCCATGATTGTTGTCAAACGCCAACAACTGCTACCGCCCGCGCAGGTGGTAGCGGGTGAACCAATCAATCACTATGACAAAATGCAGTATGATCAAGAAGCATAACATATAGAAAAAATTTTAGAGTTGAACTTGAAGTCAAGATTTAATCAAAATCTTGATCCCTTAACCAAGTGCATCTTTCAAAGTTCAATAGATTTAGCTAGCAAACTTTATCAGATAGGTACTGTTGTTTATTTTTCGATTTAGGAATCCATAGATATACATAAACTATATAATGATGCATGTGAAAAACATACCGGTGTAAGAGAAGTCCAGAACGAATTTTAGTTCAAATTGCAGTCTTTTAAATGCCACTTGCCTGAAATTGTAAATTACAAAATCAATTTTATTTTTTACGTCAATTCATAAACCGACCTTAATAAAGTGACGTAAACCGTATTATTTCTTGTAGTGTAATAATACATTCGTAATTAGCATTTTTTTGGTTATGGAAGTATGAGGCCGAGATTCTTTTCACCGGTCATGCACACTATCATTATAAAAAAAAAATAGTGAATACTCTAAGGAAGAGTTCATTATCATTTCACTCTACCTTTTTACCGCTATAAAGGGAAATAGTAGCTAAAATCCTCCCGCCATCCAACAAGCAGCTGGAGTACATATGAATTAAATGCATAAACATAGCAAACAATATATTTCGGGAATCTAGTGTGTACTAACCCAAAATAAAACAACAACTTCATGTACATGTTTTTTCATTTTTTTTAGAAAAAGCTTTATATTTAAATGCAGAAAATAAAATGTTACATGTTTTGTCTAAATAACCCATTACAAAAGAATCAAACTTGAATCATAATTGAAAGCCCAAACCCAGTTAATGTTTTGTCTTTAGTAGTGAAGCGACAGAGAAGATATCGCAGTACATGCAAACTCGATCCAAAAGGAGAATCCAGTAATCATCTGAGGAGTTAAATCACTAAATCTCCAGTAATTCTCAATCAATCTGTGAAGTATCAAGTGGGGAACCATAGTTGCATCATTCGTTATGCTAATTCATGTACATGTTGATGTGTTTATAAGATATTTTTTGGCCAAACTTGCATGGATGATTATCAAAAATCTCTACACATGTAGCCTCTTTTGTGACAAGCCATTGAATTAAGCCTTCAAATTCAGAAGCATTTAGGCGTAAGATGATGAACACGTCCTTGACGGTAATCAAATCAGAAGCAAAGCTGAATGCATGCGATAAGGGTCTTTCTATCCTTCAGTTGTGCTTCTTCCATAACTAATTTATAATTGTCTCCATTCCTACATGAAATTTCTTGCGAATTTTTGTCTCAGAGCTAGTCTTGAAAACGAACTAGCACCGACAGTGCAAACTGGGAAGACGTAAACATCATTTTTAAAAATTGGTATATTAAATTTTCTTTAGTTTAAGAATCTGAATGAGCTAAATACAAAAATATTAATAGGTTTCTTTTGTCTTCTTTCAATCATGATTTTTTGATTAGAGAGTTGTTTTTAGTTGTTCATCAGACTTGTGGATACAGAAGCATGGTAAGTTACAAACGAATAGAAGATGTTGAAGTCCATAAGTGCGGTTGACATTAGTATAGACTTGTCTTACCTCTGTTTGATTATCACAGTTTTAGTAAAGTATTTGCGGATTGTAGCTTCGTATATCATCCCTTTACGTCTTTAATTGAAACCTAGTATAGTAAACTGTTTCAACACTCACGAAAAAAAATACATAAATGTCAAACATGAATCATTCTGAAAAGTGTTTAAGTTCGAATCTTTTAGGTGTAACTTTCATGAATCGTCCCAAAAAGTTTGGTCCTATGTATTGATTTTTCTCTTATTAAGTTCTTTGTAGTTCAAAGGCAGAAAATGCTCAGTTGCTCACAAGTTTAATACATGAGTTCTTCTCTCTGACTAAGTTATATGACTGATTTTCATGATATGTTATTTGGCATACTTTGATGTGGAAAAGGCTTACGGGTCTCTGAATTCCTGAATTTTGAACATACATACCCACATTACTTCATGCTATCTTATTTTTAAATGTATTTGCCTTCTATCTTTGCTTTTAACAGCTGGAGGAGATTGTATGTGCATGAGAAATATACATGCAACCGTTTGTGACTCACTTTATTCGTAGATATAGTTATCTCATCGTTTACTCGAGTACGAGATCCAATCCTCTTCCTTGATTATATTTCCTCGCACCAACTTCACAATATTAATTAGGCAATGGCATTGAGCATAAACTAAACTTTATTTAGGAAGAACGAATAATTTTTGTGTTTTAATAAGCTAATTTTGTTCTGTGACTATGCAGTTACTTTGATCCACAGAGAAAATGGCGAATGTAGTATTACTAACTAATGTTTCTAGCATCAACAAGATCCCGGATTCAAAACTCCGGTTTTGTAAAAGCATGAATTTTGTGAGAATTTGTGATTGGAAAAGTCTGAGATCTGCTAGAAGAAGAGTTCCAGTTATCCAGATTTCAAATGAAGGCTCTGATTTAGTACAGCTTCAACCTGCATTAGAAGGAAGTCCTCTTTTAGGTAACTAGGTGACTCGCAGGTATAAAATGAATTTCAAATTTTATAATGAAATATAAAATTGTTTTAATTAGCTAGGTAAAGATTTATATATATATTGTTAACATATGAAATATTTTTTTTTATGAAATTAAGTATATGTTAAATTATAAATAAAATGATACATTTTGATGTTAGCTTAATCTCCACCATATTCTTTTACTATTAAATCCAACTCATCCATTGTGATAAAAATATGTTGACTAAATCCACATTGATGGCTTAAGAAAGCTCTACGTATATGTTTTCGCCACTCTTCTATGGACCAAACTTATTTGTTGTTGTCTTTGTAAAAAATTAAATGGCTTTGAACAAGTGATCATTTGATTTAATGTCAATGTATGCATCTATGTTGAGATAATATTGATGTAAATGTATGCATTAATGCTGAGATAATATTAATGTAGTCGATTAATTCATTACCATTTACACCAGCCTAAAACATATATATATATATATATATAAAAAAAAAATTATTTTTAAATTTTATCTTTTAAAGAGGAGTAAAGAGATCAATATGGTTCTCCAACTCTTAAAGAATGAATGCTATAGAAAAACGACAAAAACATTTTGTAAAATCAGTAAAAACATTGCAACGTGAGTTAATTACAAAACCTTTTTTAATGTTGTGGTTTGTATAGTATTACTTGTCTTGTGTTAAAAAAAATTCAAAAGAATACGTATATTGTTTTCTAAATTTGGGACAAAATCTCTTTTAAAACTTGGTAGGTATTTATTATAAATTTCAGCAAAAATATATTTGACATAAAAAGTGTTCTTAAACTTCATTGTTACAAAAATCAAGTTTTAAACAGTTTTTAAATGAAATAAAAAAAATATTAGTCCAAATTTATTTCAATTTATTTATGGAAAAATATAAATTTAACTATAGAATATTTTGTAAACAAAAAAAAAAATTCTAAATAATTTTTAAATAAAAATGAAAATATTAGAAAAAGTATTTAGTTTAAATTTATTTTGCTTTATTTATAGAAAGATAGTTTTAGAAGATTTTGTAGAAGATATTGTTTTGATTCACATTTGCCATGTCATAATTTTTCAAAGCAATGTCAGATTTTGTTTTGGGAAAGTGAATGTGGAGATGACACATAAGCAAACTTTTTTCAAATAATATATATGGGATATGCATAAGAGCTGAAATTCAAATTTTCAAAGCTTTTTTTTAGTATTGTTCTGGTAGAAAGTTAAATAGAAATACATTAATTCAAGAAGTAAGTCTCCTATAAATTACCAAATGTCACTAAGAGAGCAGTTTTAGGAGACCGAAGAGCACTGGAAGAGAATGTGAAGAAAAAAGTGTGCTGACTTTGTCAATTTGGTTCTGCTCACCGGAAGCCTCTTCTAATAGAATATGTGGTGAGTTAACAAAAATGGACTTAATTGAGATTGGTTGCAAAAGTTTGGTTCAGGCGAAAAGGAGACATGCGATTATTCAAATGCTTTTGTATATATATTTCATGAGTTTTATTACTTTAGTATGTTATGGAATCTTTATTTGAGGTCGTTTCTTAATATTCAGTAAAGTCAAATATTTACTTATCTATGTTGTCTTCTTGGAAGTATGAAACTTGTGGTTACACGGAAAAGAATGGACTATAGCCGTGTCATAAACATGAAAAGCTCATGACTTTTTAACTAAGTTAAACAAGTAAGTTCATTTAACTGTATGTTCATAGCTCATTTCTGTTCATGTCTTGCTTCATTTAATAAAAAACAACCCAAAGTTAAGTGAAAAGAAAATATAGCTCGATACAATTAATTTATTTTGGGTCCAGAAATTTACAAACACTACTATGACACAATTTTATTCAAACCAAAACTAACCAAATTTATAAATAATGGTTCACCTAGTTCACTATTAAGTATGTTCATAAACGTCCGGGTTACACCCATATATAACCAATTCAGTATTCTATACAGAGTAATTAATACTATTGGCGTATGAGTTTCTATAGTACCCAACTAATTTTAGGGATGACCGAATTTTTTGGTAGAGTTTCAGTATTTTTTTGAGATAAGAGAGTTTCAATATTTCTCGCAACTTTCTTTCCTTGCGTATTCGTTGGATGTTGTTTTTCTCCAGTGTTTTGCCTTTTCTTGTTTTTTGCTTTCAGTGAAGCCAAAATAATATTTTCTGAAGTTTTCTTCTATCAATATTCCAGACGACTTTGAAAAGAAAAAGTTTTCCCTCAGATTACATAAACAAAAATAGGTAGTGTATATGGTTTCAGAAGTTCCTGAACCATACAACTATCTAGGGGGGGAATCGACAGAGATCCACAGTGAGAGAGCAGTTAGCACTGAGAACAACGTTTAAGTTTACAATCTGTGGAATATTTGTAATTGAAGAATATATCCGGATTTGTAGTTTCAACGTTTGAAGTGTAATCAACAATATTACAGGATTCCGGCATTACATGAAATATGAGTAAATAGATGGAGATAAAATGCAAGATTTATTCAATAATTCATTATGAGATTTGACTTATAAGCCCGATCGATTACAAGTAGAGCATATAAAATTTCATAAATCCAAATAGTAATTAATTAAGAGGTATACATTAATTACCTCATAATATATCCTAAAGCAGTAGCGATAGTTACCGCAGCTTGAACAATCATTACAACACAGGAGATTATCATCATAAAGCATCCAAACTCGAACATCTTCACGATTCCTCTGCTTGACTTTTAAATTATTACGAAATAGCTTTTCTAATTTTGAGTGAGTGTAAGAAATGCTTGCATGGGTGGTCAATTTATAATTGAGCCATGCATAAATGATATGGACTGTTAACATTCCTTATCTTTTCGTGAGTCGTAATGGATATTAATACAGTCAAATTCAAAGACTGAAATTTGTAATTTAAGAATTCTGAACGTTTTGTCATAAACATCTGGGCTAAAACTACAATTTGTATAAGAGCGTCTTATTGTTGAGGCCCAATTTGTTTTCTTTTTTTTTCTCATTTTAACCAATATACCATTTAAAAGAAATTGATAAAAGAATAATGTACATATTCAATTATTATTATTATTATTTTTTTTGGTCAACAAGTTTACTTCATTCATTTAAACAATCTAAGTACAAAGGGAGAGAATTAAGCGTCCTCCAACATTACTACAACATAATTGAAATGTAATAAAACATATAGCAAATAGATCATCGCAAAATATGATGGACAGCGGATCCAATGCATGTCTCGGATGCGTCAAGAGTGTCTTCGCGGCAAAGCCGAAGAGTCTCAGGTTGGTCACTTTCCAATATGACTTTGAAGATCCCTACATAAAGCACGAGAATTCGACCATTCTCACAGAGAAGGAAGAAGATACGACCAGTCTCAAAGAGATGGAATAAGGTGGAATTGAACTCTTCCACTAGGAGTAAATTACAGGATTTGAGAATTCAGAAAACTTTGATCTTCTCTTAACAAAGTAGATATCGAGCTCACAAATTACAGGATTTGAGAATCTATAAAACTTTGATCCTCTTACCATAGAGAAGGTATATGACTCAGAATAATTTTTGTCTTAACTCCAATAAACATACCCGAGTAGTAAAAATGTGACCAGAGCTTGGACTTCACGAATAATGAGATTGAAAAAGTTGGAAATGCTTTTCTGGAAAATTCAGCAGCCAATTTGGATGGAGGGCCATGGGCTTTTTATCCATTCATCTTCATTGCCCAAAAGCCCATAGAGAGTCCAACGAAACCAAATGAATTTCTAAGTCTCAACCCAAAAGAATTTTTACAGCCCAAAACACAATTGATGGGGTCAGCGAAGGGGAAACGGTCGGAGGTTAAACCGGCAAACATTCAGGTTGGCAAGGTTTCTGACAACGGAGGAACACCTCTTTCAGAGGAGACACAGACTTTCATCGGTGAGGAATAATGGAAGCAAGAGAATAAACAAAAACTAAGCCCACCAGCGGAGCATCGATCTTTGGTTTTGACGGCCGAGAAGCGGGAATAGACGGTGAGAGAGCAAGAACCAAAGGGAATACGAGTAATGATACCCGAAATTGCGAAGCTCGAGGTTCGCATAGAAGCAAAAATTGGAGCACTGAATCTGATTCACTGACCTTGAATGCAGCAAAGGCGAAGCCCAGATGGAAGAGGAAATCTTCTGGTTTTGTTGGTCGGCGAAGCAAAGCGAAACAGGGCAAGAAAGGGGGAACATCGGCGGACGATGGCAGGGTAGAGACGAAATGCAGCGAGGAAGCGACTAAGACCGGTCAGTGGGAGCGCGGAGAGATGAGAGACGATAGACTAAACGGCATCGAGACAGAAGAAAAGACAAAACTCAGAGAAAAGATAAAGTTGACCCATTAGAAGAAGACCCTTTACTTTTTCTTCTAAAATCATTTTGTTTTGTTAAAGGGTCTTCTTCTAAAATCATGTAAATGTGGTGATGGTCTATAAAAAATGATGATAAGTTACCAACACATTTATTTATTTACATGTTATGTTTAATTCAAACATGTATTTCTTTTTCTTTCTGTCAACTACATGTAATATTTATTTTCAAAAAATCAAGAAAATATTAGACTGAATAACCATAAACAAAATTATAACCGACTAAATAACAAATTTTCTAAAATCTAATAACTATGATACTGCCAACTCATACAGTTTTGGTTAGGTTTTAAATTACAATGTTTGTTTCGTTTTTCACCAAATTCATCCAAAAATCAATCGCGACTCAACAAGTTTAATACCATCTAAAATCTAATAAATATGATCACACATATGATGAAAGTCTCTCTGTGGTTTGAGACTCAACAAGTTTAATACCATCTAAACTCTATCTAATTAGCATTTTGAAGTCTAAACTCAATATCTCTGTTTTATTCTTTACACACAAACAAACACAAAAATTGTAACACAGTTTCTTGTTTATAATATAGTTTAACGTTTATTTTAAATTCAAATAATAACAAGCGATGAAAAGGTTAAAATAATTAAGCTAAATTTATTTTTGTTTAGTTTTTATTCATTTTCACTAATTGTGTTAACATACAAAAACAAATTATTATATAAGTATATCGAATAAAATACATGTTATGGAAAAATAAGATTCTCGTCAAGATTTATTGTAAGATATTCTAAGTAATGTCCCTTATATATTACTAGAATAGAACCCGCGTTAATACGCGGGTAAATACTATAAAAATTAATAAAATAACTATTAAAAATTTTAATTAGTAACCGGTTAAATTTTAAAATACTATTTAACATGGATCCTAAAACCAGTAGAAATCAATTTATATCATTCTCATGTTCTAATACAGATCATGTAATTCCAAAAATATATATTCTCGGAATTTAAATTATATTATTAATAACATAGAAAATCTATATTTTAACACATTATGAATATTTATGAATATGTGATAGAAAATAAAACAACTAAAATACTATATAGTTTAATCAGAAAAGAGTAAATTTTATGTTAGTAACCTCATAAAAACTATAATGGTGTTGCGAACCATCACATAAATACATGATTGATAATTTTATTTTATTAATGTCATCGTTTTATTTATGATAGAGATTTATACTCGCCAAACTTTATATAATATTAAATTAATAGTAAATATAATATTATTATTTTTTAACTTATATAATTTTAAATATATACAGTTGAAGAGTACCAATGACGTCATAAGTCAAAAATTTTCATTTTCTTTGTGATATTCTGTAACTCTATATTGATAAAATAAGTATTTTTATAAATTTTATTTTTATTTTGTTTTTGCATGGTTGTATATATTTTTAAACTTTTAAATTGAGGTTTCTATAACCTTTCTAACTTTTTTTTTTCCAATTTATACTATTTTTTATCGTTCATCTATAAACTTTTGTCCTTTTTTCCAATTTAAATATCATTCGTCTTTATATTCATTTTAATTAAAATTTTTATTCTATATGTATTATTTATTTATTTTATGGCTTATGTAATGTTTATATGTTATGTTTATATTAGCAAAATTATACTTATCAATATGACATTTTTTGTCTTTAACTATTTAGATAAAATTTATAATGGAAAGAATGTATTTTGTAATATAAAAATATAAAAATCTCATATAGTTTATTTTAATTAGTCCGTAATCTTTGTTTAAAATATATTTCTTATTTTATTTTAATTATTTTTGTTAATATTGGAAATATTACATAGTTTAGTAGAACGATTTTTGTTTTCTTTTTCTTAATTAGTCAATAATCCTTGTTTAGAATATATTTCTTTTTAAAAAAAAAATAGTTTTGTTAATATTGGCACATGTCACAATCTAAATTAACAATTACACATATCACGATCTAATGTTTAAGAATATTGCCTACGTGTCAAGCTCTTATCGCGCGCATTCTCCTTAATATAATAAGATTTGAAAAATGGTTTTTTGGAACTCGCTTATATGGCAACACATTTAATATGATATGGCAAAATCTTATTAAATAATTAAATATATACAAGAAAAACTCATGTAAATCTTTGCTTGCTTAATGATAAGGCCCAAATCTTAATACGTAGCCCAAAAATCATCAATTGAATTCAAAATAAATAGCTCAATAAAGATAAATTGCACTAATTAATAACATACTTTTGCCACGACAAGCCACCATTATATATATCGGATGACATTTATAATAACTTCTACATTATTCTTTAACCATTTTTTTTAAATGGAATTTTGGTTAAAATGCAAAAAAAAAAAAAAAAAAAAATCAAACCATAAAAAATTATCCATAATAGATTATATTACATTTTAGATATTTTTATTCCAAAATAAAATATTTCATACGGTTTTAACCAAATGGATATTGAACAGAATTAGAAACTTTTTAACCATTAAATAAAGTTTTCTAAATAATTTCATATTTAAAAATCTAAATAATATTTAGATACTAATCTATAACTTAAATTTATTTGAGAAAAAAGATATTTGATCAAAATTCCAATAAGAATCAAAACCATATTAAATCATATCGCTATATGATTTATTCTAGATACCATTATTCATAAAAAAAATTTTAAAAATCGAACAAAATCCCAAAGACCAAAAATAAACCAAAAAATAAATTTGAACATCATTAGCAATTATTATTTTTTTAAATATATTCATTCGTATAACGCTCAGAGTCATTTATTATATAACTATATATATATATATATAATATATATATTGAAAAAGTGAGATAATCTTGAGAGAAATTGAGAGAGTCTAATTTAAGTTGGTAGAGAAGTAGAGATCAAAGACTCTATTTAATAAAGAAAAAAGTATTAGTGTTGTGAAAAACAAAAACTTAACAAAACAGAGCATAACATATCAAAACCAAAATCATCAAATCACCAGTTTTTAAAAAACAGAGCATGAGTCATCCGATCATCTCCTCACTTAATCTCGTACAAACACTGATTCGAGCCACCTCAAGGAGCCTCTAGCAACAAATGATTGTGTTCTTCCATCTTTTATAACACTATGAGCGATATCAAACGCATCCTTATTGGCTAAAAGGATTTCGTATGTAACACTCCATTCGTTATGACTTTCCAATCATTTCACAATCCTGTCAATTTTCAAAGTTAAAGCCGGCCATTCATGAGGTTTAACCAAAGATTTGATCACGTCAGTAGTGTCCGCCGCAAAAATGACATTTTTATACTTCAAATTATGCATATTCTCCATGAACTTGAAAATAATTCAATGAAGGTGTTAGGATAAAATCAAAGATAACTTATGTTTAGTCGTAAATTATTAAATTAATTGCAATTATAGGATTATTGGAGCCCATTTTCCTTAAAATTTATGTGTCCCATACAAGTTTAGTTTTGCAATGGAATAAGACTTCGTTTTCTATTCTATATATCAAAATAAGCATGGCCAAATGCAAAGAATTGTGAAGAGGAAACAAAATATCGATATTTTTGGTCCTTAATTTTTTGCGATCATGGACACTTTGGTCCACCTTTTGGGGTCGTCCAATTATTATAGCAAGGGCATTCTTCTTTGTGTCCATACGTTCCCGATGGTACACACAAACATTTCTCACAACATATCTTGCAGTAGAACAGACATGATTCTTGGTAAAATGCTGCCGAACATCGGACATCACATGCTTTCGGACATTCTTAACACAAATTTAAAACGACATACGAATAAATTACACAGTCAGAGATAATCTCGTTTGATCTTATCATAGATTATATAAATTAGAAAAAGAAAAAGAAAACAAATCCTAAGATTGTTACCTGCTAGAGTAAGTGTACCATCTCCTCCATTCTGAAATATTGTTGGGTGACGCACATAAGTTGTTTGATAATAAAAATGGGTAACATTATAATTATTCATTTTTTTTTCGACAATTAAACATATATATATATATATAAGATATATTCTTGGATTTTTTAGATATGCATATAAGATAGTACATTTTTGTTTGTACTATATTTGTTTTTTATAATCTTTAGCATTCTAGTACAATTTACCTTATGGATTGCAGGTGCGTCAGATGGACTTCCTAATTTCGCAGCCTGTGCAAAAGATATATTTAAATGTAAGAAAACTAATTTTATGAATTTATAAACCCAAAGAACAAAAACAGGTAGGTGAATTTTTACATTAGAAAATTGAGTAGCAAACAACAAACTGACTATAACAAAGACAACGATGAGTTTCACCATTATTTTATAACTTTTATATCTATTTTGAACGTATCTCACAGTCGATGTCAAATCTATTTATAGCCAAAAGATTGGCACACTATCGAAACATTATTCAATATTTACGAAATTGCTTCTTCTTTTTTCGGTCAAGGTATTAACGAAATTACTAAATACATACAGACAGAAATTTTTTTTTTGTTTTTTGAACCTTCATACAGACAGACAGAATGTAAAGCATTTATTATATCAGTCAAAGATATGTTTTCGTTCCTAAAGTAATTCATGAAAATGGATAATATCATAGGTTCATAGCTGAAAAAAAGAGAGGATAATATCATAAAAAACCTCTTATCTTTAAATAGTTTCCCAAATAAAATCTCAAATTATTTAAGTTTCCAATTGAAACCTTACCGTTTATTTTTCTTCAAAAAAAACCATCAAAATATAAGTGCCTGACTGGTGTAGCCGCAGCGGTTGCGGGTGCGGAAGTTTGCAGAAGCAGACGATAGCGGTTTGAAGCATCATTAAGCGATTTATACGACTAGCGCAGCGATTTGAAATTGGTGCATTTGCGGAATATTTATTACTAGTTGATTAGCGAATGCGGTAGCGGTTAAACATGAAATTCCACCACAAGATATAAAATGAGTTACATGATGTGGTTTCAAGTCAATCCAACGAGTGGTTAGAAAATTTTTCCAATATAGCAGTTCACGTTTTATGTTGGCCACCTTGTTTTGTTATGCCTGGGTCTGGTTGTTTCATTCGTCGCTCTAGATCACTGGCTAGGAAAGAAAAGGATTGGAGTCCTGATTCAATGGAGCACAACTCTCCTTCATCCAAAGATAGAAAGAGGGGACTAAGTCTTGAAGAACATAGCCATGTGTGTGAGAAGTACATCCCCAAAGAGAACAAACCGAGTCTGAGAGGAAACGATGATGACGACGGTCCTAGTCCCAAAGAAGACCGTAGCCCTAGAGGCCGGTACAACCCAACATGCTCTTAGATTTAGAATTTATATATAGAAATTTCTCGCAATTTCTTATAAGTATATTTTCAACTACCAAAACACTTTAAGGTCCAAAGATATCCCACTATATCTCTAATTTTTCAACCAATATATCTCTTATATGAATCTAATTAAAACATTAAAAATATGAAATATATAAATTGTATAAACAAGCAACAAAGGTTTGGAGGAAGAGGATGGTAGAGGAATCATCGACGAGTTCGTTCATGTTTTCTACTTCCGCTCCTTGTCACACTGCATACAAGTTATGACCAGCATGCATGTGTTTCGTGAAAATGGTCATAAAAAATAATCTTTAATCCACCTCTTGAGACTTTATTTACTTCAAGGTGTTTTAACTGTCTTAGCATCGAAGAACAAGAAAAAATGTAGATGCTCTTTGATTTGGAGGAAGTAAAAATTTCAAACTGGACGAAATAATAACGGTGAGAACGACCCTATTTATATAAAGACGCGTGGTTTAATCCATTAAAATAAGAAAAACAACAATCTATTTTTTTTTTGTGTTAAATTGTAAATATTTTATTTAAATGAAAACGTTTAGGTTTACAAAACGAGTTTATGAACCTATGTCAAGTTTCCATGGCAAAAAAAAGTAAAAACATGGAAACATAATGCATTAAGGTTTTCAGTCCCTCCGTTCGATATAAACGTGAATGTTTATGGAGTTAGACGAAGTGATAATGTTGTGATTGTTCTTCTCAAATCAGTTGCAAGAGATGAGGTTGCGAAAGCAATTCGCAAAAGCCGACGATACTAAAATCCACCGCACTAGAAACCTTTCAATGGAGGCCAGAGAATGAGTCATCAACGGCAATGTCCTTGAAGCCATCAATCACGTACTCTTTTCGCGTCCCGTGTGATTAACGTCTTGAACAATTCCATGAACTAACACCAAACAAGAGACCTCGCAAACCAAAAATGAGCGTTCATTTGAGTTCACCCAACCAAGTTCCCCTCGAAGTCGGAAGTACAGAGCAACTACAACCATGAAGCACCAATGAACACAATTTAGCCTTCCTAACTCCTCTAGCGCTATGACTTAAGCCATCAAAGCAAACGCAAAGCAAGCAAGACGCCATCAACAAAGCAACTTCAGCAACAAGACACAAGTATAGCACCTAGAAATTTTTTTTTATTATATTTTAAATGCATATAACAATAATAGCTACCTCAGCATCGAATTTATTTTATCAAATAAGATTATAAAGAGAAAACGACAATTAGATAATGTAAACTAGACTAAAACCAAAATTAGTGTTGATGCACCATTCCATCAAAAGTAGCTCCCAAATTCCCAAATCGATTGAAACATTTGAGGACACGTTGGAATTTGCTAGGAAGCCACATCTCACTCTCCAATATATTCGATAGGTCCTCTATTAGGCTGAGCAGCTTTGGCAATTTCGGAATAAGCCTATAAAATGCACTCACAGCAGAGACGAAGCTGCGAACATTAGCAAATAATCGTAACAAAGAAATTGCGAATTTTAGCAACTCTCGTAACAAAGAAGCTGCGAACATTATAGCAATAATCGTAACAAAGAAATTGCGAGTTTTAGCAACTGTTGTAACAAAGAAACCACGAAGCTTAGATATAGCCGTAACAAAGAAATTACGGAGCTTAGCAAGAATGGGACCGAAGAAACCCCGAAGCCTTTCTTTTGTAGAATCGAACCATTTCGAAACTCTCGTAAAAAAAATTCCCCAAAACATTTGTTCTCGACTTCGAATGTATGATTGGAATTTGATAGGTAGTTGTGAGAAACAAGAATCATGAATGGTTCTTTTTATATGGTTGTGCCATATATGCATCGTCAATGTGTATGTGACCGTCAAAATTCTTCCGTCAAAATTCTTTAAGTATGATCATCTCGGAGTTCTCACGTATTAATTGCCCATTAATCCAAGAAGATATTGAAAGGTGACCGGGTTCAGTGAGGTTCTCTGTTTCTGCACTCTTTCGTATGTTCTTTGATGTATACGACTATACTATTAAATAATTCGATAGAAACAAAATATGACCATGTTCATTTGTTTTCTATTATGTTGGGCATGGGTTTCAACAGTAGTCACTTTTAAAGCCCATTTCCGAAAAAGCCCAGCGAACAGAAGTCCAACGAGCTCGGCCCAGAATGTGGAAGTCCGACGAGTTCGCCCCAGTAACTGATGATCCAGGCCCAAAAAAAGCCCAGCCGCCTTCTGCAGTGAATGACATCAGCACTGGTCCCAAGGCAACCCTAGTACCATATTCTCTCCACTTTTAGTATAAATAGGGGTCTCCATCCCATGAGTTGTATCATCACTTTTCCACTTTTGGGCAAGTACAAGGGAATTTGAGAGTTAAAAGCAATCATTCTCTAACACCAAAAATGAAAGAATCGCCTGATAGAGCCCGATTGATCAGAAAGGACAAGAATTATTCGTAGAAAGGCTGCGCAGAGTTCGTATTTATCACACCGATATTCCGACCTCAAGTGCTCTTATCACCAGGTTCCGACCTCCGATTCACCGACCTCGTCATCCAGTTATTCAGTCAATTTAGATCCCTAACCCGATCTTGTTTTTAGTTACAGGTTCCGACCTTGAAAGCGATGATCTCATTCCATATCCCGATACTCAGAAAACCGAACACAAGGTTCGTCAACCGATCTAAGCTTCCGAGCTCCACACACAATCTTTTCTAGCACGTACAATATCATATGTTGTAGCCTGTTTCCGAGTTAATGTCAATAAACGAGAATTTCCGATCCTCTTATTGTATATAAATTTATTGTCGAACTCATGGATCAACAATTGGCGCGCCAGGTAGGGGACCGAAATTCTCCAACTCACGATATAAACTCGGAAATGGACGGAATTCAGCAAAGACGAGCCCTTGACGACCAGGTTATCCTCGATATCCCGGATCGCCCTCAGGTCGTCCAACCAATGGTCGCCCAGGGAAGGCGCGCGGAGCTTGAACCGGGGGTAACTGTGACCGAAGAAGCAGCGGTCGCCCCGGTTCAGGACCCCATGGCCGCCATGATGGAGGTCATCATGCAACGTTTTGATCGTTAGGAAGAGCAGACTCGCAGCACCAACACACGGCTCGACCTTCTCAGCTCGGCACAGGCCGGTTACCGAGCACAGCTAGACCAGCTTCAACCAAGATCGACTCAAGATTCACCACGGGCTCGACAAAGTTCGTCTCCGACCCCGGAGCGCCGAACCAGAATCAAGACGACCGGACGATTGGCTAATCTTACAATCGATCCGACGCTGGCAAACCCGAGCAACTCAAGAGCCGTTCGGTCAAGCTCCCAGCACTGCGACTCGACCTCAACCGAAGAACGAAGGATGCAGCCCCGGGCTCAAGACTCTGAGATCGAGGGAATGAAAGCCCGGCTAAGGGACATTAATTCTAAGGTCTATAGCGCAATCAGCTCGACTCCCGAGCTCGACCGCGTTTTGGAAGAAGCACAGCGCAACCCCTTCACAACTCGCATCTCGTCGGTCCCAATCCGGGGTACGACCAAGCTCAAGATTCCTACATACGAAGGGAATGACGATCCGATCAGCCACCTGACAGCTTTTTCAATAGCTATGGGTCGATCTCAGTTCTCCCCAGAGGAAAAAGATGCTGGGTATTGCTAGCTGTTCATTGAAAATCTTGGCGGAACCGCGCTGACATGGTTCCCACGGCTGCGTCCGAGCTCAATTGACAACTTTCATGAGCTCTCCACGGCGTTCTTGAAACACTATTCAATGTACATCCAGGCTGGAGCGTCACAAGCCGACCTCTGGTCCCTGACTCAAGATCGGAACGAATCGCTTCGAGCCTACATGGGCCGATTCAAAGCCGTCCTGTCGAAAGTCACAACGAGCACGGACGACTCCTCCCCGCTGGCAGCATTGAAGCAGGGTTTGTGGCACACGTCGGCATTCCGGGACGACCTGACGATAAATGAGGCCGATAACCTGACCGACGCTCTCCATCGAGCAACACGGTTCATAACCCTCGAAGAGGATCGAGCGGTGAATCTGAAGAAGCACTCACCAGCAAAGCCTTTTCCCCAAAAGGAGAAGCCCAAGGAGGATGATCGTCGCGAACATCGACAACATTTCGACAAAGATTACAAGGACGAAAGACACAGGAAATAGTCTGTTAACCAAGTTAGCAGCTCGGAGAACCCACTCAAGAAGTGGGCAAAGTACAAGCGCGAGGAAGAAAAGGAGCTCGAGAGTCCGAAAGCCTACTGCGAGTACCATCAAATGTACGGGCACACGACCGTGGAGTGCAGATACCTCCAACAGAACTTGCTGGCTAAGTTCCAGCGCGGAGAAATCTCTCTCGGCGGCCCGGGGCAAAGGAACCATAGGGACGACACAAACAGGAAGTCCACCCAGGATGGAAACGTGACCGACGCCCCAAAACGAGGGCATGAAGATCGGGGGAACAACATCAACACATCCCCGAGCTCAAAGCGCCGAATCAACATGATCATGGGAGGGTTCGTGTCTGGCAGTGACTCTGTTCAGTCCATTAAGCGTTACGAGAAGCTCGCAGACAAGAAACGCGATTTTCTGAACAAACGTGAGGTCGACATTCCAATCACCTTCTCCGAAACAGATACTCAAGGTGTCGCCATGCCACACAACGACCCTCTCGTCGTGGAGTTGAAGATCGAAGACTGCGAGGTGGCCCGAATTCTGATCGACACGGGGAGCTCGGTGGACTTGATATTCAAGGACACCCTTCGGAAGATGGAGATCCCTGAGAACAACATCAGGCCCGGTGTCAAGCCGTTCACCGCTTTCGATGGAGAAACAACGATGACAATGGGACGATTAAGCTGGACGTCCACGTCGGAGGGATATCGAAGAAAGTGAAGTTCGTGGTCGTGGATAAACCAGCCATCTACAATGCCATCATGGGGAGCCCGTGGCTGTTTTCAATGAAGGCCGTCCCATCAACGTACCATCAATGCCTCAAGTTTCCGACTCCGAACGGCGTGTCCACCCTTCACGGAAACCAGAGGATGGCCCAGACGTGTTTCATAACTGAGCGTCGGCTGCGTAAAATGAACACAAATGCCATTACCATCAGCCAGTTCGACCCCGAGCCTCAGCGCGAAGTAACCGAGCTCATTCAACTCGATGAGGCAAATCCTGATCGGCAAGTGGCTATTGGGACGGAGTTGAAGCCGCCAATCAGGGAAGCTCTCATGCAGTTTTTGAAGAACAATGCGTCAACGTTTGCTTGGTCAATCAAGGATATGCAAGGGATCGACCCCAGTATCACGAGTCACGAGCTCAATGTTGACCCGACTTACAAACCGATCAAACAGAAGCGTCAGAAGCTTGGGTCTGAACGCGCCGAACCAGTTAACGAGGAAGTCACCAAGTTGCTTGAAGCCGGATCAATCGCCGAGGTAAAGTATCCTAAGTGGCTAGCAAACCCCGTGGTCGTGAAGAAGAAGAACGGCAAATGGCGAGTCTGCGTGGACTTTACCGATCTAAACAAGGCTTGCCCCAAAGATAGTTTCCCGTTACCTCATATTGACCAGTTGGTCGAAGCAACCGCCGGGAACGAGCTCCTATCTTTCATGGATGCGTTTTTCGGGTATAACCAGATAATGATGCATCCAGACGACCGCGAAAAGACAGTCTTCATTACGAGCAGGGGCACCTACTGTTACAAAGTCATGCCGTTCGGTCTAAAGAACACGGGAGCAACTTACCAGCGCCTAATTAACCAGATGTTCGTCGAACAACTCGAAAAAATAATGGAAGTTTACGTCGACGACATGCTCGTCAAATCCCTGAAGGTCGACGACCATATCGGCCATTTGGAAGCATGTTTCCAAGTCTTGAACCATTACGGAATGAAGCTCAACCCGGCCAAATGTACCTTCGGTGTCACGTCGGGAGAGTTCTTAGGATACATCGTCACCAAGCGCGGTATAGAGGCGAACCCAAAGCAAATCGCCGCCATCGCCGACCTGCCCTCGCCGAAAAATAAGAGGCAGGTCCAACGACTAACTGGCCGAATCGCCGCGCTGAACCGGTTTATTTCAAGATCGTCAGACAAGTGCCTTCCCTTCTACCAGCTCCTCCGAGCCAACCAAAAATTGGAGTGGGATGCAACCTGCGAGAAGGCCTTCGATGAGCTGAAAGCATACCTTTCCAGTCCACCCGTCCAATCCAAGCCCGAGCAGGGCGAAACTTTGCTACTCTACATCGCTGTATCCGACTCTTCCGTGAGCGGTGTGCTCGTTCGCGAAGACCAGAGGGAGCAGAAACCAGTGTTCTACGTCAGCAAGTCTTTAATCGGAGCCGAGCTTCGCTACCCGACGCTGGAAAAGCTGGCCCTCGCTGTGGTCGTGTCATCCCGTAAGCTGCGACCTTACTTTCAATCTCATACAATAGCAGTCATGACATCCCAACCTCTCTGCACAGTGCTGCAAAATCCCGGTCATTCAAGCCGGATGGCGAAGTGGGCAGCCGAGCTCAACGAGTTCGACATTGAGTTTAAACCCAGAGTAAGTGTCAAATCACAGGTTTTTGCAGACTTCATCATCGAGCTTCCTGCCGAGCAAGCGTCGATGGATCCGGACACCTCATAATGGATCCTCCACGTTGACGGGTCCTCATCCCGTCTCGGCTCCAGGATCGGCATCCGACTCGAATCACCTACTAGGAAATTTTAGAACAGTCTTTCCGCTTGGAATTCAAGGCGTCCTACAATGAGGCCGAGTACGAAGCCCTAATCGCCGGATTGCGGCTAGCTCGAGAACTCGGAGCGGTCCGGATTCACGCGTTCTGTGACTCCCAACTGGTTGCCAGTCAATTTTCTGGCGAATATGAAGCTCGCGACGAGCGCATGGATGCGTACTTGAAGCTCGTCCGCAGCATTGCCGACGGCTTCACGAGTTTTCAAATCACAAAGATTCCCTATCGCAAAAATATTACCGCCGACGCTCTCGCCGCCCTCGGGTCTTCTTCTGAAACTGATCAAAGACGCACTATCCCAATCGAAACAGTCGCGGAGCCAAGCATTGAACTCGCTCGTGGTATATGCCACGTTTACGAGGTGAACGACGATGAGATTTCTCCCGAGTTCGATGACGACGCAGCTGCGACCTCAAAAGTTGGTGTCGATTGGAGGGATGAAGTTCGCGAGTACCTCGCTCTTGGGAAAGTTCCCGAGGATAAGTGGGCAGCAAGGAGACTGCGCGTCGGCGGGGCACATTACACGTTCGTCTAAGGCGAGCTATACAGATGGAGTGCAACCGGGGTCCTACTCAAATGTCTGGCCGGGACGAAATTTACCGAGTAATGGCCGAGACGCACCAGGGCGAGGGCGGCAACCATTCCGGAGGACGAGCACTGGCTATGAAGTTAAAGAAGCTCGGATTCTTCTGGCCCGCCATGATCGCCGATTGCGCAGCCCATGCCCGAAACTGTAAAAAATGCCAAAGACACGGCCCGATGATCAATACCCCGGCCGAGCCGTTATCGATCTCGTCCGCCCCGTACCAGTTTATGCGTTGGGCAATGGACATCATCGGTTCTTTCCCGAAGTCTCGTAGCAGGCGTTTCGTGATCGTCGTCACAGACTACTTCACAAAATGGGTCGAGGCCGAAGCCTATGTTCGGATCCACGGACACGACGTTCAAAACTTCGTCTGGAAGTACGTCATCTGCAGGCACGGGCTGCCCTACGAGATCGTTGCCGATAACGGCTCCCAATTCATCTCGAACGCATTCGAAGACTTCTGCGCAAAATGGAAGATTCGTCTCAGTAAATCCACCCCGAGGTAGCCCCAGGGAAACGGACAGGCTGAAGCGACGAACAAGGTCATCATCGACGACCTCAAGAAAAGACTCGAAGAATCCAAATCCCTTTGGGCAGACGAGCTAGACGGAGTACTCTGGTCTTTCCGGACATCTCCTCAATCGGCAACCGGTCGTACCCTGTTTTCTCTGGCGTACGGCCTCGAGGCGATGGCTCCCGCCGAGGTCAACGTTACCAGCCTCCGTCGAGCCAAAATGCCCTCGAATCCCGGCCTGAACGACAAGATGCTGATAGACAACCAGGACATCATCGAAGAGGAGCGCAACCAGGCGCTCATCCGCATTCAAAATTATCAGCAAGTAGCAGCACATTACTACAACAAACGTGTACGAGGTCGCCGTTTCGAGGTCGGCGATCTTGTGTTACGCAAAGTGTATGAAAACATAGTTGAGTATCAAGCAGGCAAACTGGGAGCCAACTGGGAAGGACCCTATCAAATCACCGAGGTCATCAAGCCCGGAGTCTATCGGTTGATGACAATGCATGGCGAGCCGATCCCACGTTCCTGGAATGCGATGAGGCTGAAGAAATATTTCTACGACTCGCGCCTGTATCAGTCCGCACCGCCCGCGTAGGAACATCATCATCGTCACGCCCTCATCCCCCGCTTCCGACAAACAGGATCGTCGGTAAACAAAAAAAAAAAAAATACCGCTCTACGAGCTCGTTCACTTTCTTCATTCGATGTAATTTAATTACGGTCGGCTTGATCCCTATTTAACGGGTACGTAGGCAGCCTCTTACGAGGACCAGCTATGATAATAAAAAAATCTTTCCTCCCAAACTCTTGTCTTTCAGTTCGTCTCTACTTCTCAGTTACACCGGTTCCATATCGCCCTATTTTTAGCTCCGAGCTACAATAAACATCGGTGCCCTGGCCAGGCATCCGATCCCCGCGTTCCCCATGAATGCAGTGGTGAAATAATCCACGTCTTCTAGTTCGGAAAAATAATCCGAGTTCGTTGACACCAAAAGCCGGGCCCGATCCCGCATCGCGTTCCCCATGGATGCAGTGGTGAAATAACCCACGTCTTCTAGTTCGTAAAAATAATCCGAGTTCGTTGGCACCAAAAGCCGGGCCCGATCCCGCCTGGAAAGTCCTTGCATATAACTAAGTATAATAAGCCGAGCCAGTGTCGCAAACTTAGCTATAAGGGCAATGTTACTAAGTCGGGTCCAGCCTCGCACAACCAAGCAATAAAATCTAAGTAAGATCCGACGAGCTCTCTCTCGGCGAACTTTACTACAGATTGCTCAGGACAATCGAACTTGTTTTCGATCGTGTTCAACGTGTAAACTACCTACCTCGAGCACGACAAACTAACAGAAGAAAATAAATCTCGAACGAGTAAAAAGATCAGCATAACAAAGAAAAACCGAAACAAAGTTTAGAATATAAATAAGGCCGAGGACTCTCACGAGTCCGAGGCAAATTCAGTCTTAACAAAAGTAAAGGGACCCTACGAGCCCGAAGCAAAATCAGGTTCGAAGATTACAAAGATTAAAACTAAGGCCACAGGCGGTCCGATCATTAACAAAAAAAAAAACATTATTAAGAAGAAGGGCGAGGAGACTGCTCAAGAAGGTTGGTCGGAGGATAAAGAGGAACAAGAGGCTCGCCGGTCTGGTCGTCGACTCCATCCGCGTCGCCAACCTGACTATCAGCCTCATCCACGAAGACATGCGGCGAGGACGATCCTTCTGAAGGAGGAAAAGGAGGAACCCACTGCTCGGCAGGCATTATGTCCTCGTCCGGTGTCATCACAAAATCGGAGGAAACGATCTTCACGATATCGATTTCTTTGATCTCTTCAGGAAGCGTCTTCAGATCATTCTCAATAATCTTCTTCTGCTCGGACGAGATGAGCTCCCCTTTTTCCTCAGCTTCGTAAACCCCCTTCAAGCAGGTCGCTTGGTTGAGATACGTTTGCTTCGCGTAGACCTTGTCCATAGCGCCGAAGTAATACTTCAGCTTCCCCAGCTTGGCCTCGACCCACGACTTCAGTATTTCTTCAGCCAACCTCCTCTCCTTTGCGACCTCGAAGGCTCGAGAACTCCTCAGTCTTGCCTTCTCATCCTTCAGCTCACTCTTGAGCGCCGCATTAGCCTTCCTCTCTTCAGCGAGCGCCGTCTCAAGCGCTGCATACCTCGACTCAAGAGCCTCGTTGGTTTCCTTATGCAAATCGATTATCCGCTTGTTCATCTCGAGCCGCTTCTTCTGCTTCTCCAACCGTTCCCACGCCTTCTTCAGGCAATGATCAAAATGCTGAGCCATGTGGTTTGTGCTCGCAACCATCTGCGACCAAAGGCAAGACGATCAGGGAGCGAATAACGAGCAGAAGAAAGAAAAATCACTCAAAAGATCAGAACGATACCTGAACAGTCTGCTGCGCCCAAGAAGAATACACCTTCTCACTGAAGAGATCCTTGGCAGAAAGGTCGACCTCGAACTTGTCCCCGCTTTTGATACTGCTCAAGTATTCAGCACATAATTCGGGGAACTCACTCAGACTCTTCCCCTTCCCCTTGAAAGAGAAGCCGAAGTCGAAGTCGAACTCAGTAGAAGCTGGCTCGCCTTGTTGCTCCCGAGCATCCCCTTCGGCAACCACCTGAGTCGAGGGTCCAGCGACCACGTCCAGTGGAGAGATTCCTGTGTTCGCCCATTTCGGACTGGAACCCCCAGCCTCATCGAATCGGGCCCGTTTTTCGAGTCTGGCTTGCGCCAACTCCTCTTGACGAACATTAAGAAAAACGAGATACGATAGAGACACGGCCGGGGAAGAGGCTCGCTCACCCGCTCCCATGGCAGACGGTTCGACGGCCTCAGCGACCATGTCAGGAACCGCTGCGGGGACGACCTCGGTGTCATCCCTCGGGAACTCCTCGTGTCCCCGTTCTCTCTCTTCTTCTCACCTCTCTTCTTCTTCCCTTCTTCTTCTTTCTTCTTCTTCTTCTTTTCTTCTTCTCTCTTCTTCCTCCAGCCTCTTCTCTTCCTCCCTCTTCTTCTTGAAGACTTCCAGCTGCTGCACCATTCGGTCGCGGTAATTAAGCAGTTTGGCATTCGGATCCGCACTTGCGGACATCAACCCCTTTCCTTTGCCGTGCTTAACCGGTGGCGTGTCGACCACAACCTTGGCCTTTTTCTTTTTCTTTCTCTCTTCCTCTTCGTCACCCCCCCGTCGGTCTCTTCGCCTTTCTAGCAGTCTTCTCTGCTCGGGCCGCGTGGGGGGGGAAGGAAGTAAGCGCCGATGCAAGAGGAAGGTCGTACCGACCTACAAACACATCAAAAGCTCGGTCAGAAACCCAGTTTAACTAATACCCCGACCGAGGAAGAAGGACGCGAAAGTTACCTGACAAGATGCGAGCACGGGCTCGCAAAATCCGCGCCTTCGGAAATTGCTCGGGCCACCACTGATACTGAAACAGGGGCAGCCTGTCCCTCAATTGGGGGAAGCCGGGAGGAAAAGCGCGAAGTGGAAGGGGGCGATCTGCAGAATAAACAAGGACGAATTAAATACTAGTCGAACAATCTAAAAGGTAAACGCAAATCGTATTTCCCAGTCCGGGTTTCCGACTAAAGCTCGATCAATCTTCACATAGAAGTATCGAGCCTCCCAGTTCGCAGTCTTGTTCCCGGGGGAACATGCCAGGAGCACGTTCCTTAACTGAGGTAAAATCGGTCGCTCCCAACCGGCCCGAACCTGTTGAACTTCGTCAGTTCTTCAAGGGTGTCGCAGCACACCCTTCGATTAACCTCGGCCGCCAGGACCAGCACCCCCACCAAGTTGCGGATCGCCGCGATCGACAACTACGATATAGCGATCCTACGTCGAGCACAATACTCGACTAAGACCCTCGGGAGAGGAAACCATAGCTTCCCCTCGTAGAAGTAAGATTCGAGCAAGCACATGTGCCCTGGGGGAGGAGTCCAGGGACGATCTTGGGGTGATGGAAGAAGAAGTGTGACGTTCACAGGAACGCCATGCGAGGAACGGAGAGCAGCAAGCGAGGCCGCATCCGACCCGGTTGGCAGGTTATCCTTGCCATGAAGAATAACCCTAGCTCCGAACCCGGGAACATTAGAACGATCGCTATCGCCTAGCTCGAACTGAGCAGTCTCGTACCTGGGGTCAGAAGGGCTAGGAGTCAGGGCCAAGCTCTTTGTAGCACGAGCCCTGCTGCCTTCTTCAGGTCGATTCGAGCTCGACTGCGGGCGAGTAGTCAGCGCTGAAGCTCGCCTCGAGCTGGAAACAGCCTCATCACGAGACGGACGAGACTGCCGAGCGCTCCGGACCAAAGGAGCCGAGCCCGCTGTGCGTCCGCTTGAAGACTCTTCGTCTCGACGAGACGAGTACTGGAGACGCTGAGATTCGCCGGAATGAGCCGAAGCGGATTCTTCGCGTTCATTTGAGTCAGACATGATTGCAGGTTTAGAGAATCGAGATCAAAAATTTGAGGAAGCGTTAAGAACAAGATCGGAAGAACGCGAGATCGAGCAACAAGAAAAGTAGAGAGAAGTTAGAGAGAAGGCAGAGAGAGAGTACTTTCGCAAAAATCAGGAAAACGCAGAATGAAAAATGAAGGGAGGCAGGGTTGTTTATATAGGCCGAAGTCGGGAAAACGAAGGGTTACCTCGATGCTTGCACCTCGCCCAACGACAGCCAATCAGAAGCGAGGAGGAAGCGGGCCGAATGTTTTGTGGGCCTTGAAACCGCATCGACGAGCCCAAAGCCCATCTACTGGCCGATTGGGGGGCTACTGTTGGGCATGGGCTTCAACAGTAGTCACTTTTAAAGCCCACTTTCGAAAAAGCCCAGCGAACAGAAGTCCAACGAGCTCGGCCCAGAAGGTGGAAGTCCGACGAGCTCACCCCAGTAACTGATGATCCAGGCCCAAAGAAAGCCCAGCCGCCTTCTGCAGTGAATGACATCAGCACTGGTCCCAAGGCAACCCTAGTACCTTATTCTCTCCACTTTTAGTATAAATAGGGGTCCCCATCCCATGAGTTGTATCATCACTTTTCCACTTTTGGACAAGTACAAGGGAATTTGAGAGCTAAAAGCAATCATTCTCTAACACCAAAAAGGAAAGAATCGCCTGATCGAGCCCGATTGATTAGAAAGGGCAAGAATTATTCGTAGAAAGGCTGCGCAGAGTTCGTATTTATCACACCGATATTCCGACCTCAAGTGCTCTTATCACCAGGTTCCGACCTCCGATTCACCGACCTCGTCATCCAGTTATTCAGTCAATTTAGATCCCTAACCCGATCTCGTTTTCAGTTACAGGTTCCGACCTTGAAAGCGACGATCTCATTCCATATCCCGATACTCAGAAAACCGAACACAAGGTTCGTCAACCGATCTAAGCTTCCGAACTCCACACACAATCTTTTCTAGCACGTACAATATCATATGTTGTACCCTGTTTCCGAGTTAATGTCAATAAACGAGAATTTCCGATCCTCTTATTGTATATAAATTTATTGTCAAACTCATGGATCAACATATTATTATGGTTAGTACTAACTAGCTAGGGTCATATACAAAACTTTCATATTTTTATGATTAATAGTACTAACTAGGGTCATATTCATAACTTCAGATTTGTTTTATGTTTATTTTAAAGTCAACTAGTTGAGTAGGCTGACTGCTAAACTTGTCAATAATTCTTGGGCATGTATCTAACAGAAGCACAATATTTATTAGCTTAAGATAAGCTGCCCACTAGGGTTTTTGATAAAGTTTAAAGAGCATATTATACATATAACTAACGGTTAAAAAGAAAAATAAAAATCTAACGGTAACTATATTAGAGAAGTTAGAACACCTCCATCCATGAGAACCTCATAAAATCTCTCAAATAAAAAAAAATTAATATTCTAATAGAAAGTTATAGGATAATTAAATTTTATATTTTTAAAAAGAATTGAACCAATCCATAATTGACAAGTGTCCTATAGGATTCTTAGGTGAGTTCTAAAATTTCTCATTTGAGAAAATTTGTTCCTTCTCTCTCTTCTTTTTTCATTAATTTTTTACTTTAATTACTAAAACCCTTCTCTATATACTCTCAAATAGGTGACTCTCCCGCATACACGCGGATAACTTATTTTAAATTTTATTTTTAATTCTATATTTTGAAAATTTAAAAATAGGCATTTGTTTTAGTTTTATTATAGACATTGTTTTTAACACTTTTTTGTTAACAATATAATTTTTTGAAAGGTTAGTTCTACCATTTTATTTTTTATATACATAATTTAAATCTTAAAATTATTGTTAGTTAAAATTATTGTCACGAAAAATATAAGATTTAAAATTAGAAAATCTTTTATGGCCTGACCTTTATTATTTTTTATTGAATTTTTCATTTTTTTTTCTTAAATATAAGAGTGTAACATGATAGTGCTAAACTGATTTTTTTTTTAAATGTAAAAGTTGAATAATGGACATGATATTATTTCCATTGGAAAAGTATATAATATTATGTTTATTCCCATCAATTATTTCTATTTGTAATTTTGTTTATACATATATGTAGTTACTTTCTTTTGTCAACATACATCTATATATTTATTAATCATATGTGTATATACTTTTTTTTGTCAACATATGTGTATATACTTATATATATTTAAGTTAAAAATAAAGAAAATGGAGAAAGGACGAAAGAGAAAAAGAAAGAAAGAAAGAAGAGAAGAATTTTTTTAGCTTAATTAATAAGGTAATTAGTGGGCTAATTTTTTAAAAAGTTTAATCACCATTAGTGGGATATAATTTTCGTGTATATAATTAATGGGCTAAAAATAATAAAAAAAAATTTAAACATTATTAATGGGCTAAATGTTTGTAAGAGTTTTATCATATCACATTTAAAGATTGTCATGTCACAATAAATTTTGAGAGAGTAAATATGTGCAAGACACATAAGCTAATCACTCTCCAATTAATATATAAGGGATTAGAGCATGCCCATTGAACTAATCAAAAGGTTTGGTTGTGGAAAAAGATGTTCTGATATTCTCCCTAAAGTTTCCCAAATGAGAACGACTCTTGTTCTCTTTCTTCAATTTTTCTTTTTTTTCATTTGTTTAATCATGAGAGACTCCTCTAGATACTAGCGATGCTCAGGAATTTGAGGTCGAGATTATATTGTTAATTCTTAATGTATTGTTAGAATAATAAGTACATTCTTAACTAGCATTTGAATTTTTTGGTTATAGGAATATGAGGTCGAGATTCTTTTCACCGGTCATGCTGACACTATCATCATCAATTTTTTTGAGTTTATCGCTGTGTGGAATATGAGGTCCACTGTCAATTCACTCTACCTCTTTACCGCTATAACTAAAGAAAGTGGTAGCTAAAATCCGCCAACCATCCAACTACGAGCTATGGTACATAACCGCAAGTGCTAACCATCTTTTGGGAGCAGGCCCGTATGGGCCCTGTGCTACACTTGAAAAAGGCCCATCCATGAATAACTTTTTTAGAAAAAACATGGTGACAATTCACGTAACCTTATCTTCTTCTTCTTCGTTTTCAATTAAGCCGCCATTTCTGCAAGTTATTTTGAGAAATTTAGGGCCCTCATGTGGTGAGAAATAAGTAAGAAAAATGAAAGGGCCTTGTGCTTTTGCACGCTCTGCACACCCTCAAGGCCGGGCCTATTTGGGAGGATACACATTCTTTGTGATGAGCTTTTGCTTGTGAATGCACCTTATAGTGGCAAAGAGGTAGAGAGGAGTGATAATGAACTCTTTAGAATCTACATGCATGATAAATCACAAATTAAAACAAAATTTATATGAAAATTTCATATATCCGTGAACGAAAAAAGTTTTAAAATTTACATGAAGAAAGAACTGACCTGTGGGTAGAGCTTCTAAACCTGCAACATGCTCTCTCTTTATTCCATAGTCCTTGGATCATTGGTGGTGATTTTAACCAAATTCTTCACTATGCTGAGCACTCCTCCGTTTCGGTTAACTCTATTGATGGTCCCATGAGCATGTTCAGAGACTGCCTTCTCCAGATGGGAATGTTTGACTTAAGGTCTCAAGGGCCTCTCTTTACTTGGACCAACAATCAACCCTCTAACCGCATTGATGAAAAACTTGATAGGGTTTTGGTTAATAGTAGCTGGATTTCAATGTTCCCTAACAGTACCACTACCTTTTTTGCTCCAAATATCTCTGACCATTGCCCTTCTCTTCTTGACTTATCCTACCAACTCCCTAAAACTGGAACCAGACCCTTCAAATTCTTTAATTATCTAACCCAACATCCTAACTTCCTATCCGTGGTGAAAGAGGCTTGGTTGCAGGCTGGAATCAATGGCTGGGATTTAGCTAATCTGTGTTGGAAACAAAGAGTGATCAAGAGAGACTTAAAACAACTAAATCGAGAGAATTTTTCACAAATTCAAGAGAGAGTAAGTGAGGCTAACTGTTTGTTGCAAGATGTGCAGGTACAAGCCCTTCATTCTCCTTCTTCATTGCTGTTCCAACAGGAACGAGATTTACACACTAAATGGGACTTTCTACGGTCTATTGAGGAGAGCTACTTTAAGCAAAAATCAAGAATAAACTGGCTAAAGTTAGGGGATCATAATACCTCTTACTTTCAACTAATTGCACAAGTTCGAGCTGCTTATAACTCCATCAGATCATTCCTCATTGACTCGGGATCCCTTGTTACTGACCCGGTTGCTATGAGTTCCCTCGCTATCTCACACTTTTCCTCCATACTAGCTCCTGAGTTTCTCTCTCCTCTATCAATCTCAATTACTTGGTTTCAGGACCTGTCTGACTACATATGCCAAGTGGATCGCCAGAATGCAATGTGTCTTATTCCTACAGCTGCAGAAATCACACAAGTAATGCTTAGGTTGAATCCTAACAAGGCCCCTGGGCCTGATGGACTCTCTTCTGGGTTCTACAAGGCTTGTTGGGATATTGTGGGTTCTGAAGTAACAAGTGCTATTGGTCAGTTCTTTATCTCTAATTTCATGCCTGCTTCTACAAATGCAACTATTCTAGCATTAGTTCCCAAATCGTCAGGGGCATCTATGATCACCCACTACAGACCCGTGTCTTGCTGCAACACTCTTTATAAAGTGATTTCTAGGCTTCTCGTCTCAAAGCTAAAGCCTATCCTGCCAGACTTAATAGTGCCTAATCAAACAGCATTTGTTAAAGATATATTACTACTGGAAAACACAGTTCTTGCAGCTGAATTGGTTAATGGATATCATAAGGACAAGGGACAAAAAAGAATCACCATCAAAGTGGACATTGCCAAAGCTTTTGACACAGTCAGATGGGAATTCATCATTACATGTCTAAGGGGCCTTCTACTACCTGAGCAATACATTAGATGGGTTCAAGCTTGCATTTGTACTCCTAACTACACGATTGGGTATAATGGAACGGTTCAGGGCTACTTCAAGGGCAAAAGAGGATTGAGACAGGGAGATCCCCTATCTCCGTACCTATTTGTGATTGCTATGAACTGCCTTTCTCTACTATTAAACAAAGCGGCTGAAGAAGGCAAATTCAAGTACCACTACAAATGCGACTCTACTAAACTGACTCACCTCTGTTTTGCGGATGACCTGCTCATATTTCTGGATGGTTCTCTGACTTCAGTGCAGAATGTCATGAGTGTGCTACAACAGTTCAAAGAAATCTTTGGGTTGGCCATCAGTATTCCAAAGACTTGCTTCTTCGCTGCTGGTCTTTCTCCACAAGAAATCACTCTCATCTCTTCGACCACAGGCCTTTCTCAAGGTTTCCTCCCCATCAGGTACTTAGGAGTTCCCCTATGCACCAAAAAATTGTCAATCACAAACTGCGAACCATTACTGAGTCAAATAAAGGGAAAGATTTCTTCATGGTCAGCAAGGTCTTTATCTTACGCCGGACGTCTCCTCCTTATCAATACGGTTGTGGCTGGCATTAACAACTTCTGGTGCTCTACTTTTATCTTGCCAAAGGCTTGCACTGCAAAAATCAATTCCCTTTGTAGTGCTTTTCTCTGGAAAGGCACAATTGAAGGCAATCATTCTGCAAGAGTTTCCTGGGAATCAGTCACGGAACCGAAAGATCAAGGAGGGTTAGGAATTAAAGACCTGTTAACTTGGAATAGAGCTTGTACTCTCAGATTGGTATGGCTTCTGTTCTTCCGATCTGGTTCTATTTGGGTCGCTTGGTACAGGACAGAGGTTCTTCATGGGAACATTAGCAACTACTGGACTCTTAAAGAACAACAAGGAAATTCTTGGTTAGCAAACAAGCTAATTAGAATGAGAGATTCAGTCTTTGATTGGATAAAGCTTAGGGTGGAAAGTGGTACCTCTTGCCGGTTCTGGACAGACAATTGGTCCCCTTTTGGTAGCTTGATCACCTTCCTTGCAAACAACAACAACTCCAGAATGGGAATCCCTTTGACTTCCACGTTGAGCAATCTTTACTTGAATGGCCGATGTTTGTTACCTTCTGCAAGAACAGACAATCAGGTAACTTTACATGCCTATCTCACCAATATCTCCCTAACTGCTCAAGATGACTATTATGAATGGGAAATAGATGGGAAAATTGAGAATCGCTACAATACGGGAACTGTTTACACTCTCCTACGGGAACAATTACCTTTGGTAAACTGGAGCAGGGCCGTTTGGATTAAAGGGGGGGTTCCTCGACAAAGTTTCCTCTGTTGGTTGTTTGTGCTTAATCGATGTCCCACAAAGGATAGGATACTTGGATGGGGTCTACAAACAGATCCTAAATGCTTGTTGTGCGCTAATCTACCAGAGAGTAGAGACCACTTGCTATTCGTCTGCGGATTCAGTTGGTCTATATGGAGACGTGTGGCTTCACGTTCTCAAACAATAGCACATAGGGACTGGGCTTCAACAATCAGTACCATGCAATCTTTAAGAGGACCAAGAGAAAATACGAGACTGTCTCTCCTTGCCTGGCAAACAACGATCTACAACATTTGGACGGAGAGGAACCAAAGACTCCATCGGAACACTTTCCGATCGGTTGACTCGATTTTGCAGATCATAGACTCAACAATCCGGAATAGAATATCTGGCTTCAGAGACACAAACCCTAATTTGCGCTCTGGCATGATGCAAAGATGGCTAAGGAATCATTGACCTCACTATTAATCGATCGGAGACTCTGTAAACGGGATCTGGTGAACGATTCAACTTTCAGCAACAAGACAACATTTAATCGGTTCAAACTTGGGTTTCTTTCTTGTATTATTAAACATGGGCCACTAAATGTAGTTGGGCTTCCGTAACAACACTAGTCCATGGGACTTGTATGTTTTCTTTTTCCTTTTTTTTATGCATTCAATAGAAAGCTCTTTTTCAAAAAACAAAAAAAAAAAGTTTTAAAATAGACAATGATAGATATAGTGATTATTACATTGACACATGCTGAACTAGTATACATGATAAATCAGAAAAAGAAAAAAAAATGTAAATGATAATTTTTTTTTTCTCATTTGTACATGAATTAAATCTATAAACATACCAAACAATATATTTAGGGGATTTAGTGTCTACTAACCCAAAATAAAACAACAACTTCATGTACATGTTGATGTGTTTAAACGATACTCTTTTGGCCACACCCGCATGGATGATTATCAAACATCTCTACACATGTATGATGTTTCTTTTTGTAGCCTCTTGTTTGATAGCCATTTTAATTAAGCCTCTTGGGCTATTTGATTACGATTTTTTTTAGAATGGAGATTATTAGTGAGATTATTAGTTCCTTAATGACGATTAAATATCTTATGTATGTTTTGCAGTCAAACTAGGAAAACATCCGCGAAAACATCCGCATTACGCCGCAATTTGTTTTTCGTTTTTATTGAAAATGTTCGGATAAATAGAATTATTGTTTACGTTGGTAAGTTACATAATAAAAATTAAAAAATCTATACATATATTAATAAGTTTTTACATTTTTAACATTTGATAGAATAATTGAAATATAGTAGTATAAGAAATTTGATAGTTTATTGAATAAACCCATATACTATCTTATTAAGGATGAGCGAATTTTTTGGTAAAGAATTTAAGAATTTTCTCGCAACTTTCTTTTCTGGTTTTAGTGAAGCCAAAATACTGTATTTTGATTTAGCAAAAAAAAAATACTGTATTTTGGAGAAAATTTCCTTCTATATATCAAGATTCAAGACAACTTTGAAAATAATTTTTTTTCTTTAAAATTTTTTTACCCGTATCGGATGGTTTTCGAAGTTCTTAAACCACAAAACTAACTAGGGAGGAATCGACATTGCGTCAGTCTCGGCAATGAGGATAGCTTTACCTTCTGTCTCTCATTTAATATTTAATTTGGTATTTCATGCATTCTCTAAAAGTGCATGTTGGATGAGTTTTAGAATTCAGTATGAGCTGATACAAAGGAGTTGAGAAGTTGATGGTAAAACATCTGAAACATGAAGTTGTAGCTGTTGAAACAGTGTCATGTACCAGTTGCGAAGTACTACAGGAAGTGATACAAGCAGACTACATTGAGCTTAAAGCTACGTGGGCTTGAAGAGATGGACTCGACCAAGGTGCTCAAGTGTCAAGGACAAGCCTAGACGTGGAGCTGAGTTGAATAAGTGCATTGGAGAGCATTGAAGATCTTTCCTTATCTTTTGGCTAAGAATAAGGAAAAAAAGAATATTTTTGAAGATTTGAGATCATCAAGACTTGAAGAGGAAGGTTAGGATTAGCCGCTTTTTCATATTGTGTATAAATAGGACGTGTTAGCCTAGTAGGGGCAGTTAACACAATGATATAGAGCATATTTTTTAACAAAGGGGATTTAAGAATGTCTAGAAAAGAGATATTGATCAAATGATAGAGATCTTGAATTAATATTAGCTAAAAGTTATTGAAAATTCTTTAACACAAAAAAAAAATATTTATTGTTAAGAATTAATATGTTTTCTTAATATGTGTGAAAACTCTAAAAAATCAATTATTTAGAAACAGAAAGAGTAGTATTTAACATAGAAGAGAAGAGAAGAGAAGAGCCCAAGAATACGGAACAAAAGTTTCAAACAAAAAAAAAAAACCGGAACAAACACAACCTCTAATGATACTTAAAGCAATAATACTAAGTTTTACCACTAAATAACAATATTACTAATGATGGCCAAATTTACAGTGAAACACTGAAACCTATACTACTGCTATTGTGCTATCTAATTTGATCTATATACAAAGAACAATATAATAAATCATTAAAAATATATACAGATGCTATAATTATTAATTAATATTCAAAATCAGTAGTTCAACCAATTATTCGGTAGGCCCTTTCCAAGTGGAGAATCTTTGAGATCACGAGTTCGAGTATTGACAAGAAGGCATGAACCGTCTAATTAACCTATTCAGGTTTGTAGTCCAAGAAGACTATGGACTGAAGCCAGAAATATTTTGGAGATCACTGAAAACAACGTTTAACTTTACAATCTGTTAAAATATAATTGAGTAATAAATCCGGATTTGTAGTTTTAAGGTCTGGAGTGTAACCAACAATATTACAGAAAACGTACATGATTTCGGCATCAATCACTAAAGAAAAACATGAAAATGAGTAAATAGACGGAGTTAAGAAGCAGGATTTTATTCAATAATTCATTATGAGATCTGACTTATAAGCCCGATCGATTACAAGTAGAGCATATAAATTTTCATAAATCCAAACAGAAATCAAGAGGTATACATTATATACCTCCTAAATATATCCTAAAGTAGTAGCGATAGTAACGGCAACTTGAATTACCATTACAACAACGTAGATGATCTTTATCAAGCATGCAACCCAGAACATTTTCACGATTCTTATTAAATCTGCTTGGCTTTTAAATTATTCCGAAATAACTTTTGAGTGACTGTGAGAAATGCTTGCATGGATGATCAATTTATAATTGAGCCACGCCATAAATGATATCAACTGTTGATATTCCTTTTCTTCTAGTGAGTCGGTAAGTAGTACGTAATGGGTCTTCAATACAGTCAAATTCAAAGATTGACCTTTTAATTTGGAATTTTGAACGTTTTGTCATAAACATTAGGGCTTAATCTCAAATTTGTATAAGAGCGGCTTATTGTTGAGGCCCAATCATTCATGTGTACGTACGATAACAAACCGACATATTCAAATATTTTTACTTTTTCTTCTAAAATCCGGTAAATATGGTGATGTTGGTCTATAAAATGATGATAAATTGCCAACACATATATTTAAATGTTACGTTTAATTCGAACATGTATTTCTTTTTTTTTCTGTCAACTACATGTATTTCTTTTTTAAAAATCAATCATTTAAACAAAATGGTGACAAAAAAAAATAATAATGAATCGTTATTAACCAAACAAAAAAACACATGCAAATGTGCACGTGGGACGACAATGTTGTTTAAATGTTTAACGTGTAAATGTACATGGGCCTGTTGGACCATCCATAGTAGAAACTAAGGCTATCTCCATTGGAGAGTTCTAAGGGATGTTTTAATCTCCAACTGTCCCAAAAATAAATCAAAAATGAAATAAAAGCCCAGAACTAGTTCTTATATGAGAGATTTGAGAACTGTCCAGAACACATACGTGGAGTTCTAGGATTGGTTCGGATTTGAAAAAAAAAAAAAAATTGAACCGATGATGAAGAAAAGTTTTATTCACTTTTTTCTACTCGCAACTCTCTCTCTCTTTCTCTCGCGATTCCGGTGACAGAATCTGTTGATCGGGATCAGAATCTCTCTCTCTATTTATCGCCTTCTGGCGGCGCTCTCTGTCTCTCATCGCGGCTCCCTCTCTCTGTCTCTCGCGCGTCTCTCTCTCTCTCTCTCTCTCTCTCTCTCTCTCTCTCTCTCTCTCTGTGAAAGTCGGATCCGGCCTTTGCATGAGTCGATCCGGCCTTTTCTCTGTCTCCATCTCTCTCTGTTGTCGATTTTAAGAGAGAAATTGGTGCATGAACTGAAATCAGAGGACAAACGAAACGGTTATGAAAAGATAAGTTTTCTTCGATTCTTTGTAGATCTAGGTGTTGTTAGATTCAATTACCTTGATTGTTAGATTGAATTAGGTATTCGTTTCCTCAAATCGTTGTGTATGTTTGTGTTGTATCATTTTCTTCAAGTAGGTTCCTCAATGCTTGTGTATTCGTTTACATGAATTTCGTGAGTTCTAGATTTGATTTATCCATTTGTTAAATGCTTTACTTGCTTTGATGAGTGATTCAATTTTAGGATGAAATTGGAGAAGTATTGTGTAGCTACCTTTGATTTCAGGATTTGTTGTTGTTGATTTCAAAGAGTGAGGTCTTTCTTTGATTTGATTCTGCTAATGTCATAATCGAAGTGTTCGTTTTGGTAGATTTTTAAGGTATTGTTTTGCTTGTTGAATTTGGGTACTAATAGTGAGTGAGATTTGTTGGAGAAGATGATTCTCTATTGGTATCTAATTATTTGGTTATGATTTTTCGAGATATAGTAATGATGAAAGAGTTTAGTTCCATTGAGATTTGAAATGGTGAATTTTGGTTCTGCTAATGTCAAAATCAAGTTGTTGAATTTGGTTTATGGTTCTGGTTTATGGGTCTTTGGTTCTCTCAAAGGTGTCAAAGCCGAGTAGTTAAGAACATGATTAATTCTTTTGTTTTGTTTGCTTTTGCAGGTTTCAAGGAACATTGATGTACTCTATGGTTTGGTAGTTGAGGAGTGAAGCAGGAGGAGAAGTAAAAGCCAATGCAGATATGTATCAAGGTTAGTAGTTATGTCTTAAATGTTGACATTGTTCAAAGTCCCATCGGTTTATTAGTGTGGCTTTTGCTTTGTGTTAGTTTTAGGGTTTAGGTTAGGTTTGATAAACTAGGTTGCATGGAAACGGATACGTGGAAACGATTTTTTAAAAAAATTTAGGAAACGGGTACGTTTTGGAAATGCGCACACACAAACATATATATATATATATACAACTTCAAAAACAATATTAAAAACAATTTAAAACAAATTATATACATAAATATTAAATAACTTAACAAAAGCAAAAAATATAATAATTTTGTTGTTTTTAACTTATATACAAACGTAATCTTTCATAATTTTGTTGTTTTTAATCTATAAAAGTACTAAATATATCCTTACATTTCCAAACTATTTAATTATTACGTAAGAAACAATTTTTTATCGTATTTCCAATTTGAGATTTATAGGAAACGAGTTTCCGTCGCGTTTCCAATACGGAATTAAAGTTTCCATCGAGTTTCTAAATTAAAATATTTTAGGAAATGCGTTTCTGAATTATTATTTTTTTAGAAAACGCGTTTCTATGGAGTTTCCTAGAGTTTCAGTTTCCGAAACGTTTCTAAAACGGAAAACGCACCTTGGATGGAGTTTCCATGCAACCTAGTTGATAAATGCTTTTTCTTTTTTTGTTTTGGTCAATTATAAATGCTTTCTCTAAATCGTACAAGTATATACTTGAATTGGTTGACAAATGGCTTTTGCTTTGTTTTAGGGTCTGGGTTAGGTTTGATAAAGGTTTTGTCACTTCTGTTTCTTAAAACTAATTGAATGCTTCAAAATAGTAGTTAAGTTTGTCACTTCTGTTTCTTAAAACTAATTGAATGCTTGTCTTCAAACTTTTTCTATAATTTAAAACAAAACTCTACAATTTCTTAACACAAAAACACGCTTAAAACTATTTCTCTTTCATTCCTCTCTAAACACAAACCAGACCACTAGTATTTTCTCATGGATTCTATGAATCCATGTGACTACTCTTCTGGTTTCATAAACCTTCTAAATAGTCAACAAGAAATATACATTTCTGATACTTTTTCCCCTACAATACCCCTTCGATCATCACAAATTCCAGAGTTTAGCACCCAATGCAGTGATGATCCAAGTCCACCAGTTGAGAAGACACGTAGAGAAACTAGACCCAAATGAAAAATTAATGAAGATAAAGCCCTCATCAGTGCATGGTTAAACACCAGCAAGGATGCTATTGTCGGGAAAGGCCAAAAAGCAGCTGATTTTTGGTCACGCATTGCTGATTATTACGCCGCGTGTCACATAGTTGCTGGTCTTCCAAAAAGAGAGCCGAGCCATTGTAGACAGAGGTGGTGCAAGATAAATGACATCGTGTGCAAGTTTGTTGGAAGCTATGAGGCTGCTAAACGTCTGAAAAAAGAGTGGCCAAAATGAGGATGATGTTATGAAAATGGCTTATGAAATCTTTGAGACCGACTACAGCTCCAAATTCAATCTTGAGCATGCATGGCTGGAGCTGCTTTGATCAGAAATGGTGTCCCAACACTGGAACGGAAGGAAATGGAAGCTCAAAAAGAATGAAGATAAATGATAGTTCCACACCATCTTCAAGCAATGTAGCAGATGAAGCAATGACTCGTCCTCCTGGCATTAAGGCATCAAAGGGCAAAGGTAAACAGAGTGTGAGCAACGCAAGTCCACTGCAAAAAGAAGGCAGTTCTATCTTGGAGCTTTCAGAAGTTTGCGAGATAAAGAAGAAGGACTTAGCTTTGAAAAAAGAAATTAAGCAGATGAGACTTCTAGAGAATCTCCTAGCTATAGAGGAGACAAACTTTCAGAAATAGAAGAAACTTTGAAGAACAAGATCATTAGAGAACTTTCAGAAGTTTATGTTTAGAATGAAGTTGCTTATCAATGTATGAATGAAGTTGCTTGTTGCTTGTTTTTGAATTTGCTTGTTATTTGTTTCTGAATTTGTTTCTGAATTTGCTTGTTAGTTATTCTGAATCCGTATTAAAATCTGTGTTGAATCTGTTCTGTTTCTGAAATCAATGTGTATTGAATTTGCTTATTAAATTATTTACAGGTTGGAAAAAACCCATATGCATTGGTTTTTGGTAAGGTCATACCAAACTATACTCATTAGACAATAAGGATTCCTCGATCATATAGTGCAGATTGTAAGTGAATGTATCTCATTGTCTACTTAGTCCCAGAAGATGGGAACACGCCTGTGGAACTAGATGTCTCTTTTATTATCTAGTTTTAGTTTTCAGGTTCTGAAATGTTTGAAATGTTTTCAGGTTCTGAAATGTTTGAAATGTTTTCAGGTTCTGAAATGTTTGAAATATTTTCAGGTTCTGAAATGTTTGAAAAGTTGTTTGTTACTTGTTACATGCTATTCTGGTTTTTGATTTTGATGATTGTCATATTGTCATGTGTGAGTTCTCTTTCTGAAATTAAGCTCATAATTTAAAATGTTTCTGGTTTTCAGGTTCCATTTGAGTGGTTTTGCTGCCATCAACTTGCGGATTATTCACATGTGCACTCAAGTTGGCACTTGCAAACAAACACATGTGCACTCAAGTTGGACAGAAGAGGACAGAAGGAGACAAGACAAGAAGAGGACGAATCACATGTGAAGAGGACACTACTCTGTTGTGAAGAGTAATCAAGTTGCCACTTTGATTACTTGTTGTATTTGGACCCTTTACGAATCACGTGTGTGTTTTTCTACCTTCTCTACAATTCCCATCTCTCTATATAAAGAACACAAACCGATTCTCATCTTTCTATATCAAGCAATTCTTTTTTTTTTTCAAGCAGTTCTCTCTATCTCTATTTTTTCTCAAGCAATCTCTTTATATTTTCTCCAACTCTCTATAAAAAAACACAAATAGATTATCCATATTTTCTCCATCTCAAACAGAACACAAACACTTGTTTCTTCTATATATGGCATCTTGTTCTTATAATCCTTTGGAGGAAACAAGCGATGACGAATATGATCAACAAATCGAACAAAAATTCGAGGAAGCATTCCAGACGGTTTTGAATGATTATGGCGATCATGAAAATGCAACCGCGTTGTCAAAGAAAAAAGGAGCCTATATTGAAAGACAACGCGAAGAATGACACAATCGCTTATGGAGTGATTATTTCAGTGAAGATGCAACTTATCCAGCTTCTACATTCCGACGTCGTTTTAGAATGAACAAGCCGTTGTTCATGCTTATTGTTTATTGACTCTCCAACGACGTATCGTACTTTCAACAAAGAAGAGATGTTACCGGAAGATTCGGTCTCTCAGGGCTACAAAAGTGTACAGCAGCAATTCGTATGATGGCATATGGTTGTGCGGCGGACGCGGTTGACAAATACCTTCGCTTCGGTGTTAGTACTGCGCTCCTATGCTTGGAAAATTTCGTGGAGGGAATAATATCTTTGTTCGGAGATGAGTATCTATAAAGACCCACACCAACTGATCTTAAACGCCTACTCAATGTTGGAGAGCAACGCGGATTTCCCAGGATGATAGGAAGCATCGATTGTATGCATTGGGAGTGGAAGAACTGCCCCACTGCTTGGAAAGGGCAATATACACGTTGATCTGGAAAGCCAACAATCGTTTTAGAGGCTGTAGCTTTGATGCAACCTCGGTAGAGGAAGTGAGGCAGCCGCAGATCGGTGGCCGCGATGACGGTGGCAGATTTGCCGTAATGCGGTGGCCGCGAGATCTGAGCTGAAAACAGCCGCGGGGGCTGGGTTAACGGGTGGTTGATGATGGATTAGGTCCGGCCGTACGGCTCCTGACTTTAATCCGATAGTAATGAAGGATGGAAGCGTTGGGGAAGATGGGATCCGATTGCTGGCCGTACGGCACTTTCAATCCGGACCGAGAGATGATCGAGCAAGTGAAGGAGGTTTGTTGTTGAATCGCACAACAACACATGAACCAGACTGTTTGAATCTCACAAACAGTCTAGAACGCAGCCTTACAAGACAATGGAATCACACCAAAGCTTGAAAAGACAAGAACACAAAAGACTAGCTTTTGTAAAAAGAAAACAAACGTTTCTATTGATTAATTCAAGGTTAAAAGGTGCTTTACAAGGAGGAATGAACTGAGCTTATATAGGCTCGTACATCAGCATATCTAAGGCCTAAATAAAGAAACAAATCGCGAAAATTAAATATAAAACTAGCCGTTGGAAAATTGATGACAAAATCGTCCAAATAAGGCAAGTTGAGGCTCCTTGTATCTTGACAGCTTGGGGAGGAAGTGACGTGCCATTGGAACACTCTGGTTGATGTAGAGACTCTTGAGTAAACGTCCAAATTGACAGCAAGGTGATCGCTGAGTTTTAATGCTCCCAGCTTCGAAATGAAGCAAGCGTAGGATCTGCTGGGTTGGGAAATTAGTCGCTTCCAAACGAAATGCGATCTTGGAATGAACCCAATTGTCGTAGCTTCTCTGTTGACTCAAGATTCCATAGCAAGTGGTTTCGTATCTTGATTCTTCCTGGTTCGGCTGGAATCCTCTAATCAATGCGCGGATGTCCAATCCGGCTTTGTTCAGTAACACCTGATTTGGAAAATTCATAACTTCTTCGTCTGAGCTCCAATTGAACTGATTCCACTTCGAGGAGTTCCCTATATGAGCTGAGAATGTTAAAAAATTAACCTCATGTTCTGATTCTTCGTGTTTGATCCGATCTAGGTCGAACAGTGGACGTAGGTCTGCACAAGCTTTGCTGGCAAGGTGGTCTGGAATCACCAAGATTGTAAAATTAATTCCAGCTTGGTCCAAACTCCTATAAACCCAACTCCAGTTGGTAATGAACCTCTGATGATTCACGTTTCTGGGAAACATTGACTTGTTGCTTAACTCCTTCGGGTTGGTTCGGTAGGCTCCTTGAAGTGTACATGTGTCCTTCTTAACTCCTGTGCGGCTCGAGTGGTAAGGTTGAGAGAGCTCCAAATCAGCTACTGGTGGAATGACCGCATCATTGAGGTGGTTTTGTAAGGCCTGCGTGCCTGATCGGGTCATGGGCGGTGACCGCATGGTAGGAATGGTCTGGGGTGAGGCGGTTGGTGCGGTGAAGGTTTTGAGGGATGCATCAAGCTTCACAAGATCTATGGATTTGGCACGTATTTTTTGGACCTCCAGGTACCTTAAACGATATCAATGTTCTTGATCGCTCACCATTTTTTGATGATGTATTAGAAGGCCGAGCTCCAAAAGTTAACTACTTTTTCAATGGACGCGAGTATCATTTGACTTACTATCTCACTGATTGTATTTGTAACGTCCGTTAACCAAAAAGTGGATTTTTGGTGGCGTCGAGCGACGCAGGTGTGTGCGTCGATCGATGCACGCGTTGGACTTGCGAGAAGTCGGGCTCAGGAGCTTGCGCCGAGTGACGCAAGCGGCTTGCGTCGAGCGACGCAGGTGTTGGCTGTGGCGTCAAGCGACGCAGGTGCCTTGCGTCGATCGACGCAAGTGTCGGCAGGCTGGCTATTTAAGTCGAACAAACGCGTTTTTGGCCAGAAAATCCGAGAATTTAGAGAGAGAGTGAGGATTGAGAGTAATCGAAGGATTATTGTTGTTTCCTTCGTATTCTTGATCTTTTAAGCTTGTGTTGGAGTGTGAGAGTGAGTGGGGATCGTGCGGGGAAGGAATTCGGTTTTGGGGAATCCGTGTTCGTCGTATTCTTCATGTTCTTCGTCGATTTCCAAGTCTTTTCTATCCGAAATCGAGGTGAGTGCGTGACCATGGCTTATCTGGGTAAAGGTTTTGATAGGATACGATTGATTGTTGCTTGTGTTTGGATTTCACGTTGATTGGTAGGTTCTATGCGATTTATTGTTGTTTGCGAGTGTATTTCATGATGTATTGGTGGGCTTTGTGCCGGAGATCGATGGAAACGAGTTCCGAGAATCGATCCGTGAGAGGATATGTTCGATTCCGGTTTCTGCGTTTCGTGCGTCGATCGACGCAGGGTGCTTGCGTCGAGCGACGCAGAAGCAGCATCGATCGACGCCATGGTTGTGCGTCAATCGACGCGTGTGAGGTGCATTGATCGATGCAGGGAGTTTGCGTCGATCAACGCACGGGCGAATGTGATGACTTGCGTTTGTTTGTTCGTTGTGTCTTGCGTGTTGCTTGATAACCCTGGTATTGTATCATTTTCTTATGCATGTGTGTATAGCCAAGTAGATGGGATGACCGTCTCACTAGGTATTTATGATAATACTCACGCATCTCTTATAACCATGTGATGCAGGTAAAGACAGTCTGTGATCGTGGAATCATGGACGGGACGAGGGATGATCTAGTGGCTCGTTTTCGTGTAATAAGTTAGAATTGCTAGGGTGTTAGCAAATTCAGAACTATGTGTATTGCCGAATTGATATAGTAATTAATAAGTATGGGCTTGTTGAATGATAATTATATTCGATTGTTTAATCACTTGTTTCCGCGCTGTTGTTTATTGGACCGTTGAGGATCACTATTTATGATAATAGTGATCCGGGTTGAATTTTTTTTTATTTTTGACGGGTTGGATCGTCACAGTATTTATCCAAAATGGGCTACTTTTATCCAATCAATTCCACTTCCACATGGTCCGAAAGCATCGCTATTTGCTAAATACCAAGAATCGGTCCGAAAAGATATCGAGCGTGCTTTTGGAGTCTTGCAAGCTCAATTTGCCATTGTCAAAAACCAAGTTCTTATTTGGGATAGGTAAAAATTGGGAAGATTATGAGAGCATCTATCATACTACACTATATGAGAGTAGAAGACGAACGAGCTGGATACACTCAGTTTGATGTATTAGGATTCCAACAAGGAGAAAGAAATAGAACTTCCCAAGTGGATTTGACGTATTCTACCGATATGCCTACAAATCTCGGAAATATGTTGGGCATTAAATCAAGTTCGTGATAGAGCGATGCTTCAACAATTAAAAGCTGATTTGGTTAACCATATATGACAAAAATTTGTCACAAGTGGAGATTAAAACAATTGAAAGTTTATAATTTGCAAATTTATGTTTTAATTATTTTATGTAATCTATCTTTAAAATTTCATTAATGTAATATAATTTTGATTTTATAAAATCTTGTATGTTTTTCAAATTTTATAAAAATAATTATAAAATAATATGTTTTTTATTTTTGAGCACTCCTTTGGAGTTCTTACCAATGGAGAATACAAAATTTAAAAACTAATGAAGGAGTTCTAAACTAACTTTATTGTTAGTTTATTATTAAAAATTTGTTGAGAACACCATTACATGCTCTAACCAACACCTCTCCGTTTTAAATATAAGTTGCTTGGCTAAAAATACGAATATTAAAAAACTATTTTTTCTAAATATCATCGTACATATATAATAAAAATAATTTAACCAATGGAAAAAGCGATTACAAAATACTATTGGTCGCATAATAGTCAATAAAGTTAAAAAATATCTAGAATTATCAAAACAATTTATATTTTGAAACATAAAAAATTTTGGAAAAATTACACATATACAGTAAAACCTCTATAAATTAATAATGTTGGGACTTTGAAAATTTATTAGTTTAGATAGATAATAATTAATTGATAAATTAATAAATATTATTAATAGAAATATATTTATTTTAGGTAAGAATTTTCTTTTTAAAAAAAATCAAATGATATTATGTCAAAGAATTTAATCAAATTCATTTTAAATAATATGTATTAACTTGAGATTCGAATTTATACTTTTGATTATTGCAATAGAATAAATATTACATCATATTATATTATATATATAAAAATGATACACATTATTAAGTATAAAATTTAGAAGAAACATGGTTATCATTCTTAACGTTGATTATAAAATCAGCAACGATATATATTATTATACATTTGGAAAGAGTTATGTGTATAGAATCAATTATCGTGTCTATAACTATTTCAAAAATTTTGGATATCGAAAAGGAAATCATTAAAGTTTTTTTGATGTAGTAAGTCGAATAAAAATTACGAAAGCCAAAAAAATTATATATATATTTATATATGCATAATTATACATGATTATTAATTTATGATATTATTGGGACCATATTTTTACATGAAAATTTCAAAAAAAATTATTATCTTATTATCTTATCGAATTTCGTAAATTTTTACATTGACCCGACTCGGGACCGAGATAATTTATTAATTTATGGTGATTATTAATTTATCGAGTATTAATTTATAGAGGTTTTACTGTAGATACTTTATTGAAGTTACCTCCTAAATATATCCTAAAGTAGTAGCGATAGTAACGGCAACTTGAACTACCATTACAACAACGTAGATGATCTTTATCAAGCATGCAAACCAAAACATTTTCACGATTCTTATTAAATCTGCTTGGCTTTTAAATTATTACGAAATAACTTTTGAGTGACTGTGAGAAATGCTTGCATGGATGATCAATTTATAATTGAGCCACGCCATAAATGATATCAACTGTTGATATTCCTTTTCTTCTAGTGAGTCGGTAAGTAGTAATGGGTCTTCAATACAGTCAAATTCAAAGATTGAACTTTTATTTGGAATTTTGAACGTTTTGTCATAAACATTAGGGCTTAAACTCAAATTTGTATAAGAGCGGCTTATTGTTGAGGCCCAGTCATTCATGTGTACGTACGATAACAAACCGACATATTCACATATTTTTACTTTTTCCTCTAAAATCATTTAAATATGGTGATGGTGGTCTATAAAATGATGATAAATTACCAACACATATATTTAAATGTTACGTTTAATTCGAACATGTATTTCTTTTTTTTTCTGTCAACTACATGTATTTCTTTACAAAATGGTGACAAAAAAAATAATAATGAATCGTTCTTAACCAAACAAAAAAAACACATGCAAATGTGCACGTGGGACGACAATGTTGTTTAAATGTTTAACGTGTAAATGTACATGGGCCTGTTGGACCATCCATATTAGAAACTAATACTCTCTCCCTTTAAATATAAATTATTTGGTTAAAAATACAAATATTAAAAAACTATTTTTTTAAAAAATATCATCGTACATATATAATAAAAATAATTTAACCAATAAAAAAAACGATTACAAAATACTATTGATCACACAATAGTCAATAAAGTTAAAAAATATATAGGATCATCAAAACAATTTATATTTTGAAACATAAAAAAATTTGGAAAAATTACAGATAAAAACACTTTATTGAAATTACATAACACATATAGATAATTTAAAAATCTAAAGACAGTTTCTTAAAAACATATCATGTTTTTGTCCTTTTTACCCTTGTTATGAAAAAACAACAATTAAATCAATAAACAAAATAAATAAAAATCATTAATTTTCTCTTTTTTCTATTCTAGTTCTTTTGATTTTGTACTGATCAATGATTTTTTCTCTTTTACAAACATTGATTTATCTCTTTCTTCAATTTCACCATCGAAAATCACAAAAATAATCCACTTACCCCTTTCTTCTTTCATTCTTGTAAAACCCTAATTAAATTCTCACCCATTGATTCATTGATTTCTTCGATGTTGTCTTCCCGTCCGTTTATTAATTGGTTTGTTGGTTGTGATGGAGCGGTGGTTTGTTGGTTATGATTAAAGAGGTGTTGGAAAAGACTCGAGACAAGAACACGACGGAGCGGATGGTGGTTGTGGAGTGGCGGTTACGAGTACGACGACGAAAATAGGCGGTGATGAGTGTGACGACGAAAATCTAATTGACTACTCTAATCTCAAGATCTAATAAATCTCAAAATGCAAAGAGATTTCTTTGTTATTTTTAGTGTGAAATATTATTGGTTCTACATATAATAAGATGAAGAAGAGAAGAGAGAGATTGCAGGCAGAGCTTTAAACCACAGAAATTTGGTAGTATTGATTAGCAAGTGTTTGTCTTTTGTATCGTCCTAAGTGTATATGTTTCTTTGTGTCAATGGTAACATATCCATGGTCACTTGTTTGTAATATTACGTATATGTGGATGGGTTACGGTGGATATATTAGCATAGACATCTGTGTACCATCCCTTTTTATCGAAGTCAAATATGCTTCACAAATGAAAAAACTTATATAGTTATCGTGGATAAGTTTGTGTGGGAAAAAAATTAGAATTAGTTTATATCGTATTGTTATACGAGCATGGATAAACTATTGTGGACAAGTTAGCGTGGATGGTATTGTGTTGTTTTTCGATAGCTTCACCATTATTATATGCTAAAGCAGACCGTGGTCAGATTTTAGTGTACAAAGTATTAATTATGGTCAAATTTTTGTGTACAATTTTTTAATTTTTATCTTTGTATTTTTAGTATACAAATTGAACATATTGATCTTATATGTTTGTGGTCAGATTTTAGTGTACAAAATATTATGGTCAGATTTTAGTGTACAAATTGTTAATTTTTATCTTTGTATTTTTAGTATACAGATTGAACATATTGATCTTATATGTTCGTGGTCAGATTTTAGTGTACAGACTATCATGGATAATTTTTCATGGTCATGGGTACAATTTTAATAGTTTACGAAAACAAAAATCCTATAAAACATGTTTGAAAAATGGTGACAGTCCTGGGCAAGAGCGTAACTATCCTCTATAGAATTGTAACCATGGGAAAAATTTAGGTAATGTCATTTCTCTTAGACATTTCATCCAACACTTTGTATGCAAATAAATACCTCGTCTTTCTTCTTTATCATCTCTCTCGTGGTTTCTCCTTCGACGCGTCTCGGACGAGCTCGTACACGCGTCCACCACCAAATTGTAATGGCAAGGACTGTATAAATTGATCAGAGAGTCGTAGAGAACCATGCCACTAAACTCTTCAACTTTGAGCATACACGTACGAGAAGAAGCTCCCACCAATCTTGGAAAATTATCAAACTCCGGTATACGGAATATCTGATTTCACCGTCGTGTCGTCTTGATCTAATCGAAGTCGATGGCATTTTCGTAATATATTTCGGATTTTATGGGTAATCCGCAAAACTCAGATCTGATTAAAAATTTGTGACAAATGCTTCTCATAAAACTAACAAGAAGAACATTGAGAAAGAGGATGAAGCCAAATGGATTTCACGTAATATTCTACTCTACATGACAAATTTTGTTTTCTTGTTTTTAATTGTTTTTTGGGATAAGGAAGAAGAAGAGATTGACTGTAAAATGGGTATTATGAGTCTTTAAACTTAACGAGTGCCTTCAGAATAAGAAAGTGTCTTAAATGTAGTGAAAACATGAAAAAGTATTTTATTGTGTAATGAACCCAAAAATCTTCCATTAAAACGGAAGGAGTATATAAATTGATTGAAAATGTCGAGGATGAGAAAAGAAAAAGAAAAACACTTGTTGGTATCTCATGACTCCAATTAAATCATGACCGATTATTGTTCTTAACGACTCAGGGAATTCAAATGCTTTTTTTCTTTTATTTTTGTCGGTCACTAAACTAAAATGGTACAACCATCCCATAAAGAATCCATCATAGGATATCATGCCTCAAACAGAAAAGGGTTATACCATTAAGTTGTCTTTTATTTTATATTTTGAGAATCAAAGAGGCAACAAAAAGTCTACAAGTTTGACAAAGAAGAAGAAGCAGGCACATCCGCTTTGACGAAGAAAACGGTTTGGTTTGGTAATGATGGAGTTGACCGTTAGGCAAGTTTCACGGAAGAAAACTGAAAACAAAGTTTGTAATTTCCTGACTTGTTAAATTTAATATCACAAACAAACAAAGAAAAAAAAGAAAAAGACTTGTTAAAATAACTTCCAAAAGATGTACGTCAAAAAGAAAGATATACGTTTCGATTCGATGAATGTAATACCGCGTGGCGTATTAAAGTTATCGACGGCCCATTATTACATATTAATTACAAATATTATGGGGTTGGTTTCATTTTCACGAAAATTTCAGAACTCTATAATACCGTTGGTTACACACCTACACGTTCACACCTTCGCATTTTCAAAGAAAAAATGAAAACCTCGTTCATATCTCCTTTTACATACGTTTTGTGCCTTGTGCCAGTATTTGTCAATTTTTGCTAGCAATTTCGTAATCCACTAATTTTTTTAAAACTTTTTCGAAAAATTTCGTAATCCACTATCATTTCGAAAGATCAGATAGCGGTTGAGTTTGACAACATTTTTACATTTTAAAAAACTATATTATTTGGGAAACCGAAACACCATTCACCGAATTTACTTTACATTTTAAAGTTCTTGTTTTCTTGGCCTTTTACTTCTATGCCCTATTCGAAAACGCGGCGAGGAAGACCGATTCCACGGCGAGTAGGCGCTCGGCGGAGGTGAGCCGCCGCGAATAGGCCATAATCGGCCAAAAAAATCGGATTTCTCAAAAAAACCAAAAAAAATCTTCTTTTTCATATTAGAAATCATAAACACTTCATAGCTCTACCATATTTCTCTATAAAAATGAGGCAAGACAAAAAAAATGATGAAAAACGCAAAAAAACCTACCCTTACCACCACACTAAGTTGCTTTTTATGTACTCTGACGCATATCTAATTTATATAAATATTATTTATATATTTAAATTATTAAAACTGTGCCCCGATTAATCTCCGTATAATCTCCGATTAATCGATTAGGCGCTAGGCCCAGACCAACCGTCCGATTAACGCCTAACGCAATTTTGAACATTGCTTCTATGATAGGATGAAAGCAATTTGATCACTTATTCCTATTAACTTCATGCTCGTTTTTTATACAAATAATCTTTCGAAGTTTGTTGGGCCTGGACCTACGACCCAAACGGTCTGCGAGTCAACGGTCTGCAGTCCGTGAATAGTGGAAGTCCAACTCAAACAGTAACTGCGGTCTAGTTAAACTTGGATCAAATTCGGTAACTACAGTTAATAAAACCTAGTATGTACCCTCAACCTTATACTATAAATAGAGGTACAGCGTGATGTGACGATTCATCTTCCATTCCTCTAAAAGAGAGTACAAAGGACCCAGAGCATCACCGTTCAGATCTCTAACTCCGAAAAAGAGCTCGTCGAGAGGTCACCACCGACCGGAAAACACCGAAAACATTTACATATCTTTATTAGCTCGCGACGAACTGTGTAGCCCGGAATCTGTCCGGTCTACCACATTCTTTCTGGTCCATAGCAATCTGATAGACCGGGATCTGTCCGGACTATATGCTGCGGTCTGCTTCCTAACACTTATTCCGAGTTTAAATTCTAATACACAAAACTCTCCGACCTCCTCCTTATTACAATTTCATTGTTGAGTCCTTTGGGTTAAACAAAGTTATTGTTGACACATTAAAAAATATTCAGCCATTTTGAACTGTAATTTCTCTGTTTTCTTCCAAAAGGCGTAAAATCTAGCGGTTTTGATCGAATGAATATTCATGTGGATCAATGCTAGATATTGAATTCCATTTGTTATAAATCAAAATTGATGTGATTTTTCTTTTGTCTATGAATTTCCTTAAATTACAAAATAATTGTTTTCTGCATATTTCGATAGATTAGTCAAGAAAAATATCGATTTTGCCTTTATAGACATTTGTAATATCTACAGTAGCAAGACAAAATTCAAATTATCCTGCACGAACATAAATTTAAGTGGCAGGATCCACATTGGTTTAAACTCCATGAATAGTCTCTTTTAGTGCAAAATGATATAGGAGTATGAACTAGCTAATGACGCTTTTTATTTAAATGAGTATTTGTATCGTAAAACAACGTCGTTTTATTTAAAAACACAAAGAAAATCTATGACTTTGTGTAAGTATTAATACTATCTGTGAAAACATGTGTAGGCCTTGATTGGAAACAAGTGCAGTCCGGTTTTTTGTGCGGTTCTTCACTTTTCTTCATGCACATTTTCCAAAAACCGCTAGATTTTACGCCTTTTGGAAGCGTATCATAGTTGCACCAAAAGCGTATCATGATTAAAATATTAAAAACAGTGTTTTTGGGAAATGTGCATAAAGAAAAGTGAAGAAGCGCATAGCAATTTTGATACGTAGCTCTTTTGAACCGCATAAAAAAAATGAGAAAATATCTATATTAAATATATAGGTAAATATAACAGTACGTGAAAAAAAAAATTGTTTTAGTCATTTTAATTATTAAATAAAATTATATAAATAGTTTTTTACACTACATAATATATTTTCACCAATCAAGTATTGTTTTATCTTTTTTATTTTACAAAACCGCATTTGATCCGCATACCGCATGATCCGCAATTCTACCATACCGCATTTGTTCCGCATACCGCATGATCCGCATAATTTAGTGTCACCATTCGTAGTATGAATCTTCTCATCGGATATAAATCAACCTTTTCGGTTAGAAATTTATCGTTCATCCATTAAAAAATTGTGATTCCATTTGATTTGTTTTTGCATAAATTATAAGGTGATTGGACCAATTAAGAAACAAATCTAAAATATTTATTGAGTTAGATTATTTTAAAAAAAAAAATCAAATGACCGAGCACTCGTTCAGACCAAGTCAAAAGATAAGGTCAATTTCACGACCCAAAACTTCGTTCACAGCACAACAAGACCAACGCGCAGAGTCTTTACCACGAAAAAATTTGAAAATCGTAAACAATGACCAAAACATCCCCTGTATTTTCTTCATTCATTACTTCCACAACGAAGGGTATTTTCGTAATGTATAAAACAGATCACCTACTCTGCTTGGGGACGACGTCAACAACTCAACACCAAAAATCCCAAAAAATCCCAAAGAAAAACTCAAAACCCCCACACAAAGAAACAAATTTTACCCAATAACTTCTTCAGATTTTCTGAAACTGAAAAAATCCAAACAAAAATATAACAAAAGACGTTACCTTTTACTGTTTTTTTTTTTTTTCCTGTTTCCCTTTTTCATCAATCTCAAAATTCTCTGCAAATGAGTTAAATTTCCATGGCTGCCATGTCGAAGCAGCCATGGCCGTTGTTTCTTCCTCGTCTAACGCTAATTTGTTTCTCTTTAATCTTCCTTTTCCCTTATCATTCCTTCTCTCAATCCGATCTTCCCCGAAACATCGAAACTTTTTTCCCAAATGACACTCTCTCCGCTCCTCCTTCATCGCCGCCGGTTCCTCTCCCGCACCAAAACACACCACCACCGTCTTCGTCTTCGGACAGACAAAAGATCACGAGGGCTGTCCTCATAACAGCTGCAAGCACTTTACTTGTAGCAGCCGTGTTCTTCTTCTTCGTCCATATAGCCTCCGTCGCGCGGCGGCGGCGACGAGAAGAAAGAGTCGGCGTCGAGAACACTCTCCCGCCGGCTCCTCCGTTGGGTGAAGCGACGTTGGCTCGCGAGGGATTTACCCGATTCGGTGGAAACGTGAAAGGTTTGATCTTGGACGAGAATGGTCTCGATGTGTTGTATTGGAGAAAGTTACAGAGTCAGAGAGACAACAACAAAACCGGCAGTTTCAGAAAAGAGATCGTCGGAGACGAAGAGAAGAATGTGATTTATTCAAAGAACAAGAAGAAATCAGGACCCGTTACGGAGATTCCTCTTCTCAGAGGTAGATCATCGACTTCTCACAGTGAAATTCACAACGATAATTACCGAAATGCCACCACCACCACCAACGCTCCTGTCAAGACAGATTCTTTCAAATCCGTCAAATCGGATCCTCCTCTACCACCACCGCCGATTCCGGTGAAACAGAGTGCACCACCTCCTCCTCCTCCTCCTCCTAGACCTGTTTCGGCTAAGAACGGTCCTTCTCCACCGCCGCCTCCGCCGTTGAAGAAGACAGCGAATCTGTCGTCGTCAGTTTCAAAACCACCACCGGCTCCGAGAGGATCATCCTTAGGGGAAGGATCTAATGGTCAGGTGAAGCTTAAGCCTCTTCATTGGGATAAAGTAAATCCAGATTCTGATAATTCCATGGTTTGGGACAAAATCGATCGTGGATCATTCAGGTACATATACATCTCTAGATCCATTTCTTTCCAATTTTAGGGTTTTAGTCGGTAAACTAAAAAATCCCAATTTTGATTTCTTTCCTCAGTTTCGATGGCGATCTTATGGAGGCACTCTTCGGCTACGTGGCGGTCGGAAAGAAATCTCCGGAACACGGCGGCGAAAAGAAACCCAGTTCCAACACTCCGACACAGATCTTTATACTCGACCCGAGAAAATCCCAGAACACAGCAATCGTGCTCAAATCCCTAGGAATGACTCGCGAGGAGCTCGTGGAATCGTTAATGGAAGGCAACGATTTCCATCCAGACACGCTCGAGAGACTATCCAGAATAGCTCCGTCGAAAGAAGAACAATCAGCAATTCTCCAGTTCGACGGCGACATTACAAAACTCGCCGACGCTGAATCGTTCCTGTTTCATCTTCTAAAGGCTGTGCCTTGTGCGTTCACTCGTCTCAACGCGTTACTCTTCAGAGCTAATTACTCTCCAGAGATCTCTAACCATAATAAATCTCTCAAGACGTTAGATTTAGCTTGCAATGAGCTAAGATCAAGAGGCTTGTTCGTTAAGCTTTTAGAAGCTATACTGAAATCTGGAAACAGAATGAATGCAGGAACAGCGAGAGGAGACGCTCAAGCTTTCAATCTCACCGCGCTTTTGAAGCTCTCCGATGTGAAGAGCGTCGACGGGAGAACCACTCTGCTGAACTTTGTGGTGGAAGAAGTGATTAGATCCGAGGGTAAGCGGTGCGTGGTTAACCGAAGGAGCTTAAGCCGAAGCAGTAGCAATTCGATCTCTGAGGTTATATCGAAGGAAGAACAAGAGAAGGAGTATCTAAGACTCGGTTTACCTGTTGTTGGAGGGTTAAGCGCTGAGTTCTCTAATGTTAAGAAAGCTGCAGATATAGACTATGACACGGTTTCCGCAACGTGCTTGGCTCTTTCGTCTAGAGCTAAAGCTGCTAGACGCGTGTTAGCACAATGTGGAGGAGAAAACAAAGAAGGAGAGAAGTTTGTGAAGAAGATGAGTGAGTTTCTTGATTCGGTTGACGAAGAAGTGAAGTTAGCGAGAGAGGAAGAGAAGAAAGTGATGGAGCTTGTGAACAGAACAACAGAGTATTACCAAGCAGGAGGTGTGAAGGGAAAGAATCCGCTTCATTTGTTTGTTATCGTTAAGGATTTTCTCGCAATGGTTGATAAAGTATGCGTAGAGATTGCGCGGAATCTGCAGAGGAGGACATTGGTGAGTGCTCAGCAGAGGAATGCAGTGAAGTTTCCGGTTTTGCCACCGAATTTCATGTCGGATAGATCTAAAAGTGATTCTGGTGGATCAGATTCCGATATGTGAGTTTACAAAGGCAATCTTGATGATGACGATGATCATATTGTTAATGGAAAGCTGAAGAAGAGCCTGAGATTTGTTTTGGTTGTAAATACATAGAAACTGTTGGGTATTGATTATAATTTTTTGCCTGGAAAACTTTTTTAAGTGTTAATAAGATTAATAGTCAAAGGTTTCTTCCTGCATTTTCTAGTTTGTCCCATATTTTATAGTTTTGCAGTTTGATCCTACTTCATATTGTGAGCCAATGTTCTTTTGCATAAGACTTTGGTTACAGTTTCACCAAACCCAAAAACAAACCGTAAGAGTCGTCTCATCTTGAGAAAAAGCCAAGGTCAAGAATTGTTTTCATGAATATTCTGTTTTTTTTTTTTTTGTTTGCCGTGTACGAAATTTCCGAATCTTTGTTAGGTTAAAAGTTTGATTGAGAGAGGCGAAGAAGTCAAGATTTTGAATATTAGACAGATAGTTTGAAGGTGATTGATTTGACTATTGAAACACTCTGAACAAAAAAAATACAGAGAAAGCAAGCTCAAGCCTGTGATGTATATGCATTTGGAGTGTTCATGCTAGAGACTAATTGTAGTCGAAGACAGTTCTTACTGATTGTGTGCTAGATTGTTGGGCGAAAGGAGATATACAGTACTGCATGTGGTTGATACGAGGCTCAAGCCTAAGTACCCGGAGGAGCAAGTGGCACTACTTTTGAAGCTCGACTTCCTCTGTTCGCATCTTGATACAGCCATCAGGCCAAACATTCCTACCTTCATTCTTGGACAATGTGACTTGGCTGTCTCACAATCTTCTTGGCATTGTGAAAGCTCCAGGGATCAATGGAGCCACTAAAACCTGGTGGACGCAGCCAGGCCCGGCCCTGGATTCTGTCGCTCCGTCGACAATCACAGAATTATGGGAGATAAAAGAGCAAACCAATGTTGGTAATTCTGAATCATCCTCGGAAGAAACTGCAGAGCTTACAATTCTAAATAATGGTCTTGTAGAATAACTGTGTAATTATCTGCTGAGTTTCATTTCTGTTTTTATTACTCAGATAACAACATATTGCTTGGAGTCTATACACATACACTGGAAACTGTAAAATATAACATTACTCTTATTACTCCTTCCACAACTAAAAATACTGGCAACTAGAGACTTCTCTATATAACATAAAGATCATTGGCTCTTTACCTCAACACTTATGGAATAACATTGGTGGCGATCTTTGCCAGAATATCATACTAAAACCGTACGGGTCTAACTATCATAATACCTTTTCTAAAGAGCCTTCTGGTAAGGTCTGCACTGGAAGAGAACGCTGCATGGGTTTTGCTTTCAGAGTAAGAGACTCTCTCCGGGGTTTGGCATCAATCGCTCTTGCCTGCTAAACACAGAAAGTAATGAGAGGAGATCATATATATCTTCCGGATTTAAAAAATGAAAACTTTGTCAACCTTTGGGTTTGTTTGCAAGCGTGTCTTCTCTACAGGTCTTGCACTGGACTTGGAAAGCTGAACAACGTGAAGATAGTATTAGCACAAATACGCAGAGATTGTAACGTAAACCTTCATGTTAAGTTTGGTCATGAGAGAGAGATATATACCTCCTTTTGTTGTTTGTCAGCGGTCACGCTGCTTTTCAGTCCACGAGATAAAGAATGTTGAGTGTTAGTACTGCTTCTCTTTTCCATGCTACTTGCTTTTGTAGGCCTGTTTTTAGGACAAGAAGAGAAACTTTAGAACTCAAACATTACAATGATGAATTTCAGTACCCTATGCAAGAAACCACAAATCCAGTGAGTATATATACCTGCCATACTCCTTCTGCTGAGTAGCTACTGACGGAATACTAGTTGCCTTTGCAGGATTCTGGTGTGTAAGTAGCTGATCAGTGGATTAGACTTCAAAATATGTGAAGTACAAAACATTACTTAATACTAATATACCTGCTTTAGAGCTGTGTTTTGTCCATCGACAGAAGTATTGAAGTCGTAACTCTTTTGAAATGATTTAAATGCACGTTTCACAATGTCTTTGTCTCCCATTCGCTCCATAATCAATGATTTTCTAGTGCTTGTAAGAGCAGTAGGATCAGAGGCAGATGGACCCAGACTCATAGAGATGTGCAATGACTTTGGAGCGGTTTGTTTGTTTCTCAGTAAAGCCGAGACATTTTCCTTCTTTATCGAAGAGTGGGATGTAGACAATGAAGTGATTTGTGAAGGTGGCTGCTTGTACACTCTTGGAGTTGAGAACCCTGGTGGGGCTTTTGAGATAGGTGCAGCTGGTTTCTTTGTTGTCTTCATCATGCTTTTGATCTCCTTGCTCGGCGGAGTTTTCCTACTTGTTACAATCTTGTTAGTTGTCGGTTTTGTGGCCACCTGATTAGGCTGGAGACAAGAAAGCAATATAGCATTTTAGAAAACCGAAATGAGGACCAATCACACACAACAAGTATGCGAATGTAAATTTTACCTTAGGAGAGCCTCTGGTAGGATTAATCCGCACATTTCCGTCATTCTTCTTGATTAGATTATGTTTTTTCTCTTTCTTCACCGCCTTCATTGGTGTTTCATTTGTATCGCCAGTCGTATGTTTTGTCGGAATTTCATTTCTCACTTCTTCTCTTACTTCTTCCTCTTCTGCATCCTTCACTTGTAAAACTTCTTCTCGTTTCTCTTCCACAAGAGCAATCTCTTCTGATTTCTCCAATATCAGACTATCCTTGACTTCTTCTTTCACCTGATCAACCGAGCTTTGACATTCCTTGACAATGATAGTTTCTTCATTAAGCTCATCGATATTCGATTCATTCACTTGAGCAGCAATGTCAGTGACATGCTTATCTTCTTCACAAGTGAATTGCTCATTACATCCATCGTCAACCTCAGACTCTGCCACCGATCCGCCACTTTCGCCTTCAATATTCCCGTGATCCGAAACAATAGATCTAAAAGAGGCGTTCTTGTCCATTAGTTTCTCCTGATCCATGATCTCAGCTTTCCTCTCAGCGATCTTCTTGTAATGAGCTTCGAAATAGGCCTTCTTTTGAGCAACCGACCCTGGAGTTGCACACTTTCCAACTTCCTCCAAGTACTTGTTTGGAGAAAAAGCCGAGAATTTCTCCCATGAAAGTGAATCATTCTCAAACCTACCAAATGAAACAGATACTTGTAGGCTCGGGTTCGATGAAGCCACCGCCTTTACCGGTTTGTCCTCCATCAAGCCATAAAACCCCTACAAGAAGCCCACAATCAATGGAAGTTCTCACAAGACACAGAAACAAATTAAGTAGAGATCTAAAAGAAACCACAGACACTAGTCAAATGGGTGAATACCTTATCGTCAATACTGGCAACACCAACTTGCATATCCCCCATTAATGCTCAGCAAAAGAACCCTAATCCACACAAAACTCAAGGAGATTTATATTAAGCTAAAGTAAACAAGGATCTACTCAAACCCTCTTTGTGAGCAAACTCAGATTCTTGTGAAAAAAAGTGTTCACTTTTAAAATGAACAAAGCTGTCAAATAACTGAAGAAATTAAGAGAGGACCTAAATCCTCATCAATGATTGAAAGTACCAATTTTCAATTTGAAGGAGAGAGAAAAAGCGAACTGAGGATCCAAATCTTACCAGAAAAGTGAATGAAGATAGAACCCACAAAAACAAAATTGTTGTTAGCTCTCAATGATGATTCACTTTTTTCTACTTGGATTTCAGCTTCGAGTGGACACACACACACAAAAGTAGAAACAGTTCTCTAAAGTAAAGAACCAATGTCTTTCAAAGTCTTCAACTTTGGAAAAACCTTTTCAAATACAAATTATTAAATAATTTTAACACTCAACTGAAAAAAATCTTAAATGCAGATTTAACAAAGAGATAGAGATGGAAAAGCAAAAGGAAGAAGAAGAAGAAGAAGAAGAAGAAGAGATTAGATCCATCAGAGACTGTAGATCGGCAATGAAGACAAGACAAGAGTCGGTGGGACCATTGATTGAAACATAAAATAGTAATGTTGAAGTTATTAGGTTACTTTTAAAGCGATTAAGAGAGATCAGAGACAATAGTACTGTACTAACTACAAATAAACAGGGAACGAGTTGAGTTTGTTTATTTACAAAAACTGAATTTAAAACGACTAATTGTAATTATATTGTTGACAAAAAAAAAAAAAAATTGTAATTAAATAAGTGTAATAAATGTTTGCCTCCTCTTTTTTTTGGTAAAAATAAATGTTTGCCTCCTCTTGTCAGGACACCTGTGAATGTGCGGGACCCCCACAGATTCTTCCTCTCCTCATCGGTGATCTACAACGAAAAGTCTCATCAAGGACACAAAAATACATATTGGGCTTTTATAGCCCGGCCCATTAGTAATCTCAAAACGATGTTGTGTTGTTTATCATGGTTCGAAAGTTAAAACCAAACATTTATGATCCTTGACCAAGTTTATTAACATTGCGAGGAGACTTTGAACAGATAGAGGAACTATAATTGCTTCACCAAAACCAAAACTTTTATAGATTTCCAAAATCCAAAGCCATCAATGATCATAACTAATCAAAAGTGATCTCAAGATGAGTTTTATTAGGAACAAAAAAAGATTGAAAACAAGAGCACTTCAATGGCATTCCACATCCTCTATATCCTCTCACTCGCTAGATCGATATTTTTGTACACCAGAAAATCAAAGAATCAATCACCTGAACAAATGTATTGTAAACTCTGTGTGAAACAGAAGAACACAAGAATGAATTATAAGTACTCTCACAAAAAGCTTGAATCATCTGTTAACTCCGATAAAGAAGCAAACCCAAGCAAAGACTGATCTTTAGCTCTCTCAATCTTGTGCTTATACAGATCATATGGCTCCCAAAGATGATCCAAAGGACAAGCCCTCTTCTCATCAAGTCTCACCCATGGCTTCCCTTTCCCACTCCAATGCAACAAACTCACAGGACCAGGATGCAAAGACCGACAACTTCCCCGTATGTTGTCTCCTCCTAGACCGTGCTGGTTCCATCTATGATCAATTGCTTCCACATTACCCGCAAACACAAGAAGAAACGGTGGTAAAGATCCAAGATCGTAGATTCTCTTCTTCTTCTGCAATTGCATCCATTGCTCTAGCTTCTCTCTGTAATTCCCTGCTCTCCATCTAACCATATCCATCACCATCACTCCCGTGTTGAAATAGCAAGGTGTTCGACCCGATATTAGACCCGGTAAAGCCGGGTCTGACCAGAACCCAGGAGTGAAATACTGCGTGAAATTCGCGTGGCAATACTCCGGAGCTCCGATTACACGTGACCCGGTCAACGTCGTGTTCCAGAGCTTGGTGATATCGTCGACCACAATCACATCCGAGTCAAGATAGATGACTCGGTCCACGCTTCGATCGAGTATGTCTCCGAGGTAGTTCCGAGCGTAGTTCAACGGATTCTCAAGGGCTTGTCTGATCGATGACGATATGAGATTGATCACCGTGTCTTCTCTAAAAATGTAGACTTTGAAGTTAAGCGAAGGGAAAGTCGACCTTACGAGTTGACTCAAGACTCGCGGGCTAGCAGAGTCGAACTCGGCAGCGATTAAGTGGAAGAAGACGTTCTCGGGACACGACGCGTGTCGGAGAACGGACTGTACGGCTGCGATCGAGCCACGGAGATACTCTGAGTCCAAAGTCATAGCGATGTGTACGAGCGAAGGATCATTGGAAGAAGACGACACGAAGTTCTCTCTGTTCACTGACGACGATACACACTCCTTGCCGTTTCTATACTCCGGAGCTTCCATGAACGGACCCAATTTATGAAACCCATTTCTTCCGCCGCCGCCGTTGCTCGTGATCCTCCCCGGACCCCTTCGTATTCCGACGGCGAACGGCGACAGAACAATCAAACACACGACCGCCGTTAGAACGACGGCGTTTAACCGCATTATCAAGAAAACAAGTCTAAATTCAAAGCGAATAAGAGAAGATTTGATTTTTTTCCTTTTAATAAAATCCGCTAATGATTATACATTGTGCAAGATTTGAAAAAGATATTCAAGAATGTTATTTTCTTTGCATAATCGTCGTCTCTCCACAGAGATGGAGAGATAAGGAAAGAGGAAGAAGAAGAAGAAAGATTGGTTATAAAAGAGATGCTTTTACTTTGGATACTCATGATTTTGTTTTCCTTATTTGAGGAGTTTGAGAATCACGCGCCATTAAGAAAGCGCGTGAGACGGCAATAAGGCTTAGTCGTTAAGGGAAAGTTTTTTTCAAAGGGCAATTCCCTAAACATTAATTACCTGTATTAACTAAAAGGTTTTAGCTTTTAGGTGAGTTTTAAGAACTTAAGAGTGGCTATGTTCCTCTGCGGAAAGGTGTACCATAAGGTTTTGGAACTTGTCTTGACCCATTAAGACGGTGCCAGCTGTGAAACTCGAGGGAAACAGCTGGATGATTCGCTTTTTTGAATAAATGGGGTCCATAGATTGACATTGGACGGTTCAGATTAAACGGATGAGAAGTTGAGGAACGCAACTTGTCACGTGCTCTGCACACATATTAGCTTGTATTGTAATGTCTTGCGAAAAATGGCATTGCAAAACCAGAAAATGTTTGCCAATAAATGTTCGTCTTTTTTTTTTCCAAAAATAATAAAAAAAATGTATTAACTTTTCGTACTGGCAAGCAATAAACCCTAGAAAATATTTCCCAGGAATGTTTTTGGAAAAGAAATAAACTAAATATCTTTTTGCTTTACAAAATACTAAAAATATCAGATTTTGTACAGGCAAGCAAGGTATAAGTTCCTAAAGAATATTAGGAGGGAAGAAAAATGAAAATAGTCCTTTTATATTACAAAACGGTAAGAAAAAAGCTTTGGATTTTGTACAACCAAATAAGGAAACTATAGATTCTCACATATTCCAATCATTTAACTATGATTTTAAAAGTTAATGCATGACCTTATACAAATTTTTATAGAAACAGTTCAAAAATTTCATAAAAAATCTTAGGCAAATGTTACTCTTACTCTAGTTTTTTTATGTTCTTATAATCACTATGGTTTTATGCGTTTCATCAGAATATATATTTTGTTTTTGTCGGCAAATTTCATTAGGATATGAAATTTATACTGTATATATTTGTTCTTGTGTTGTATTTTATTGGGCTGTTGGTAGCGACTACCGAGCCAATTATATATCGAATATTCTCGTTGGGTAGTGCAGCTCATGTAACATCCTTTATATATTAATTTAGACAATAATTTGTGAAAAAATGTTTATGTGTTATTTTACAATTATTTTCACCAAAACAATTGTGACATGACTTATCAAAATTGTGACATAACAATTTTAAATTAATAATAAATTTTTCTACAACTATATTTATAATTATTATCATAAATAAATCAAAATATTATCATATTTTTCGTTTATTCTAAAATTATATAAATTTTTATTTTCATTTAAAAATAATTTAGAAATTGATTTTTGTGATAATAAAACTATAGGACATTTTTATAGAATATATATTTTTTTAAAAATAATAATAAAAACTTACCACATTTAGCAAAGAGATTTTGATATGTTTATGAAAAAGACTTCTCAAGTTTATAATAACAAATATAATTATTCTTTTGAAATATTTTTTTTAATATACGATAATTTGAAGTAATAAACATATTTTTTTTTTAATTCGAAAGCAACAATTTTTTGTAATCTGTGTTTCATTAATAAAATTTATGATTGTATATTTTAATGTTTTAAAATATTAAATCATTTATTTGTATTCTAAATTCTACTTAAGATATTCGGATAAGCCAAATTTAACATGTTTTTTAAACTCTAATGTATTAAATTATTATACATTTTGATTTGACAAGTTTACATATATAAAATAATTAAATGGTAAAACTAAAATTTTTAAATTCATATTATTAATAAAAACGATATTATTGACCAAAAAAATAACAACAAAAAATCAACAACAATATGTACAATAAAAAAATCAAAACAACTACATATTTCGCATTTTTAAAGACAGAATAAAAAAAAAACTATATAAATAATTTATCCGCGTGTACGCACGAGAATCACCTAGTATAATAATATAATTTTATATTTCATATAATACCCAAGTTTATGTATTTTGATTTTCTCTGCGGTTGATGTGTATAATGTATTACGGGCTATTTCTCGTGGATTAGAACTGAGAAGAGAACACGATAAAGATTTTCGTTGAACATTTGATATCTTTTTTTATTCACTGTAGAGAATGTTCTTGAATAGTTAAAGACAGTTAAACACTCTATAACCTTGTCAAACGAATCGAGATTTCAAGTTTTCTATTGGCGTAGGGAGAACCAAATGTTTGGCTAAGAAGAATGAATCAAAAGTTCATTATTACTAGTGAGTTCTGATTAGTTAGTTACACATAAAGTCTAAACTATATAATAAGAAAATGAATCAAAACGTCATAGAGTTTACCTGTTCAATAAGATTTGGTGTGTTTGTGTGGGGAAGTGAGAAAGGGACTTGTAGTAGAAGCAAAGATTGTACATAATTGAAAGTTAGGTGGTGGTCATGTAATTTCATGTGGTTTTTATTGCTACCGACGAAGATAGTTGGTTTTGCTTTTTCTTTTTAAATGTGTCATTTGTAGATTATACGAATTAAACACGGGTTCTTGCTGATTTTGTAATCACATGTCGACATTTTATTCACAGAGACAAAGAAGCTGATGTTGTTATTCTCTTAACTGCTCTCTCTTATTGCTTCTGACATCGAAGGTTATTTTTTGTTATTGATTCTCTGTCTTTCTCACACACATAGAAAGATTTGATGTCCAAAGCTTCTTGCTTGGTGTCAATAACATTGTCGAAACTCGAAAGTTTATAGAAAGGTAAACAAAAGTTGGAAAACTGAGGCAATGGCTTTTACATTCGAAATGAAAATAAAAACCAGAAATATTTTGGTAGCAAGATCAAGAATTTGTGTAGCCTTGCCTTTGAATTTTATTGAAACGTCAGCTACTGCAGGGCAACATTTATGGAAGTGTTACTTTAACTTCTTTTCTGTCTGCTCCATATGACTGCGAATTGCAATGGAGAAAGAAACATGCATAAGTTCATCGTATTACCAAGTATGCAAAGAACTATAATGCCACAAGGTTACAGAATAGTACCACAAGTCCGCAGTCTTTCACGTATATGTTTGTGAATAACTCAGATGAATCTGGTACCGGGCTCTCCTGAAACGTATTAAGCGGTAAAGAATTAGTAAATGCTTTGATATAAATAACAAAGAAAACGCTAGAAAGAGATGAGATTATATTACCTTGGCCTTAGCTACTGCGTCATCTACTTCTTTCCTTATTTCTTTCTCCATGTCCTTTAAACCAAGAGCAAATTGTCATTTGTATCATTTTTTCAAATGATGATTGTATCATATTTTTTGGTAAATGATAATAGTATCAGTTTTTCAAGCTTTCTGTTTGGAAGACCATAGAAAAAAGGTAGATAACAAAGTACCTTAAGCTCTTTTTCTGTAGCTATGTCATGAGTCATGAGTAACTTCCGCACCCTTTCAATCGGATCTCGCACCTAAACGTGTATAATACTAATAAGTTTCAAATTTCAAATCTTTGGAACAGTAATATTTACAATTAAACACAGAACTAACCTGTCTGATGCCTGAGATTTCGTCACGTGTACGGTAGGTGCTTCCTGGGTCAGACATAGAGTGACCATGGTATCTGTAGGTGTCCATCTCAAGGATCTGCAGAGACAATGAGAATAGTATGTTGGTCATATTCCTAGTTAGAGAGAGTGGCCTTGTGTATAAGAATCCAATATATGCTAACACTACATTGTGTGGTTAAATTCAAAGAAACTGTGATACGCGTGTACTGATATGCATTGTGCAAACTTACAATAGGTCCATTCTTGAGCGCATGCTCCTTGGCAAACTTGCATGCCTGTTTCACAGCTAGTGCATCCATACCATCCACCTTATACACAAAGCAAGAGGACGATCACTAGTTAGCTTTAAGGTCACACTCCTTTAAGAAAAAAAAAACAAAGATATAGACTTTAAAGACAATGACATTGGTAGTTCTTATATTACGGTCAATCACTTCAAAACGCATAACAGATTCAAATATCACATAAAGGCTCATCTTTTCTCACTTAATCTATGTGGAAATCGCTATCCTCACTATCTACTTGTTCCATATTCAACCAAACGCGTAATAGCTACACGCCAAGTAGACAATACATTTAAAAAAAAGCGAAAACATTGCAAGACTTAAAAAAGATGCATTCCAGTCTCACCTTCAAGCCAGGAACATAGTCTCCACGCCTGAAATAAGCCGGAGACTTGGCCGATCTCCATGTAGCCGTTCCCATTCCATCTATAACATCAAAAGCATCCAATTTAACCATTAAAGACTAAAATTCCATCAAACAGAACACACACAGTGAAGTAAAGAAAGAAAACAACAACTCACACTTGTTATTCTCGCAAACAAGAATAGCAGGCAAATCCCAAAGAGCAGCAATATTCAAGGCCTCAAACAACTGTCCCTGATTGGCAGCACCATCACCGTACAATGTAAAAGCCACAGCTTCTTCCTTTGAATACTTCTGAGCAAAAGCCAAACCACATCCCAACGGAATCTGAGCACCAACAATCCCATGTCCACCGTAAAACGAAGCATCCTTCTTATAGAAATGCATAGATCCTCCTTTACCATTAGAGCAACCTGTTTTTCTTCCCATAAGCTCAGAGAAAGCATCAACAAGCTCACCACCACGACCTATGAAAGTACAGTGGTCTCGATACGATGTAATAATCGCGTCCTTCTTAGTAATCGCAGCCTCCATTCCGACAGCTAAAGCCTCTTGACCGTCGTACAAATGGCAGAACCCACGGATCAGTTTCGCCTTGTAGAGTGAATCGGCGGCGATCTCCATCCTCCTCATCCGAGCCATGTCACGGAAGAAAGAGAGGATCTCCTCCGACGAAGTCTCGACGGCGCGTGACGGTGCTTCGCATAGATGCGCTGTGAAAGGATCGGCGGTTTCGATTGTGATCGGCGATGTGTTGGTGGAAACATGGCGGCGAATCGAAGACGGTAAAGCGGTGGCCACCGGTTTGAGGAAATTGTTAGATCGCGAAGAAAGTCGTGTGAGAGCCATCTCCGATCTCTTCTTTAGAATCTTTCTTCTTTTTCCTCCGCAGTTAAAAAATCGGATTTTTGTTGAGTGAGGAATAGTTTATTATATAGGGAAGAAGCGGCTTGTGTGAAAAAAGTCAAACCCTTTAATGGGTCATTTCTACAAAGGCTGATTTAAAAAATATATATATATATATTTGAAAGGAGAACCATTAGATTAGGTCAAGACTTTACACGAATGTTGGTGAAAAATACCCAAGCTTTACACATGTAACACAAGATCTTTAACATCAAGCTATAAATCTTCCTTTTGTCTTTGTTTCTTTTCTATTGCTCAGACAAGAAGAATCCAAAACTAATATGCATGACAAGGAGAAGGCAATTTGGGTCTATCTAACAATGGAGAATTACCAAAATCGCAGCTTTTTTGTTTTTTCGTTTTTTTTGTCTCTGTTGGTTAGGTTTTGAGAAGAATGAACAAGTTGAGTTTGCTTTTGGTAATCTTTGTTATCCTCTTCCAGAATCTTACAGGCTGGTCACAAGTCTTTGGTATCTTTGTGTCCTCCTTTGTGAAATTAAACAACAATTGGAAACGGAGTCTTGATTGTGGCTCAAAGCTCTCCTCTTTTTAACACGTACCATTAAGTCTTCTGTTTCTAATACATAGGAGACCTGCAAGAAATTTCAGAAACGCGTCGGATTTCATGGAAACTCAAAAGCGGTAGGCGTGAGAAAGAGAATAAAACAAAGTGTGTACCTTTGAAGAACTGCAGGCTATCTTACACTCCAGCCCATTTTTAATCTTAACTCCATCTGTGTTGTATAACTGTTCATCCTCACCACCAATTTTACGCTTGTTCCTGGAAGAAAAGAAACAAAAAAAAAACGTTGCTTACCCATTTAGCTTTCAGAGATCAACTAATAGTCATTTTTGTTCATGTTCTACAGTTTACCTCTTTAAATAAATCCTAGGATTCTCCTTTGCATTCGGTTTTATGGAGAGGAAGTCATTGTGGAGATAAGCTGCAAAAGTCGGGTCCATGGATACAGCTGTCGCATCGGGCTTACCAAGACCGTCACACATAAGCTGAATAGAGAGTTTGGCTGGCGTTGATAATTTCTGCATACACATGAAGAAGTTTCAGTGCCCAAAAAGCTTGATCAGGAGTGCATTACCAGAAGATAAGTAAGGTAATGTATGGTGGAGGAAAAGCTTACACATTCAATACGATAAATATTCTCATCTGGGAGGAGCACTCGGGCATTATCGTAATAAACACCATCAGCAATTTTTTCAGGCTTTCTGGATTTCTCATATGCATATAGCTGAAGAAGTTTGTTGTCCGTCTCATCAGCTGCTACTCCTTGGAGCTGAAGCACCACCACGCATAGGTAAGTAAAAAAAAGCAAAAGAAAAATAAAGGTCAATATATAGAGAAAAGGCCAAAGACCAAAAACCCACATGTTTGATGAATTTATGGATTAATTTATCCAATGTGAAGAGAACATAAGACTGGGTCCCGATTATAGCTCGGCAGTCATCTTCAAACTTTGGATTGTCAGATGTGCCATCAACTAAGTTGTAGAGAGCAGCCATGAATCTGCTTCACATTAAGGAAAATTATAAGCTGGAACACAGATGAATGCCAAAAAGAAGAAAAAAAACTCTGCTACAGAAAGTAAACTTCACCTGGAATAGGAATCGGTAGGATTTTTGGTATTTGAGGTCTTCCACTTCCCTTCCGGGGATGATGAGTTAACTTTTGCTGATAGTATTCTCTCGTACAACATCTGTCATGAGTAGCTGTGCAAAGTTAGCTGGTGAAAACTCTCTGTACTTTAGATAAACTGATGTTTTTCAACTTGTTTATGATCTTTCTTACCCGGTGAAGCCTGAAAAGCACGTAAAACGAATCATTCCCATAGAAGACTTGGGGGTTTTTCAGAGACTCTTTGTCCTTGTCGTGCAAAGCTAAATCTGAAGGAACATATTTTGCTAAGGGCTTTACATTCAGCAAGAATCGTGCTGAAAAGGGTAAGGCAGACCCATCTTCTTCGGCATCATGTGCATCAGCCATATCTTCAGCCTCGCCTTCGCTATCTCCCTTGTTATTGTGATCCAAATCATCCTCCTGATCTTCACCACCACCAGACTCTGTTCCAGAAACATCACCATTCTCATATGCATTTCTGCTGTCCTCTGATGATCTTGCGGCACTTTCATCACCTTCAGCATCATTCTCAGCCACTGTCTCCAGACAACACGGTTCCTTTTCTCGGTCTAACTTATTTCCAGCATTATCAATCGCTTTGCTGATGGCCTCCAAACCACTTTCTGCATAAACTGCAAAATTATCTTCCTCAAAGTCTCCATTAGGAGAAAGTTCACCTTCTTCTCTTTCAACTTTGGATGTCCCCGCCATCTCTTGGTTACTTGTTATATCTCCCGAGATCCCATTTGTCAATACTTTCTTGTTACCAACCTGTGGACAAATAGTATATCAGTACCACCTATCGGTAAACACAGGACTAAGGGTGTTAACTTAAAATTTTAAACCTAACTAAGCTTCCTAAGAAAGACCTAAGGTCAATGTAAACAATGAGGGATATTGTTCTGAATCAACAAAATCCGGTCAAAATTTTAAATGGAATCATCTACTTAGAAAGTTTCAGATCAACATCTATAAGATGATGGAGCCAAAAGTGCTTCACCGACACTATACCTCTACTTTTGGCCCATTTCCATCAGTTATCTTCAACTCCAACTCTGTTCCACTGGTCACACCACTAGGCTTCAGACTATTATTGCACAGCCCTGACGAGTAAAACGGAAAATATTGATCAATTGGACGAAGAGAATGAAAAATTCCAAGATAACCTAAACCAAAGCAAGATTTTAAATGTTACCTGCCATGTGTACTATGCTACTTTCTCCATTACTTTGGTCTAATAATCCATCCACAGAGAGTGCAGTCGAATTGTGTACACGCTCAATAGAAATAGCTTGTTTACTTTCAGGCCTTTCATTAGGCGTAGCTACATTCTTCTGCATTTTCTCAAGATCAGCAGTGTCACACAAGGCATCTGGGGTCCTCCCAGTAATGCCATCCCTACCCGAAGTACTACTTTGTCCCACCTGATTACGTTCATTAATTTTTCGAGATGCCTTCAAGCCCTTAGAGTCGGCAATACTAGCACAATTGTGAGGACTTCCCTCACCCTCATCAATATTTGCACTACCACTTTTTACATCCTGGCTCGAGGACTTGACAACGTCTTCTCGGTCTATAGTAGCCTGGGGACGTGAAGGAAAACCAAATATTTGTTCCAAGAAGGTTGTCCAAATAGTCATTACCTTATCTAACTGTTCGGTAGAGCACATTTCTGCACACGAATACTTGATCAGCTGGTAAAGATCTTCATGAAGGTCAGGATCCGGATAATCGAACTCCAAATCAGGGGAAACATAATGTCTATTTCCGGCTGCAAAAGCAAGAAGTGAATCATCCTCCTTTCCCTTCTTTTCAGTAATCTCTTTTATCTCTGCCAACAATGCTGCAGCAAGAAAACACTTTCATGCTCAGATTCAGTAAACATTTCATAGCCAGACATAATAGAATAAGGTGTGTGATGGGTTATGAAAAAGACCTTTCATGCTCAGATTCTTTGAGTCCTGCTGTTTGAAGTAGAAACTTCTATGATCAAGTGACTTGTAATAGTTCTTGGCATATATGTCAGCCCAGGCTTTGTTAAAATCAGAACGACACATTGCCCACTCTTCTTGCTTTTGTTTCAAACGAGTTAAGATAATGGGTAAAGCAAGAGACACGTTCTTCTTTAACACATCCATCACATCAAGCCCATGATCACCATATAACCGTTCTATGCATCTTAGGTTTAAAGCTACAAGGACAGTAACAAAGGAATCCATCGGTAGATAAAAGAAAAAAACAGCTTAGCTACAAGTGGTTAACATTAACGCTGCTTTTTGTTACACCAGCTTAAATATATACCTGTGAGGTGATCTTCGACATGGATAGGGCTGTTGGTCTTCAGATCATTACTCTTAACCTTTGCCAATAATTCTTCCACGTGCTTTGTAGCAGAATTCACGGACTCTAGTAGCATGTCTAGCTCAAACCTAAAGAAAATAGATATACATTCAGGAAAACCCAAGATCATGGCTCACAATACCAGAACAGAAACCACTATTCATGAAAAGTATATAATATAGGGTTTCATATCTGTTACTGTCCACCACTAGAAGCTGATAAACCAACCTGTCATCCTCGCATCGGAAGAGGCTCTCTTCATACTGGTTTTTGCGCATGTGGCTAAATGAATAATCTTCACTTCCTGATGTGACCGAGACCCAGTGATCATTGAGCACCAGGTTACCAAGCTCTGTCTTCTGGCTTGCAATAGAAATTGGGTACTGAAGAAAGCAAAATATCAACATTCAACTAATGAACTGAAGTAAAGCAGATCCATACATGACGGGCTGCAACCACATACATTCTTTGGAAGTAACCGATAACTAGGAGTGCATTGTTCACAGTCTGAGAGATCTAGTTCACTGATCGGCTTTGCCCATTTCTGATTTGCGGCTGCTTTTTCAAGCCTCTCCTTGTCATTATCTCTGTCTCTTGTCCCTCCATCTCTCTTATGTTCTACCTCCCTATCATCTTCCGGTGACGTTTGAGGATGTTTGCCTTCAGACCACAAGGATTCTGCAACCATAATTCAGGGTGCAATTTTGTTTTCTTTTCAGTCTCTGTTTCACTCATTTGAAAGAAAAAGAAATATCTAAAGATAAGATAGACATAAATGCTACAGAATATATATGTTCTAAAAAGAAGCCGACCCGACGACTATGGACTCATCTGCCATATAATTCAGTAACCGATAGACCAACCGACTAGCCCACCTGTTTACCAACTAATCAGCAAGCTTAAGGGTTATTTATTAGTTTAGTGATCAAATGGCCAGTCAGTTGGTTTGATAATCACCTGTCATTAAGATTATAAACAGTATGCTTTGATTTGGTTATGCTTCAGTTGATCTTCATTGAGGACAAGTTATGTTTGTATCATCCTGCCTTTAAGTTGGTTAACTCTAGTTTCATTCTCATTGAGTTTCCAGTGAACTAGTTTTAACTTTTTCTTTCCTTTTGATTTGATTTTTGACTAGGCGTATGGAATAGTATCATAACAGTTGAGTGTGTACTTCTTATATCTAGAAAAAAAAAAAAACTCGGCCACTCATCACGAGACTTACGTAACGTTGCAAGAGATAGCTAGACTTACTCTTAGTCACAATACCAGAAAGCAGTCCTTCTGCAAGAAAAAGCAAAAACAAAAGTCAAGAATGGATTTTTCTCCTGAAACTGAAGAAAGTAAGAAGAGGATTGGTTACCATTCTTTTCACATTGCACCAAAAAGTCTCTAAAGGAATCCATGAGGTTTGGATATACGCCAATTAAATCTCCTACCTGATGCAAGCCAAAATGTTCATGAATCATTGTAGAGGAAGGCCACAGAGAAGATTTTAGCATGTTTTAAATGCATACCAAAGACTGCAATTCTGGTTGGCTGATTATTTCTTTTGAAAAGAGATTAAGACAACGTAAAAACTCCTGGTACTCCGAGGTATTAAGCTTTTCCTTAACTTTATCAACAAAAGCTATCTCTTGATTATACCCTGTTATCACATAAGACAATTCACGCACATATGGAATAGCAAACAAACTCAGTCCTCGTCATTGTCATACAGCTGCTAGTAGAACTATAGGATTAGAAGAAGAAAAAACCGAGAACTCACTTTTCACGGCACCTTTTTCACCATAAGTAGATGAACTCGGAACTGCTCCAGAAAATTTGTCTCCTTCCCTGACTTGATTGGAAATATCAGCCGAATCATCGCCTCTAATTTGTAGTTTCTGCTTCTTGTTGAGAAACTGTTCTTTTTGGCTATCAGGTTTGAAATCTCTTGCATCCTTATGCTCATTTTTCTTGTCACTAACCCTCATATGTTCTTTATTCTCTCTCATCAAAGGTCTCTCACGCTCTATGTCAGTATGCTCTGCACTAATGATCCGGTCCTTCTGCAACAATGCCCAAACAAATGATAACATAGTAAACATAAAGAGCCTTTGTATTTCTACGATAAAACAAAGTCTGAGAAGAACCTTATCAGAGTTCATTTGATGCATTATCCCTCTGTCACGAACTGGAGTTTTAACAGAATGAATAGAGGCCGTCGCAGAAGTATCAGGCAGAAAGTGAGTAAACTCCACAATCAAATCAGTATGTTCTCGAAATAGGATGGCAACCTGAGATAGGCGTGTAAAACTGAGTAAAGAACAGCAACGAAGTAGGAAATAATGATACACATAGTAACAATGAGCCTACCTCTTGGTAGACCTCAGTGATGGACTTGCTATCCTTTCTGTACATGTTTAAGATGTCTAAAAACGATTTGTATACACGATCATCGCCCTGAAATCTTGCCTGCAAATAAATGAATATTTTAGAAAGTAGGAAGGGAAAAAGCAATACTTTCCTTGGAACAGATTAGCACATTAAGTGTATCTACCTTAATCTTGTTAACAAAACTAATTGCTTCCTCGAACTCAACGCGTTTCTTCTGTGGAGGTTGCCCATCCTCGGGTTGGAGTGTGATTTCAAAACCCTTTGGCAAAAAGGTATTGAAACCCAAAATCAACTCTTGGTGCCCTTTGAAGAGTTCCTTTACCTTTGTTATGACACCAGCTGTATCAACTCTACAATAACAAAAAAATACAATCATAATCAGTTCTCAGAAACCATGGAGTATCATCCGGACCGAGACCAAAACCAAACATAACAAGGAGGAAAAAAACTATACCTCTGAGCTTTAAAATTCTTCATGACCTCAAGAAACTCGTCATATTTTTCACGTCTATCCTGGAATTTATCCTTGACGGCTTTAAGGTACGCAAGCGCATCATTCGTAGTTAACTTCTGCGCACCTCCTCCTCCAACCATGGTTTCAAGTTGAACAGAGCTTCCTTATTATCCAAAGAAGGGCAAAACAATATCATCATCATCATCATTGAAAGTCATGTCAAACATATAAAATGATTGACTCCTTGAACAAGCCATAAGCTCGCTCATCAAAAAGTCTTTAACATAAATCTAATCCATTCCTCAAGGAAAAACTGAACATCAAACTGATGATATAAAGCTTACACTTCTCCTCCGGTCCGAACAACAACGTCTGGAATTTGAGGATTCAAGTAAATTTGGTCTCACGACCTCTTCATCAACTCAACAAAAACGGCAAAAGAACAATCCCAAAACAAATTCCTTCATCTTCATCGAGAAATCACATCCTAAATCAATCACATATACATAAAATTTCGAGGAATTGAACTCGAACTCGTCCAGACAAGAACAAAAACAACAAACAGCACCTGCAGATCTAGCAACTAGACGATAAAATTGGAAGAAATGGAGTTGAAAAACTCGATCCTAACTTAATTCTCAGATTATTTGACATTCACTTGACGATAATCCCCAAAAACGAAATTCAAGAAGGAGAGAAAGATGATTACCGAATTTCGGAGAAGACGAACAAGTCTACACGCACAAGCTTCCTCCTTAGAGCTGAAGACAAAAGTACTATACAAGAATTTCAGACAGAAAGACAACAGCACTGAGCAAAACGAGTTTTATGAAGATTTGAGATTTCTCTACGAGTTTTACGTCTTCTTAAGTAATTACGACTATTTTCTCGTTTTTTTTTTATGCTAAATTTTATCCTTCTTTTTTTTTTTCTTTTTTTCTTTTTTCTGTTGACAAAAATATATTTCCTTTTTTTTTTCTTTTTCTTATTTCATAAAAATGAGAAAGTTGTATTTTCTCGTTTATTACATTTTTTTTGGTATATCATTTTTGTTTTGTTTTTTCCGACAATAATTCTATTGCTTCAAATCGAGATTACAAAGTCGATATATGGTTTATAATCAAGATTAATGTGCATTAATTAGCTTAAAAGTATAATTTGTATTGATCTATATATTTGGACATATATGGATATGTGTGTTTTTCATTTAATATTTATCAAATAGTTTGTATCAATTCTGACAATTTTTTGTTTGTCTCTTTCTCAAATGAAAATATAACTAAAGAATCAATAAAAAAAAATCTATAGTTATAATAAATAACTCGCTAAAACTATTTATTAATATTGATAACGCGCCTAATTACTTATTAATAAATTATAAATAAAACAACTAAATAATATGGTAATAACTTGAAAATTTAGGGGAAGCTTTTTTAGTTTTTTGGTTGACTAAAATGTTCATTTAATGCTTCTATATTAAGAAGTATGGAGTTCGAGGGTGAATATCAAATTAACATAAACAAGATTTAAGAGAAAAAGAATTAGCGTAGTGTAAGATGAACCGCTCGTCATGCATGTTAAAAGTTTAGCTACATTGTCCATTGTCATATTGTCTTATGAATTCTAAAAGTTTTGTATTTTATTTTTTTTAAGATCTTTCAAGTTTCTAATCATTAAAGGAAAAATCATATTGTTATACAATTCCTCTTATTTATAAAGGAAATTAGGTTGAATAACCAAAAAAAATCTATGATAAAAAATATAACCATTTAAGCTAATCTAATGGATACAATTAGACAATATATATTAATTTTTGTTAGATCCCTAACTATTAAATTTTTTTTGCTAGTAAGCAATCAACCCTTTTCTTTTTTTCAACAAATTAACCCTATATACAATCACTACTTAAAAAAAAAAAATCACTCCTTTAAATGTAAAGCGATTGAAATAACATATTCATCCCTCGAACGAATTTCGAGAAGTTGGCATAAATGACAAAGCAATTCAACTCCACAAGCAAATCAGGATGATCCCAAAAGTATTCCAAACTTAGATAACACAACAACAAGACTAAAAAAAAATCATAGCAACAAAGTAGATACTTATAAATTCAAAGTAAAACACAAATAGTAACACAATGAAGCTTTACCTGATGGTAGACATTATTGATGGATTTACTTTTGATTTTATTATAACCAAAAGAATTCATTATATAATTAGAGAGTTATCTCTCCATCTAGAATATCCACATAAGCAAACAAAATTTTTTTTTAAGACATTTAAGTTTCAAAATATTCATTTAATACAAAATAAACCATATTTATTTTTTATGACTAAAAAGAAAATTAAATTAGAATAAAAACGTGAAAGACTAAGTAGAGTAAAAATAAAAAAAAATTGTAAGAGTACACAAGAATTTAGTGATAATATGATAATATTTAAAATTAATATATATATATAACACATAATAACAAACAAAAAGTGTTTGTGAATTTATAGTTGAAACAGTTAGTAAAAATTAACTGACGTAACCATACATCTAAAATGTTAAAATTAAAAGAATCTTTTTTTTTGTCTTAATAGTATTTTTAAAATCTATATATTTCAAGAAATATGAAAGATTTTTTTATTAAAAGGTTTTTACCTCAATAAAAAGAAAATCTTACATTTAATCCAACTTCATTTTTTAACCAAACATTTAACTTAAAAATGATCTTAGCTGTTTTATTTGTCAAGTTATTAGGAAAGAATAACATTTAAAAATATAATCATAATATATTAAATATTTCTCTTCGATGAACAAAAATAAAAATATATATAAATTCACGAGACGAAGATAAATGACAAAAAAAATGATAAGTAATCACACTACAAAGACTAATTAGAAAATTATTGATAAAATTTTATCTTAAAAATTGTAATTGGTTATTTAGGTAACATGATTTATCTAATGATCATATATATAAGTGTGTAACAAAGTTTTAAGCAAATACTGTATATTTTAAATGGTAATTATCAACATCAAAGTGATTGATAATCACTTCATGCTTTCAAACAGTATTAATACAAAATCAGAAAATTAATTTATTTTATTTTGTATCTACGAACATTGGTTGATTTTCATACATAAATACTAAAGTACTAAATAAATAAAGAGACATAAAAATTTATTTAATCCAATAAAATTGTATAACAAAAACTCGCGCATCGCACGGGTGATAATCTAGTCTATTATGTAATAGGAGAGTTTTCTCTCCTCTTAAGGTGTCAACATCATCACTTTGAAGCATTCACTTCATCAGAAAGGAGTGATTACATCAAAATTAAAGTTTAATGATTCATTTATTTCTTTTATCTTTCAATTATTGTTTTCTATTAATTATCACACAACATAAAAATTTAAATTTACATAAAACGAAAATTAAAAAATTGTACAATACAATGAAATTAAATAGATATTAGAAGAACTAAAATAAAAAATTGATATAAAAATTAATATAAATATTTCCAACGTTAAAATTCTAGATAAATCATACATCATTTTAGGTAAAAAACAACATACATCTTTTTAAGTACAAAAATAATATGAATATACAATATAGATTATCTTTATTTCATAAACTTGAAAAATTTGTAAAACGTTCACATAATAGAATTAATGATTAAAATTATAGATGAATAACATGAGACAATTCTAAAAGAATAGAAATCAAATGATGATGAATGTTTGAGGTGATTTAATAAAATGATTAAAATGAGGATTGTGAATTAGAAAATATGATTAGATAGTGAAAAACTTGATGTTTGCTGAAAGATATGAACAATTTCACTTCAAAGAGATGGAAATCAATATATAGTCTTAACATGTTATATGTGACCAAAGAGAAAGTGAAAAGAAAATAGATCCAGGAAGGAGAACAAGTGTGTTTTAGAAGATATAAAAAGTTAAATGAGATAAACAAGTGTTTTATAGTTCAAATAATATAGGCAAGAGACTATATAAAACTTTCATATTCTTTTTACTATATGAAATAATATTTTACATATATATATATATATATATATATATTACTAGACCAGGTTATCGGATTTGAAACCAGCTAAATTTTGTTTGGTCGCACCAGTATGATAGGTTGGATGGGAAAAAACATTTTAAGTTGATTAAAAAAAAATTGGGTTTTTAATAAAAAAATCCTCTCAACTATCATCAGATCATAAAAAATCCTCTCAACTATTTTTTTCGTAAAAACTCTTTAACTATACTTCATTAATGAAATCAACCCTTCGTCTACAATAACGTTTAATCCTAATAAAAACCGTTGTCTTTTGTCACAAAAGCGACAAAACGTCTCAAATATTGCCAAAACATCAAGTTATTTACATGAAAACAACACAAAGTGAATCTTATGACAAAAAAAAACGTGATCGTAGTTGTACTGTAAATCGTGATAAATGCTAAACTCATTCAGGAAATCAGCTGCAATCTTAGGTGCACTGTAGAGATTCACCACACCTATTGAGTAACATATGTGAGTTTCGTTGTAAGATCTCACTACCATAGACCGACTATTTATTGAAGCATATAATCTCCAATCAAAGCGATCTTGAACATAAGTTGCAGCTAATTTCTTCTTTACACACTTTTGTTGTTTTCCTGTAAACGATGTTTTGGTCAATATTTAAGACGTTTTGTTGTTTTTGTAACAAAAGACAACAATTTTTATTGGGATTAAACGTTATTATAGACGGAGGGTTGATTTCACTAACGAAGTATAGTTGAGGGGTTTTTTTACTAAAAAAATAGTTGAGGGGATTTTCAAGATCCGGCGATAGTTGAAGAGATTTTTTATTAAAAACCCAAAAAAATTCTTAAATCGTACTCGCCGAATCCGTTGTGGTCGCATAGAATTACCTTCTAAAAATTAAATTATTATATTTATTTTTGACGTATTAAAAATGATATCCCACGCACCGCGTGGGTATAAATCTAGTATCCTATATTGGAGTAAAACCCAACACTATTTTAGTGTAAAAAATGGTGTAAACCATTGGAGATGGCCAACCAAAAGGCAAGAAAGTACTAAAACCCAAAATGAGCCTACCAAAAGGCAAGAAAGTACTAAAACCCAAAATGAGCCTTTGGTGACCTTTGAACACTTGCTTCAATTACAACATTAGATATGTCGATTTTACACTATATAGCCTTCAAGATTCAAATGTCCAATAAGTAGGAGAACGAGAAAGAGAGACGATTGTGAATCATTTACACTAAAACATCCACCAAAATGCAGAAGCGCCAAATCGCATGTCTAATAGAAGCATATGTACATATCAATAAATGTTTTGTGCGCTCTGAAGTAAGAACCAAACTAAACTCTACTAAAAAAACTTTACACTCTTTTCTCGATATCTTTTCGTTAGAAGGCTACTTTTTCGTCTCTTTTACCCAAACATTATATTCAACCGGCCTAAAGCAAAGTCGCGACATTCTTACGATGCACTTGACTATCTGTAATAGAGGTGGAAGGTGATTGATCATTGATTGAAAAAGTCGGAAAACTCCATGACTAAATCTTGATGATCCTGAAGAAGTATAGTGACCTGCAAAAGATAACAAAAGCAAATGAAACCAACAAGTAAGAGAGTGTAACAACAAAAAGTGGCACACCATGAACCTACCTCATGGTACACCTCATCTCTGGACATGTTTCCCTCTCTAAGCATTCTAACTATCTCGAGGAATGATTTATATACATGACTATCATCTCCCTGAAACCTTTCCTGCATTTTATGTTTACAACGTTTACATGGATTAGTTTACCTTATTAATATATCAATATATAATATTAACGTGCCTACCTTAACTTTGGCAACCAAATTGTGTGCTCTCGGATATTTTTGCTCAATACTGGAAAGTGTACTGAAACATAGAAGCAGCATCAGGTGGACTTTTATCAGCTTTCACATGTGTGTATTTTCATGTAGATTGAGACTTGAAGAGCAAACCAAACATAAGAGGGAGAAAACAATTCATATTGAAGAGCAAACCAAACATAAGAGGGAGAAAAAAATTCATACTTATGAGCACTAGAATCACTCAGGAGCTTGATAAACTCTTTATATCGTGCAGGTTCATCATGAAATGCTTCCTTCACAGCAGTGATGTATGAAAACGCAGCATCACTAGTTAGCTTTGGTCCGCTGTTAGCCGCAGCAGGGATGGTTATCTTAGCCTCAGTGAAATCGAGAAACAGATTCCACTGATCTTTCATGAGTTCTTTCACCCTCGCAATGGAACTAGTGAAATCGGCTCTACAAAGAGACGAATAACATTAAAGTCAGTGCACATGTGTGTGTTGTGTAGACTGAGATTTGAAATTAAGAGGAAACCAAACAATAAGAGGGAGAAAATAGTTCAAACCTTTGAGTTCTATAATCACTCATGATCTTTCTGAGCTCTTCAAATTTTTCAGGTTCATCATGAAATGCTTCCATCAGAACAGCGATGTATGGACGTAAATCATCATCACTCATGAGCTCCGGCTCTTTAAAAGCCACGGGAGGGATGGTTATCTTAGCCTCAGCTGGAAGGAAGACATTGAAACCGAGAAGCAGATTCGGGTGATCTTTCATGAGTTCTTCGACCCTCGCAACTGTAGTAGTGAGATCGGCTCTACAAAGAGACGAGTAACAACAGCGTCAGTGCACATGTGTGTGTGTGTTGTGTAGACTGAGACTTGAAATTAAGAGGAAACCAAACATAAGAGGGAGAAAACAATTCAAACCTAGAAGTTATAAAATCCCTCATGAACTTTAAAAACTCTTGATATTTTGCAGGTTCATCATGAAATGCTTCCTTCACAGCAGCAATGTATGAACGCGAATGATCCTCACTAGTTAGCTCCGGCCCTTTATTAGCCACGGGAGGGATGGTTATCTTAACATCAGGTGGAAGGAAGGCATTGAAACCAATAAGCAGATTCGGGTGATCTTTCATGAGTTCCTTCACCCTTGCATAGCAAAGAGCTTCATTCTCCCTACAAAGAGAACAATAACAACAGAAAACAGTTCACAATGCGTTTTTGTTTTGTAGATTGAAATTAAGAGTAAACAAACCATACCTATGAGTATAAAGAAATTTCAATATCTGGAAAAACTCCTGATGCTTTTCAGGTTCATCTTTAAACGCTTCCTTCACAGCAGCAATGTATGCAAGCGAATCATCTATAGTCAGCTCCGATGATACTCTTCTTCCAAGTAATTGGCCTAACCCTTTGTTAGCATCGGTACGGGTAGGCTCGGGAGGGATAGTTATCTTAGCCTCAGCTGGAAGAAAGGCATTTAAACCGATAAGCAGATTCCGGTGATCTTTCAAGAGTTCCCCCACCCTTGCAAAGCCAGTAGCTTTATCAACTCTACAAAGCGACACACGTAACATCAATATTCACATTTGTGTTTTACTGTGTAGATTGAGACTGGAAATTAAGAGCAAAGCCAAACGTGACAGGGACAAAGTAATCACATACTTATGATATCTAATATCTTCCAAGAGCATTATAATCTCTTCAAATTTTGCAGGTTCATCATGAAATGCTTCCATCAAAGCAGTGACATATGAAACTGCCTCTGGTGATAAACTTGTTCCAACCATGGTGTGAAATTGGCCTAATCCACTGTTCATATCCAAAGAAAGAGAGTGTTTGTTCATTAAAACAGATGAGAATCTCCTTGAAGCAGAAAAATCTTGATCTCATTCCTCAAGAAACTTAATCAACATCGACTATATAATACAATTGCAGATCAATCAACATTTTTTCTTCTTGTTGTATGAAAGTGAAACTAATCAAAACCCAAATCAAAAATCAGAAGAGAGTATCAGAAGTCAGAATTGAGCGAACGCTTTTTGTCGAGATCAAAGCAAAATATTGCCATCGAACAGGATCCTTCGAACACCGAAAATCAATCTCGATCAAAATAAAACAAGAAGAAGACTGATCGAGAAAGGAATTGAAAGCAACGAACCTTACTGCGACTTAACCTAATCAAGAGAGGCGATTCCACATTTCACATCGAACGAGCAAGAAGAAGCTTCGTCTTCGTAGAGAAACAGACTTGAAGATTTCCAGAAACAAACCCACTGCGACTGTTTTGACTACTATTTTCACGAGTCCGGGTATTTATATAATTTTTTTTTTTTTGTCGTGTATTTATATATTTTAGCCAGGGAATATCATAATTGAATTCTTATTATTAGTAGTATTTGACAAAATATATACTAAATTAATTAAAATATTTCATATTTATTTTAGTCCAAACTCCAAATACATTCAGAAAATGAATGTCCAGTGTTTTCGGGAATTCGGTTCGGTTCCGGATCTTTCGGATATATGGATTTTGTATCCATTACGTATTTTTAGTTTGGTTCTAATCAATTTCGAGTCGGTTCGCATTTAATTCGGTCGGGTTCGGATAATTTCAGGTTGATTCCAATTCGGTTTTTCAGTTTCGGGTACTTTGTCCACCCTAACGCATACTGTATATATTTGGTAAAAATAGAAATGTATTATGAAACGGATAATGATTATCCATATTTTATATTATAATATTGTTAAATAATTATCTTCATTTGTTTAAGTCACCGACTTAAGCAATGCTTATCTCTTACTTACTATATATACCCATGTAAGTGTAGTAACAAAAGGAATTAAGAAGAAGAAAAATCTTCTGTCTCTCTCTTATAATCCCTCATCGTCTCATCCATCTTCTTAAGCTAATTTTTATATTTTATACACAAACACATATATATTATACACACGTATCATCTCACCATAATTAGATATAGTTTATAATACGTTATCAGCACGAGGTTCTAACCAACTGAGCCGTTAAATCATATCCTCTGCCATACCAAAGGGGTAAGATTTTAATTTTGTGTTATTCAATTTACTTTTTAATTTATTTATTATTTATGGAGTGGTAGGCTCTGCCTCCTCCTCATAATATTATGGTAGACTCTGCCTCCTCACTATCAGTGAAAAAGGCATATAATAGGCTATGTCTTTTCAAAATTGATCATTATTATGGTAGGCGCTGCCTCCTTGATCAATTAAAATTTTATGTCTCCATAATCCCATGGTAGGCTCTGCCTCCTTGATTATGTTGAGAATTATGCCTATTATTTTTTATTATTATTTTCTTACCGTTATTTATTTTCTGTTATTTATTTAAGTTCTGTTATTTATCATTTATATGGATGGCTTTGCCTCCTATTTTTTTATTTTTAAAATTATGTTGTTATTATTATTGCACCTATTTTATCATAATTATTTAAAATTGAATTTTAATATGATGTTTAAAATTTTGTTATATAGTTATCATGTCAAACTTGGCAAAACTTGAGATCGCTGCCCTTGATTTATCTGGAAAAAATTATTTGACATGGGCAGTAGGTGCAAAGATGCATCTAAAAGCAAATGGACTTCTTGACACCATTGATAAATGGAAGGTCACGTCCGATGAGGAAAAGGCAAAGGCCATGATATTCCTCCGCCATCATATTCATGATACATTAAAAGATGAATATATTATGAAAGATAATCCCGCAGATCTGTGGCTGTCACTCAAAGATAGGTTTGATCACCAGAAATATGTGATCTTACCAAAGGCAAGACATGAGTGGCTGAATCTGCGATTTGAGGATTACAAAAGTGTAAGCGAATATAATTCCGCTTTGTTCGGAATTACTTCGAGGATGATGTTATGTGGAGAAAGTATAAGTGATTTTGATATGATCAAGAAAACTCTCCAAACATTTCATCCAGGAAACGTAGTCCTCCAGCAACAATATCGGGCAAGGGAATTTACCCGATACTCGGATTTAATGCAAGTTCTTCTTGTTGCTGAACAAAATAATGAAATTGTTATAATGAATCATGAATCTCGTCCAACTGGATCGGCTCCATTCCCAGAAGCGAATGTGGTAGCATCCAATACATATAATTTTCGAGGACGATGGCGTGGTCGCGGTAGAGGCCGTGGACGCGGACGTGGCAAAGGTGGACGAGGCCGAGGACAAGGAAGAGGATTCCAGTCAGATAACTCCGGCACATTAAAAGCCAACCAAAATTCTCTGGGAAATGTTGTTGGCCGCATAAAGAAAAGAAAAACGGAGAGTGCTTGTTACAGATGTGGCATGAAAGGCCATTGGGCACGAACATGTTGTGTGCCAAAACATTTGGCCGATCTGTATCAAGAGTCACAAAAGTCAAAGCAGACGAATGTCGAAACAAATTTCATCACTGATGAAGCTGGACCTTCCTTTAACGGTCTCAATGATGATGCTCATTTCGATGTTGCTGATTTTCTTGTTGATCCTGAAGTATCAACAGAAAGAAATGATAACTAAATCTATAAGACATGATATTAGTATTGTTATGTACTTTGTATAATATGCTTTTATTTTGCAGTATGATGTTAAAACAATTTTGTAAAATAGGTTCTATACTATTTTGTTAAAATAAGTTTGTAAAATATTTTTAAAATAATTTTGTAAAATAGTTTTAAAATAATTTTTGTAAAATATTTTTCAAATAATTTTCTAACCTCAGGTTACATAACATTTCGTTTCTTTTTATTAATGCATCTCTGATTAATATTGTTATACCAGACGATGTCAGAACTTGAGATTATGGACGGAGATACATGTCTAGCAGATAGTGCGACAACGCACACAATACTTAGAGGTAAAAAGTATTTCTCCGTTCTTAATTTAAAAGACTCCGCCGGAAGCGTGAGTACTGTATCTGGTAATGCAAATATTATTATGGGCTCAGGAAAAGCCAGGTTTTCAATGCCAAGGGGAACAAAGTTCGAGATAAATGATGCACTATATTCCCCCAATTCATACAGGAATTTATTAAGTTTCAAAGATATCCGGAAAAATGGATATCATATCGAGACGAAGAATATGAATGGCATTGAATATCTTTGCATTACGTCAGGAAAGAATCATATATTGGAAAAATTACCAATGATGTCTTCTGGGTTATATTGCACAAAGATTTATATGACTGAGTCCTATGCTGTACTAAACCAGCAGTTTACTAATATATTTCAAATATGGCATGAAAGGTTAGGGCATCCAGGATCAGTCATGATGAGAAGGATTGTGCAAAACTCTAGCGGACATCCATTGAAAAACCAAAGGATTTTTCAATCTAGAGATTTTTCATGTTCCGCATGTTCTCAAGGAAAATTAATAACTCGGCCATCACCGGCTACAGTTGGGAATGAAAACCCAGTATTCTTAGAGAGAATACATGGTGATATATGTGGACCTATACATCCACCATGCGGGCCGTTTCGCTATTTTATGGTATTAATTGATGCATCGAGTAGATGGTCACACGTGTGTCTGTTGACAACACGGAATACGGCTTTCGCAAAATTCATTACCCAAATAATCAGATTAAGAGCACAATTTTCTGATTATGCCATAAAGAAAGTTAGGCTTGATAACGCCGGTGAATTCACTTCACAAGCTTTCAATAATTATTGTATGGCAATGGGGATTGATGTTGAGCACCCAGTTCCCCATGTTCATACACAAAATGGCTTAGCTGAAAGTTTAATTAAACGGTTGCAACTCATTGCAAGGCCGTTAATCTTGAGAACAAATCTCCCAATTCATGTATGGGGACATGCTATATTGCATGCTGCGGCATTGGTCCAGATTAGACCAAGTGCATATAATAAATATTCCCCATTACAGTTAACATCTGGCCAAGAACCCAATATATCCCATCTTCGTGTTTTTGGATGTGCGGTTTATGTCCCTATAGCTCCGCCACAAAGAACAAAAATGGGACCTCAAAGGAGACTTGGGATATATGTCGGGTATACGTCACCGAGTATAATTCGCTATCTTGAACCAAAAACTGGTGATATATTTACGGCACGTTTTGCCGATTGCCATTTTAATGAAGATGAATTTCCGGCGTTAGGGGGAGGAATTAAAGAAATCCCAAAAGATATTACTTGGTGTGCACCATCTTTAGTACATCTTGATCCCCCTACAAAACAACGCGAGTTGGAAGTTCAGAAAATTGTACACTTGCAAAATTTGGCAAACCAGTTACCTGATGCGTTCACAAATACAAAAAGGGTGACAAAATCATATATACCCGCTGCAAATGTTCCATCAAGAATCAATGTTCCAGAAGAACAAATCGATGGAAACAAAGCGAATGAACCTAAGGTTCAATTAAAGAGGGGGAGGCCGATGGGCTCAAAGGATAAAAATCCTCGAAAGAAAAAGAAATTGGGAGAACAAAATGAGAAGGTTCTAGAGGAACCATATAAAGAAAAATATCCAGAAGATATGTATGAAAGGGTTCCGGAAGAACCAGAGGTAGAAAATGAGCATGATACAGAAACATATGAGATTTCCATTAATTATGCCCAAAATGGAAAAATATGGGTTAGAAATGAAATCGATGATACTAATGGAATATTCTCTTTCTCTGTATCTAAAGAAATTGATCAAGATGATCCAGACCCAAAGTCTGTATCAGAATGTCACGAAAGATCTGATTGGGAAAAATGGCAAATGGCCATGAGAAATAAATTAGACTCTCTTAATAAAAGAGATGTTTTCGGACCTATAGTTGTTACACCAAAAGATGTAATCCCAGTCGGATATAAGTGGGTCTTTGTGCGAAAAAGAAATGAGAAGAACGAAGTCACAAGATATAAAGCCCGGCTTGTGGCACAAGGTTTTTCTCAAAGACCGGGAATTGATTATGAAGAGACATATTCTCCGGTTATGGATGCAATCACATTTAGGTACTTAATGAATTTGGTGGCATCTATGAATTTAGAAATGTACCTAATGGATGTTGTGACTGCATATCTTTATGGATCACTTGATACAGATATATACATGAAAATCCCAGAAGGATTAAAGATCCCAGAAGGATCAAAAGTATCATCTAAGGAAATATGTTCGGTCAAATTACAACGATCACTGTATGGATTAAAGCAATCCGGACGTATGTGGTATAATCGCTTAAGTGAATATTTGTTAAGTAAAGGATACATTAACAATGCGATATGCCCTTGCGTGTTTATTAAGAAATCCTTATCAGGATTTGTGATCATTGCAGTATATGTAGATGACCTGAACATAATTGGAACTCAAAAGGAAATTGATGATGCAAGAATTCATATGAAAGAGGAGTTCGAAATGAAAGACCTTGGAAAAACAAAATTTTGTCTAGGGCTTCAAATTGAACATCTCAAAAATGGAATTTTTGTGCATCAATCAAATTACACCAGAAGAGTGTTAAAACGCTTTAATATGGATAAAGCGACTCCTTTGAGTACTCCAATGATTAATAGATCGCTTGATGTTTTCAAAGATCCATTTCGACCTTGTGAAAATGGCGAGAACATATTAGGTCCTGAAGTACCTTATATGAGCGCTATTGGTGGACTTATGTATCTTGCCAATTGTACTCGACCAGATATAGCTTTTGCTACTAATCTACTTGCAAGATACAGTTCATCTCCTACTCGTAGACATTGGAACGGAATAAAACACATATTCCGTTACCTCCAAGGTACGATTGATTTTGGATTATTTTATTCAAGAAACCCCGAGGTTGGTCTTGTTGGTTTTGCAGATGCAGGTTATTTATCTGATCCGCATAAAGCTCGTTCGCAAACTGGGTATGTTTTTACTATTGGTGGAACTGCAATCTCATGGCGGTCTCAAAAACAGACTTTGGTTGCTACTTCTTCGAATCATGCCGAAATCATTGCACTTCATGAAGCATGCAGAGAATGTGTATGGCTCAGATCAATGACTCAACATATTCAAGAAGCAAGCGGAATAACCATCAACAAAAAGCCGACAATTATATTTGAAGATAATTCTGCATGTGTTGTCCAAATCAAAGAAGGCTACATCAAGAGCGATAGGACGAAACATATTCCTCCAAGATTTTTCTCCTACACTCGAGAACTCGAAGAGAAGAAGGAGATTGATGTTCAATATATTCGTTCAAGTGACAACGTAGCAGATTTATTCACAAAGGCGCTTCCGACTACAACATTCCGGAAACATGTTCAGAGTATCGGAATGCACCATCTACGAGACCTCTAAAGAAAAGATTATATATATATATATATATATATTTTCCAGGGGGAGACTGCACTCTTTTTTCCTTGTCATGGTTTTTGTCCCACTGGGTTTTTTTTTCATGATAAGGTTTTTAACGAGGCAGTATAAAAATATCAAAACATAAATGGATAATCAAGGGGGAGTATTATGAAACGGATAATGATTATCCATATTTTATATTATAATATTGTTAAATAATTATCTTCATTTGTTTAAGTCACCGACTTAAGCAATGCTTATCTCTTACTTACTATATATACCCATGTAAGTGTAGTAACAAAAGGAATTAAGAAGAAGAAAAATCTTCTGTCTCTCTCTTATAATCCCTCATCGTCTCATCCATCTTCTTAAGCTAATTTTTATATTTTATACACAAACACATATATATTATACACACGTATCATCTCACCATAATTAGATATAGTTTATAATAAAATGAACATTTTGTAACTATTTATTTTAGTCCAACCACGCGTTCAGAAAAAATTACTTTTTTATGTGATGTAAAAAAGTTAAAAACATTTCGTTGTTGTCAACTCTAAAGGGGATGGGGATGGTTGTGCTCGTAAATTGACGGATCTCTTCTACATTTGCTCATCTTTCATTCGATAACTTATTAGATAAAGAGATGTATACGTCATATTTGAAATTTACAAACAAAAACAAGAGCAATTTGGCATGATTACTATTCTGTTAGTTCATTTTCAGTTATGACAGTTTAATTCAACAAAATTAGTCAATTTTCTGTTTAACTCAATTAGAATACCTGGATTAATTTCAGCGAGCTTTTGACAAACATTCCAACATCTCATGTACCCTTCAAGATTCAAATGTGCAAATAAGTAGGAGAACGAGAAAGAGAGACGATTCTGAATCATTTACAGTAAAAGATTCACCAAAATGCAAAAGCACCAAATCTCATGTCTAATAGAAGCATATATACATGCCAATAATGTTTTTTGCATCAAACTAAACTCAGAACTCCACACAAGAAACTAGACACTCTTTTCGTCTATTTTACGCAAACATTATTATATATGATGCACTTGTCTATCTATCTGTCGTAGAGGTTGAAGGTGAGTGATCATTGATTGAAAAAATCGGAAAACTCCTTGACCAAATCTTGATGATCCTGAACAAGTGTAATGACCTGCAAAAGACAACAAAAGCAAATCAAACCAACACTGTATGAAATTGGCACACCAAAAAATAATGAGCAGCAACGCCTTGCTAGAAACCAAAAAAGTGGCACACCAAGAACCTACCTCATGGTACACCTCATCTCTAAACATGTTTCCCTCTCTACGCATTCTCAATAAATGGAGGAATGATTCATATACATGACTATCATCGCCCTGAAACTTTTCCTGCATTTGATGTCACAATTCTTAACTTGATTCGTTTACCATATTAACATATAATATTAACGTGCGTACCTGAACTTTGGCAACCAAATTGTATGCTCTCGGATAATCTTGGTGGAGACTGGAAAGTGTACTGAAAAACAGAAGCAGCATCAGGTGCACTTTTATCAGCTTTCACATGTGTGTTTCTATGTAGACTGAGACTTGAAGAGCAAACCAAACATACGAGGTTGAAAATAATTCATACCTACGGGCTCTAAAATCGTTCAAGAGCTTTTTAAATTCTTCATATTTTGCAGGTTCATCATGAAATGCTTCCTGCACAGCAGTGATGTATAAAAGGTCACCATCCATAATTAGCTCCAGTGGTACTTTTCTTCCAACCATGGTTTGAAATATCAAAAGCGATATGTCTTTAGGATTATAGCATTCTATACGACAATACCTTAAGTTTTCGAACCTTTTCACAAAATCCTATGCATCAGAATGAGTAGGTTGCTCAGCCTCAGCTGGAAGGAAGACAATGAAACCAAGAAGCAGATTCGGTGATCTTTCATGATTTCATCCACCCTTTCAATGGTACTAGCAACACCGATCCTACAAAGAGACAAATAACATTAACATGAGAATTCTTTGTTGTATAGATTGAGAATTGAAACTAAGAGCATAATGGTGAGAAATTAAGAGCAAAAAGACTAATGACAGCGACTCTACAAAGACACAATTCATACAAGTAACATCAGAAGCTGTTTGTTGTGTCGATTGCGAACTGAAATTAAGAGGAAACCAAACATAAATGAGACAAAACAAATCATACTTTTGAGCTCTATAATCACTCGGGAGCTTGATAAACTCTTTATATCGTGCAGATTCATCATGAAATGCTTCCTGCACAGCAGTGATGTATGACAACGCAACATCAATAGTTATCTCCGGGCCTTTATTAGCCACAAGAGGGATGGTTATCTTAGGCTCAGCTGGAAGGAAGGCATTTAAACCAAGAAGCAGATTCGGGTGATCTTTCAAGAGTTCCTTCACCCTTGCATAGCCAGTAGCTACATTAACTCTACAAAGAGACACATGTAACATGAGAATCAATTCACATTTGTGTGTTTGCTATGTAGATTGGGACTTGGAATTAAGAGCAAACCAAATATGACAGGGACAAAGTAATCATACCTGTGAGCTCTAATATCCCTCAAGAGCGTTGTAAACTCTTCAAATTTTGCAGGTTCAGGATACAATACTTCCATCACAGCAGTAATATATGAAAACGCAGCATCATTAGTTGCCTCTGGTGATTTTCTTTTTCCAAGCATGGTGTGAAATCCACTGTTATCATCCAAAGATAGAGATTTTTGTTCATTAAAACAGATGATAACATCCCTTAAGTACCTCAAAGCTATTGCTACTTTCTAGAATCCTTCAAGTAACATTCCTCAAGAAACTTAATCAACATCAAATACAATTGCAGATCAATCAACATTTTATGAAAGTTGAAACTAATCAAAACCCAAATCAAAAACATTGGTTTCGATGCCTTAACGTCGATGTTAATTTCTTCGAAAATCAATCACGATCGAAAGAAAAGAAGAAGAAGGCTGATCAAGAAACCTCGAACAGGATCCTTAGAAGATCGAAAATCAATCACGATCGAAAGAAAACTCTGATCCAGAAACTAGAAGATAATCCAAGGAGAATCCAGAGAAAGCAACGAACCAGAGAACTGAATCTTAAACCTAATCGAGAAAGAGGAATCGTCTCGTATGTACCTCAGACTCAATCTCAAATCTTATAACTCACTGTTCTAACTTATTTTTGTTTAATGTTTATTTTTAATATCGAAACAAACAAAATTACCCTAAAACCAACCCATATTTGCGATATTACAGAAAGAACCTGGGTATAACCCACCCACCCAAAGAAGAGCCAACGTCTCGTATGTCCCTTTGAGAGCAAAACAAATCTCTTAAATCCCTCTGTAATCTTCATGTCCCTGTATTGTTTAATGAAATTGGAATTGACCAAACTAACCTTAATGAAATTGAGGAAAAACAAATTAATTTTATAAAAAAATTTCTCCTCCTGCTGCTGCGCCAGCGAACACGAGCACGCCGTCTACACGAGCTCCTCCTGCGCCGGACCGGCGCCTCGTCGAGCCTCCATCGCCTCCGGACCGCCGCCGCCACCGATTCATTGCTCTTAGGTTGGTATTAGGTTTTAGCTAGCTCAATCTAGATTAGGTTTTAGCTAGCTCAATCTAGATTAGGTTTTAGCAAATTAGGGATTGATTGGATTTGAGTCATTATTGATGCACATTGGGTGTTTTAGTATGAATTCTGGGTCGATTAGGGCTATAAAGAGGTAACAAATGTATTTTAGTGGTTGATTCCTACTGAATTGGAAGTAGATTGGATCCCCATTTGTGTTCTTGCGACATGGTAAAATTAGGTAAAACAAGTAAAATTGTAAATATTGTAAAACTGGTAAAACTGAGAATTATGAATCACGTATAAAATCAGGATAACTGTGGATAACTACTATTACTGAGTGAATTTTTTGTATTGTTTTTGACAGGATACGATGAGCAATGAAGTGGGCATATTCTTTAAATACCAAGGTCGCATGTATAGTATAATGTTCAATACATCAGTGAGGGAGATAACTTTGTCGATGGTGGAAGCTAGGATATTGAAGAAGATTTCGTTAGATGAAAGAAGGGTTAAATTGGAATTGAGTTATTTTCCAGTGCTGATGGGAAGAGATGAGGAAAAATTAGTTATTGAGGATGAGGAGGATATGTCTGTTTACCTAAGGTGTGGTGGTAAAGAGAACCGAAGATGTCTTTTGTACGTGGAGGTCTTCGCTTCATCGGAACAGCCCGAGCAACTGTCGAGAGTAGAGAAAAGTTCTACTGGTATGAACTTTGATGTATTGGAATCAAATGACGAGGAAATCGGACCTAATGGCATTGTTCCGTATGTAGGCGAAGAACAAGCAAAAGAACAACATCAGGCGATGGAGGATGATGATGATGATAGATCACGTGATGAATGTATGGACAACGGTATGGAGATATCGGATATGCGTGAGAGATATATTGAGGCTCAGCCTGTTGTAGAACCTTGTCAGTTTATAGAGGAATGGGAAGACGGTTTGGGTCTGAGTGTGGGTCAAGAATTTAAAAATAGGAAGGCAGTACAAGAGGTGGTGGATAGAGGTGCATTTGCTAAGAGTTTCGGTTATAGGATAATAAAGTCGGATAAGGTGCGATTAGTGCTAAAATGTCCTATAGAAAACTGTAAATGGGCTTTAAGAGCTGCAGTGGTTACAAACACAGAGATTTTCTCGATTAGAACGTACATGAAGATGCATACATGCTCTCGGGCTAGTCAGAGTACAAGCAACACGAAGAGGAAAGGCTCGGCCCAATTGGTTGCATCTTATTTGAATGAAAAGTATCCAGGACAAATGGATACTCCGAAGCCGAAAATTATCATGGGTATGGTTCAGAGAGATTTAGGTGTGCAGATATGCTACTCCACAGCTCTGAGAGGTAAAAGTCTAGCTGTTCGTGATTTACGTGGTAGTCCTGAAGACAACTACAAGTTGTTGTATCGTTATTTGTACGTGTTAGAGCAGTTCAATCCCGGTACGAAAACAAAGTTGTTATTGGATGATGTGGGGAAATTCAAGTATCTATTCATAGCGTTGGGAGCTAGCATCGAAGGGTTCCAAGCGATGAGGAAAGTGATAATTGTGGATGCGACCTTTATCAAGAACGGATTTGGTGGTGTGCTTGTTTTCGCCTCAGCCCAGGATCCGAATCGACACCATTATCCCATAGCGTTTGGTGTGCTCGATGGTGAGAAACTTGATAGTTGGACTTGGTTTTTTGAGATGCTGAAATCCGTTGTACCAGACTCTTCCGAATTGGTGTTTATGAGTGACAGAAATGCAAACCTCATCAGCGCCATAGAGAAACTGTATCCCCTGGCTCATCATGGGTATTGTGTATGGCATTTGTCCCAAAATGTGAAAACTCATACCTCTGGCGCTAACAAAGACGTAATCGCATGGAGATTCATGGAGTGCAGCAGGATATACACGGTGGGTGAGTTCGACCGTGCTTATGAGTCATTTAAGATGAGATATCCAACTGCGGCGAAGTATCTTGAGGAGAGTACCGTGAAAGAAAAATGGGCAAGGCCTTATTTTCCAGGTTGGAGATACAACCTAGACACGAGCAACGCCGTGGAATCTTTGAACAGCACGTTTTTGGACGCAAGGAAATACCCCATAATACCCATGCTTGATACAATCATGAGAACATTTTCCCAGTGGTTTAATGAACACCGGAAGGAGGCCGCGGGTGGTGCTGCACATAATAAACTGGTGCCTTTAGTGGAGAACTTCGTGCACGATACATGGCCTATTGCTGAGAAATTAATTGTTTCGGAGCTAAACAGTTTTGCGCTTGAATACGATGTCACTGGTAGTGATGGTAATTCTTATTTGGTGAATTTGAGGTCGAGAAGTTGCAGTTGCAGGTACTTCGATGTTCGTAAGTATCCTTGTGAGCACGGGATAGCTGCATTCATTGCGTTTAAAAAGAAAGCTCCTCAAAATCGTGAAATCGGAGGACATGATATCCAATTAGAATTACATGAACTATGCTCGAGGTATTATTGGACCGAGTTGTGGGCGTTGGCGTATTGTAGGACAATTTATTTAGTGCCGGATATGTCGGAATGGATTATCCCAGACCACATCAATGAGTTGCAGATCATACCTCCGGATCGCGTGAAAAAGAAGGGAAGAAGGAAAACAAAGAGGTTTCCATCAGTTGGGGAAAGGCGACCAAGGACGAAAAACAAAAGGCGGCGAAGGCAAGGACTCCAATGGTTGCTATTTGGATTTGGTAGCCCTGTTTGATTGTATCTTAAACGCTTGTGATGTAAAATTATGTATGAGATCTGTATCTTCGGGTAAAACTAGGGAGAATTGGTGTTTTATTATGTAAAACTATGTAGGAGATCTGCAGCTTGAGGTAAAACTATGGAAAACTGGTTTTTTTAATGTACAACTATATATGTTTGATGATCGATTTAGCCAAAAAAAACAAGGAAAAACAAAAACAAAAAAACTGAGACAAAAACAAAAACAAACACAAAATGATGATCGATTTAGCCCAAAAAAACAAAGAAAAACAAAAACAAAAAAAACAAAGACAAAAAGAAAAACAAAACAAATTGATGATCGATTTGGAAAAAAACGAATAATAAGAAAAAAAAACAAATATCGATTTGAAAAAGCAAACAACAAAACAAAATATAATTACATGATATAAACGTTATAAATAGTTGTTTTTTCTTGTACTAACATGAAAACTATATATTTAGAATTTTTGGATCCATATGAAACAATCACACCAACAAATGACTTATACTTTTAAGATCACTATAGGAACAATAGCCAAGTTAGTAGGGTGAAACTACAAAAAATGTAAAACTGAAACATATTAATCCACACAACAACTTGAATGATAGATTAAAGGAGGAAACTCAACTGTAAAACTAAAAATTTAAAGTTTAAGAGTGGGTAAAACTGAATAAATTTAAAACAGCCAAAGTAAAACTATTTGGGACTTTCGTAAAACTAAAATATTTGGTAAAACTATGTGTAATATTTGGGCGCCAAAACGAAAATTTTTTGCGCCAAAACGAAAATATCACCAATTTCGACAAAATTACACCAATTTTCGACCATTTATTTTCTTTTCCTTTGTTCGCTCTCTCATTTTCTATTTAGTTCTCTCTCTCTAGTTCTCTGCTCCCTTATCCACTTCACTTTGGTTCTCTCTCTCATTTTCTCTTTAGTTCTCTCATTCTCTACCTCTAGTTCTCTTCTTTTCCTTGTCCTTTATTTGCTCATCTCATGGACAAGATCTGTGAAACTGATCCGTGGTACACTGACGTAAAGAGGTTTAAGAAGGAAGAGGCGAGGAGGTTGTTACTCGCCGATGGTTGTGATGGCATACCAACAAACTGTCCATGCGGTGCTCGAATCGTTGCGGAGCCTTCACACCTCTCTGGATCTGACGTGGGAAGGACGTACCTTATTTGCAGTGAATTTGAGGTGAGCGATGTTGTTGATGTCAGTAGACATTTATTTTTTTCTGGGTTCGGTCGTAAAACTGGAAAACTTGGGAAAACTATCGTGTGGTAAAACTGGAAAACTTGGTTAAACTATTATGTCTTCTTGTGTAGGAGGGTAATGACCAACACCTTAAAAAACTTTGGGTTCATGGTGTCGAAGAAGAAGTTACAACCGTAAGAAGGAAAGTTGACCTCCAGGCCGAGGAGCTTGGCCTCCATGCCTATCGTATTGAGCAGCTTCAAAATGAGAATGCAAAGCTCAAAGAGGAGCTGAAAGAGGTTGCAAAGCTTAAGGCTCGCTTCGATTCGCTTTTTGGGAAACCATAACAATCTCTTGTGTTTTATGACTTATCTTTGTGTTTTTATGACTTATCTTTTGTGTTTTTATGACTTATCTAATATCATTTACGATTTATCTAAGCATGTTAGACTTCCAAAACAACATAGTTTTACAAAGTTTTACGAATTCAACACATCATAGTTTTAACATAGTATTACGAATTCAAAACAACATAGTTTAAGCTTGTTCGAATTCAAATAAAAAACAAAATTGTTTAAGCTTGTTTATCAAACCGGAACTCATCTACTCCAAAATCATGATCTTCCTTCAAGTCATATATAAAAACCCTAACTCTTCGATCTTGAAGCAATCCTTTCACCCATCCTTTCCTCCAATTGTTCTCGTAAAAAACTTCAACCTTATCCAGCAGCTGCACCTAATCATACCAGAACCAATCAAATCAAATAACAAAAAAACCAACCAAATATAGTATTCACACCTCATGATGGCTCCCCCAATGGTTGTGATGGCTTTACCAATGGTTGTGATGGCTCCTCCAATGGTTGTGATGGCCTTGTCATTGGTCTACTCGGGTAATTGTCTACATCGGCTCGGGGACGCTTACGACGTTTTTTTTTCTCCATATAACTTTTGAGGGTCTCCTCATTGGATTCCTCCTGCCTATCACCTTGATCTTCAGGTCTTTGTTCATTTACCTGAAATCAAAAAAACAATTAAAGTATAGTTCTACCAATTTTACCAGTTTTACCACACCATAGTTATTCCAAGTTTTACACTTTTACCTCATCTAAGTTCTTCAACACATAACTTTCAACCTTCTTCATTCTCTGATCAAACGCATCCAACTTCTCATTAACTAACTTGAACCCTAAGTCCATTTCTGCCTTCATCCCTTTCACAAGCTGTGACAAATCGTTTAAACCATTCACTTCTCCGGATATTCCACCTTCTTCTTTCTCAACTTCTTCTTTCTCAGCTTCTTTTTCCTCTTCCACTCGGGCAGCCACATCATCGTTGTACATTTCTGGAAAGAAGATTGCATTTCCTTGATTGTAACGGGTTATCCATTCGCGAACAGCCGGATCGCCACAATCCTCGACATCGTCTTCGTCGAAGATTTGAGCAAGATCTACTTCTTCTTCAGGATTCAAGATGATGCTATGAATATCCTGCGAATGTCAACAATTATGTTAAAAATTAAAAACAAAAAACAACTCTAAATAATTTAAATGCGTAAAATAACTGACCTTAGTTGTACCAAGTTTTTCGTTGATCTTTGAAAGAGGAAACCCTCTCATCAAGCTCTTCTTGAACTTAAACTTGCACATCCTTGGACAACCATCGTCTGGCGGTAGAATTGGCTCGCAGAAACTACTCGCCAAATCTGGAATTGCTTCAAACGCTAGCAGCTGCACAACACACTTATAGTTGAAATAGTTTCCAATTATTACAAAGTTGCAACAATTAAGTAATTGTAAGTACCTCCAAAGGGATGCAGAAACCGGCAATCGCCCTTAAAATGTGTTCCTCGACGACTCCGTCAAATTTATTCAGCATGCGATACATCTGTTCTATCATGTAATCAAAAGACAACCTACCAAAGGGATAACTCTTGCACAAGTCAAGATCGTCAACAACTTTCAGGAAGAAATTGGAGATCGGAGTTGCATGCTTTCCGCATTTTTCCTGAGCTATGATGATGCTGCAAAGGAAATACAACACAAGCATCCTCAGCCTATCTCTATCAGCTGGCATCCCATCTTCTAGCTTCTTTTTGACATCTTCATATCTGACTTTTTTTCTACCAAAGTGCCTCCTCACAAACTGCATGTCACCCAACTGATAATTCGCCTCATAATTTCTACAGTTTAATCCGGATATCAAGGCGTGCTCTCTCAGACCGTATCGGATAGGAACGCCATTAACCACGAACCACGCCTCCTTTTTTTTCTCAATGCGTGCGGTTCGGAGTAAAAGCATCCACATGCCTTGGAGCTTGTGATTGTTGTCCTTTGGCAAGTGGAAGATGTGTTTGAACTGGGGATGCCTTTCAAACCAATTCTTCTCAGCACGCGTAAGTGGAGGCTCCAAATTATCCAGAGTTGAAAAAAACTCTTTCACGTAGCACCTCGTCGAGATCCTTATCTTTTTCTTGTACTCCGTTGGTTGGAAGTACATACCCAAAGGTCTCATAACCGCTGCTTCATCACCAGATCCCTGCATCAATCAGTTGTATCAAGTTATTCCATTTATATACCAAGTTTGACCAGTTTTACAGCAATCTAGTTTTACCAAGTTATCCAGTTTTACAGCACTTTTGTTTTACCAAGTTATCCAGTTTCTCTTCAAACCCAACAAATTGACATGCGGATTAACTGTGTCAATTTCCATTGCACTAAAGATCAAATTGCACACAAAATTGAGAATAACTAAAACGAACTATTTTTCTCCTTGTTTTACCTAACTAAACGGGAATACTTACCGCACTGTCATCGGAATCGTCTCCTCCTCCAGCCCCATCCTTGTTTGCCTCATCGTCTTCACCGTCTTCTCTGCCATTATCGTCTTCATCGTCTTCATCGTCTTCTCGGGAAGTATCTTCTTCTTCTTCTCCCTTTTCTTCTTCACTCTCTGTTCGGTCATCTTCTTCTCCCTTTTCTTCTTCACTTTCTGTTCGGTCATCTTCTACATTTTCTTCACGCGACGCCTCCTCCGCCATAATCGAGGAATCGTTTCACGATCGTCGGTTTGGTTGAGAGTAGAGGAGGAGACTAGACAGAGGAACGAGAGAACGAGAGAATTCGTCAAAAAAAGCCGCTCGTCGCCGCTCGTCACCGTCGAAGGACTCGTCGCTCGTCGCCGTCGGTGGAGGAAAGTCCGTTGAAGAGAAAACGCGATAGGGTAAGATTGGCCTCAATGCAAATAGAGATGAAATCACAAACTCCGAGAGAGCGAGATGCGAACGAGGAGAGAGAGAGATGATGGTTTTGTTTTCATTTGGTTTGAGCAGAAGGAGGGAGGGAGAAGTCGAGGAGTCGTCGAGGAGAAGAAGAAGAAGAAGAAGCAGAGAGAGGAGAGAGAGGCTGTAAAAAAAAATTAGGGATTGTAAATTTATTTTTTTTTACATTTTTTGGGTTTGACCCGTTTTCTTTGGGTGGGTGGGTTATACCCAGGTTCCCTCTGTAATATCGCAAATATGGGTTGGTTTTAGGGTAATTTTGTTTGTTTCGGTATTAAAAATAAACATTAAACAGAAATGAATTAGAACAGGGAGTTATAAGATTTGAGATTGGGTTTGAGGGACATACGAGACGATTCCTCCCCAAAGAAAACGGGTCAAACCCAAAAAATGTAAAAAAAATTAAATTTACAATCCCTAATTTTTTTTACAGCCCTCTCTCCCTGCTTCTTCTTCTTCTTCTTCGAGTTTCTCCTCGACGACTCCTCGACTCCTCCCTCCTCTCCTTCTGCTCAAACCAAACCAAACGAAAACAAAACCACCATCTCTCTCTCTCCTCGTTCGCATCTCGCTCTCTCGGAGTTTGTGATTTCATCTCTATTTGCATTGAGGCCAATCTTACCCTATCGCGTTTTCTCTTCAACGGACTTTCCTCCATCGACGGCGACGAGCGGCGAGTCCTTCGACGGTGACGAGCGGCGACGAGCGGCGAGTGCGACGAATTCTCTCGTTCTCTCGTTCCTCTGTCTAGTCTCCTCCTCTACTCTCAATCAAACCGACGATCGTGAAACGATTCCTCGATTATGGCGGAGGAGGCGTCGCGTGAAGAAAATGTAGAAGATGACCGAACAGAGAGTGAAGAAGAAAAGGGAGAAGAAGATGACCGAACAGAGAGTGAAGAAGAAAAGGGAGAAGAAGAGGAAGATACTTCCCGAGAAGACGATGAAGACGATAATGGCAGAGAAGACGGTGAAGACGATGAGGCAAACAAGGATGGGGCTGGAGGAGGAGACGATTCCGATGACAGTGCGGTAAGTATTCCCGTTTAGTTAGGTAAAACAAGGAGAAAAATAGTTCGTTTTAGTTATTCTCAATTTTGTGTGCAATTTGATCTTTAGTGCAATGGAAATTGACACAGTTAATCCGCATGTCAATTTGTTGGGTTTGAAGAGAAACTGGATAACTTGGTAAAACAAAAGTGCTGTAAAACTGGATAACTTGGTAAAACTAGATTGCTGTAAAACTGGATAACTTGGTAAAACTAGATTTCTGTAAAACTGGATAACTTGGTAAAACTAGATTGCTGTAAAACTAGTCAAACTTGGTATATAAATGGAATAACTTGATACAACTGATTGATGCAGGGATCTGGTGATGAAGCAGCGGTTATGAGACCTTTGGGTATGTACTTCCAACCAACGGAGTACAAGAAAAAGATAAGGATCTCGACGAGGTGCTACGTGAAAGAGTTTTTTTCAACTCTGGATAATTTGGAGCCTCCACTTACGCGTGCTGAGAAGAATTGGTTTGAAAGGCATCCCCAGTTCAAACACATCTTCCACTTGCCAAAGGACAACAATCACAAGCTCCAAGGCATGTGGATGCTTTTACTCCGAACCGCACGCATTGAGAAGAAAAAGGAGGCGTGGTTCGTGGTTAATGGCGTTCCTATCCGATACGGTCTGAGAGAGCACGCCTTGATATCCGGATTAAACTGTAGAAATTATGAGGCGAATTATCAGTTGGGTGACATGCAGTTTGTGAGGAGGTACTTTGGTAGAAAAAAAGTCAGATATGAAGATGTCAAAAAGAAGCTAGAAGATGGGATGCCAGCTGATAGAGATACGCTGAGGATGCTTGTGTTGTATTTTCTTTGCAGCATCATCATAGCTCAGGAAAAATGCGGAAAGCATGCAACTCCGATCTCCGATTTCTTCCTGAAAGTTGTTGACGATCTTGACTTGTGCAAGAGTTATCCCTTTGGTAGGTTGTCTTTTGATTACATGATAGAACAGATGTATCGCATGCTGAATAAATTAGACGGACACATTTTAAGGGCGATTGCCGGTTTCTGTATCCCTTTGGAGGTACTTACAATTACTTAATTGTTGCAACTTTGTAATAATTGAAACTATTTCAACTATAAGTGTGTTGTGCAGCTGCTAGCGTTTGAAGCAATTCCAGATTTGGCGAGTAGTTTCTGCGAGCCAATTCTACCACCAGACGATGGTTGTCCAAGGATGTGCAAGTTTAAGTTCAAGAAGAGCTTGATGAGAGGGTTTCCTCTTTCAAAGATCAACGAAAAACTTGGTACAACGAAGGTCAGTTATTTTACGCATTTAAATTATTTAGAGTTGTTTTTTGTTTTAATTTTTAACATAATTGTTGACATTCGCAGGACATTCATAGCATCATCTTGAATCCTGAAGAAGAAGTAGATCTTGCTCAAATCTTCGACGAAGACGATGTCGAGGATTGTGGCGATCCGGCTGTTCGCGAATGGATAACCCGTTACAATCAAGGAAATGCAATCTTCTTTCCAGAAATGTACAACGATGATGTGGCTGCCCGAGTGGAAGAGGAAAAAGAAGCTGAGAAAGAAGAAGTTGAGAAAGAAGAAGGTGGAACATCCGGAGAAGCGCATGGTTTAAACGATTTGTCACAGCTTGTGAAAGGGATGAAGGCAGAAATGGACTTAGGGTTCAAGTTAGTTAATGAGAAGTTGGATGGGTTTGATCAGAGAATGAAGAAGGTTGAAAGTTATGTGTTGAAGAACTTAGATGAGGTAAAAGTGTAAAACTTGGAATAACTATGCTGTGGTAAAACTGGTAAAATTTGTAGAACTATACTTTAATTGTTTTTTTGATTTCAGGTAAATGAACAAAGACCTCAAGATCAAGGTGATAGGCAGGAGGAGACCTTCAACAATTATATGGAGAAAGATCAAGATGATAGGCAGGAGGAGACCCTCAACAGTTATATAGAGAGAAAAAAATGTGGTAAGCGTCCCCGACCCGAAGTAGGCAATTATCCGAGTAGGCCAGTGAAGCTGCTGGATAAGGTTGAAGTTTTTTATGAGAACAATTGGAGGAAAGGATTTGTGAAAGGATTGCTTGAAGATCAAAGAGTTAGGGTTTTTATATATGACTTGAAGGAAGATCATGATTTTGGAGTAGATGAGTTCCGATTTTGAAGATCAAAGAGTTAGGGTTTTTAAACAATGTTGTTTTTTATTTGAATTCGAACAATCTTAAACTATGTTGTTTTTTATTTGAATTCGAACAATCTTAAAATATGTTGTTTTGAATTCGTAATACTATGTTAAAACTATGATGTGTTGAATTCGTAAAACTTTGTAAAACTATGTAAAACTATGTTATTTTCGAAGTCTAACATGATAAATCACAAACACAAGACATTAGAAGATAAGTCTTAAAACACAAAGATAAGTCTTAAAACAGAAGAGATTGTTATGGTTTCCCAAAAAGCGAATCGAAACGAGCCTTAAGCTTTGCAACCTCTTTCAGCTCCTCTTTGAGCTTTGCATTCTCATTTTGAAGCTGCTCAATACGATAGGCATGGAGGCCAAGCTCCTCGGCCTGGAGGTCAACTTTCCTTCTTACGGTTGTAACTTCTTCTTCGACACCATGAACCCAAAGTTTTTTAAGGTGTTGGTCATTACCCTCCTACACAAGAAGACATAATAGTTTAACCAAGTTTTGCAGTTTTACCACACGATAGTTTTCCCAAGTTTTCCAGTTTTACGACCGAACCCAGAAAAAAATAAATGTCTACTGACATCAACAACATCGCTCACCTCAAATTCACTGCAAATAAGGTACGTCCTTCCCACGTCAGATCCAGAGAGGTGTGAAGGCTCCGCAACGATTCGAGCACCGCATGGACAGTTTGTTGGTATGCCATCACAACCATCGGCGAGTAACAACCTCCTCGCCTCTTCCTTCTTAAACCTCTTTACGTCAGTGTACCACGGATCAGTTTCACAGATCTTGTCCATGAGATGAGCAAATAAAGGACAAGGAAAAGAAGAGAACTAGAGGTAGAGAATGAGAGAGAGAAACTAAAGAGAAAATGAGAGAGAGAACCAAAGTGAAGTGGATAAGGGAGCAGAGAACTAGAGAGAGAGAACTAAATAGAAAATGAGAGAGAGAACAAAGGAAAAGAAAATAAATGGTCGAAAATTGGTGTAATTTTGTCGAAATTGGTGATATTTTCGTTTTGGCGCAAAAAATTTTCGTTTGGGCGCCCAAATATTACACATAGTTTTACCAAATATTTTAGTTTTACGAAAGTCCCAAATAGTTTTACTTTGACTGTTTTCAATTTATTCAGTTTTACCCACTCTTAAACTTTAAATTTTTAGTTTTACAGTTGAGTTTCCTCCTTTAATCTATCATTCAAGTTGTTGTGTGGATTAATATGTTTCAGTTTTACATTTTTTGTAGTTTCACCCTACTAACTTGGCTATTGTTCCTATAGTGATCTTAAAAGTATAAGTCATTTGTTGGTGTGATTGTTTCATATGGATCCAAAAATTCTAAATATATAGTTTTCATGTTAGTACAAGAAAAAACAACTATTTATAACGTTATATCATGTAATTATATTTTGTTTTGTTGTTTGCTTTTTCAAATCGATATTTGTTTTTTTTTCTTATTATTCGTTTTTTTCCAAATCGATCATCAATTTGTTTTGTTTTTCTTTTTGTCTTTGTTTTTTTTGTTTTTGTTTTTCCTTGTTTTTTTGGGCTAAATCGATCATCATTTTGTGTTTGTTTTTGTTTTTGTCTCAGTTTTTTTGTTTTTGTTTTTCCTTGTTTTTTTGGCTAAATCGATCATCAAACATATATAGTTGTACATTAAAAAAACCAGTTTTCCATAGTTTTACCTCAAGATGCAGATCTCCTACATAGTTTTACATAATAAAACACCAATTCTCTCTAGTTTTACCCGAAGATACAGATCTCATACATAATTTTACATCACAAGCGTTTAAGATACAATCAAACAGGGCTACCAAATCCAAATAGCAACCATTGGAGTCCTTGCCTTCGCCGCCTTTTGTTTTTCGTCCTTGGTCGCCTTTCCCCAACTGATGGAAACCTCTTTGTTTTCCTTCTTCCCTTCTTTTTCACGCGATCCGGAGGTATGATCTGCAACTCATTGATGTGGTCTGGGATAATCCATTCCGACATATCCGGCACTAAATAAATTGTCCTACAATACGCCAACGCCCACAACTCGGTCCAATAATACCTCGAGCATAGTTCATGTAATTCTAATTGGATATCATGTCCTCCGATTTCACGATTTTGAGGAGCTTTCTTTTTAAACGCAATGAATGCAGCTATCCCGTGCTCACAAGGATACTTACGAACATCGAAGTACCTGCAACTGCAACTTCTCGACCTCAAATTCACCAAATAAGAATTACCATCACTACCAGTGACATCGTATTCAAGCGCAAAACTGTTTAGCTCCGAAACAATTAATTTCTCAGCAATAGGCCATGTATCGTGCACGAAGTTCTCCACTAAAGGCACCAGTTTATTATGTGCAGCACCACCCGCGGCCTCCTTCCGGTGTTCATTAAACCACTGGGAAAATGTTCTCATGATTGTATCAAGCATGGGTATTATGGGGTATTTCTTTGCGTCCAAAAACGTGCTGTTCAAAGATTCCACGGCGTTGCTCGTGTCTAGGTTGTATCTGCAACCTGGAAAATAAGGCCTTGCCCATTTTTCTTTCACGGTACTCTCCTCAAGATACTTCGCCGCAGTTGGATATCTCATCTTAAATGACTCATAAGCACGGTCGAACTCACCCACCGTGTATATTCTGCTGCACTCCATGAATCTCCATGCGATTACGTCTTTGTTAGCGCCAGAGGTATGAGTTTTCACATTTTGGGACAAATGCCATACACAATACCCATGATGAGCCAGGGGATACAGTTTCTCTATGGCGCTGATGAGGTTTGCATTTCTGTCTCTCATAAACACCAATTCGGAAGAGTCCGGTACAACGGATTTCAGCATCTCAAAAAACCAAGTCCAACTATCAAGTTTCTCACCATCGAGCACACCAAACGCTATGGGATAATGGTGTCGATTCGGATCCTGGGCTGAGGCGAAAACAAGCACACCACCAAATCCGTTCTTGATAAAGGTCGCATCCACAATTATCACTTTCCTCATCGCTTGGAACCCTTCGATGCTAGCTCCCAGCGCTATGAATAGATACTTGAATTTCCCCACATCATCCAATAACAACTTTGTTTTCGTACCGGGATTGAACTGCTCTAACACGTACAAATAACGATACAACAACTTGTAGTTGTCTTCGGGACTACCACGTAAATCACGAACAGCTAGACTTTTACCTCTCAGAGCTGTGGAGTAGCATATCTGCACACCTAAATCTCTCTGAACCATACCCATGATAATTTTCGGCTTCGGAGTATCCATTTGTCCTGGATACTTTTCATTCAAATAAGATGCAACCAATTGGGCCGAGCCTTTCCTCTTCGTGTTGCTTGTACTCTGACTAGCCCGAGAGCATGTATGCATCTTCGTGTACGTTCTAATCGAGAAAATCTCTGTGTTTGTAACCACTGCAGCTCTTAAAGCCCATTTACAGTTTTCTATAGGACATTTTAGCACTAATCGCACCTTATCCGACTTTATTATCCTATAACCGAAACTCTTAGCAAATGCACCTCTATCCACTACCTCTTGTACTGCCTTCCTATTTTTAAATTCTTGACCCACACTCAGACCCAAACCGTCTTCCCATTCCTCTATAAACTGACAAGGTTCTACAACAGGCTGAGCCTCAATATATCTCTCACGCATATCCGATATCTCCATACCGTTGTCCATACATTCATCACGTGATCTATCATCATCATCATCCTCCATCGCCTGATGTTGTTCTTTTGCTTGTTCTTCGCCTACATACGGAACAATGCCATTAGGTCCGATTTCCTCGTCATTTGATTCCAATACATCAAAGTTCATACCAGTAGAACTTTTCTCTACTCTCGACAGTTGCTCGGGCTGTTCCGATGAAGCGAAGACCTCCACGTACAAAAGACATCTTCGGTTCTCTTTACCACCACACCTTAGGTAAACAGACATATCCTCCTCATCCTCAATAACTAATTTTTCCTCATCTCTTCCCATCAGCACTGGAAAATAACTCAATTCCAATTTAACCCTTCTTTCATCTAACGAAATCTTCTTCAATATCCTAGCTTCCACCATCGACAAAGTTATCTCCCTCACTGATGTATTGAACATTATACTATACATGCGACCTAGGTATTTAAAGAATATGCCCACTTCATTGCTCATCGTATCCTGTCAAAAACAATACAAAAAATTCACTCAGTAATAGTAGTTATCCATAGTTATCCTGATTTTATACGTAATTCATAATTCTCAGTTTTACCAGTTTTACAATATTTACAATTTTACTTGTTTTACCTAGTTTTACCATGTCGTAAGAACACAAATGGGGATCCAATCTACTTCCAATTCAGTAGGAATCAACCACTAAAATACATTTGTTACCTCTTTATAGCCCTAATCGACCCAGAATTCATACTAAAACACCCAATGTGCATCAATAATGACTCAAATCCAATCAATCCCTAATTTGCTAAAACCTAATCTAGATTGAGCTAGCTAAAACCTAATACCAACCTAAGAGCAATGAATCGGTGGCGGCGGCGGTCCGGAGGCGATGGAGGCTCGAGGAGGCGCCGGTCCGGCGCAGGAGGAGCTCGTGTTGACGGCGGAGCGCGCTCGTGTTCGCTGGCGCAGGAGGAGGAGCAATCAAATTTTTTTTTTTAAATTAATTTGTTTTTCTTCAGTTTCAATAAGGACATTTTTGTCCATTCCAATTTCATTAAACAATACAAGGACATGAAGATTAGAGAGGGATTTAAGAGATTTGTTTTGCTCTCAAAGGGATATATGAGACGTTGGCTCCAAGAAGAAGCTTCGTCTTCGCAGAGAAACGGACTTGAAGAAGATTTTCCAGAAACAAACCCACTGCGACTGTTTTCAGTACTATCTTAACGAGTGATTTATATATTTTAAGGAATATCAGAATTGAATTTTTTTTTTTTGTTTTTTGTTATTTGAAAAAATATTTTTTTACTTTATTTCTTTTAGTCCAACAACATCCAAAAATTTTACTTTTCATGCGATTTAAAAAACATTTCGTTGTTGTGAGCTGTAAGGGGATAGTTGTGCTCGTAAATCGACGGGTCTCTTGTACGTTTACTGATCTATCACTTAAATTGTGATAGTGCTTGACCTTCGAACATGTTTATTGGTGATACATTATGAGTATCAACTGAATTAATTAATAATAATTAATTTAAAAATTAGTTTTATATGAAGCATTAAGTGTGATACGGATCAATGGAGAAAGACGCATGAAACGTTTCTTCTGGACACGTGGCGGTTTCTGAGTGGACCAAATTTTTTTGCTTTGGCCTAAACCAAAAATAAAATTTCATTTTGTCGAAAACTTGTTCTCTCTCTCGAATTCTCCCTGAAGATTGAAAGCGATTCCGAAAAGCTGTAATCGTCGCCGTTATCTTGCCGTCGTGCTCTTGCATGTCGATTCACTCTTCCATCTCTCTCTCTCTCTCTCTGTTACCGTCTTTCTTTCTGTATGAAAATCCCCTATCCTCTTCGAAGCGCAAGTCATTGATGTTGAAGATATCACAGCCGGAGAACTCAATCAGCCCATTGATGTTCCTCAGGTAGATTCTCTCTCTGCATTGATGTTTCGATCTTGCACCTTTACAGATTTGTATTCTAAATTGAGATGGTTTTCGATTTCTTATAGTTTTGATGATGATTTGAGTTGTTGTTGATTCCGATTGTTGTTTGTGTCGATCTAGACTTCTGGATGAGATTACGGAGATTGAATCATGGTTGTGTTTCATTGATGATGAGTGTAGTTAGTCTGTGATGGTTTGATTTCTCTGACCAATCTTAGATTGAATCATGGTTGTGTTTGATTGATGATGAGTGTAGTTAGTCTCTGATGGTTTGATTTCTCGTGCATTATAGATTCTTTTGATGTGTTACCGAATGTTATAAATCACTTGTAACACACATCACAAAATCCCTAGACGCGAAACTAAGCCACTGATAGTCCAATCTTGTTCTTCTCTAGAGTTCCAAGTACGTTGGTTGCATCTCTGTTTATAATTAGTCAGCTTATGTGATTTATAATCTTTGTTTCTGCTTTTGATTCGCAGACAAGAGCAAGATAATGTTGGAGAACGTTGATCTATTTTGAGAAAATCCGGAGATTACCCGAGAGTCGCTGCGACGGAGATTTGCAAGCGTTGATCTTGTTGATAAGATAATTAAGCTTGACAAAGAATAGCGTCAAGGTACATATTCTTTCTTTTGCTTCGCATTGTTTTTCTCCTGAGAACAAATTGAGCTTTAATTGATGGTATCAAATCTCTATTTTTTTAGGTAAATATGAATTAGATGGTATCCAGAAAGAGTTCAACAAGCTAAACAAGGAAGTGGCCAAGCTCAAAATTGTTAGTTTCTTTCGATTGTTCTTTTGTTTATTTTACTTTTATATCTTAAAAGAGATCCATCGTATTAGTGTGAATACAACAGAGTTAGGGGTGATCTGATTTTGAGGTGTATTTGATGTATTATATGGAAGAATTTGAGTTTTAATGAGTTTTTTTTTTCGTGTTTTTTCTTTGTAACATATTTTGGTAATTTGATTTTGAGGTGATCTGATGAGTGTATTTATATATAGTAATTTGATTTTCTTTCATTTTATTTGTTCTTAAAAAAATATTTTTTAATTTTTAAGAAACTCATTGAATATCACCATTGGACATACAAAAATTATAGAGATAATTACTAAAACAATTTTGGAAAAGAGGTTAATTACTAGAACAATTTTTATTCAACCTTGAAACTCAACACAAGTTATAAAAGACAAATAAACCTTAGTAACAAGTTTTTATTACGAAAATGACATTCATAATTTATATAAAAAAAATCAAACATTTGTTTGAAACCGCGGCCACGGAGGCTGCGGAAGCACCGTATAGTGCTCGGCGGAGGTGTGGAACCTGCGGAAACCCCGAGATTTAGGTAAAAATAGGATTAAAAATCAAAATTTGAAAAAAAAAACTCAAAATCTTTTGATTTTTTTTGTTAGAAAATGGATATATGATGTTAGATCTACTAGTTTTAGGCAAATTACAGTTGAAAACGAGTTAAAATACAGTAAAAATGAGCTAAAAAGTGGCTGGCCGCCATTGTTAGGGTTTGAGAGAAGCTTGGTGTTGTGGAGAAGATGAATGATAAATTACGATTTTACCATTTATTGAATAAATCTACCACTACTATAAATAAGTTTACCACTACTATAAATAAGTCTACCACATATTCTAAATCTACCACTACAACGACTATAAATAAGTCTACCACATATTGTAACATCCGCGAGCCAAATGTGTATTTTTGGTTCGGATGTCGATTGACCAGCTCGTTTTCAATCGACTGGGTCATTTTTATTGGGAAAAATTCTTCGTGTTAAAGGAAAAATAGTCGGATCTCGGGAAGGTTTTTAGCCATCGTGGGTAACGGAGGAATAAAATATTTGGATGTGGTGGAGTGATTAATTAATTAAGCATGGGTGTTGAGAATTAAAGAAATGAGCATGGGCTCTTTGATTAAAGAATGAGTGGCATGGGCAAGTGTTTTTTTTTTTGTGTTTGGGAAATGTTAAAGAAGAAACATGTTCCCCCATGCTCATCACACCCATGCTTGGATGTCTTGGGGCTTTGCCTATAAATATCACTCCCTCCCTTTTGTTCTCAGCCACTCTTCTTCCATACCAAAACGCTGCCCAATTTTTAGTAGAACCGAGAGTTAGTGAGAAAGAGAGGAGGAAGAAGAGTAACAACCGAGTGAAGAAGGGACGAACGGCTAGGGAGAACGGATCGGTTTGGTCTTGAATTTTGAGGGTAAGTTCTCCACTATTTTAGCTTCATATAGGAGAAAACCGCTTGTCTTTTGGTTGAGTATTCTAGGAGTTATGGTCGTTTTACTGAGAGATGTTTCTGCAGCATCTCTTCTGCGATCAGTCCATTTCCAAGGACGATTCCCGTCGTTCTGTAAGGACCCAAGAGGCGAGCAAGATTTCATTGGAAAGCTCTGAGTCTTATCTTTCCACAGACACCGATTTCGATTTATTCAGAGGTGACCTCCGTTCTCTGTGTGTTTTTGAAGTTAGTGTGGCGTTTCTGAAATATTTGTTCTCAGTTCTGATAATCGAGTTTGCGAGCTAATTTTCCCGTTGAATGCTTAGAGTTAGGTTACGTTCTATACACCTCTGTAAAGCTCTCGATGTCTAGTTTCTAGAACAAGTTTTATACCTTGATTTGGTTAAGAATTTACTGAGTTATGGTCCTTTGAACTTGGGTAGTTCGTGCAGTTTTTCTGCAATTTCCTGCGGTTTCGTCCGGAGTTGCTGTTTTCGGGGACGATTTCCCGGCGAACCGTTTGGAGTTAGGAGTCTTGCAATACGGCGTTGGAAATCTGTTGGTGTCTAGTCTCCAGAACCGTTTTCCGTTCGCGATTTGGCCCAGTGAGTCGGAAGTTATTCCAGTCGCAAAACAGGTGAGTGCGTGACCATGGTTTTTGCGTGTATGTGGGTGTCATAATGCGTTTGATTGCGAATTGAAATGATTGTTGATCGATTATTGCTTGTTGGGGTGTTATTAGTGTTTATATCAAATTTAAGTATCATGGATTGTGGTTGATTTTGTGTTGACTTTTCGTTGACTTTTTGGGGTTGACTTTGCGGGTTGACTTTTGTGTTGACTTCTTGATTGATTGATCGTTGGGTATTATGGTATCCCTTATGCCCGTGCATCTAGCCAAGTAGATGGGATGACCGCTCCACTGAGTATTTATGATAATACTCACGCATCTCTTATAACCATGTGATGCAGGTAAAGACAAAGTGTGATCGTGGAATCCGGCTATGAAGAGGAGATGATCTAGGGTCTCGTCATTGTGTGTTTATTTACTTCCTGTTTTCGTTCTGACGCTGTTTGTTGTTTGTGTTAAACCGCTGTCCTTTTTTTTTCTGTTACATTGTTGTGCTGAATTGTTTTGGAGAATTAGTATTTATGGGAATACTAATTCTCGTTTATCGTATTAAAAAAAAAAAAAAAAATTGGGTTGTTTCACATATTATAAATCTACCACTAGTATAAATAAATCTACCACTATTATAAACAAGTTTAAGGTTGTTTTAGTAAAAAAGTGAAAATATTTAATAATTCTACCATTACAATAAATAAGTCTATCACATATTATAACTCTACCACTATTATAAATAAGTCTACGATAACAAAATAACTCTACCACAACTACTGATAAGTCTATCACTCAAAAATAAATCTACCACTACTGTAAATAAGTCTACGATTGCGCGAACCATCAATAAGTCTACGATTGCGCGAACTATCAATAAGTCTACCGATCACAAAATTAACTCTACTACCACTGGAAATAAGTCTACCGATAACAAAATTAACTCTACCACTACTACAAATAAGTCTACCACATTTTATAAATCTACCACCACTATAAGTAAGTCTACTATTGCGCGAACCATCAATAAACTTATCGATCACAAAATTAACTCTACTACTACTACTAATAAGTGTATTACTCAAAAATAAATCTACCACTACTATAAATAAGTCTACGATTGTGCGAACCATCAATAAGTCTACCGATCACAAAATTAACTCTACCACCACTAGAAATAAGTCTACCGATCACAAAATTAACTATATCACTACTACAAATAAGTCTACCACATTTTATAAATCTACCACCACTATAAATAAGTCTACCATTGCGCGAACCATCAATAAGTCTACCGATCACAAAATTAACTCTACCACTACTACTAATAAGTCTATCACTCAAAAATAAATCTACCACTATTATAAATAAATCTACGACTGCGCGAACCATCAATAAATCTACCGATCACAAAATTAACTCTACCACCACTAGAAATAAGTTTACCGATCACAAAATTAACTCTACAACTACGAGAAATAAGTCTACCACATATTATAAATCTACCATTACTATTAATAAGTCTACCATTGCGCGAACTATCAATAAGTCTACCAACCATTTAATAAATCTACCAATCGCAAATAAATATACCATCACATGAATGGTAGACTTATTCGCTGCCTCATTAATGACATTTTCATAAATACATTTTTTCTCTTAAAAAAAATAAGACTAAAACATGTATTAATAATTTTTCAAAATTATTTGAATAATTTTTAAATAATAGCATCATTTTGGTAAAAATCAATTTTCTAAAGTTGTTTTAGTAAATCTTCCAAAATTAAATAAAACTTTGTGAGTCTCAAATATTAAAGTAGGTAAATCTTCACATATAGGTATGGTAGGCTATCGAATACATGTGAGAAGAATCTACAAAAGAAACTACACTCTCTGTTCGTCTCTTATGTTATTATATCCAAGCAGCCTAACCTAAAGCAGAGACAGATTTCTACTGTGCTTGGCTATCTTCAGTAGATGCTGGCCAATCAGCGATTACATTGAAAAACTCGGGAAGCTCCATGACTAACTCTTCATGACCCTGAGCCCGAAGAATTGCAGCGACCTGCAACGATAACAAACCAAATCAAACCAAGAACTAAGAAACTGTAACCCAAAGTAGTGGCTCACCAAGAACCTACCTCATGGTACACCTTATCTCTGGACATGTTTCCATCTCTGTAGATTTCCATTATCACGCTAAATGACACAAATACATGATACCCAATGCCCTGCAACCTCAAACACAACTCGTTATTTGAATCACGGTTTAGCATAGAGGAAACATCAAAATGGTATTTCCTCAGGATCAGTTTTACCATTTTAGGGTTCTATACGACAATACCTTAAGCTTTCGAACAAAATTCAATGCACGTTCTCTTTTGTTATTCTTAGCTGCTGCCTGTTGCTCAGCCTCGGAAGGGATGGTTTTCTTACTCTTTGGAAACAAGAAATAGAAACCCAGAAGCAGATTCGGGTGATCTTTCATGAGTTCCTCCAACTCTGCAACTGTGTTAGCGACACTGAGCCTACAAAGAGACAAGTAACATCAGAACCAATTTACATGTGTGTTTTGTTGTGTAGATTGAGACTTGTAATCAAGAGAAAATTAAACACGAGGGAGAAAACAACTCATACCTACGAGTTCTTCTATCGTTCAAGAGCTTTATAAACTCTTCAAGAGCTTTACAGGTTCATCATGTAATGCTTCCTTCAAAGAAATGAGGTAGAAAAGCTTGTCATCCATAATGCTCTGGTGGTATTCTTCTTCCAACCATGGTTTGAATTATCAAAAGTGGTATTTACTTGGGATTTGTTTAACATTCAGCATTCTATACCTTAGTCTTCTTAAGATAATCATTACATCAGAATGAGTAGGTTTCTTAGCCTCAGGAGCGATGGTTGTATTTGCCTTGGGAGGGATGGTTATCTTAGCCTCAGGTGGAAGGAAGGCATTTAAACCAATAAGCAGATTCCAGTGATCTTTCAAGAGTTCCCCCACCCTTGCATAGCCAGTAGCTACATCAACTCTACAAAGACACACAAGTAACATCAATATTCACATGCGTGTTTTGCTATGTAGATTGAGACTTGAAATAAAGAGCAACCCAAATAAAACAGGGAAGAAACAATCATACCTATGAGCTTTTATATCTTTCAAGAGCTTTGTAAACTCGTCAAATTTTTCAGGTTCAGCATAAAATGCCTCCATCAGATCAACAGCATATGAAAACGCAGCATCCATAGTTGCATCCGGTGTTCTTCTTCTTCCAACTATGGTTTGTGATTGGCCAAACCCTTTGTAGCCTCGGGTGGGAGGAAGGCATAGAAACCAAGAATCAGATTCGGATGATCTTTCATGAGTTCCTTCACCATTGCAATGGCACTAGCGATGTGATATTGGCCTAATCCACTGTTCATTAAAACAGATCAGATCAAACATCGAATCCCTTCCGGTTATTACAATTGCAGGTCAGTAAGAAGTCATGCATGAAACAAGAAAATTTGATAAACTCAACATATTTTGTTGTGTGCGAATGAAACTAATCGAAACCCAAACAAAAAAATCATTGGTTTCGATGCCTCAATGCCATTTCTCAGCGATTAAAAAGAGTATAAGAAACCAAGATTCACCTTTTCTGTTTCTTTAAATTGACTATCTAGAATCCTTGAAGAAATCGAAGCTTGTGCAGAAAATACTCGGCTCATTCCTCAAGAAACTTATCCCATAAATCAACATTTGTTGCGTGAAAGTGAAACTAATCAAAACCCAAATCAAATCAAACATTAGCTTCGACGCCTCAATCTCATTATCCAGACCAAAACAACATATATATTGCCGATTTGGAAGGATCATGAAAATTTCATATTGTAGAGTAAAAATTCATGTAAATTCCACCGAACACGATCCTTAGAAGATCGAAAGAAAACACTGATCAAGAAATTAGAAGATAATCCGACGAGAATCGAGAAAGCAACGAACCAGAGAACTGAATCTTAAACCTAATCGAGAAAGGCGATTCCAAATTTCACAAGAACGGAAGAAGAAAGAGTTACCGAAGGAGCAAGAAGAAGCTTCGTCTTCGCAGAGAAACGGACTTGAAGATTTTCCAGAACCCACTGCGACTGTTTTTGAGTACTATTTCACGAGTGTGTGTGTTTATATATTTTAGGGAATACCACAAGTGAATATCGCATTTCTTTTCGGAAAATTCTATAAAAAAACTTCAATTAAACTTGTTAATATCCTAATTTTGGAATGTCTAACTCAATTATTTTCTTTTAACTTGTTTAATAACTTAACTCTGGTCCATCTACTCAGTTTAAGAACTCGTGTTAACAAACTAATAATTTCTATTTTTTTTAAATTTTTTATTAATATAATTTTACCAAAATTTTTTTTTAAAACAATTTTTAAAAATAAAAAAAAATTCCATAAAATTCTTGAAAATTTGATTTTTTTTAAACAAATAATAATTAAATTTTGTTAACAAATACATTATTTCCAAATCACTCGTTTACCATGAGTTTCTCAAAGTCATGCAAATTAATGAAGTTAATCGTTTAATGCATCCAACGAACAGTTATGCAGAATATGCCCACTAATCAAGAAAGACTTAGCCCAACACTTAGAGTTGACCAGACGAACGGGAAGTCACGGATCCGAGCATCAAGTCCACTGTCCCAAACTGACTTTAGTCACGCAACCTGGAGAACGCTTCCTACCTCTGACTCCTTTGTTCCACGGCTAAGTTCCCTTTGGTGCAATGTTGCGCGACAATCTGCCTGGTCACCGCAAACCGCTCTGGTGCGCTTCTGACCTTAAACATATTCTCTCTTGAGCCATCTTTTTAATCTCAATCCTTCTTTCGTGTTTTCTACAAAAATTTCCCTATGAGCGTGAATATCAGAATCCATTTAAAATCTACTTTTTAGTAGGTTTTTATGTGAACAGACGCGACCCGAAGAGTTGCAACCCACCCTCCCTTTGATCATAACTGTCCAACCCCTCCGCATGCTTGGCATGTGAGGAAATGGATCAGACCTCCATTCTCACTGACACCTATGGGAACATTAATGTGCAATTAATGCAAACACAACAACAAACAAACGAGGGGGAAACCACTAGCAAGGGATTGAGTCAAATATAACTATGATGCTTCACATTGGGAAGTTAATCAAAATTTCGGTTTCGGACGGACCATTAGAAGTTGCAATGGTACTTTTTTGAAAGTTGGTATGAGTAAACTAGAAGGTCCTACAACCGTAGAGGAGTATGGATGTACAACACTTTTGTGGGTTGGGTTATCAAAAAGTTGAATTCAAAGGAGACAATCTCCATAATAACTGAATCATCAACAACGACGTCACCAGCTTGAGATCGTTTAGCAAAGACTTCTATAACTTCTCCACTAACATGGTATATTTATCAATGTTTTAGTCCATCCTTTCTCCAACCTTACATAGGTTTGAGTTTGGTGTTCTCTCTCTTATTATTACTAAGTTGAACTCTGTTTTTTCTCTCAGAGTTCCAAAAGTTTGATGGCCAAACAATAAAAACAAAAATTGACACGGCCAAATCTCATGTCTGATTGGTAAAAAGAGTCAAGAGTTACTCATAAAAAGCAAGTGTACATGCCGAAAGAATCGATAAAAGACACTTCATAGTTTCTTCTCGTCTCTTATACCTAGTCTTATACTCAATCATTAATAGTCAATACAGAAGCATATTTGTTCATATGTGCATGTCATGTTCTTTAGAATAAGAATCAAAATAAACTCAAATCTCTACATCTCTTCTCGTTAAAAACTATAAGCTCTCTTCTCGTTAGAACCTAGACACTCTCTTCTTATAATGCACTTAACTATCTCTAGTAGGGGCTGAAATTGATGATGGTCCATTGAAAAAGTCGGAAAGCTTCATGGCTTAATCGCCATTACCCTCAAGAAAGGTAACGACCTGCAAAGATAACAAAGAAAATCAAACCACGTACTAAGAAATTGCAATACAAAAAGTGGTCCACCAAGAACCTATCTCCTCATACACCTCATATGTGGGCTTGTTCCCTTCTAGATACATTTTCAATATCTCGCGAAATGACTTGTATACGTGAGGATCAATGCTCTGAAACCTTGTCTGCAGATTGAGCAATTTGTTATTCCAATCACAAGTAACCATATAGGAGACATGAAAATGATATTTCCTTGGGATTAGTTTTCTATACCTTAAGCTTGCTCATAAAACTTCCAGCACGTTTTCTTTTGTTATTATCAGGCGCAGGCGGTTGCTCAGCTTCGGGAGGAAGGAAAGCATAGAAACCAAGATGTAGATTCTAGTGATCTTTCATGAGTTCATCCACCCTCGCAATGGTACTAGTGAGATCGACTCTAGAAAGAGACGAGTAACATCAGAAGCAGTTCATGAAAGTAAGTCTTGAAACTGAACACAAGTGGGAGAAAACAATTCATACCTATGAGCTCTACAATCACTCAAGAGCTTCAAAAACTCTTCATATTTTGCAGGTTCATCACAAAATGCTTCCTTCAAAGAAGTGAGGTATAAAAGCTCAATTAGCTCCGGTCCTACTCTTCTTCCAACCATAGTTTGAGATATCAAAAGAGTTGGATCAGTTTACCATTTTTAGCATTCTATACCTGAACCTTTTTTGAAAAATCCAATGCATCAGAAGGAGTAGGTTGCTCAGGCTCGGGCGGTGGTTGCTCAGCCTCGTGAGGGATGGTTATCTTAGCCTCAGCTGGAAGAAAGGCATAGAAAGCAATAAGCAGATTCCGGTGATCTTTCATGAGTTCGTCCACCCTCGCAATGGTACCAGAAAGATCGACTCTAGAGAGAGACATAGTTAGTTAATGATAATTAAGACTTGAAACCAAACATAAGACGGAGAAAACAAGACATACCTATGAGTTCTAAAATCTTTCAAGAGCTTCAAAAACTCTTGATATTTTGCCGGTTCATCATGAAATGCTTCCTTCACATCTTTGATGTATGAACGCGAATCGTCTATAGTTGGCACCGATGATACTCTTCTTCCAACCATGTTGTATATATATATTTAAAACTGACTTTAGAATCCTAGATAACACAATTGCAGGTCAGTCCCTAATCGAATACAGCATTGGTCTCAATGTTCGTTTGAGTATAAGAAATCGAAATCGAGCTAACGCATTTTTAGGGAGTTGAAACCAAACAACTTAAAGAATTAGACTTCATCCAATTCTTCATACCCTCCTTCTCCTTTCTCTTCTTCTCTTTTTTCTTCTTTCCCTAAAAACAAAAATTCGAAAATACTCCCTCTGTTTTCAAATAATTGATGTTCTAGAAAAAAATTGTTTTTAAAAGATTGATGTTTTATAATTTCTATTCAGTTTTTATTAAGTAATGATGGTGAATTGTGAATTTCAAAACCTATTAATTGATTTTGTTGAATTACTATTGGGTAAAAGTTATTGAAAATTGTTTAACACAAAAAACAATGTATTTTTTTGTTAAAAATTAATATGTTTTATTAATATGTGTGAAAACTCTAGAAAATCAACTATTTAAAAATAGAGGGAATAGTAATTAACATCATTTAACTTTTTCTCTCATGTGGTTTATATGCATTTTTATTCATTTGTTCTTATATTTATTTTACATATTTCCAATTTTTGAAATCTATCTATTAACATCTATCTTTATCATAAACTCATAGTGTTTATACTACTCTCAAATGGAATACAATATAAGTGAATATAGTTTCTGTTACAATTTAATATATACAACAATAAAATACTCAAATATTCTTGTATATATGTAGTACTTTTGATCATTTATTTATCTATTTTTTTTAATTTAATACAATCTTTTAATAGTTGTAAGTAACAATTAATATACAAACATGAATTAAATTGAGCATTTAAAATAATTTTATTGCTAAACAAACATTTTTGCCTATGTCGACACCGTAGTTGGAGAGAGAACTTTCTAATTATATAATAGATTTGAAATCATTGGATTAAATTTAAATTAAAATCTATTATATAATTAGAGTTGTCTCTCCATCTAGGGTGTCCACATAGGCAAAAAAAAAATTAAGACATTTAAGTTTTAAAATATTCATTTAATACAAAATAAACCATTTTTTTTGTTTTTTATGACTTAAAAGAAAATTAAATTAGAATAAAAACGTGAAAGATTAAGTAGAGTGAAAATTAAAAAAAAATGTAAGATTACACAAGAATTTAGTAATAATATGATTATATTTAAAATTACTATGTATATGTATATATATATATATATATATATATATATATATATATATATATATATATATATATATTACACATAATAACAAACAAAATGCGTTTGTGAATTTATAGTTGAAATAGTTAGTAAAAATCAACTGGCCTAACCATACATCTAAAATGTTAAAATTAAAAGAATCTTTTTAATAGTAGCTTTAAAATTTATATATTTCATGAAATATGATTTTTTTTTTTATTAAAGGTTTTTAGCTCAATAAAATGATTGATTATTTAGATAACATGATTTATCTAATGATCATATAGAAGTGTGTAACAAAGTTTGAAGCAAATATATTTTAAATGCTTTCAAACATTATTAATACTAAATCAAAAAATTAATTTATTTTATTTTGTATCTACAAAAATTTGTTGTTTATTATAAATATATAAATTACTAAATAAAAAATAAAACTTTATTTAATCTGATAAAAATTGTATAAATATCTCTTTCATTCGGTTTATTAATACAATATTTATTAAAGTAGGTAAGTATTCTTTAAATTGAACATATATAAAAGAGATGAAATAAGTATTCTTTAAATAACTTATTTTAGCTAAAAAAATATAAATAATACTTAGGTGATAAAATATTTCAACATTAGTGTAATTTATTTAATACTAAAAAAATTAATTTTAGTTCAAAAAATCTAATCGAAAAAATTAATTTTAAATTTGATATAAACCTACATTTGTATAAAAATAAATTATGTATTTGATTAATTTTAAATACGAACTGAAACCATAGTAGATCGTTTTAATATATATATATATATATATATATATATATATATATATATATATATATATTTATCTATTATTCTTAAACTTAAACTTAAATATAGCAAAAAAAACTACAAAATCAAAACAAAATCTAAAATTGAACACTATACCACTATTAAGATTTTACTCGCGAGGGTAGGTTTCAGTCGTACCTTGCTCTCGGAGGCCCTGCATGGCTACACGAAAGGATTTGATGTGATGCTTCTTTTTCTTAACATCTTTTTGGCTCTTATCATTGAGTATTTGATGTTTTTGCTCTGTTTTAGTTTTGTTCCATCAATACTATGTCGCTTTATTTAATATCATTCATACATTAAAAAAAACTCTTAATATTTTTATTACTCTCAAATGAAGTACAATTTAAATGAAATATATTTTTTTATTGTAATTTATTTACAACAATAAAATTCTCAAATATACTTTTTTTCTTTTTTTATTTAATTTAAATTTTTAGTAGTTATAAGTAACAATAAATATACATAGATATGAATTAATCGTACATTTAAAACAAAAATATTGTTAAAAAAATATTTTGTTTAGGCGGACACAACTCCTTAATTATATAATAGATTACACTAACACCATGCATATTAAATTGTAGGGGAGAAAGCACGATACTATATGTGAAATTAAATTTATGGATATTGTCGAAGGTATATATTATTTATACAAAATAAATTAAATATTAACGAAAACACAATTGTATTGAATGAAAAATTAAAAAAATTACATTATTAGGACTATTTTAAAAAAATTTTTCTTTCAGAAATGCCTCTTTTGAAGTATTAGTTTTCAAAAATGACACATTTTAAAAATTTTTGCAAAATGCCACTTTTTCAAAATTATTTATTAATCTTTAAGGAATAGGAGAACAAGGATTCTGAAAATCCGTCATCTTTCTTTTTGCTTTAGAATTCCCTTTAGGTGTAGGCATTGGGATATTAGGTGGTTTAGGTGCCTGATCTTTTTGTTGTTTCCCACTAGGCCTAGGAATGTCCCGGTCTTGGTTTCTCCCATCAATCCCCTTCTTACTTGTCTGCTTTGATATTTTCCTAGGAGATGATTGGATATTTGCTACTTGATGTACTCTTATTTAAACATCCTTAACACATGTTTTACTTACCAGTTTTAGACATTATACTTGTAATTGACATGTTTTTGTGCATATAAGCCAAATTTTTTTTTTTTGTCACTAACACACTTCAATAACTTATCAGCTAGATAAATACAAGATTTGTATCAGTAAACCAATAAGGGATCGAAGTGCCAATAAACGAAAAAATCTATTCTGCGTGTGTGCAGTTCTGGCAAGCAAATCTGCTTTCTTATTATTCTCCCGTTTCCAGTAGATAAGTTCGAATTCGGGGAAGGAATCCCTGAGGGGTGCCAAATCACGTAATTCTGGGAGAAACCCGGGCCATTCATCAGGTGAGTTCACCATCTTCACCAACTCCGTAGAGTTGTAATGAACCTGGAACAAAAACGCCGTTTTCGAAGCAAACTTTTCATCGCCCAAATGAGCCCATGTAGCTCTATATGTAGAGGTGAGATACTTCTGATTGCCTTGTAGCCCGAGCATATCAGTAGTGCCATCCTGGTGTTGTCGAACCCATCCGACATCACTAGTGCTGTCTCCAACTCTCCACAAACCACCAATGAGGTTGGTGAATGTGCTCGGTGTCAACGGGGCTCTCTGAGGAAAGGTCACTGCACTGATGTGATCCGTACTATTCGCTTTCATCCACTCCCTAGCCTCCTTTGCCACCCTCGTAATGATTTTGGATGACGTTCTGTCAAAATTGTTGAAAACTTTGTCATTCCTTGCCTTCCATATGTACCAAATAATCCACGGGAAGGCCTCAGTAACCTCAAGCAGCTCATCGATACGCGGGAGCCACCAGATTAGGTTATCCAAATTAGTTCCAAGGGGCCCACACCGTCACACCATGGGATCGATGATAGATCCCAAGTTAATGGTTTCCCCTAGAGAGTCACATCATGGGCAATTGGCTGTAGCACAAACATGTCGATGGTTAAGCCATTCATTAACCGCTACAGCCATGGCCAGACACTACCACATAAGTTTCTAAGCTTATTTGGGGCCAGGAGTTTCCAGACATGCGCCTTAAGAGGGGCGTATTGTAACGCCCCCGATCATTGGGTAATACCCTTTGACCGAGAACGCTAGGAACTGACCCGAGGATGGTCGATCCTAAGTTCCAAAAACGGTTAAGGGAATCGGGACCAATTGTCCGCGGATCAGTTTACCCATTCTGTCTCGATCCTAAGGCTTTTCAATCCGAATCGTGCCAGACCGGTTGGTTTGTCCGGACTGGACTTAATATCATTTGAAATCTTAAGATTATACCAAAAATACTTTATTTAATATAGCTTAGGTTCCAAACGTACATTCCATAAAAACTAAAGCCGGCATGAGACCACGAGCTCAAAACGGTTTAGATTATCAGGAAGCATAACTAATTTACAAGGGACAAGAGAAAACTACCGCTGGTATTCCTAAGTCTTGTGCTTGAACCCAGGTCTACCCCCTAAGTTCACCTGCAAAACAAAATGAGTTATGAGTAATCTAAGATTACTCAGTGAGTCGGGGTTCCTCTAACGGTTTTAGCGTTCCCATCCAAACCCAATAACAATCACACACAAGAATGAATACACGAAAGCATTCAACAATCAACAATATGCATGCATGAATCCTCTTCATTTAAGGCCTTGCGAATCCATGTTCCGGCATTAATGGAATGTAAGACACATAGTCTTCCAACATCCCGAGTTCTGCGGAACACCCACATGAAATCAATACACGACTGAGCCCCGTCGTGTATCACGGCCTATGGGTGCGACCCACATACTACCGAGGCGTGACCTTGGCACGACTTCTTCGGAAAACTTAGGACCGCGTTCAACAGGTTATTACCATGCATGACTCTAACCAGAGACATGCATAACCAATCACACAGTACTTACCACCCAAGTATCTACCATTCACGTAGGTAGATACCAACACAAGTATAGCGCCAATATTTGACAACCAAGTTCAACATATAATCATACTTGGGAAACGAAGATGAGAACCTCATGACTATACTATAGAACGATATTTCAGACTATTCTAGAATAAACATAACGCATTGTACCGAGACTCACAGTTTAACTGAGGTTTTCCTTAGGAAAAGGTTCCACGAAATCTTATCCTTCTGCCTGGACTTGATCGAACCTGAGACTTAGGATTGCTCGGACTGATCCGCCTATGCTCAAAGAAAACTAGGACCGATTTTAGACAAGTATATGTACTAAGGGAAAGGAATTTTGAATGCTTAATGCTAAGGGTACGGGGTCCTATTTATAGGGGGCAGTCAGGGGCAAGGAATGGCTTGCGGAGGGCCACATCGCACCATCCAAAACGCTACGTTAATCTTGGCGACGTGGTGCGCTATAACCCACTCGCCCGACCGACCTAGGACGTGGAGCAACGACAAGCCCTTGTCCTACCAACCCACGACGTGGAGCGATGGGAGCCGTTTGGCTCCACCGACTTACCCGCACACGTTCCGCGGTGTCCCACCTCGATCAACCATACGTCCTTTACCCGCAGCACGAACAAACTCAACCCACCATCTATTTTCCATCCCGTTCATTTTCCCGATGGAATTTGGATTTGCTTAGATCAAAACTCCTTTTAGGATTTCCTTCGTCCCTTCCAAGTTGAGTCTCACTAAGGCTGCATACTTGAAGGAGTAGGTCCGTCTGTTCCGGCCTAGGTTTTAGCAGGGGTATAACACGTATGATGGTAGTTGGAGGCTAAAATGAGTTTCCGCGTTCTTATGTAGCCGAGCTAGTTCGTAACCCGACTTAACAGTATACACACCTGAGGTGGTGGCCTGCCAGCAAAAACCATCCTTCAGAATACGGGCTGACAACCATATACTTAAAACCTCAGGGATATCCTGCGGATGTATATGTGCTTGAAGAGTCTGGATATTCCACGTTTGAGAATTATCGCATATGACGTCCGATACGTTTAGTAACGGTGGAGGCGTTCTCGTGTTGCTATACTCCGACCGTGGTAAGGGAGTCCGGTATCCAATTATTAACCCATACTTGTGTGCTAACGCCATTGCCAATGGTACGGCGGGCACCTTGACGCACCAGCTGCTGGGTCGACCAAATACTGCACCATCCATAGGACGGCCGATTCAGCTTTGGTGCGTAAGATGGATGTATTGATCAGAAATACCGACCCTTAAGTACCCGTGCTACAAGAGAGTTGGGGAATTGATGAAGCCGCCATATCTGATTTGCTAAGAGAGCCTGGTTAAAATCCCCGAAGGACTTAAAACCGGTTCTGCCCAAATTTTTGGGCAAGCAGAGTTTTTTCCATGCAATCTAATGTAGTCCTCGTGCCTATGGCTTTGTGCGCCACCAAAACTGTGAGACTGCGCTTGCCAGTTTCCTACAGAGTCCCTTAGGGAGGAGAAAACATGACATGACATACGTCGGTATGGCCTGGACGACCGATTTAATCATTACTTCTTTACCACCGTTAGACAAAAATTTTGCCGACCATCCATTGACCCGACTACTCAGCCAGTCTTGAACATAGGCAAAGATTTGGGCTTTGAACCCTTGTAGTTGCTCCAAGATACCCAAGTATTTCCCGGCGCCGCCCTCGTTTGAAATTCAAATGCAACCAGTGGACCTGCTCATACACGCAAAGATTGACATCACAAGAAGGAGAGAGAGCTGAATGAAGATGGTGTGGATTTGCAGACAAGGAAACCAATTAGGAGAAATCTCTTCAGCGGAGAAGGAGAGTCGAATGACGAAGAAGCTCATACCTGGGTCCATAAGGAGCGGGTTATGACTGGAGAGGAAGAAAGCTTTGGAAAGCGACCGACGGTGAGTGAGACGGACGAATCCTCTAACGGTGGGCCGATGAAGAAGAGGGACAACATTGCTCGGTAGCACGCTATCGCCTCTCAATTATGTGAACCATCGAAAGCAATGGCTTCGACAGCGTCGGTAGCGGCAGCGGCAGGTTTTGTCCAACCATCGTGGTACCGAGACTTCATCGAGTAGGCGCTGTGTGCTCATGAAGCGAATCCCCAAAAATCTGTTGACGACGAGAGGCGGCCAACGGCGGAGAAAATCTCGGAGAAGGACAAATGGGAAGCCTATATTAGGGCTGCTCATGTTGGGCCCGAACCGGTGTTGGGCCTAGGGGATATAATTTATCCTTTTAAGGGCCTCTTTGATGAATCAAGCCCACTAGTGAAAGCACCAAGACAGGGTGATTTGGGCCCTAAGAGAGTTCGACAAAGAGACAGGTCCAAAACTGGAAAAAAGCCCAAAAACATACTTGGTGTGCGCAAGAAGATTGACCACAGCCCTTTTCGGGGTGTTCGTGTGCAACAACAAGCTTCAATAGCGGTTAAAATGTCACTTACAGACCATAAGACTTTTTGTGACCTTCCGCAGCCGTCGTCTTCGGTGATGGCTCTTCTCGCGAGGAAAAATTCAAAGAAAATACAAGACCCGGTGGTTGGGGAGAAACCACTGGCAATCGCTTAAATGATCCTAAGTTGGAACTGTCAGGGGTCGGTGGTTTTCTGACAGTTCATCAGCTGCGTGAAATCCGTAGGAAGCTATTCCCAGAAATAATGTTTCTTATGGAGACTAAGTGCGATAGAAATTATTGACAGTCGTTGCAAGAGGAGTTTGGTTATGATTTCCTTTTTACTGTTGTCCCACATGGTCTTAGTGGCGGTCTAGCCCTTATGGCTTTACCCAAAATTTAACGTTCAAGTTGTTTTTTCAAATAAGAATATTATCAATGTAATGGCTATAATACATGGTAGTAAAGTTTTTCTCTCTTTTGTTTATGGCGAACATGTTGTTTCACGGCGTAATGGAGTTTGGGAACAATTGAAACAAATTAGCATGACCCGTAGCGGTGCATGGCTGATGACTGGTGACTTTAATGAGATCACTGGACATCATGAGAAGACAGGTGGCCGAAAAAGGAGTGAAAATTCCTTTTTAGATTTTCGGCTGATGCGGAACAACTGTGGCATGATGGATTTCCGTATGTTGGGAACTGCCTCTCTTGGGTAGGCAGGAGAGGCCATAATGTTATCCGATGCCGACTTGACAGATCCATGGGGAATGAGGAATGGCATGATATATTCACTCATAAACGCAGAGTATATGCCATTCATGGGATCAGACTATAGACCGGTCTTCACTCATATTACGACGACGAGTTTCCAAGGAAACAAGAAGTTCTGGTTTGACAAACGCTGGTTGTATAAGCCAAATTTTGAGTAGATTATTAGGGACGGATGGGATCCCCTAACGTTGACCCTCTGCTGGATGTTAGTGAACGGATTAAGTTATGTCGCAGTCCTATCTCCCCCTGGCGCAGAGCGGATGTGCAGAGTTCTGCTATGGTGGTTGAGAACCTCAAAGCTGAATTAGATAGGCTGCAGAACGATGATTCTGCCTCAACGGATAAGATTGCAGAGGCGCAGGAAAAATTACGGCTCGCCCTCGTTGATGAAGAAGTGTTTTGGCAGCAAAAAAGCCTGGTAATGTGGCTCATGGCGGGAGGCCAAAACACTTAGTATTTCCATGATTCCACCAAGCAACGACGTGTCCAAAATCGAATTATTGGAATCCTGAACTCGGACAGAATATGGATAGAGAAGGAGGCAGAGATTAAACAAATAGCTGTCGAGTATTTTTCAGGATATTTTCTTGTCCTCAGGGATCACAGATTTGGAGACCTCATTGAGGCACATTCCGAAGACCGTCACGACTGAGATGAACGATGTTTTTACTCGTACAGTATCTCTAGCAGAGGTCAAGGCAGCTGTTTTTTCAATTCATCAGGAAAAAGCATCAGGGTCTGATAGAATGACTACACTTTTTTACCAGAAATTCTGGCACATCTTAGGACCGCAAGTAGTCTCTATGGTCCAAGAGTTTATCGACTCTGGAAATATTGATCCTAGCATCAATGAGGCCAATATATGTCTTATTCCGAAGAGTGAGCGACCGCGAGAGATGAATGAATTTTTTCCCATCAGTCTTGTTCTGTGCCAACGGTTGAAGAAACTACTACCTAATCTAGTTTATGAAACTCAATATGCGTTTGTGGCAGCAAGAGTAATTTCATATAATATCCTTATCGCGCAGGAAGCTTTCCACGTGTTGGTATCAAAGGACAGATGTAGGAAGTAATTCATGGCTGTCAAGACAGATATGAGTAAAGCCTATGACAGGGTGGAATGGGGCTTTTTGGAGAGCCTTACGAGGAAGATGGAATTCTCGCAGAAATAGATCTCGTGGACTATGCCATGTGTAAATTCGGTTTCATACCATGTCTTGCTTAATGGGGATCCTAGGGATCGATTACCCCAACACGTGGCCTCCGACAAGGAGATCCGCTCTCTCCGTATTTGTTTATTCTGTGTTCGGAAGTGTTAATATCAAATTTGAAAGTGGCAGAGGCGGGAGGCCGGTTGACGAGGCTTAAAATAGCACATGCCAGCCCTCCGATCTCACATCTTCTCTTTGCTGATGACAGTCTCTTCTTCTGCAAAGCGACGCCTGCTCAGAGCGCGACGGTGCTCCACCTTCTTACCGAATACGAAAATGCCTCTAGGCAACGCATTAATTTTGAGAAATCAGCAATCACCCTTGGCAAAGATGTGGACCCAGATATACAATATGCCATTCATCACTCTTTCAAATATTATCGGTGAGGATGAATATAGGAGTACTATTGCTGCTGTTCGTCATGTTTTGGCATGTCGTGGTTTGGAATATGTTTCTCTCCTTGACTGATAAAATATATTTCTTATTAATTATTTTGGTGTTTAGTTGTTTTATTGTTATCTTAATTTGTTGTAATAACTTTAGATTATCTTAATTTATTAATTTTGATTTCATAATTTATAAACATAAATCGTATTTTTTTTATATCTTAGCTAATTATTAAGTGTAATATTTACAAGTCTTTTTTAATATTACTATTTAATCATGCTTTGTTCAAATTAGTGCGACTACTAGTCTGGCTACATTCTCTTGTAGACTTATATCCACATGAGTTTATTCTATGGATTATATTGTAATTGATGTGTGCAGGGTTTAGATGCATATGCAACCTTTAAATTTATAACCCTAGGAAACTGCAAGTGCACAGTATTGACAATTGTAGTACTTAGGGGTCAATCCACTAAGGATTAAGCGATGATGCGCTACAAAACCATATGATGTGAATTAAGCTAGATGAATATATTATTTGGTTTTTTTAGGGTTTATGGAAGCAAATAACAAAGCAATAAAGTAAAGATAGATAGTTCAATCAAGATAAAAGATTTAGGGTTTAGGGTTTAGGGTTTAGGGTTTAGGGTTTTAGGGTTTAGGGTTTAGGGTTTAGGGTTTAGGGTTTTAGGGTTTAGGGTTTTTAATACTAGTTGCTCTAGAACTCAAATCACTAAGGTAAAATCATACCACTATCGTGGATCAAACTTCTATGCCTTCTTCCCTAATAGACTCAACTATCGTATGGTTATTACAAGGTGAAGACACGCATAAAGTGTAAGATTCGATTGTTCACTAAACTCCTTAACTAACCTATCGAATTGTTACGACGCTTAGCTCATCAAATACTAGGCCTAGAGATATAACAAGTTTTTGGAGAGTATATCAACCTAATATCAGTCACTGGGTATCTAAGCCAGATCATGCCTTGAGCGTAAATAAAGATGAAGAATCAATTCTAGAATAAAACCTTAAATGATCAATTGTGTGATAACATAGAAATAAGAAAGTGCATGAAATCAAATCAAGGCTAATACTCTACATGTTTTGCAATAAGGAGAAGCAAGAGTAAAGCAAATAAACATAGTATAAATCGTTGATCTACAAATCGTAAGGGATTCATCTCTTTGCAATAGGGCAAAGTCGAACTACCCTTAAAGGCTTTTAGAATCAAATATGCATTAAAAACAAGAGAAAAACGAAATACATGTTTAGGTATTGATTTAGGCTGTTTTGGCCGGCTGATCTTGCTTCCTAGAGAGGCTAAAATCACGTATATATAAGGGTTTAAGAGGTCCTAAGTCGGCTAGGGTTATCTTTGGGCAAAAGAGTCTTTTACGTCGAACTGAGGCAACAACGATCACAATATCGGCCGGGTTATATGAACGATATTTGAGGCTTCCATGATGCTTCTAGAAGGTCGGAAAAGGTCTGGATCATCGGCCCACGGAGCGTCCGGCGCTTGTCTAATTTATGCGCTTGCTTCACTTCTGAGGCAGTTTGACATATCTTCAGTGTTTCTAGTGTATCTTCCAAAGTACATCTCCAAATGGTGTTGTTCAAACTTCATTTTAAAGCTAACTCAAAGGGATATCTTCATACCAAGTTTCATTAGATTCCAAGTTGATTTGGTTTTCCGTTAATCAGTGAACTTCTGACATATACATTCTGTCCAACTTGAGAATATGCTTTATCTTCAAGATATAATGACTTGGCTTGGCTCATTTGACTTGAATAAGTAGCTGTATCATAGATAACACTCATTTTGCTCTTTTTTGCATCCTTTTGATGATTTAACCTATTAAGACCTTAAAATTCATATATATGAGAAAATTACCTCTTTTGGTCAAAAGACTTTATTAAAGTATATAAGAACATAGTAAAATAGATAGCAAAAGTGGTAAAATATAGAGTATATCAGTAATATACTAAAAAGTTTTGACCATATTTTTTGTAGTGCGAGTATTTCCTTTCGCTGACTCGACTTCTAAGGGTCTAAGTTTCACTTTTCACTAGATTATTGTTGAGATATTTTGTATATTCCAAATATGCATTTGCTCTTCAATGTTTCTAACTGAAAAACTTAGAACCCTTCCAATATTATTATAGGCTCATGCATACAATATAGCTAAGATGTCCAAATAATTTTACAACACACAAGCAATACATAAAACACATGGCATTGCTTCTTTTGACAAAATTCACCCAAAAAGAAACCAATCCCAACTGTTGCACAACGTCAGACCAACGATTCCATTCTCTATAATGATGCTTTTTGGGAGTTTTTGACCAACAAAATCTACTTCCCGCCTTTCTTATAGCCATCTTTGAGAGTGGCCGTTCGGTTAAACACAAGCTTTTCTGGGCTAGAGTCCTTGTCAACCACGTAATAACCTAATTCATCGCAAGTCAGCAGTGGTGTCAGTGTTGATTTTTGAGGATAAAATATACTACTAGTAGTTTGTTCATCTACAACTGAAAACAACAAATACCATTCCTCTCGAACTGGAATGTGTCCCCGACCACAGCATCTCTAATGGTTGAAAGAGCATAGGCATCAGAAACTACCACTTTGGAGTTCGAATTTATGTCAGTGAGCCAGTCATCATTGAGCTAGTCTGGGTTCTGTTATGATTGAAGACATTATTTCAGCCAAGGGAAAGTCTTTGTTACCTAGGTAGTACAGAACACCAATAGCGAGAGAGCAATTACCTCCGAATTAAAGGGTTTCTCAAATGACCGGACTTCAACCTTTAAGGGCTATTTTCCTGGTGAAGATTCAGAGACCCAGTGTAGAACACCCTGCAGACAAAGGAAACGACTGAAACAAGTGACACACGATCACGCAGTACTTAGGGAGATGGTTTAACAGACAGGACCTTTGGCTTTGTTGTTTTGTCGGGATCGTACTCCGCATGAATCTCACAAACTGTTTCATCGTCATCATCAAAGACGACATTAGTGCACTTGATTGAATAAGCGTATCTGCAAACAGCATAAAGTACATCGGCTCACAGACGAATCAAATTCAACGTCAAAGTGGTAAATGGTAATGATTAAGCTTTTTCCATACCTAAGCAAGACTGCTTTACCAGGAACAAGTCCATAGAATTTACTCGAATCCGTCTTTCGGAAGTCAGATTGCTCAATGTATACAACTCTAGTGAAAGACACCTATATGCAAAAAAAAATAAAAATAAAAACAGAAAACTGTTTACGCATGTACAAAAAAATTAAGTACTTTGTGAAGCTCAGTTCACCTTATAGAATGCCGAGGGATCATCGTTCTGGGCATCAGGCCACCTTTTAGCATCAAGCTCCATCACCTTGTCTGGTCCCAAATTAGTGATGACCACCTTAAGAGGATTTAGCACAACCATGGTGCGGGGAGCTGTTTTGTTCAACTCTGCTCAAGATGACTTGAACATATCATGCTACCATCACTTTAAATTAACAGCAATAGATTGTAGATTTGATGAAAATAGTTCACATATGCCAAACCGTATGATGTTACTTCATATATATATATATATATATATATGTATAATAGAGCAAACCTTCTGGTGATTCCAAGTCCTCGTACAAATGCATTATTCGCAGTTGGGGTTACACCCCTCCGCCTCAAACCAGCAAGTGTCAAAAGGCGTGGATCATCCCAACCATCAACGTACTTGTTTGTCACAATGTAGTTCAGCTGCAGCAAGAAAAACAAATGATCAAACCAGCACAATTCATTACAAAGAATGCCAAAAAAATTTCATATGTAACCCAAGTATTTTACCAACCTTGCGCTTGGACATTACAGTGTTTGTGACATTCAAACGTGAATATTCCCACACATACGGCATATAGAGACCCAAAGAATGTAATAACCAGTAGTATGACGAACGGCGGGTTTCAAATTCAAGAGTACAAAGCTACATTTTGCACATAAAAGAAAATGTCAGAAACCAAGAAATTAGTTTTTTAGAACTGCAGATGATTCATATATAATAGGGTTTCCAATACTGAAAGTAAATAGTGGGTCACAAAATGCAGCATTTAAAACTCATGCGTTATGTTCAACATCTATAAAGACTTAGAAAGGGGCAAACCAAATGCGTTATATTCTCAAGAGAATCAACAATACAGTGAGCGTAATCATAGGTCGGGTAAATACACCATTTGTCACCAGCATGAGGATGAGGTTTGAACTGAAAAACATATAAACAAGTCAGACAGTTAAAGACTGAAGTTCTTATTATAAGTAACAAGAGATGATTTTAGTTTCACTTGCCTTTATACGATAGGCAATAAGATCGTACATATTATAGTTGTCATTCTGCATATCTTGCTTCATTCTTAGTGTTGCCTTGCCTTCCTCAATCATTCCTCGTCTCATTTCATCAAAAAGGTTTAGAGATTCTTCAATAGGCCTGTCCCTCCAAGGGCTGTTCATTTTATTCTCTCTGTACTCTTTTATCTCCTCAGGATTCTGAAAGTAGACAACAATTATTTGATAGAATAAGTCTAAGAACAAAGTAATGATAATTGATTGGATAAGCAAAAGGAATCCAAATACGAGGACTTTTAAGTCGATTCGACCTGATGATCAACATAAGCATGACCTCTTCGAATCAACTCTACTGCCAAATCATACAACTCTTGGAAATAATCACTAGTGTAAGTAATCTAGAATAAAACAAAGGGAACTGTCAGATGGATAATAATAACAACAAGAAATTTGTATAGCAGAAAATAACAATACCTTGAATGGTTTCCAACCCATCCAATTAACAATTTCTTCGATGTGATTAATATACTCTTTCTTTTCCTCCTTCGGATTTGTATCATCATACCTAAAATTTAGATCTCCACAATTGTCCTTATAAAGGTATAATAATTGCTATCAAAAAGCAAAAGATACAAGCTACTCAAGTGGAAGCGAGCAAAATTTTGTTTACCTTAGATAACAGTAGCCACCTCGCTCCTTTGCAAGACCGAAATCAACAAACATAGCCTGGAAGTATAACCAATAAAAATAGCCATGAAAACGTAGGCCTTACCGATCATAAACCATCATGCAAAGTATCTCAAAACCTCATATCATGTATATTTAACCTTTGCATGCCCAATATGTAGATAATCATTTGGTGCAGGAGGGAACCGTGTATAAACTTTCCCTCCAGTCATCTTTAGATGTTTGTCAAGCACTTCCTTTGTATTGCTACATCTGAGCATAGAGCCATCACTGAAAAACACTTCTGTGTGAACCTGAGAACATAATGACGAAAGAACCTACATGGTTAAAACAACATTTAAGCCACAGATCTCCCATAGGCATATGTTGCATGGCATTGCAAGCTATGAATCCATCCAATATTAAACCAGAAGGTCATGTTATACATATTGGCAATCTTCCATTTTTTTCCAACTGTAAAATTTCACAGAAGTTCATGCCATCATTATCGACGTCACCACATATTAAAAGGCAACCAATGCATGCAGACCATACCTACTCAACTCTTGCTATTACTTGATCAGCACATCGATAAATGATTATCAGAGGAATTTTTAAAAGTATACCATAAGACTCCAAAAAGAAGAAAAGTCAGAGAAACATAATCAAAAGCAGTGAGTTACCATAACATTTTGATTTGGGTGATTACAGAATATGTATTAAGCTCCTCTTGAGATGGATTTGGGACAACTTCCACAACAGCTTTCTTCAAAAAATTACCAACAGAAATGTATTAAAGTTGATGCATACACAAAAGAAAATACATTGAAACGAAACTGATGCTCACCTCTACTCTGGCAGGCTTCTCCTTTTTTGTAGGTTTATCATTGTCAGCAGCAGTTCTCTCGCCAAGCAGTTCATACATTTTCTCATCTATGACTCTCTATCACAAAAATGGGATCGGATAAGAAAATTAAGATGTTGTATAGCACAAAGCATCGGCTGGTAAAACCATGAACTCACCTTCACGGTCTTAGGATCTGCCCATGCGAAACATTTCCGGACATGTCCGATAAATTCACCCACTATACCACAACATAAATACATCCCGTTCAGAAAAGAAACAGGGTTATAGAGAAAGGGAGGGATAGGATATGCCTGAAAGAAACATAAAGGGCCAGGCAATGAGGTAAAGAGCAACGACTAACCATTAGTCCGGTAACGCATCTGCAATATTGTATTCATATTCTCTTCAAAGATTTCTTCAATTGTTCTCTCAATATCTTCTAGGGAAACGTCAACCCCTATTCCAAAATCATAGTCCAAGCTTCAAGTTAGCAAAGGAAAAGAAAGCAAAAAAAAAACAATCCATTATAAATAGTTGCATTCACAAAAGTTCCTACCAACACCAAATGCCTCCTCAAATTCATTTCGCTTGAAGTCATCAGCACTGGTATTGCCTAAATACAAATATGCAGCATCCAACTGTACTGAAGATTTTATCTGCAGATTCAAAATATAGTGAGAACAAAAACAAATTCAGACAGATTCTTAACGACAAAAAAAAATCCCAACACAAGAAAATGCACTATTGACAAATAACAGTCCATCTGCATAAACGGTAACTCAAGGAGCCGGAATGCAAACCTTAGTAGAAACAATGTACTTAAGCAATGTAGGACGATGCACAAGAGCTTTTCCGTAGTACTTAGTAGCGACCTGTTACAGATTCCTCAATAAGTTTCTTCAAAAATATTCAGGAAATTTAGGTTTCATTAGAAAAAAACAAATCTTCCTATTTTGATTGTCTAAACTGGGATTAGGATAACCAGAATATCTCACCGCGTACAACAGATTTCCAGTAGTTCAGTCGCACCCATTAGTGACACCAGCCTGTACATAAGACGAGAACAAATTTTTGATAATCTAATTGAGGAGGTAAGAGAACAAATAGCAACAACAAATGCAAAGGAATTTAAATTATCAGAAGAAAATGGAGACAGAGAGAGAGAGGAGACCTGGTGAATGAGCGTTGTAAGACCGGAGGTGACCCTACTGTTTCTGTCGAGGGCTGTTTGCTCGTCCAAACCGATTTTGAGGAAGAGCTTGCGAGATTTCTTGGTGTTATCGTCTCCGAGAACCATGGCGCCGGAAAGAAAGAGACTTTATGGTTTGACGGAATTCTTTTTTGTTATCTATCTTTTTTATACGGAATGTGTCTAAATTGGGCTTATAGGAATGTAAAATTGATCCGTTAATAGATAAATCCTTGACTTTATAAAGGGCCCATTTGATTACACTTTGCGCTTCGTGTTGTTATTTACATTCTGTGTTATTATTAGAGTTATTTACATTCTAAGACACTTTCTTACATACTTATTACTTTAATAGACACTTTGTAGGGGAGACGGAAATGGCCTTTTTGGACCAAAACTATTGCCATCGGGTCTTTTTGGACCTGATCTTTTAGCATTGACCAATTTAAGCCCGAACCTCAAATTAATTCAAATTCGATACCTAAACGTACGATTTTATTGTTGATTTAGATCTTGACCAAGTTACCGTTAGTCAACATTAACGGAACAATGACATGGACGACACGTAGACAAAGGAAAACAGTCTATTGGACCAGAACTATTGCCATCGGGTCTTTTTGGACCTGATCTTTTAACATTGGCCAATTTAAATCCGAACTTCAAATAAATTCAAATTCTTTGACATGGACGACACGCAGACAAACGCCTCGGTTTCGTTTGAACAACAGCCTCACAAGTTCTTGTCCAACCGACGCTAATTCGAAACTACTAAATCGACGCAAATACGACGCAAATTTAGCATCATATTTACGTCGAATTGGATTTGATTCAATATTTGGACGCTAAATTGATGTTAAATTAGTATCGTATTTGCGTCGATTTAGTAGTTTCGAATTAGCATCTGTTGAAAATTTGACAACTATTTTCCATTTTAAATCTTAATTTTCTTAATTAATTTTAAGTTTTAACATATGAATCATCTGGTCAATCTTATTATTAGATACATGTCGTGATCTCGTGAGTTATAATTTTCTTACGTGTCATGTTTATATAAAAATATATTGCGGTAAATACTTTTGATTTTAAATTTTATAACGCCTATAATTTGATAAATGTAATTAGATTATAAACCATAACTCGCACAAATGTATAACATTTATTTTATTATTATATCATTTTATATTTTATTAAATCGTCAATTTATTATATTTATCTCATACTAAAATTGTCTCATATACGTTATTATATTAGCAAAATAAAATTTATAATACGATATCTCTTTTTATTTTTAACTATTTCAATAATTTGAATTGGAAAGAATGTAATTTGTAATATACAATATAGAAACATTACCTATTTTAGTATGATGGTTTTTCCTTTTTTTTAATTAGTCCATAATCCTTATTTAAATATATTTCTTATTTTAATTTTTAAAATTTTGTTATTATTGACACATGTCACAATTTAAATTAACAATTACATGTGTCATATGTGGTGAGTTACAATTTTGCTTATGTATGAAGCTCTCATCGTGCGTATTCTCCTTTATATAATAAGACTAGATTAGAACCCACGTTAATACGCGGGTAAACACATTGAGAATTATTAATCTCAAGATTTAAGATTTAATTAGTAACATGTTAAATTATAAAAATATTTCTAATATTTAAACATGAGTTTTCAACCATTAAAGTTTAATTCATATCTTAATTCTCATGTCTTATTTCATATGATGCAGACCCAAAAATATCTTATTAACTATATATTCTTACTAACAAACTTTTATAAAAATTAAAATTTCATAAAGTTAAAATGTTAAATCATAAAGCAATATATTTATGGGAATAGTCTCTTAAAAACTTATAAAATATTTTATAAATAGTTTTATCAAGCATTATATATAAATCTATGATTGATAAATGTCATTGGTTTATTTGTCATAAATCTATATATACTCGTCAAATCTTACATTTTTGGATTTTAACAGTAAATATATTGTTCTTATTATTTTATAACATGTATAAATTTTCATCTTATGTAATTTTCTTTTTTCATACTGAAAAATATAGGTAGAAGATTTCTATTTTATTGTCATATTTTATCTAATATGTTGACAAAATAAAATTGTTTGTTAATTTGTTTTTCTTTGGTATATTTTTCTAAACTTTAACATTGAGATTTCCATTCAAATATTTTTATTAATTAAAATTTATATTTCCTCTCTACTTTTTTTGATTTTTTGTATTGTTTATAGTCTCTTTATATATAATGTTTGATAAAACTATTTATAAAATATTTTATAAGTTCTTTTATTAGTTTTACTTTTTTTTTCTAATTAATTATAATTTTTAACGGATGTTATCATCTGATCATTATTGAACACATGTCATGATCTGGTAAGTTATAATCTTGTTTACGTGTCAAACTGTCGTTGATAATATTTTTCTTACTTGATTTTTTTTGCTCTTTTTGTGTGGTTTATACTCTCTCTATTTTTTTTTGTAATTAGTTTAAACTAGCTAGACTATTAAAAATTTCCTTTTTCTCATAATTGATTTAAAAATAAGAAATTTTTCTTTTTTATAATTTGGTTAGTTATTTGAAAATAGCAAAACACGTGTCATCAGTGTTTGCTGCTGTAAAAATGCCTGTAAATTAGCAATATAATCACAAACACTAACAATTATTATGTTTTGCTATTTCTGAAGAAAAGACTTGGCGAATGAAATAGCAAAACATCGACATTTGAAAAAATCTTTGCTACTTTAGTCTCGCAGCAAGACTTCATAAGATTGTAATCATATGCACCTGGGAAGTTATTTACTAAGCTCATATATATCATGGTTTGTAATCATATATGAGCTTGATTTTTGCTACCGGGTGTTAGGATTTAGCTAAGAAATTGCAGTTTCCCACTTGCTTACAATGCAGGACATTCTTCAAGTCTTAAATTCAACCTATGCTGCCATAATGTTGCACTCATTTAGTTCATCTCAGCTCTTGCTTACAATGTAGGACATTCTAAATCGGTCCCCCTTGATCAAAGTTACGGATGTTATGTTCAAAACTATTATCCCCCATGTATATGTGGAAAAGATAGCTCTACAAAATAGTTACTTCAACTTAACGAACAATGTAATATATACTTAATGCTTCAATTCAACTTCGTTGTCAAGCATAGCAGAGATGGAGATCTACCTGCACTCATCGGCAACGGTTTCAGACTGTAGCAAAAGGTTAGAAAATCTGACTTTATGTACTCTTATACACATGTTTCATTTCTTTGCTTCTCTTCCAACTAATCATTCTTTTCTCTTCAACGGACAAGTTTGTCTTCAACGAAATCTATAGGATAACTTTTCTGATGGGAGCTAAATTATTGAGAGGACCAAACGCAGAGCTATCTACAAGCAACTGAGCAAGTGAGAGGCACTATCAAAATTTCCAGCTCCAACAAAATGCTTAAGAGTGCCAGTGGAATTATTAGTCATGCTCATAATTTCCTCTCTAAAGCTCTATCAAAGCTAGATGTTGTGTTCAGACAGATATTGCAAAAAAATTCATGTACGTCTTTCGATAGACATTTTTACTAACGCCTAACTGACGCAAATTTGTTTGCTCGTGCCTCTCCCGCCAGTATCACAGGGTGTATACTGATTCATATTACGTTTTCCTTTATTAGGTATACACGAGCTGCAACGTTGGAGCAAAGATTGCAGAAACTATGTGTGTGCAGAGGCTTAGCAAATATGATGTTTAGAGAGTGCAAGGAGAAGTCGATGGTCATTTCAAAGCTTATAAATTTGGAGCTCAGTAGGGCATATTTATTTAGGAGGACTCGAGGAGAATACGCAATTAATGTCATTATTTATTTAGTAAGGCCGCTTGAAAAATCCTTAAAAACACTCGACTATAACATGGAAAGTATCTACAAAGTTTATTCTTCATTGAAAACATCCGATAGGTGTTAACATGAAACAAATAGGTGTTAGCAGTCGTGTTATAACATCATGAAGGCAAACAAATAGAAAACAAAGAAGAACCATCATCAGAATCACAATTCGAAAACAATGGTACATAGACATTGATAACTATGTATGGCATTAAAATCTATGTATCCTTTCTTCTTACCATATATTCTTTTCTGTTAAAGTTCCTCTTAGCATACAAATATTTAGATATAGTGGAAAAAAATTAAAAAATATATATATACCAGAAAATTTCCGCGTGTATGCACGAGTACTCACCTAGTTATATACATGATAAGATTTGAATATTTGAAACCGATCTCAAAATTGGTTATTTTTTACACATAAACTAGAAAACCAAGAAAAAAAATAAATAAATAAAAAAAATCTAACAGATAAAACACAGCAAAAATCCCAATTATTGAAAAGGTTTTTGTTTACAATATACATCAGTACTACTCTAAGACTACAATCTCCAGTTTGTAGCACTCGTTTTCAGCTAATGAATGAAGAATTGATCTTTGATTTTAAAATTTGTGAGACTCTTTTTCAAAAAAACCAAAAAATGTGAGACTGATTTCTAATTTGATAAGAAGGGCTTTCTATGTTTTCAAATTATAGTTTACTCGATTGTAGTATAAGATATATATTCGCAACAAAAATAATGAATGAAGCAAACCGCGCGTATGCGCGGGTATTCACCTAGTTTAAGTTTGATTTAGGTATTTTTTCTACACCTCAATTATTAATCATTGATCGAATCTCTAATAGAGACAATGAAAGGTTTAATAAAAGCATATATATATATATATGCATGTTTCAAGAATCCAAATTAACTAAAATCTCAACAAAAGAAAGTTAAGAAAGTATATACTTTCTTCTCGTTAAGTATATCATGCACTTTAATTTAAAAAGTACTTATTTTCTTCTCGTTAAAGACTTTAACGATCTATCTACTACTGAAAGTAGTATTATTAGCAGAGATGCTGGAGGATCACTCTTTTAGTAAAGTTTGGAAAACTCCTCGGTCAAATCTTCATGATAATAGAGAAGATCCAAGACCTATACAAGATATATAGCAACTCAATCAAATCAAGCAAAAAAAACACAAGTCCAAATGCAATAAAAAATAGCCCATCAAGAACCTTACCTCCTCTTGCATCTTCGCTAGCGACTTCTTCCCAACTTTATACATTTTCAGTTTCCAGAGAACTGAAACATACACATAAGTATCCACGGTCGCAAATCTTGTCTGCATATGGATCAGTTCGTTATATAAGTCACAAATTTAGCAAAGAAGGTAATATCTATCAAAAAACGGTATTTTCCCTAGGATAAGTTTTATGAGTTTATATAGCATTCTATACCTTAACATTGTTCAGAAAGTAATGTTCATGAGGCTCAAGAAGTTCTCTTCCAGCTTGCTCAACCTCGCGAGGGACGGTTATCTTAGCCTCCATAATGAGGACACGTAAACCAAGAAGTAGCCTTGGGTGCTCTTCCATGAGTTGAGTCATCATTGCAATGGTACCAGCTTCATTGATTCTACAAAATAGAATCATCAATTCACATTGAGTTTTGTTAAATATATGTAGCCTAATGGGAGTTGAAAGTAAAAGCAAAGTAAGGAGAGGATAATTAATTCATACCTATTAGCGATAGCAAACACCATGATCCTCAAAAACTCATCAAATTTTTCATGTTGATCACGAAATGCTTCAAATACAGAAGCGACGTACAAAAGTGGCGTATTCATAGTTGACTCCGGTTTGAAATTGGCCTAACCATTTGTTATTATCCAAAGAAAAACAAAAATATTAGTTCATTCAAACTGATCAAATCATCATTGGATCCCTCTCATATCTTAATGCCATTTATCACTAATTTAAAAGAGATGACTTTTGAAACAGAAACCCTAGAGTAATGATATATTCATCTCATTATTCCTCAAGAAACCACAAGTAATATTCAGTGAGATCATGCATTGAACATGAAAAATCAAGATTACATGCATTATTCTACAAGTAATATAAGAAAGCCAGTTCAACCGAAAAAAAAAAAACCAGCCGTTGGATTTGAAACCTCAGTGTCATTCTCAATGATAAACAATATAAATGCGTATTAACGATTCACTTAAAATTTCATCTTCTCGACTAAAAATTTGTGTAAATTTAATCAATCAACATCTTTATAACCCCGAAATCAATCACGATAAAGAAAAATAAACAACAAAGAAGGCTGAGCAAGAAACTATAGAAAATAATCAAAGGAGACATCAAGAGCAACAAACCAGAGAATTCAATCTCTAACCTTGTCGTCAGATAATCTTTAACCAAAAATGATAATTATAAAGAAGAAGATGGTCGTATAGTTACCGAACTAGCATGACAACTCGATCTCTAACCGTTCATATTTCCCATGGACGAAAAAAATATAATACTGAAGAAAAATATATGGTCGAATAGTTACCGAACGAGCAAGAAATCGACTTCAAGATTTCCAGAAACAAAACAATAGAGTCTGATTTGTGTTACTCGCAAGATTTGTGTTACTCGCAAGTGTATCTATAATACGGAATATCAAATTTATTTTATTTGCATTTCATTTTTAGGTTTTTTAAAATTATGGATTAGACACTTAGCTTGGTCACTGTCTTCATTACTTTAGTCAAATCTTTAGAACACGAATTTAACAGCTTTCTATATACTAATCAAAGATGAAGAGAACAATAATTTGTCAAATTAAGAAGTATATTTTACAGCAATTTTTAGTACCAACTAATTGAGAAAATTAATTAATGCACTTATTTTATTTTTGACTAATTTTTAAATATATATATATATTTTTTTTCTTAAAATCTGTTATATTTGTATCTCAAAAATTAATTATGATCTATAGCAATCCGTTTTCTATGTAGCCTTTTTTAAAATGAAAATTTAGTTATTTAGTAATTAGTTGGACTAGGTTGTTTTAAATTTATTATGCATTTTGGTGTATTAGAAATTTAGAATATTGAGTCCAATAGTTTATCTTACTTAGTTAAGTTATTAGGTATATATAAATTCTAAACTCATACTTATATTCTAAACCTTATCTCTATATCATAAATTAGACATCCACATAAAAACTAGGGTTTTGAATAATGACCGGCAAAAAAGAAATAATTGTTGGGAACTTTGAATTTCTCTTCATTCATCATTGATACCATTTAAAAAAGGGACATTTGCAAAAATACCATTTTTTGTGTCTAAATTTGCAAAAATACCACTTTTGGTGTCAATTTGCAAAAATATCACGAATTATGATTTTTTAGAGCTTAAATCTTAAAATTCTAAACCCTAAAAAATCTTTTGACCCCTTAAACCCCTTAAACCCTTAAACCTAAATCCTAATACAACATAGTTAACCCAAATATAAATGATGTAATGAATAAATAATTTTGAAAAAGTGTTATTTTTGTAAAGATTGTAAAAATGTGGCATTTTTGTAAAGTAGCATATGAAAAATGATATTTTTGAAATTTCTCTTTAAAAAATAATATTTTTGTAACATATAGTTATTATTCATTCTCTCTTATAAAAGTATCCTCCATCAAATCTGAAGAGGGAACAAGACGAACATATACATATTTACAAATATAAAAAAAAACCAAATCTAGAAGATTTCATTTAAAATTAATATTTGGTAAAATAACATCAAAAGAATTTAGAGAATTTTCAAAAAATGCTACTTTTCAAATACCACTTTACAAAAATGCCACACTTTTGAAAATTTACAAAAATGCCACTTTTTCAAAATTATTTTTTCTTTATATTATTTTTGTTTGAGTTAATTATGTTCTATTAGAGTTTAGTTTTGAGTGTTTAGGGGGTTTTAGGTGTCAAAACATTTTTTATGATTTAAAATTTTAAGATATAGGCTTTATAAATCTATAATTAGTGGCATTTTTGTAACTGGACACCCCTAAGTAGCATTCTTGCAAATGTGCACACAAAACGTGTCATTTTTGTAATTGCCCCAAGAATTTAAGCATAATTTTAAATTATTTTAATTTCATCTAATTTTTGTTCACAGTTACTTTTTTATTTTTTTTAAAGGGAAATTAGCATGTATATTAGTCTTTATATTTATAATTAAACATCTAACACTATATAAATTATAATTTAGTAATTAACATTTAGCCTATATAAAATTCTGATTTACCCTTATACAATTACAGACTTTTTTCTTAAAAGAAAATTTACTTAAAAAAATAAAAATTATCACTCAATAGTTTACTCTAATCTAAACCTATTATATTCTTCCTCTCACCTCCTTATCCTCCGCCGTCGTACACATCTCGTTTTCTTTCCTTCATCTTTTTTTTTTTAATAAAAAAATCCTTTTAATCACTTATCAATTTGTTTTTCTTTTTCATCTCCTCTTCTTATTCTTCTCCTCCTTCTTTATATTTAATATTTTTCTTCTAAAAATTCTTACGGAATTCGCAATAATCTATTCTTCTTCATACTTCTCTTTTTCTCCGAAGATAAAAAATTCTAATTTACCTAATCTACTGTTTCGTTTTGGTCGCGAGCTAATCAATAAGAAGGTAAATGGTGAGATAATAGTTAACTATATTGATTAACGATATTAATAAACATATACCAAAAAAATACAAGTGAATTGATAATTATAATGTTTATATAGTGAACTATATTATTATTTCAATAGTTAACTAATGTTTACATAGTGAACTATATTATTATTGGGGCAATTACAAAAATGCCACTTTTTGTGTGCACATTTGCAAGAATGCCACTATGGGGTGTCCATTTACAAAAATGACACTAATTATAGATTTATAAAACCTATATCTTAAAATTCTAAACCCTAAAAAATGTTTTGACACCTAAAACCCCCTAAACACTCAAAACTAAACTCTAATAGAACATAATTAACCCAAACATAAATAATATTAAAAAAAGAAAATTTTTGAAAAGTGGCATTTTTATAAAAATTTTAAAAGTGTGGCATTTTTGTAAAGTGGCATTTGAAAAGTGGCATTTTTTGAAATTTCTCATTATTATTTGAGTAGCTAGCTAACAAACGTTATATAGTGAACTATTTTGATTACCGTTTATGAGATAATAGCTAACTATTCGTATTTTGACACTATAGATGAGATAATAGCTAACTATATAGATTAACAATATTGATAAACATAGACAACCATATATTTAATTGAATTGATTATTATAATATTTATATAGTTAACTATATTATTATTTGAATAGCTAACTAATATTGTATAGTAAACTATATTATTATTTGAAATAAATAGTTCACTATTTTGGTTATAATTTTAGCTAACTATATAACAACATAAAAAATCCCCAAATATAGTTAACTCTACATACTGAATCTTGCTCTCAATTATTGTATATATAAGGTCAATCTTGGTTCGGTTATTGAGATTGAGATTTTTACGGTTGACCAGATTCTCTTTGATTGACAACAAATTTTTAGGGAGATTTACTGATTTTTTAAACTATTTTCCATTATAATATAATTAAAGATATTTTTGTCCAATTAGATCAACAATTTGTTATTCACCTAATTTATATTACATACATGTTACTCACCTAATTACATATCCAAAGCATAATATTCACCTAATTAACCATTTTTAAATTACATATATACAAATTAATTCATTAGGATGATTATCGTTCACTTTAAAAGTTTATTGAGAAATTTCAAAAAATACCACTTTTCAAGTGCCACACTTTTGAAATCTTTACAAAAATACCACTTTTTCAACATTATTTTTTCTTTATATTATTTATGTTTGGGTTAATTATGTTTTATTAGGGTTTAGTTTTGAGTGTTTAGGGGGGTTTAGATGTCAAAACATTTTTTAGGGTTTAGAATTTTAAGATATAGACTTTATAAATCTATTATTAGTAGCATTTTTGTAAATAAACATCCCTAAATGACATTCTTGCAAATTTGCATACAAAAATTAGCATTTTTGTAATTGTCCCAAGTTTATTTCATATTTCATGCATATTGTATTCTTTTTTGTTCTTTAAATATTCTTCCATTTTATTCTCGTCTTTATCATTTATATTGTTCCTTTAGTGATCACACCGATTGAAATCTAGATTTACACGTAATAACTTAACTTGTTATGGATTAAACAATCATCTCGTAACAATTAAAGAAAATTCTAAAATTCTATCAGATGGAAATACATCATTGCCATTTAAATAGAGAAATTTTAAAAAATGCCACTTTTCAACTTTACAAAAATGCCACATTTTTGTAATCTTTACAAAAATACCACTTTTTCAAAATTATTTTTCTTTATATTATTTATGTTTGGGTTAATTATGTTCTATTAGGGTTTAGTTATGAAGGTTTAGGGGATTTTAGGGGTCAAAACATTTTTTAAGGTTTAGAATTTTAAGATATAGGCTTTATAAATCTATAATTAGTGGCATTTTTGCAAATGAACACCCCTAAATGGCATTCTTACAAATGTATACATAAAAAGTGGTATTTTTGTAATTGCCCCATTTAAATATAATATAACCATTTCAATTTTAGAAGAAATTCTTAGAAATCATTATGAACATTTATATAATTATAAATTTATTTTAGCAAGCGTTATAGAACATAAATATTTTTATGATTACATTTTTTATTCGAAAACTCAATGAATAGTTAGGTGCCAAGTGGTTATAAAAATTAGTTGAAAATTTAATAGAAAGAGAAATTAGCATTGACAACCATCCTCGATCCTTTATACCATAGAGAGGTTTTTCATATTGTTGTCCTATGAGAACATTTCTCTAGAGATTTTGATGTTGATCACTGATCCAGTCTTACAGTAAATGAGATAAATAATATTTTACTTTAGTCTTGTGCACATATATTTATGGCTTTAGTGAAATTTTCTTTAAACAATTTTTCATAGTCATTTTTTTGTCATATTCCAAGATACACTCGTTCATCTCTTGACATTTAATTTGTTTTCTCCTTCTTTTTGGTAACATATAAGTAGATAATATATTAGATGGTGGATTGATTCATAATTCTTAACAAAACTATTTCTTCCTTTTCATCTTCATACACTATTTGTTTTGGTCATTACTTAAGCGTAAAAAAATCTTAAGAGATACATATATATTTGTCTTCTCGAAGTTTTTCTGATTGTGTTGGAGTGCATATCAAATTTTCTAAAATCTCATTTTGGAACTCATTCGTATTCATTAGACACATACTACGTCTTTTGTTGGCAAACCATACAAGGAATTCTCTTTTCTCATACAATTTAATCATGTATTGTAAATATGTATAGTATATTATGTTTTGATTTTGACTATATTAAAATGTGTAGTTTAAAAACTAATTAAATAATAGTTTAAATGTTTCAGTGTCTAAAAGGTAAAAAAATCTTCTTTCAAAATTTAATATTTGGTTAAATTGAATTCTTTTTTATAGATGATTTTTTGGATAATTTTTTTTTCTTTTCTATTTGTCTATTTCTAGATTATATATATGATTTTAAAATTATATATGCATAGAGAGTGGATATAATCAATCCGATAAATAATTTTAAAATCACATATATAAAATATATTGTTCTTCTTTGACCTTTTTGTAATGAGATTATTCTGTTGCTGGTTATGAATCATTTAGTAATCTTTCATTATACGTATATATTTTTTTTGGAAAGGATGGTTGCAAATTAGTTGTTAATATGCGACCACTCCGAGAATATCACCGGTTCTTAGCCTCTAAATTGTTAGCTTTAAAACGTCCCAAATATAAGACCAAAGAAGTAGTCACAATTTAGTCTCCACCGTACGAGGATACAAAACAGTCGTAGAGTAGTCGCAAACTTGCTATAATCACTAATTAGTCTTTATTATACGACTAACACTATTAGTTTCGTTTATATACGACGGAAACTAAAAGTCACAGTTTAGTCCTTAATGCGCGACTATTTTGCGACTGTTTGAATTAGCGACCAAATTTTACTAACTACTTTCTTTAGTCACTAATCAATCGCTAATATCGTTTTTGCGACCGTTTTAGGACGCTTTAGGGAGTCACTCATGCCTTGTTTTTTTTTGTGGTGATTGGAAATTCATCAAGAATGTGGCACGCGTACCTACTTTACTTAGGACACTTTAAAAAGATTCATGCTTCGAAAACATACTCCCAAGTAGAATTAAACTCTCATTTCTGTAAAACTATTATGAAAAAGAAAATAAGTACTCATTAAATCTCTTGTTTCAACCTAACCCTTTCAACATATATGATGTGGTGATTTCTGCTTACAAACTAGACTAATTAGCGCAATTTGTAACGGTGGAACTCCAAATAGAATATTAAAAATATTCAATAAATTGACGAGACAAGTTCTGCACACAAATTTCTTTATGTGGTATGAGTTTCAAATACATTAAAGAGTTCAATTTGGCTTTTTGAGATTTCATAATTCTCTGCTTAGTCGAATCCTCGAAAATAAATATTTAAAATACTATAATCTTTTGCAGGTTCGATCTTCAAACGATGATCATATTGTTGAAGAAGCATAATACGGCAAACCTTTGTTTTTCGAAGGATAATTGAAGTAGGTTTTGATACCATATATAGTATGGAGCGAGTCATGGATATCCAAAATTTTGGCATGTTTGCCTAGGGGCTTAACTGCCGAGTTGACTCCCATTCTTTTCTTTAATGATTAAATATATTATGAGACCAAGTCGAGTTTTTTAGAGATGGTTATAGCTGATCTTACACCAAATTTAGAAAATTATTAAGTCAAATGGATATTAGGCTACGATAGACCTCCGTCGGCCATGTCCAGAGACCTAGCATCACAACACTATTGGGCCTGAGCAAGAAAGCCAAAACACTTCGTTTGACAAGCATTTTAGAATCATATGTCAACGATTGGCTTTCAAACATTTAGGAAACTAAAAGGGATGTCCAAAATGCCATACACCAAATCTAGAGAGTATCAACCATCTTTTGTTTGAATGTTTCCAGTCTTGCAAGTATCGACCCGCCATCCCACATCATCGTCGAGCATTTTTTCCCTCACCTTCTCTGTTTAACAATTTTGATTATCTCTTTCGGGGACAAAATCAAATGATCTTGATAATGTGCGTAAATACCTGTTAGATACACTGTGCCATGCTATAGAAAAGACTTAGTTGTGGCGGATGGCTAACCGTAGAGTGGAGGTTTGAGAGGGTGGTGCCATGCCCGAATTAGTGAATATCAAATACACAAGACATAATCCTTCTTGGGTGCCAAATTGATGGTATTGGCATGATTGTGATCTTATAAATGTTCATTGTTGGATAGTCCCTTCAGAGCATATGATCTTCCATTTGAGATGCAAAATATTCTCAATGTATCACTTACCTCTCCATGAAAAAATAAAATTAGTTCATATGGGCAATGAAGTGTGTGATTTTGGTCTTTTTGACTCAAGTTCATTTTGATACTGATTGCATTGATTTAATCTCTATGGTAATAGCCTGGTGGAGTCGTCTAATTTTGCTTTGAAACTTTATAATTCTTGGATTTTCTAATCATTTCTCTCGTTTTTATTTATTATAATCCTCATTCAAACAAAAAGCAAGAACGTAATGTATTTTTACTTTGATTTTATCAAACACGGTTACGGATTGACTTTTTTAAAAATTGGTCTCTCTCTAAATTTTTTTCTTGATTATGTAATATTTGGATTTTTAATCAGTAAGCCTGAATCTAATTGACATGACCCAAATCTCATGTCTTCTTGGTATAGGTAATTGTTTTTTATGCATATATAAAAATATGTCTTCTCTTTTATATTAGAGTTCAAAGAATTAATTTCACACGGATATATCTCTTAGCGTTGTATTCCGACTCATTTTACACAAATAGACCGGGATTAGAGCATGATTATAGATGGTAAATAAGGGTAAATATAAGAGATTTTTAAAATTATAAAATTCTTATATTTACCCAAATCATTTTTGGGATAGAATCTATATTATCTATATTTAGTGGGTAAATATAACATCTCTCTGTTTCCCTCCTCTTTCTCTTTCTATTTATCAATTCCAATATAATTAATATTATAAAATTTATATATTACTTCAATTATATTTACTATCTATAATCACGTTCACAGGTCTACTAGATGGATGTTTGACTTCAGATTTTGTTATCTCGTTTCTTACTCTTCTTTCGGAATGTTGTTTACCTATCTTTAAGGGACCGCAAGCCCAAAAAGAAAATGGGCCGATTTTGATATTAAATCTTTTTTTTTGAAAAGCTCTCCCCCTAAGTTTCGAACCCATGTCCTCTTGCGAGGTCAGGTTATATGATCACGGAAAGGCTTAGATCAAATCTTCATGATAATAGAGAAGACGAACCTATACCAAATCAAACAAAGGAAAAAAAAAAAAACAGAACACAAATATAATCCATCAAGAATAAACCGACCTCTTCATGCACCACCTTCTTTACTGACTTCTTTCTATTTAGATGCCAAATTGATGGATTCTTGCATGAGTCTAATCCTATAAGTAGCGATAGTTAGATAGTCCGTTTGGAGACTATACAGGATCGTCCATATCTGATAAAAAGGATTTCCAAGGTATCTCTCACGGTCTCACCTTTCCATGCAGAACAAATCTACCTCCCCATGCAACCTTCTCAACCGACTTTTTTTCCTTCTTAGAAGTCAGATTGATGGATAGTTAGTTCGGAGCATAGGATCTTGCATCTCGGATACAATAGATTCTCAAGGTATATTTCATCTTTCCATGCAGAATTAGAATCACTCCTATGAGTAATGGGGTGTGTGATTGATTTTTATTTTTATGACTAGGTTTCGGTTTGATACTGATTACATTGATTCAATCTGATTAGTTAATAATCTAATGGAATGGTCTACTTTCGCTTCAAAGTTTGATAGCTTTAGGATTCTCAATGCTTTCTTTTCCCCTTTTCGTTAGTCCCGGATTGACTTCTTTTTGAGAATAGTCTCTTTTGAATGTTTTGTTGAAAAGAGGAGGAAAAATAGCTTTTCTCGTTTGTGTATTTCTTCGATTTTTAAACACCTAAACTGACTCTAATTGACACGACCCAAATCTCATGTCTTCTTGGTAAAAGGGTAAAAGACAAATGTGTATATCAAAATCCAAATGAATCAAACTGAACTCAAACCTCTATAAAAGAAACTATACAGTCTATTCTCGTTGGTAAACTGTACATTCTCTTCTAGTATCAATAGAGATGCATGTTGTTGCTATATGATCATTCTTTAGGTAAAAATCTGGAAAAGTCTCCGATCAAATCTTCATGATAATAGAGAAGATCAACGACCTATACAAGATATATAACAAATAAATCAAACCAAGCCAAACACAAAAAAAACACACACAAGTGTAAGTGCAACACCAAGAACCTTACCTCCTCATGCACCTTCTTTAGCGGCTTCTTTCCATCTTTATACATTTGCATTATCTCCTGAAATGACCCAACAACATGAGTGTCAATGCTCTGGAACCTTGTCTGCAGATCAATGAATTTGTAATTCAAATCACAAGCTCACAAATATCAAAATGGTGATATATATTTCCAAGGATTATTATCTGTCTGTCATTTTAGCATTTCTATACCTTAAGCTTTTTCATAAACTCCTCTCCATCAGCCTCGGCACGTTTTCTTTTGGTAGAACTAGACTCAGCATGTTGCTCAGCCTTGGTAAACATGGTTCTCTTAGCCTCGGGAGGGATGGTTCTCTTAGCCTTGGGAACGATGAATCCCTCGGGAAGGAAGGTTGTTTTCGCCTCGGGAACAATGGTTCTCTTACCCTCAGCTGGAAGGAAGGCATTGAAACCAAGAAGCAGATTATGGTGATCTTTCATGAGTTCTTCCACCCTTGCAATAGTACTAGCGACATCGACTCTAACAAAGATACAAATAAACATTAAACATGAGAATTGATTCTTGTGTAGATTGAGAATTGAAATTAAGAGCACAAGGGAGAGAAATTATATAATACCTATGAGCCCTAAAATCATTCAAGAGGTTGATAAACTGGTCATATTTTTCCGGTTTATCATGAAATGCTTCCTTCACAGCAGCGAAATACGAAAACGGATCATCAAAAGTTACCTCCGGTGATAGTCTTTTTCCAACCATGGTGTGAAATTGGCCTAACCCTTTGTTATCTGTACTCATTAAAACAGATCAGAGATCAATCATTGAATCCATCTACTATCTCAAAGCTATTAATCTCATTCCTGGAGAAACAGAACCTAGTGCACATATACAATTCCTAGAGACGACTACTTCAACAATTCGAACACAGGATTGATTGAAGTCTTAATCTCATTCGTATGGTATGATAGGATTTAGAGATGAGCTACACCTTTCTCTTGGAAACAAAACAAACACAAAAGAAGAAGATGATCGTATAGTTACCGAATTTCGGAAGAAGAAGCTTCTCTAGACGATCACGAAGCAGGAGATAACTAGAAGGAATCTCTCTAGGGTTTTGTTTCCGACACTTCGGTTGGAGAACTTTTTTTTTTTTTTTTTGGTCACGAGATAACCTTTTTTTTCTTTTGTTCTCAAACAACAGGAACTCTTTCTTTCTCTTTGGTCAACGAAATTGATATTTTTATGTGAGTAAAAAAATAAAGTAAAAAAAAATCTTATTGGGAAAAAAATAAGAGATAACGAGCCACAAAATCAAGAAAAGAATGCAAGTTAGGTATGTAACCAAAAACTTTCCAAAAACTATTTTTCCTGTAACATCTGGTCTTGTTGACTACGTTTTAACCTTCCATATTTCTCTCTAATAGAGATAAAATCTAGAGAGAATTGGCCAATATAGCACTTTCTATTTAAAAAGAAAGGAAATTTGAAAAAAAAAGTCGAATAATAAATGTTTTGAAAAAAATATTCCAAATAACATATATGTATTCAACTCTTGATGTTCTTTTTGACTTAAAAGTGAGTGATATATATCTCAAATAAAGGATATTTCTGGATTTTTAAGGTTTGATATTAGGTTCAAATTGGGCTGGACTTGATATATATTATTTCCAATGGCATTTGAATTTCTCAGTGTTCATATTCTCTTAAATAAGCCCTTAAATTTTCTTGGCACGAGTTCTTGCCACTGGTAAAAAAGGTATTTGCAATTCATCTTTAGTGCTCCTGAATCCTGATGAGGTGTATTTTCGGGAACATACACCATCAAAATCATGCAACAAAGAATAACACAATTAGGCAAAACAATATCAAGATTATTAGAGTTCAAAATAGCATCCTTGCACAAAATAAACATTGGTTTTTTTGAAAACTTTGTTCTCTTGATCTTACAAGACCTCACAAATAATTCTATCCTCACAGTTCTTAATCTGAGTCTTTCTCAAACTCACATTCTCTTTTTGGTGGTAAGCATTTGTGTCACTCATCACTTGTGGTTTATCCCTTTGTTTCAAGAGTAACTGAACTTGGTAAACTTCTTGTGGTGATAACGGAATAAGAGTAACAATTCCCCCTTTGTTGGTGTAATGAAGGTTTGGAATGCTTCTTAACAGCGATTTCTTGAGTCTAGGTTCACATCAGTGCCATATTACTGTCTAAAACTACAACGAAGGAGTAACGAGATTCCGTTACTTATATGATAGAGTGTGATGTTGTAGACTCACCTACTTATCTTTGTCGTTTATAGCTTATTTGTTACGTAAGTATCATTGTATCAACCATCTTATCTGGTGAAGTGCACTTCCCATCCACAACTTAATGTTTGTTTGTTTGGTTTGAGTTTTGGGCTCTCACTACAAGAAAACAAACGTTTTTCCGACGGACAAAACCGTCGGAAATCCGTCAGAATACACCATATTCCGACGGCTTTCCGACGGTTTTGGTCGGTCGGTTCTATCTCGTCGGAAATAAAAATTCCATCGGAAATCCGTCGGAAATACTGACGGATTTCCGACGGAAAAGGGATTACCGGAATCCGTCAGAAATCCGTCGTAAATCCGACAATATTTCATTTTCCGACGGATTTCCGACGGCTACACATACCGACGGATTTCCGACGGCTACACATACCGACAGATTTCCGACGGCTACATATACCGACGGATATATTATTTATTTAAAAAAAAGATTTTAATTTAATTAAATTTAATTAATTAAATTAAAATAAATTAAATTAAATTAAAATTAAATATAAATAAAAATTAAAGTAAAATAAAAATAAAAATAAACAACATTTAAAATTAAGTTTCAATATTTTTAAAAGTGATTTAGAAAATTAAAATATTACATAACGTAAAGTCTATCGGTTACGGAAGATCTCGTTCATCCTTTCTTCCATTTCCCGCATGCGTGCCATCTGTTCTTCCATTGCCCGCATGCGTTCCATCTGTTCTTCCATTGCCTGCATGCGTGCCTGCTGTTCCTCGTAGTGTGCTGCATCTTCTGCGCGTTGTGCCTCCAACCCGGTCACCCGCTCGAGAAGCTCGGCGTTCTGTGCCCTCAACGTACTATCTGCGGGAAAGCGGTAAGAATTAACGGACGTGGATGAACTGTCTTCCAGGAGGCCAAACACACGACCTCTGTGCTTAGTCGCAACCTACGAAAAAAAATCAATCAATAAATGTTGTAACTTGTTTATATTTAAATTTATTTAAAATTTAATTAAAATTGACAGTGTCACTAACCTGATAGGTAAACTCGTTGATCACATAAGAACCGCACGCATGTTGAAATTCTGCTGGATTGAAACATCAAATGCCTCAACACCATGCTCCCACAACATCTGCAACTCATAGATCAATGATTGGAGGAATATATCGAGTGATCGTCTTGGATGATCTGGCCCAGGAACTAGAACTGAGAGAAACAGGAACTCTCGCCGCATGCACATAGAAGGAGGCAAATTGTAAGGTGTTACGATGACCGGCCAAAATGAATATTTTCTTCCATGCTGATATGATCCTAGTACAGATCAACGCCCCACGAACACTTCGAATGGTTTAGATATGCGGAAAATGAAGGATGAACGAATGAAGGATGGATTGAAGGTGAAGATGAACCCATTCTAGTAATGGATCGATGTGTACTTCCGAGAGATATGAGAGATCTCTTGGACTACAAGGCTCGAACATAACTTAGATATTACGCACTAAGACGTGAAAGAGTTGAAGAGATATTACGCACTCTTCGGATCAAACAAGTTGTAAAAGAGTTTTAGAATAAAAATGCTTGATCATTTTATTGAAGAGAATGAGAGAGTTTATATAGAGAGGGAAACCAAAGGCTCCCTTTACATGCAAGACATCTAATAAATGCGAAGTTGAAAAGACACAAATGTCGAACATAAATGAGATAGACCGAACTCAAATGGCCAAAATGGCTTTGGCCACAATAAGCAAGAAATGGCCCTAAATGTAATGATGAGCAAAAGTAAAGTATGTGTCCTTGCCTCATTAAAAACCTTGCGGGAAAACCCAATGGGAAAAACCACGCGAAGGGAAAAAGAGTACAAGTCCACATACCTCTCATCATTACCCTTCCTCGGCTCGGATCAAAACCAATGTGGTTTGACGAGCTAAAGGAAGTTGGTCGTTGAATGATGATAGGAGCTCAGCAATAGCTTGGTTGAGCTGCCTTGTTCGCGATCTCGTCATTGGTCCACTCGGAACTTCCAGTGCCTTTGCGCTGTCACGAACTTCTGCGGCAACGAGTTGTCCTGCTTCGAGTTCGGCAACGAGCTGCTCCTCTTCGTGCTCGGCCTCGAGCTGCTCCTTTATATGCTCGGCTACGAGCTGCTCCTCTTTATGCTCGGCTACGAGCTGCTCCAGTTCGCTTTGTCCCGAACCTCCTTGCTCCAAGCTTCCCACGATCACATCATCCTCTCCCACTTGAAAAGGATTTGACCTCAAATCCGCTTCACCTGCAAAATAAGGGAGAAGGTCGCAAACATTAAAAGAATAACTTACTTTGTACTTACCTTGGAGATCGAGCTGGTAGGAATTGTTGTTGATCCGCTTGATCACTTGGAAAGGTCCGTCGACTCTCGGCATAAGCTTAGATTTTCTTTCCTCCGGGAATCGTTCCTTCCTAAGGTAGAGCCAAACTAGGTCGCCTTCCTTGAAAACGATCTCCTTTCGGCCTTTGTTTGCTTGTTTTGCGTACTGCCTGGTCCGAGCTTCAATATTCGCCTTAGTTTTCTTGTGCACCTGTTTCACTAACTCGGCCCTCTTTTTGCTGTCTTGGCTAAGTCTTTCACTCAAAGGCAAAGGGATTAGATCCAAAGGCGAAATAGGATTGAAACCGTAAAGAACTTGGAAAGGGGAAAACTTAGTAGCGGAATGAATGGCATGATTATAAGCAAATTCTACATGAGGCAAACATTCTTCCCAAGTTTTAACGTTCTTTTTAATCAAAGTTCGTAAAAGTGTAGACAAAGTTCTATTAACGACCTCGGTTTGTCCATCGGTTTGCAGGTGACAAGTGGTGGAAAACAACAACTTAGTTCCTAATTTAGACCACAATGTTTTCCAAAAATAACTAAGAAACTTAGTGTCTCTATCAGAAACAATGGTTTTAGGCATGCCATGTAAACGAACAATTTCCCTAAACAACAAATCGGCTATATGCGATGCATCATCGGTTTTATGACATGGTATGAAATGTGCCATTTTCGAAAACCTATCAACAACCACAAAAATAGAGTCCTTTCTGTTTTTAGTCCTAGGCAAACCTACGACAAAGTCCATAGACAAATCAACCCACGGATGCAAAGGAATGGGTAAAGGGGTATACAAACCGTTCTGTTGGATTTTTGACTTAGCTTGTTTACAAGTAACACAACGTTCGCAAAGCCTTATGACGTCCCTTTTCATGTTTGGCCAATGAAAATGTTCTAGCATTACTTGGTACGTTTTGGCCACTCCGAAGTGTCCCATTAGTCCTCCACCATGAGCTTCCCTTAAAAACAAATCTCTCAAAGACGAGTGAGGTAAACAAAGCCGGTTTTCATAAAATAAATAACCATCAAGTCTATAATATTTTCCAAAAGCGAATTTCTCACAAGACTTAAAAATGGTTCCAAAATCTAAATCTTCGGCATATAACTCTTTGATATATTCGAAACCAAGTAACCTTGCGTCCAAAGAGTTAAGAAGAACGTACCTCCGGGATAATGCGTCGGTTACAACATTATCCTTACCTTTTTTTGTAATTGATTACGTACGGGAAAGTTTCAATAAATTCGACCCACCGGGCATGACGTTTGTTGAGCTTTTCTTGACCCTTGAGATGCTTCAATGACTCGTGGTCGGTGTGAATCACGAACTCTTTCGGCCATAGGTAGTGCTGCCACGTTTGCAACGCCCGAACTAACGCGTACATCTCCTTATCATAGGTTGGGTAATTAAGCATAGCGCCTCCGAGCTTTTCACTAAAGAACGCAATAGGCTTCATGTCCTGCATCAAAACAGCATCGATACCTATTCCCGAAGCGTCACATTCAATCTCAAAAGTTTTCATAAAATTAGGAAGAATTAAAACGGGAGAATGAGTGAGCTTCTCTTTCAAGGCTTGGAAAGCCTCTTCTTGGGCGAGCTCCCACTTGAATCCGACGTCCTTCTTGATGATTTCCGTGAGTGGGGCAGCAATTGTGCTAAAGTCCTTGACGAACCTTCGGTAAGAACCTGCAAAGCCGTGGAAACTCCTCACCTCGCTTACATTCTTCGGGCTCGGCCATTCTTGGATTGCTTTCACTTTCTCTTTGTCGACCTTAATGCCATCTGCACTTACAACAAAACCTAGAAACACAAGATTATCCGTGCAAAAAGTGCATTTCTTAAAGTTGGCATAAAGTTTTTCCTTTCTAAGTAAATCCAAGACAAGCCTAAGGTGAATGACATGATCATCTAGATTTTTGCTATAAACAAGGATGTCATCAAAATAAACTACCACAAATACTCCTATATGCTTCCTTAAAACATGATTCATTAATCGCATGAATGTGCTAGGTGCATTGGTTAATCCAAACGGCATGACTAACCACTCATAGAGCCCTTGTTTCGTTTTAAATGCAGTTTTCCATTCATCACCTTCTTTCATCCGGATTTGGTGATATCCACTTTTCAAATCTATCTTAGAGAAAATGCAAGACCCATGCAACTCATCTAACATGTCATCTAAACGAGGGATACGATGGCGATATTTAACCGTAATGTTGTTGATGGCTCGGCAATCAACACACATGCGCCACGATCCATCCTTCTTTGGCACGAGTAAGACCGGAACGGCACACGGACTCATGCTCTCGCGAATATGTCCTTTGTCCATGAGCTCGTTGACTTGCTTCTCCAATTCCTTAGTCTCCACCGGATTGGTTCTATACGCGGGTCGGTTAGGAAGGGTCGATCCGGGCACAAAATCAATTTGGTGTTCGATTCCCCGAATAGGTGGCAAACCTATGGGATTTTCCTCCGGAAAGACGTCGCTGTAGTCCTGTAAAACATTCTTAATCTTGCTCGGCAAAACCGGCTCGGGGTTAGTAGTACAAGCTAGCGATTCCTTAAAAACAAAAAGTAAACTGTTTTTACCACTTTCTTTTGGCTTACTCTTTACCGGAACAACCGGTTTGGCGGCGTTCTTTCTCATGACGAGCTGGTCTTCATACACCTCCTGCGGACTCATAGGCACGAGCGTGGTTTTACGACCTTGATGTTCGAATGTGTACCGGTTGGTAAAACCATCGTGTAATACCCTTCGGTCCGATTGCCAAGGTCGGCCAAGTAACACATGACTTGCGTCCATAGGTAAAACATCACAAACGACCTCGTCCTTGTACTTGCCTATTGAGAACAGTATCTTCACTTGTTCGTTGACGGTTATTTCTCCGGAATTGTTGAGCCATTGGAGCGAGTACGGCTTAGGATGCTTAAGTGTCTTCAATCCCAACTTTTCTACCATAATCCTGCTCGCCACGTTAGTACAACTACCACCATCAATAATTAGACTACATACCTTGTCGTGGACGAGGCATCTTGAATGGAAAAGGTTTTCTCGTTGCACTTGCTCCTCGGGCTTAGTTAGCACGCTCAAAGACCGTCGAGCTACCAAAAGCTCTCCTCGGATGGCGGTCTCAATTTCCTCTTCCTCCGACTCAAGATCCAATTTTTCATCCTCGGACTCAACATCTCCATTGTCCCGAAGCACCATGATCCGTTTGTTAACGCATTCGCTCGCGTAGTGTCCTAGACCTTGACACTTGAAACACTGAATATCACTAGTCCTTGGGTTCTCCTTTGTTTTTCCCTTAAGATCGATGTCTCCGGTCTTTGGCTTATTGAACGACTTGAAGTCTCTTTGATAGCCGGGCTTCTCTTCCTTGGAATAGCTTGGTTTTCCCGAAACAAATCCGGGCTTAGATGATCCGTAGATAGGCCGGGAACCTTTCCTCTTGATTTGTTGCTCAATTATTACGGCCATGTGAAACATCTCTTCAATTTCCAAGTAATGTTGCATTTCCAAGCAGTCTTGAATCTCGCGGTTAAGACCTCCCATGAACCGAGACATGAGAGTTTCCCGATCCTCCCGTATGTCGGCTCGTAACAGCAAAGTCTCCATTTCTTTGTAATACTCTTCAACGCTTCTAGACCCTTGTGACAAGTTTCGCAACCTTTGATGAAGCTCGCGATGGTAATAGGTCGGCACGAAACGCTTCCTCATGATTGCCTTCAATTGTCCCCAAGTTTCTACGGGAAGTTCGCCGGCTCGCCTTCGATTTGTGACGAGCTGATCCCACCAACTAAGCGCATAGTCATAGAACTCGGTAACTGCGACCTTAACTTTGACGTCCTCTGTGTACTCCCTACACACAAAAACGAGTTCAATTTTTTTTTCCCACTCAATATAAGCATCGGGATTATTAGTCCCATGAAAAGGAGGGATAGAAATCTTGAGGCCGTTAAGGAGATCTCGCGGCGGATTTTGGACTCGTTCTCGTCGCCGGTTTCTTTGGCTTCCACGCGAGGATGAGTAGCTGTAGTAAGCTCGGGCCGCTTCATCTTCTCCATCTGTTTCGCGACGTGGCCTCGGTTGGAAAGGATTTGGGATCGGCCCCGGTTGTGGTAGACGAAGTGTCGCAAGTTGCTCTGCGAGTATCCTTGTGACCGCGGCTTCAATCGTTTCTACTAACTTCTTTTGAGACTATGAAGAGGATGACTCTTCGTCGGAGCTCGCATCGGTACCTGCCATAACACAGAACTAAACGAGTAAAACGTTCTTTGATAAAATAAATCGAAACTGATTGAACAAGCAGATTAGACACAGTAACGAGATCAGATCGAAATAATTATTAAAACTTGTTCAAAAATTTCCAATTTATTTTTAAAATTAATTTAATCTTTCTAGGTTCCAGAACAGTTGAAATCTCAATTTTTGAACAACCTATCGATTTATTAAAATGTTTTCAATCAGATCGATCTAGAAGATGAACAGACAGTTTTGACACAGTAGCTAGATCGGATCAAAATAATTACCAAATCGGGTTCAAAAATTCCAGAATGATTTTTAAAATTAAGTACACTCGTTATAGATTCAAATAAAACTTATTTTGCAATTTTTGAACACCCTAGCGATTTATGAAAATGTTTCAAAGACAGATCTAAAATCTGGAAAATCGCAGAAGATGAACAGTCGATGATAGAACGATAAAACCTGATTCGAAGTGGCTCTGATACCACTTGATATGATCCTAGTACAGATCAATGCCCCACGAACACTTCGAATGGTTTAGATATGCGGAAAATGAAGGATGAACGAATGAAGGATGGATTGAAGGTGAAGATGAACCTATTCTAGTAATGGATCGATGTGTACTTCCGAGAGATATGAGAGATCTCTTGGATTACAAGGCTCGAACACAACTTAGATATTACGCACTAAAACGTGAAAGAGTTGAAGAGATATTACGCACTCTTCGGATCAAACAAGTTGTAAAAGAGTTTTAGAATAAAAATGTTTGATCATTTTATTGAAGAGAATGAGAGAGTTTATATAGAGAGGGAAACCAAAGGCTCCCTTTACATGCAAGACATCTAATAAATGCAAAGTTGAAAAGACACAAATGTCGAACATAAATGAGATAGACCGAACTCAAATGGCCAAAATGGCTTTGGCCACAATAAGCAAGAAATGGCCCTAAATGTAATGATGAGCAAAAGTAAAGTATGTGTCCTTGCCTCATTAAAAACCTTGCGGGAAAACCCAATGGGAAAAACCACGCGAAGGGAAAAAGAGTACAAGTCCACATACCTCTCATCATTACCCTTCCTCGGCTCGGATCAAAACCAATGTGGTTTGACGAGCTAAAGGAAGTTGGTCGTTGAATGATGATAGGAGCTCAGCAATAGCTTGGTTGAGCTGCCTTGTTCGCGATCTCGTCATTGGTCCACTCGGAACTTCCAGTGCCTTTGCGCTGTCACGAACTTCTGCGGCAACGAGTTGTCCTGCTTCGAGTTCGGCAACGAGCTGCTCCTCTTCGTGCTCGGCCTCGAGCTGCTCCTTTATATGCTCGGCTACGAGCTGCTCCTCTTTATGCTCGGCTACGAGCTGCTCCAGTTCGCTTTGTCCCGCACCTCCTTGCTCCAAGCTTCCCACGATCACATCACATGCTTTCCAAATGGGTTGAAACCATCAGTGGATAAGCCGAGGTATACATTTCGGCGTTCGTATGCGAAATCTGGATATACCGATTGAAAGTGTTTCCACGCTTCTACGTCAGAAGGATGCGTAATATCTCCATCTTGATTATGCTCTGCATGCCATCTCATAGCCTTAGCAGTGCGTTCTGATTGATACAGCCTCTTCAACCTCTCTGTTAATGGTAAATACCACATCCGTTTGAAAGGAATCTTCACTCTGCCACTTGTGTCTTGGAACCGTGGTTTACGGCAAAATTTACATTTGTTTCTGTTCTCATCTTCTCTCCAGTATAGCATGCAGTTGTCGATGCACACATCTATTATCTGGTAGGGCAAACCAAGACCGGCAACAAGTTTCTGGACCTCGTAGTATGATGCTGGAGAAAGATTATCCTCTGGCAAAACATCTTTCACAAACTCGGCGAATGCATCAACACATTCTTCGGACAAATTGTAATCGGTCTTCATGTTCATCATCCTACTAGCAGAAGATAACGGTGAATGCCCTTCCCTACAACCGCTGTACAGTGGTTGCTTTGATGCGTCTAACATATCAAAAAACCTTCGAGCTTCTAAATTAGGTTCTTCAACCCTATCACCCTCATAAGCACCCGACTGCAAATTCTCTCTAAACGCGTCGTTAACCATCGCAACCGTACTTACCCCAACATCTACTTCCGTTGTACGTTCTTCTACGCTATCCAGAAAATAAGGTGCATTACTACTAGTACTACCATATTCGTAATTGCTTTCTCCATGTAAAAACCAAACCTTATATCCCGGCCTAAATCCATATCTATATAAGTGATTCCAAACAGTATGAACCGCAACACTAATTCTGTTACAGTAATTAGAACATGGACATTTGATATCCTGACCTTTTTTTGCTGCATCTTGGTTTCTGGGTAAATTCATGAACTCGCATATACCTGCAGCGTAAGCGGATGTTAATAAGTTCGAGCCCATATCCATCATTGGCTCGTCCATCCAAGACCGAAAATATGAACTCATCGCTAACAAATTTTTTTGATTTGTAAAATTGTGTTATGAATGAACGAAGAAATGAAGGAACTTATATAAAACGGATTTCCGTCGGAATTCCGTCGAAAATCCGTCACAAAACTCCGACATAACACCCCACCAATCCCATCGGCCACCGCTAACGAAATGGTAACCACTCAAATTTGCCGACATCGGAAAAATCGGATTTCCGTCGGGAGTCCGTCGGAAAGTCGTCAGAATATTACGACAGATTATTTCCGTCGGAAATCCGTCGTTTGTACCGACGGATTTCCGACGGAATACCGACTGTAGATAAAACCGTCGGTATTCCGTCGGAATTTTGCGACGGATTTTCGACGGACTAATGTTAGTCGCAATTGCGTCGGTAAACCGTCGGAAAATTCCAACGGAAATCTTGCCCGTCGGAATTTTCGTCGGAATAGTGGCTGTTTTCTTGTAGTGTCTGTTCCTCTCTGTTTTTGTTTATCTATTGAACTCTGTTTCTTCCTCTCGGTTTCCAACAGAAATGACAACCAAAACTCTCATGTCATCTTGGTAACAAGGAAATATCTGATATAGAAGCACATGTGCATGTTATATTGTCATGATATTCTGTTTTTGTTGAGCAAGAATCCAGCTAAACATGAATGTCTACAAAGTAGCTATACACTCTTCTCGTTAGAAGCTCATCTTTTCGTCTCGTAAAACGGCTAAGGTGTTTCCGTGCTTCCTAAGTTACATATCAGTTAAGTCATGCATTGAACGAGAACATTTTTTTTCTCAAATAAAATCAAACACTGGATTCAACACTTCAGTGTCATAATCAAAGGCGAGAAATCAATTCATATCCGAGACTCCAAATTTTATGAAAAATTATGTGCATGTCAGAAGAATCGAATTAGAACTCAAACCTCTACAAAAAAAAAATATACACCCTCTTCTCGTTAGAAGCTCTAAACATTTTCTGAGAATGATGTTTTAAGTACACTTGTTTATATCTACCCTCTGTTTCACACATCCTCCAAGCGACAAATTTAAACTATCTAGTGTGGATATAGTGTTTTTTTGTTAGAAATCTGGAAAAGTCCTCGATCAAATCTTCATGGTAATAGAGAAGATCAACCACCTGCAAGATTTATATATTAACCAAATCAAACCAAGAAAAATCACAGAAGCACAAGTGCAACACAAAATTGAGTACCAAGAACTTACCTCCCTGTGCACTTCCTTTTTCGACTTCTTTCCTTCTCGAAACTTTCTCATTATCTTGAAAAATGACTCAACTACATGAGTATCAAGGGTCCGAAACCTAGTCTGCACATCAAAGGATTTGTTATATAAATCACAAGTTAGCAAAAAAGAGGAGATATCAAAATGGTATTTCTTTAGGATTAGTTAGCATTCTATATACCTTCAGTTTATTAATAAAATCCAACGAATCAGCCTCAACTTTGGTACAATTAGACTCAGCGCCATGATGCTCAGGCTCGGGAGGGATGGTTCTCTTAGCCTTGGGAATGATGGTTATCCTATACTCAGGAGGGCTGGTTGCATTAGCCTCGGTAGGGATGGTTCTCTCAGCCTCAAGAGGGACGGTTTTCTCAGCCTCAGTAGGGATAGTTCTGTTCGTCTCTGGAGGTATGGTTCTCTTAGGCTTGAAAACGATGGTTATCTTAGCCTTGGGAGGGGCGGTTGCCTTGGCCTCGGGAGGGGCGGTTGTCTTAGCCTCCGGAGGGACGGTTGTCTTAGCCTCGAGAGGGATGGCTCTGATAGCCTGAAGAGGGATGGCTCTGATAGCCCCGGGAGGGATGGTTATCTTAGACTCAGCCGGAAGGAAGGCACTGAAACCGAGAAACAGATTCGGGTGATCTTTCATGAGTTCCTTCACCCCTGCATGGCAAATACCTTTATCCTCTCTACAAAGAGAATAGTGACAAGAGAAAACAATTCACAATGCGTTTTTGTTTTGTAGATTGAAATTAAGAAGTAAACCAAAGATAACAAGGAGAAAGTAATCCATACCTATGAGTATCAAGATACTTCAATATCTTGAGAAACTCGTTATACTTTTCAGGTTCATCCTTAAATGCTTCCTTCACAGCAGCAATGTATGCAAGCGAATCCTCTATAGTCAGCTCCGATGATACTCTTCTTCCAAGTAACTGGCCTAACCCTTTGTTAGCATCATTAAGGGTGGTCCCGTTAGGTTCGGGAGGGATGGTTATCTTAGGCTCAGGAAGGATGGTTGTGTTAACATCAACAGAGATCGTTGTCTTAGGCTCGAGGGGGATGGCTGTCTTAGGCTCAGGAGGGATAACTCTCTTAGCCTCGGGAGGGATGGTTGTATTATTAGCCTTTGAATGGAAGACACTGAAACCAGGAAGCAGCTTCCGGTGGTCTCTCATGAGTTCCTCGACGCTTGTAATGAGACTAGCTCTATCAACTCTACAAAGACACAATTAAGTAACATGAGATTGGATTTGAAATTAAGAGCAAGCCCAAAAATATATATATATATATATATAAGAGGGACAAAAACAATTCATACCTCTTAGCTATGTAATCTTTCAAGAGCTTTTTAAACAGGTCGTATTTTGCAGGTTCATCTTGAAATGCTTCCTTCACAGCATCGATGTATGAACACGAATACTCAAAACTTGGTTCCGGTGATTCACTTCTTCCAACCATTGTGTGAAATTGGCCTAATCCTCTGTTATCTGTTCATTGAAAAACAGAACAGACATCAATCATTGAATCCCTCTACTATCTCAAATCTATTACCACTTTTTCTTCAAAACTAAACACTTTAAAGAACCATTCAAGAAACAGAACATAGTGCAGAAATATTAAATCTCATTCCTCAATGACTTTAATAGACAAAAAGTTGCAACTTTTTTGTGATACCAAATCAAATCCAACATTCTAGGCCTCAATTTCACTCTCGACAATTGAAGAATCAGTTCGTATGATTATAACAACTCAAAATCAAGCGAACACTTGACCAAATTGTCGATTAGAACCCTAGAAATCGAAGGTGTTCAAGAAAAAAGAATCCAAGGAGAAATTGAAATCAAGGAACCAGAAAAAGCGATTGTGACGTAATCTAATCGAACGAAAAAGGATAAAACGGAGGAAGAAGAGAAGAATATTGACCGAATTCAACATAAGAAAGCGACGATGATGACACAAAAAGTTTCGCCTCTCTCTCGCAGAGTAACAAGAAGAAAACCTAAGTGACAATGTGTTTTTTGTTAGTTGACGAGTGTATTTATACTAGGGGCTCTCAGATTTGAATATGTGTAATCTCTTTTTATTTTTATTTTAATTTGCCGTAATTAATCAGATATTATGGACACTGATTTTGGGTAAAGAAACTCACTAAACCTATTTATTTATTTTTTTAAACCTTTTTGTTATAAAAAAGGAAAAGGAAATCTAGTTACTATAATCAAAAAGGAAATCATTTTTTTTAGAGGAAAGGAAAACCATTGTGAAAATTCATCCGGTTTAAAAAACAAGATAAAATCATAGCAAATTTAATAACTTTTAACAAATTATTAACAAATCAGTCACACACGTTTTTCTTCAACTTTTAACACATACGTCAAATAAATTTTACCCTCGTATCTCTCTTTCTCTAAATTTCTCTCTCTAATTCGCTAAAAACTTGTAGAAACCGTTTGAAGTAACGTTTTCCGACATCCGGCGATAGCCGGCGTCGTGTTTTCTTTGTATATAGTTTTCTTCTCTTTCTCTTTGGTTTTGGTTGTAATATATGTAGTTTCTTCCGATCTCAATCGGGTTAGATTTTTCGGCTAGATCCGGTTCTATATCTGACTGAGTCCGGTTCCGACTAAGCTCGGATGCAGTTTCCTGGCTTGACTGGTGTGTTTTCTCTTTTGTTTAGTCGGGATAAGATCTCTGTCCGATCCTTGTTTCCTCGTCGAATTCTCCGTTTAATCCTCTAAATGTTCTCCGATCTCTCAATGCTCTCCAAGAGTAATATATTCATTACTTTCCTTTTGCTCATGTCGCAAGAGCAAAGTTGGGTTGAAGTCTACATCAATTGAATGGGTGTAGCAGTGATGGAGCTTCCTTGGTGTTGGTGATTCTCAAAGGAATTTCGAGGCGGTTTTAATGGAAGATCCGGTTGAATCTGACGCTTTATTGATTGGATTTGAGATCTACTAAACAAATTTTTTCTTTTTGGTCATAAAGTTACTTAACTTTGACAGACTTAATTAGTTTTCAATAGATTTATTTTTCTTTGACCACAATTTTTTTAAAAAAATTTGATAGATTTAATTAGTTTGTAACAAATTTATTTTCATTTGGCCACAAATTTATTTTATTTTGACAGATTTATTAGTATACGATAGATTTTTTTTCACTTTGAACACATATTTACTTAATTTTGAAAGACTTAATTATTTCCATCACAAGATTTTTATATTTAGAGACAAATTTTCTTAAATTTGACAGACTCAATAAATTTGTCAAAAATATATCTTCCTTTGGCAACAAATTTATCGAATTTTGACATATTTATTAGTATTTGATGGATTTATTTCTTTTTGCCACAGATTTATATGATAGATTTGTATTTTTTTTATCACAACCTATTTTTTTTTTAATCATAGACTAACTTATATAGATTAACCTAACTATACCGATTTGGCTAAACCATACCAAACCAAACCGTTTAAACCGGAATAAACCAAATTTTCAATTAAAAAAAAAAAAAATCAGGTTTAACTGATAAGCGTTGTCGTTTTGTCTAAACATTGGTATGGGCTGGTTAAAGATGGGCCTCGTTATTAACTTGGTTTGGCCCAAGGCCCAAATGGGTTCAGTCAAACAAGCTTAAAAGAAGTCAACATCATCTTCAACAAAAAAAAAAAGGAGAGAGAACAGAGATCGTAACAGAAAAACGCAGAGTGAGAAAACAAAGCTAGAGTGACAAAGCTTGAGAGAGAGATCGAATCGGAGTTCCGGTGTATCGATGCTTCAAGGTTTCTTTTCGGTTTGCTGAGTCGAGGTCTCTGGTTTGGCGTTTCTTCAGGTTTGGTTGCTGGTTTGAGTTCTGGTGATAAACGGTGTGGTTATCTTCTGTTTCCAGCGATTCTTCTTCGAACTGAGCTTGGTTCCGTTGAGCGAGAAAGTTCCGATAATAGCTGCACAACAAGAAACAAACAGATTACAAGGTTAACACAGGTTGAAAGTAATTCGTTACAGAGATATTAAGAATTCTCTGTTTCTTGTGTATCAAATCGATAGTGCAAGCTTGATGGTTTCGATCCATCCCCAGAGAGTAGAGCAGCGAACTCTGGGTGACCAAAATCATTGTCTCATTTTTGTTTATGCTTAGATTCGAATTCACAATACTCAAACACCAAATCAACTTAATTGGACTTAAGGATCTCTAATAGACACTGTGAATTTGGAACTAAAACTCTACAAAGTGGTATCAGAGCTGTAGGTTTACAGAAAGGTGTTGATTGTGGTTAAGCAGTCTCGGTGCAGGGTTTGATTTTGGGAAGGTTCAGTGTTGGTTCAGAGGGTTCGTCAGTGAGTTGTCTATGCTCAGTGTGTGGTTTGATTTCAGTGTGTTGATTATGTTAAGGTTTGTCAGATTTCAGTCAGTATGGAACAGGTAATTACAAGGTTTGATATGGAGAAGTTTGATGGTAAAGGAGATTTTGGTATATGGAAGTTTAAGATGTTAATGCAGCTTGAGTTGCAAGGGTTACACAATATCATAACTGGAGAAGAGTCAGCTAGCTCATGAAGTGCTGCTCCTTTCATTCCATCAGTTATGAGAGGTCAAGTCCCTTCTGCAGCTGATCCAAAACCAGCTGATCCTCCTACTCCTCAGAAGTCAGTTGCAGCTGCAGATTATACTGATGAACAAAAGTAGGGATCTAAGAGCCAAGAACCTTATCTATTCTTGCTTGGGAAATATGGTTCTGAGGAAGGTAATGAAAGAGAAGACAACTCTAGGTGTATGGAGAGCTCTTGAAAAGGATTACCAGACTAAATCATTACCTAACAGGATCTACCTAAAGCAAAGGTTTGCTAGCTACAAGATGGATGAGTCTAAATCCATTGAAGAGAACCTTGATGGTTTTCTCAAGCTAGTAGATGATCTAGCTAGCTTGAACATTGAAGTAAGTGATGAGGATCAGGCTATGTAGGTTCTGTCTAGTCTACCTTAACAGTATGACTCACTAGTACATACTCTAAAGTATGGAAATGGTAAAGAGACACTTACTCTTGCTGAAGTCACTGAATCAGCTTACTTCAAAGAAACTGATTTAACCAAAGTCAACACATAAAGTCAACCGAAAAGTCAACCCAAAAAATCAACGTAAAGTCAACCAAATTCCACGACACTTGCGTTGATTTAAACACTAAAAACACTCCAAACAACAATAATCGATCAACAAATTATTTCAATTTGCAATCAAACGCATTATGACACCCAAATTCCCGTAAAGACCATAGTCCCGCACTTACCTCGATTCGGAATCTATTATCTCACAAACTTCTACTCCAAAACAGGATCGGAAACCTATTCTGAAAACTAGACAGCGAGAGCTACAGAACGGTATGTAGATCGCCCACTGGATCTCTCTGGTTCGACGGTAAAAGAGCCCGTAAAACACGTTGATCGGAACTAAAAACAGAGACGACCCATTGAAGAAGAACACAAAGAATCCGATGAACGGATACTCCAAATTCGGATCGGAAAAAGGTTCTGGAAACTAGACAGATAGAGATTTCTAACAGTATATAGATCGATTTCTGGGTCTTTATAGAACGATGGTAAATCAGCCCGTAATTTCGATAATCGAAACTGGAAACAGAAAATCCAGTGTCAGAAAACAGAACCGACACACTGATTTTAAAAGAACACACAGAACGGATCATACCTCGGAATTAAGATCGGAAACCTGATATGAAACCTAGACAGATATATCTTTCTAAACATATATAGATCGTCCTCTGATTCCCAACGGTTCGACGGGTATCCTCCCTCGAATTGGACTGATTGCAGATCAAAACTGCAGAAAACGCCCTGAGTAAAATACTCATAACTCAACGAATACTCAACCAAATGGCAAGCGGTTTCTTCCTAAATCAAGAGCAAAGATCGAAGAACTTACCCTCAAAGTTTCCCTCCGATCCAACTTGACATTCACCGCCGTTTGTCTCCTCCAAAACTGACGGCACACACCCTCAAACTCCTAAGAACACTCAAGAACACTTGTTCTCACCCTCAAATCTCTCAATCCTCAAGAGAAATCTCTCTGTTTTCTCCTCTGAAACCGAGCTTAATCATCCCACAAGCCTTTTATAGGCAAAAACTTCGGTTTAACCAAACCGAACCGAAATTAATTGCTTCCCGAAACCAAATCGTCGGTTAGAAAATTGAGTGTGTCGCGCGACACACATCCACTATGTCGCGCTACACATGACCAAAATGTACAATCTCTGGTTAGCTGCCTCTAACCCTAACGGCTCCTATGATATAACACATAACCTCAACGTGCTAAACTCATACATCAGAACCTCCATATCACGCTCCTGAGCTGAAACAACTCTCTTCCGACTCAACGCATCTGCAACTAGATTAGCCTTATCCGAATGGTACCCAATCTCCAGATCATAATCTACTACTAACTCCATCCAGCTCCTCTGTCTCTGGTTCAGCTCTGGCTGCGTAAAGAAATACTTCAGGCTCTTATGATCCGTAAACACCTAAACCTTTCCGCCATAAAGATAAGATCTTCAAATCTTAAAAGCAAAAATCACCGCAGCCGTCTCTAAATCATGGGTAGGGTAGTTGCACTCGTTCTTCCCCAACTGCCTCAACTGCCTCGAAGCATAAGCAATTACCTTTCCATGCTGCATCAACACACAACCCAAACCAACTCCAGAAGCATCCGTATACACCACATAAGGCTCGCTTGGATCCGGTATGTCAACACTGGTGTACTCGTCAACATCTCCTTCAGCTTCCCAAAACTCTCCTCGCAAGCTGAGGACCAAACAAAAGGGACATCCTTCCCCCATTAACTTCGTCATCACCTATTCCATACTCGCAAAACCCTCGACGAATCTCCGATAGTAACCCGCTAACCCGAGAAAACTCCTGATCTCCGTAGTATTCCTCGGTCTAGGCCATCCTCTGATAGCTTCAATTTTTGCCGGATCCACAGAAACACCCTCCGCAGACACCACATGGCCAAGAAATCCTATCTCCCTCTGCTAGAAACTGCACTTGCTCAGCTTAGCATACAGCTTCTGCTCCCGCAACTTCTCCAATACGACCCTCAGATGAACCTCGTGCTCCTCTCGGCTCCTCGAATAAATCAGGATATCATCGATAAAGATGATCACAAACTCATCCATGTACTCCTGGAACACCCCGTTCATCAACCTCATGAATGCGGCTGGCGCATTCATCAACCCGAAATGCATCACCACGAACTCATAAGGCCCATACCTCGTCCCCTATGATAATCCAGATGAACCCTGTACCGATCCAGCCGATCCATCCCCAGAAGAACATCGTACAGCTCCACCGGACTAATAATCAAATCTGCTGGTATCAACTCTCGTGCCACCAGAATATCCCCGCTCCGATCCTGCCCAAAAGTAGCCAAAGACCTCCCTCCGGCAACTCTAGCTACTTCCGGCTGCTCAACAGAGTCCCTCCGGATATTGCTGCTCTCCACACACTCTGGAGTAATGAAGCAATTTGTAGCTCTAAAATCGAATAACATATGAGACTCACATCCGCCCACTACCAAGGTCTCTGCACAATTCCCATGTGCCTAAGAACCCTAACAGTATGTCCCGAGTCTCGTCGTTCTAGGACAGCTTGCCAACCTGTGATCCATGCTCCCACACCCGAAGCATCCCGGACCACCCTGAACCCGCTGACTCGGTCCCGAAGTGCTCTCCCACTTCTTCTTCTATCCTTGCGCAAACCTACCGCCCTTGCTCAGACCTAACTGCTGCTGCGACCTCCACCACCTACTCCCTGAGGTCCTCTTCAATCATCGCAGCAATCTCAAACAGCTCCGTGATGCATTCATATTTTAGCATATTTAGTATATATTTTCTTTAGCTTTTGTAGTCATTAGACTTACATTTTTGCATGTTTTTCATCATTCTGAGTCTCATTTCATACTTAGGATCATTTTAGAGTCTAGGATACATTTCTTTGCATTTTGTGCATTTTTGGTTCCTTTTTAGGTACCTTGGAGACATCGGAGTGAGTTGGAAACAAAGCGGCTAGAAGAATTGATCAAATGGGCAAAACACATGCAGGAGAGTTCCGAAGCGGCTGAAAGATCATCTCTGTTGAAGGTCTCACATTGATCGGATTAATCTGAACTTTTGTGAGCGGAAAGGAAATTGAGTTATCTTTCCAATGGAAGTGGTTTCAACTCATTTGGAGCTGTATTGCGAAAGTTATTGAAGATTTAGTGAAGACATGTCTGTCTGGCGAGCAAAAGAAGCAAATAAAGATTTTTAGCAACTGGATCGATCGATCCACCCTAGGATCGATCGATCCGTTTGTTAAAATTCTTCAAAATGATCGCGGGATCTGCAGCTCGATCCAGCACGAAGAGAATCGATCGATCGGTATCTTTAGTAACTGGATCGATCGATCCACCATCGGATCGATCGATCCATGTTTTCTTCAAAAACTCCGCGGGATCTGCAGCTCGATCAAGCACAAAGGAAATTGGATCGATCGACATCTTTAGTAACTGGATCGATCGATCCACATATGGATCGATCGATCCACTTACTAAAACTGCACTTTTTGTGACGAAAAATCAGCCACCTACTCCCACTGGATTGGGACAAAAACGTGTTTTTGGCCATTTGGAGAGAGAGGAGACTCAATAATTGACTAGACTTCATTTTTAGATCATCTTGCTTTTTCCTTGTTCTTCCTTTTTCTCTCTTTTCTTGGTTTTTCTTGTTCTTGATAATCTTTCTTTGTTTTTGGATTTGTGTAAGAAGGATTGGAAGATTGTTCTTCATCCTTAAATTGAGAAGTTTATGAAATTTCAGTTTGATTTACTTTGATTTTCTGCAATCTTGTTCTTGTTTTATCTTCTTGATTATGCTTCTATCCATCATGGGATTAAGTGTAAACAAAATGATTAGTGAGTAGTTTCATATTGAATCCATGGGGTAGGATGATCCATGGGTGATTAGTGAAGAGTTAAGGTGTTTTATAGTTAGACTTTTAGATTTCTATGCTTACTAAGTGTTCTTAATGCTAGATTGGAATTGATCACTTTAATCTAGACCTTAAACATTCAATAGCATCGAAAGTGTTCATTGAAGGTTTGATTGAACTTAGTATAGCTCTAACTTGAATAACCAAAGTGATTTGATGTTAGGATTGCTAGATAGTTAATAGACTTGAACTTAATGTGTGTTTGAGTGAACAAAACCAATGAGAATTGATGTTTAGTTCATGATTGCATAAGGATTTCTACCTCGGGAGAGGATTGATCTTCATTAGTGTTCTAGACTTATAGAAATTTAAGATTGTTTGAATTTAAACACCTTGACTTGAAGCAAATTGCCTAGGATCAATTACCTTAAACCATGGGTTCTCTTTTATTTAATTGAGTTAAAACTTGTGTAAATTGCTTTGCTTGTAACTTGTTATCACAAAAACCACAACCTTGAATCCACTTAGATTAAGTATTATGATTTGTATTCCTAGTGATTAAAATAGCCTTGAGTTTGGATTGACACCTTAAGTACTACAATTGCTTAGGATTAAACTTATCCCATACCAAGTTTGATAGTCTGTGCTCACTCTATCTTCAACCAACTGAGATTCTCCATCAATAGTAAGAGCATGTTGTAGAGAGTCCTCTAATGCTGTCTCTTCCAAGAACTTTTCAGCCAATTCTTCATTCTCTTCAATGTAGAACACTTGACCTTGAATTGTGGGCTTCTTCATCATCTCCTTTACATCAAATTGAAGAGTGTTTCCTTCCCCAAAACGCAGATCAATCTTGCCATCTTTCACATTTACCATGGCTCCAACAGTGGCTAAGAATGGTCTTCCAAAAATCAGAGGGTCTTTGGGCTCTTCATCCATTTCCAAAACTACAAAATCGGTAGGAATCTCATAATTTCCAATTATGACAGGGAGATCTTCCAAGATACCAATAGGAAGTTTCACAGAGCGATCAGCCAATACCAAGGATATCCGAGCTTCTTTGCAACAGATAGAGGCATAAGGCTGATACTTGCTCCCAAGTCACACAAACAATTCTCAAAGGTCAAGGGGCCTATTGCGCATGGTAAGGTGAAGCTCCCTGGGTCTTCTAGCTTCCTAGTCACTGTTAACCTTTGAATAATGGCACTACACTCGTGCGTAAGAACCATCATGCCCTCCATTTCCTTCTTTTTCTCAGCGACAACATCCTTCAAGAATTTGCTATATTGAGGAACTAGCATAAAGGCATCAAGAATTGGCATTGTGATCTGCACTTCACTCATTTGCTTCTCAAAGAGGGTTTTGTATTTCTCTAGCAGATGCTTCTTGAACCTCCCAGGAAAGGGTAACTTCGGCTCATACGGTGAAGGAGTAATCGGAATTGCGTTTGATGTAGTGGCAGCTTCATTCTTGTTCACAATTTTCTTCTCCTTTCCAATATTTTCATTGCCTTTAGCTGCAACAATCTTCTCTATGATCACTTGATTTGTTTTCTCATCCACAATGACCACATCCTCATTCACATTGATGGCCACCTCCCCACCTTGGTTCTCATCATCCGTGATGAGTACTCGTTGAGGTAATTCCCGTCCACTTCGGAGAGTGATAGAATGCAATGTCTCTTTTGGATTTTGCTCGGATTTTCCTGGAAGTGATCCCATTGGTCGTTGGGTTTGAGAAGTGAAGGAAGCAAACTGTTGCTCCAAGTTTTTGAGTTTGTTGTTGAGTTCATTGTAGCTCCCATCAATTTTTGAATTCATCGTTTTCAACTCATCTTTGATCTCCCGCTTGGTTGAGGCATTTGAGTCAAGTATCTGCTTGAACATTGATTCCACACTTGTGTCATGTGGTTGTTGTTGTGATGAACTTGGTTGTCCTGGAACATACTGGTTGCCTCTGTTGCTGAAACCCGGCAGATATGTTGGTTTTGCGTTGTATCCCCCTTGTTGGCTGTTGAAGATGGGCTTTGGCTGGTAATTACTTTGGTATGGTTGTTTGTTGTTGAAGTTCCCTTGATCTCTTTGCTGGTAGTTCCCTTGATCGCGTGGTTGATATTGAAAGTTTGAATCCTTTGTGTACCATGTACCATTGGCATTGATGTAGGAAACATCTTCTTGTCTTTCCATTCCTTCCACTTCATTTGGCATTGGAGGCATTCCGTGGCTTTGGTTACCAATATAGTTGACATGTGCTTGTGTAGGTATTTCTTTGAGAAGAAGATCCATCTTTTCTTGTAGAGACCGCAATTCCTTTTTGGTGGAGGTATCTTCACTTGCACCACCTCGGTTATGTCGATCGTACTCATCATTGTAAATAGAGTCACTTTGAGCCATGTTCTCGACAAGCTCCCAAGCTTCATCTTCAATACGTCCCAAGTAGTAACCATTACTAGCAGTGTCAAGTCGGCTTCGATAAGTAGGTAGGATTCCTCGGTAGAATGTGTTTAGGAGATTTGCCTTTGTGAAGCCACGGTGTGGACATTGTGTTTGGTACCCTTTGAATCGATCCCATGCTTCACCAAAGCTCTCAAGATTCATTTGTTGGAAACTTGAGATGTCACTCCTTATCTTTGCAGTTCTTGCACTAGAGAAAAACTTGTTGAGGAAGGCTTCTTTGCACTCATTCCAAGTTGTAATTGAATCACTTGGTATATTCTTCTCCCAAGTGTGAGCTTTGCTTCCCAATGAGAATGGAAACAATCTTAGTTTGAATGCATCTTCGGAAACGCCATTTGTCTTTGTTGTGCCGCAATATTGGTCAAATTTGTGCAAGTGATCGACTGGATCCTCCAAAGCAAGACCATGGTATTTGTTGCCCTCTATCATGTTGATCAAGCTTGACTTGATCTCAAAGTTGTTGTTGCCTACAGCTGGGGCACGAATTCCCAATCTGCTCCCATTGATATGTGGCTTGTCATAAGTTCCAATGCCTCTTGGTTGACGATCTTGATGTTGTGGCCTAAGGTTGGCAGCTCCTTGGCCAAGTTCGTCTGGATCAGCTCGGAGACGGACTCCTTGGATATTTTGTCTAATGTCGTCAACTCCATGGATACCTTCCGGTTGATCTTGATTTCGTTCCATCTCAAGCCCCAATCGATGCAAGTGTGCTTGCTTTTCGTTCTCTCTTCTCGTTCTTCCCAACGCTCTTTCGAAACTTGTGATGTTGTCGACTCTTGGAACAAGGTTTGTTGGTCCTTTACTCCTCAAGTTCATACACCTATCATCCAAAGAGAGATGAAGATAGAGAATGAGTAACTTAATAAACGAAAATAAAACTTAGTCTCAAGTAATGACCAAATCCTAATGTCAAAATCAGCCTTGAGAATGGCAACGGCGCCAAACTTGGTATGGGATAAGTTTAATCCTAAGCAATTGTAGTACTTAAGGTGTCAATCCAAACTCAAGGCTATTTTAATCACTAGGAATACAAATCATAATACTTAATCTAAGTGGATTCAAGGTTGTGGTTTTTGTGATAACAAGTTACAAGCAAAGCAATTTACACAAGTTTTAACTCAATTAAATAAAAGAGAACCCATGGTTTAAGGTAATTGATCCTAGGCAATTTGCTTCAAGTCAAGGTGTTTAAATTCAAACAATCTTAAATTTCTATAAGTCTAGAACACTAATGAAGATCAATCCTCTCCCGAGGTAGAAATCCTTATGCAATCATGAACTAAACATCAATTCCCATTGGTTTTGTTCACTCAAACACACATTAAGTTCAAGTCTATTAACTATCTAGCAATCCTAACATCAAATCCCTTTGGTTATTCAAGCTAGAGCTATACTAAGTTCAATCAAACCTTCAATGAACACTTTCGATGCTATTGAATGTTTAAGGTCTAGATTAAAGTGATCAATTCCAATCTAGCATTAAGAACACTTAGTAAGCATAGAAATCTAAAAGTCTAACTATAAAACACCTTAACTCTTCACTAATCACCCATGGATCATCCTACCCCATGGATTCAATATGAAACTACTCACTAATCATTTTGTTTACACTTAATCCCATGATGGATAGAAGCATAATCAAGAAGATAAAACAAGAACAAGATTGCAGAAAATCAAAGTAAATCAAACTGAAATTTCATAAACTTCTCAATTTAAGGATGAAGAACAATCTTCCAATCCTTCTTACACAAATCCAAAAACAAAGAAAGATTATCAAGAACAAGAAAAACCAAGAAAAGAGAGAAAAAAGAAGAACAAGGAAAAAGCAAGATGATCTAAAAATGAAGTCTAGTCAATTATTGAGTCTCCTCTCTCCCCAAATGGCCAAAAACACGTTTTTGTCCCAATCCAGTGGGAGTAGGTGGCTGATTTTTCGTCACAAAAAGTGCAGTTTTAGTAAGTGGATCGATCGATCCATATGTGGATCGATCGATCCAGTTACTAAAGATGTCGATCGATCCAATTTCCTTTGTGCTTGATCGAGCTGCAGATCCCGCGGAGTTTTTGAAGAAAACATGGATCGATCGATCCGATGGTGGATCGATCGATCCAGTTACTAAAGATACCGATCGATCGATTCTCTTCGTGCTGGATCGAGCTGCAGATCCCGCGATCATTTTGAAGAATTTTAACAAACGGATCGATCGATCCTAGGGTGGATCGATCGATCCAGTTGCTAAAAATCTTTATTTGCTTCTTTTGCTCGCCAGACAGACATGTCTTCACTAAATCTTCAATAACTTTCGCAATACAGCTCCAAATGAGTTGAAACCACTTCCATTGGAAAGATAACTCAATTTCCTTTCCGCTCACAAAAGTTCAGATTAATCCGATCAATGTGAGACCTTCAACAGAGATGATCTTTCAGCCGCTTCGGAACTCTCCTGCATGTGTTTTGCCCATTTGATCAATTCTTCTAGCCGCTTTGTTTCCAACTCACTCCGATGTCTCCAAGGTACCTAAAAAGGAACCAAAAATGCACAAAATGCAAAGAAATGTATCCTAGACTCTAAAATGATCCTAAGTATGAAATGAGAGTCAGAATGATGAATTCGCACGAAGGGATAGTTGAAGAGGAGAAGTTTCTGGAACTACCACAAACAATGCACCATGTCGCCTCAGTTGCTGTCAAAACCGAGTCTCGGGATGGAGACTGGAGTGAACTCAATGCTCCAAAAATTGATCTCAAACCACTCCCTTTGGGGCTCAGGTATGCATTTCTTGGTCCTCATGATACATACCCTGTCATTGTAAGTAATGAGCTAGAAGAAAATGAATTATCTAAACTTTTGAATGAATTGAAAAAGTTTAGAAGAGCAATAGGATACTCACTAGATGATATAAAGGGAATATCGTCTTCATTGTGCATGCATAGGATACATCTTGAGAATGAATCAATGACTTCAATAGAACGTCAAAGACGGTTGAACCCCAACCTGAAGGATGTTGTAAAGAAAGAGATTCTTAAACTTTTAGATGCTGGTGTGATATACCCCATCTCTGATAGTAATTGGGTGTCTCCTGTACATGTAGTTCCAAAAAAAGGCGGTATAACTGTTGTTAGGAATGAGAGAAATGAGTTGATACCAACTAGAACTATAACTGGACATAGGATGTGTATTGATTACCGCAAACTTAACTCCGCCTCTAGGAAGGATCATTTTCCTTTGCCATTCATCGATCAAATGTTAGAGAGGCTAGCAAACCATCCTTATTATTGTTTTCTTGATGGATACTCGGGATTCTTCCAAATTCCCATACATCCCAATGATCAAGAGAAAACGACATTCACTTGTCCTTATGGTACCTTTGCTTATCGAAGAATTCCATTTGGACTGTGCAATGCACCAGCGACATTTCAAAGAGCAATGATGTCGATTTTCTCTGATCTCATTGAGGATGTTGTGGAGGTCTTTATGGATGACTTCTCTGTCTATGGATCTTCGTTTTCTGCTTGTTTGTCCAACTTGTGCAGAGTTTTACAGCGCTGTGAAGATACCAACCTTGTACTCAACTGGGAGAAATGTCATTTCATGGTCAAAGAAGGGATTGTGCTTGGACACAAGATTTCTGAAAAGGGCATTGAAGTCGATCAGGCCAAGATTGATGTGATGGTAGGGTTAACACCACCAAGGACAGTGAAAGAAGTTCGAAGTTTTCTTGGCCATGCTGGATTCTATCGAAGATTCATCAAAGACTTCTCAAAGATTGCAAGACCATTGACCAAGTTACTGTGCAAAGAAACCATCTTCGAATTTGATGAAGAATGCCTTCAAGCTTTCAGGACGCTGAAGAATGAGCTAATTAGTGCCCCAATTGTTCAGCCATTGGATTGGAACTTACCATTTGAGATCATGTGTGATGCTAGTGACTATGCTGTGGGAGCTGTTTTGGGACAGAAGAAAGAAAAGAGGACACATGTGATCTACTATGCTAGTAGAACGCTTGACAGTGCACAAGCAAACTATGCGACAACTGAGAAGGAGCTTCTAGCCGTTGTGTTTGCAATCGAGAAGTTTCGAAGCTACTTGGTTGGGTCGAAGGTCATTGTCTACACTGACCATGCAGCATTGAGACACTTGCTAGCTAAGAAAGATGCCAAACCGAGGCTATTGAGATGGATTTTACTGTTACAAAAATTTGATCTTGAGATCAAAGACAAGCCCGGAGTTGAGAATGGTGTTGCTGATCACCTTTCCAGATTAAGAGTGGAGTGTGGGTTTCCAATTGATGAAGGACTTCCTGAAGAGCAAATCAAGGCCATTCGTGCAGTGATGACGGTTTGTGAAACCGGTAGAAAACTTGAAGAAGTGAAAACGATCGATGAAACAGGCCCATGGTATGCTGACTTGGTGAACTATTTAGCATGTGGAAGGGAACCGCTAAACCTAGTAGGGTATGCAAGGAAGAAGTTCTTCAAGGACGTGAAGAGATACTACTGGGATGAACCCTACCTTTACACTCTTAACAAAGATCAAATCTATAGGAGAGTAGTAGCTGAAGAAGAGGTGGAAGGGATCCTTACACACTGTCATGGATCAACTTATGGAGGTCACTTTGCTGCTTTCAAAACTGTTGCAAAGGTACTACAAGCAGGATTTTGGTGGCCTCATATGTTCAAAGACACACAAGACTTTATCTCAAGGTGTGACTCATGCCAAAGGAGAGGAAACATCACCAGGCGAAATGAAATGCCTCAAAATCCTATACTAGAAGTGGAAGTGTTTGATGTGTGGGGCATTGACTTCATGGGACCATTCCCATCATCCTTTGGTAATAAATACATCCTTGTTGCTGTAGACTATGTCTCGAAATGGGTGGAAGCCACAGCTAGTCAAACCAATGATGCTAAAGTGGTTCAACAAATGTTCAAGAGTATCATCTTTCCAAGGTTTGGAGTTCCTAGAGTTGTGATAAGTGATGGAGGACCTCACTTCATCAACAAACTCTTTGAGAATCTTCTCAAGAAGAATGGTGTCAAGCACAAGGTAGCAACTCCTTACCATCCCCAAACAAGTGGTCAAGTTGAGATTTCCAACCGGGAGATCAAGTCAATTTTGGAAAAGACTGTGGGAACAACAAGGAAGGATTGGTCCACGAAGCTTGATGATGCACTATGGGCTTATAGGACTGCTTACAAGACACCTTTGGGCACCACTCCCTTTAATCTTGTCTATGGGAAGGCTTGCCACTTACCAGTGGAGCTTGAGTACAAAGCATTGTGGGCTGTAAAGCTGCTTAATTTTGACATCAAGAGTGCCAAGGAGAAGAGACTTCTCCAACTTCATGAGCTAGATGAAATTAGACTTGATGCTTTTGAGAACTCAAGGATTTACAAAGAAAAGACAAAAGCCTTTCATGACAAGATGATCTTGAAGAGAGAGTTCAATGTTGGTGATCAAGTGCTGCTCTTTAACTCTCGGTTGAAACTGTTCCCCGGGAAACTCAAATCAAGGTGGTCGGGTCCTTTCAAAATCAAGGAAGTAAAACCATATGGAGCAATTGTGCTTTGGAACAAGGATGGTGGAGACTTCACGGTCAATGGGCAAAGAGTTAAGCTGTACATGGCAGCCATGCCTATGGAGGAAGGAACCTCGGTTCCACTATACGATCCTACACCAGCCTAGTCCAACAAGAAAAGGAAGTCAAGCTAGAGACTTAAAACAAGCTCACTTGGGAGGAAGTCCCATGTCTATCCTTGTATATATATATATATGTGTGTGTTTTATCTATCATCTATGAGTAGTTGTTGTTTGATTTGTTTGCATGTTATATGTCATTTCAGAAGGAACAACTAGAAGTGAAAGAAACATGCAAGGAAAGCATGAATAAGATGATGCAACCGTCAAGCTAGTGACGTTAAACGCGCCTCTTGGGACCTCCCAAGTCTATCCATTGTCAAGCTAGTGACACTAAACAAGCATGAATAATGGTCCATACGCCTTATAAGCACTCTCCCACAAGCCATCACACAATCCTCATTCTCTTTCTCGCCAAGGTACCACCATTTTTCCTTTGTACATACCATTTTTATTCACTTATTTTACATTCTCTTGCGTAATGTCTTTCTCTTTGATTTTACTTTCTCACCGAGACGGTGAGAAGTAAGTCCGGGGGAGGGACATTATTTGCTAATGAATCTTTTAATTGTTTTGTTTTTATCTTTGAGTCTCATGCATTGCATTGTAAATGATAAAACCTTCAAAAACCATAAAAATTTGAAAAATTTCGAAAAATACAAAAAGAATTTTCTTTTCATTTAGTTGCATTCATTCATATGGAGAATAATGATTGGAATACCTTGTAGAAATTTTTAGTACATAGCTCTCTTTGTGAATGTTTCGATAATGCTCTTTTAGACTTCATGAACCGCGAAAAGCATGCTTCTCCATATCTTTGATCTCTTCGCTCTAGAATTCTCTAAGTCTTGTTGATTACTTGTTTGAATTGAAACCAACTCCACCTTATTAGACCATAAATTGAATTTTAATTCTCTTGCTTATGAGTTTTAGACCTTAACCATGGTTCACTTATACACATTCAACCATTTTTTATCCCTTTTACCACTCTCTAATGGTTTGAATGGTCATCCCGATTCAAGTACATGATTTGAATGAGGATGATACCACACCTTGATTACACCTAGCTTTTCTTTGAAACCACCGTTAATTTGTTGAGTGAGGCCTTTTTCTATTTGCACCTCATGCATAAAATCTTTAGAGATGGAAACGACAAGTTCTTTTGTTCCATTATGAGTAGTCTCATTGGCTAGTCTAGGTGGGTTGAGAGAATTTGGAGTCTCAATGTTTTATATTACGGTTTTGGGAATTGGTGAGGGTGAGTAAGGGTGTGAGCTTATGTGAGAAGTTGGAGAGATGAAAAGGAAAGAAGTGCAACCAAAACGATTTAGAGAAAGATAATCGGATGTCTAAGGAGAGAAAACAAAAAGAAACATTACTCTTAAGCTAAGGAGTAAAGAAGCTCCTAGAAATGAAAAGAATATATATAGAGAATCAAAAGGAGTAGAGCTAAGTAAAGCAAGAATAATTGTCTAATTATAAGAAAGATCTCCCTAGGTTCTATTCTTGAAATAAAAGAAAGAAAAATGAAGTAATTGGTGTAGAGAACATGAGTGACTTTGAGTGAAACACAAAGAGTATTTGGGTGGGTAGAATGGAAGAAAACATCTTGTATGCATCAATTGTTTCCCTTCTCCATTGCTTTTGTGTGTTGACTTGTGCCATATGTTGAGAGAAGTCACTAAAATGTTTTAAAACACCACTTCACTTCACATTGAACTTACTCTCTTACCAAACCGCCGATTGGTTTAGATCGAATTCTCATTTGCAAGACTACACGGTTTTGAATCTTAATGAACATAAGGAGTTGGTAGATAAGATGCATTTGATCACTTGACATTGAATTTAGAGGCAAAACATTGAAGTTGCGATGAGAATGAGAAGTTTGATTGAGTAGATTGGTTTATCTGTAGCATTGAGATGTATTATCTTGCATTGGCAACTTGATCTTTGGAAAACAATCTCTTGGCTATGAGTTCTCCATTTCAAACCTCTTCACCGGTTTGTTCTCTTTGTTTGCTCGAGGGCGAGCAAAAGGCAAGTCCGGGGGAGTTGATGCATTCATATTTTAGCATATTTAGTATATATTTTCTTTAGCTTTTGTAGTCATTAGACTTACATTTTTGCATGTTTTTCATCATTCTGAGTCTCATTTCATACTTAGGATCATTTTAGAGTCTAGGATACATTTCTTTGCATTTTGTGCATTTTTGGTTCCTTTTTAGGTACCTTGGAGACATCGGAGTGAGTTGGAAACAAAGCGGCTAGAAGAATTGATCAAATGGGCAAAACACATGCAGGAGAGTTCCAAAGCGGCTGAAAGATCATCTCTGTTGAAGGTCTCACATTGATCGGATTAATCTGAACTTTTGTGAGCGGAAAGGAAATTGAGTTATCTTTCCAATGGAAGTGGTTTCAACTCATTTGGAGCTGTATTGCGAAAGTTATTGAAGATTTAGTGAAGACATGTCTGTCTGGCGAGCAAAAGAAGCAAATAAAGATTTTTAGCAACTGGATCGATCGATCCACCCTAGGATCGATCGATCCGTTTGTTAAAATTCTTCAAAATGATCGCGGGATCTGCAGCTCGATCCAGCACGAAGAGAATCGATCGATCGGTATCTTTAGTAACTGGATCGATCGATCCACCATCGGATCGATCGATCCATGTTTTCTTCAAAAACTCCGCGGGATCTGCAGCTCGATCAAGCACAAAGGAAATTGGATCGATCGACATCTTTAGTAACTGGATCGATCGATCCACATATGGATCGATCGATCCACTTACTAAAACTGCACTTTTTGTGACGAAAAATCAGCCACCTACTCCCACTGGATTGGGACAAAAATGTGTTTTTGGCCATTTGGAGAGAGAGGAGACTCAATAATTGACTAGACTTCATTTTTAGATCATCTTGCTTTTTCCTTGTTCTTCCTTTTTCTCTCTTTTCTTGGTTTTTCTTGTTCTTGATAATCTTTCTTTGTTTTTGGATTTGTGTAAGAAGGATTGGAAGATTGTTCTTCATCCTTAAATTGAGAAGTTTATGAAATTTCAGTTTGATTTACTTTGATTTTCTGCAATCTTGTTCTTGTTTTATCTTCTTGATTATGCTTCTATCCATCATGGGATTAAGTGTAAACAAAATGATTAGTGAGTAGTTTCATATTGAATCCATGGGGTAGGATGATCCATGGGTGATTAGTGAAGAGTTAAGGTGTTTTATAGTTAGACTTTTAGATTTCTATGCTTACTAAGTGTTCTTAATGCTAGATTGGAATTGATCACTTTAATCTAGACCTTAAACATTCAATAGCATCGAAAGTGTTCATTGAAGGTTTGATTGAACTTAGTATAGCTCTAGCTTGAATAACCAAAGGGATTTGATGTTAGGATTGCTAGATAGTTAATAGACTTGAACTTAATGTGTGTTTGAGTGAACAAAACCAATGGGAATTGATGTTTAGTTCATGATTGCATAAGGATTTCTACCTCGGGAGAGGATTGATCTTCATTAGTGTTCTAGACTTATAGAAATTTAAGATTGTTTGAATTTAAACACCTTGACTTGAAGCAAATTGCCTAGGATCAATTACCTTAAACCATGGGTTCTCTTTTATTTAATTGAGTTAAAACTTGTGTAAATTGCTTTGCTTGTAACTTGTTATCACAAAAACCACAACCTTGAATCCACTTAGATTAAGTATTATGATTTGTATTCCTAGTGATTAAAATAGCCTTGAGTTTGGATTGACACCTTAAGTACTACAATTGCTTAGGATTAAACTTATCCCATACCAAGTTTGATAGTCTGTGCTCACTCTATCTTCAACCAACTGAGATTCTCCATCAATAGTAAGAGCATGTTGTAGAGAGTCCTCTAATGCTGTCTCTTCCAAGAACTTTTCAGCCAATTCTTCATTCTCTTCAATGTAGAACACTTGACCTTGAATTGTGGGCTTCTTCATCATCTCCTTTACATCAAATTGAAGAGTGTTTCCTTCCCCAAAACGCAGATCAATCTTGCCATCTTTCACATTTACCATGGCTCCAACAGTGGCTAAGAATGGTCTTCCAAAAATCAGAGGGTCTTTGGGCTCTTCATCCATTTCCAAAACTACAAAATCGGTAGGAATCTCATAATTTCCAATTATGACAGGGAGATCTTCCAAGATACCAATAGGAAGTTTCACAGAGCGATCAGCCAATACCAAGGATATCCTACACTTTTTGTATTGTGTAAAACCGAGCTTCTTTGCAACAGATAGAGGCATAAGGCTGATACTTGCTCCCAAGTCACACAAACAATTCTCAAAGGTCAAGGGGCCTATTGCGCATGGTAAGGTGAAGCTCCCTGGGTCTTCTAGCTTCCTAGTCACTGTTAACCTTTGAATAATGGCACTACACTCGTGCGTAAGAACCATCATGCCCTCCATTTCCTTCTTTTTCTCAGCGACAACATCCTTCAAGAATTTGCTATATTGAGGAACTAGCATAAAGGCATCAAGAATTGGCATTGTGATCTGCACTTCACTCATTTGCTTCTCAAAGAGGGTTTTGTATTTCTCTAGCAGATGCTTCTTGAACCTCCCAGGAAAGGGTAACTTCGTGAACTTTTTTAGTACATAGCTCTCTTTGTGAATGTTTCGATAATGCTCTTTTAGACTTCATGAACCACGAAAAGCATGCTTCTCCATATCTTTGATCTCTTCGCTCTAGAATTCTCTAAGTCTTGTTGATTACTTGTTTGAATTGAAACCAACTCCACCTTATTAGACCATAAATTGAATTTTAATTCTCTTGCTTATGAGTTTTAGACCTTAACCATGGTTCACTTATACACATTCAACCATTTTTTATCCCTTTTACCACTCTCTAATGGTTTGAATGGTCATCCCGATTCAAGTACATGATTTGAATGAGGATGATACCACACCTTGATTACACCTAGCTTTTCTTTGAAACCACAGTTAATTTGTTGAGTGAGGCCTTTTTCTATTTGCACCTCATGCATAAAATCTTTAGAGATGGAAACGACAAGTTCTTTTGTTCCATTATGAGTAGTCTCATTGGCTAGTCTAGGTGGGTTGAGAGAATTTGGAGTCTCAATGTTTTATATTACGGTTTTGGGAATTGGTGAGGGTGAGTAAGGGTGTGAGCTTATGTGAGAAGTTGGAGAGATGAAAAGGAAAGAAGTGCAACCAAAACGATTTAGAGAAAGATAATCGGATGTCTAAGGAGAGAAAACAAAAAGAAACATTACTCTTAAGCTAAGGAGTAAAGAAGCTCCTAGAAATGAAAAGAATATATATAGAGAATCAAAAGGAGTAGAGCTAAGTAAAGCAAGAATAATTGTCTAAGTATAAGAAAGATCTCCCTAGGTTCTATTCTTGAAATAAAAGAAAGAAAAATGAAGTAATTGGTGTAGAGAACATGAGTGACTTTGAGTGAAACACAAAGAGTATTTGGGTGGGTAGAATGGAAGAAAACATCTTGTATGCATCAATTGTTTCCCTTCTCCATTGCTTTTGTGTGTTGACTTGTGCCATATGTTGAGAGAAGTCACTAAAATGTTTTAAAACACCACTTCACTTCACATTGAACTTACTCTCTCACCAAACTGCCGATTGGTTTAGATCGAATTCTCATTTGCAAGACTACACGGTTTTGAATCTTAATGAACATAAGGAGTTGGTAGATAAGATGCATTTGATCACTTGACATTGAATTTAGAGGCAAAACATTGAAGTTGCGATGAGAATGAGAAGTTTGATTGAGTAGATTGGTTTATCTGTAGCATTGAGATGTATTATCTTGCATTGGCAACTTGATCTTTGGAAAACAATCTCTTGGCTATGAGTTCTCCATTTCAAACCTCTTCACCGGTTTGTTCTCTTTGTTTGCTCGAGGGCGAGCAAAAGGCAAGTCCGGGGGAGTTGATGCATTCATATTTTAGCATATTTAGTATATATTTTCTTTAGCTTTTGTAGTCATTAGACTTACATTTTTGCATGTTTTTCATCATTCTGAGTCTCATTTCATACTTAGGATCATTTTAGAGTCTAGGATACATTTCTTTGCATTTTGTGCATTTTTGGTTCCTTTTTAGGTACCTTGGAGACATCGGAGTGAGTTGGAAACAAAGCGGCTAGAAGAATTGATCAAATGGGCAAAACACATGCAGGAGAGTTCCGAAGCGGCTGAAAGATCATCTCTGTTGAAGGTCTCACATTGATCGGATTAATCTGAGCTTTTGTGAGCGGAAAGGAAATTGAGTTATCTTTCCAATGGAAGTGGTTTCAACTCATTTGGAGCTGTATTGCGAAAGTTATTGAAGATTTAGTGAAGACATGTCTGTCTGGCGAGCAAAAGAAGCAAATAAAGATTTTTAGCAACTGGATCGATCGATCCACCCTAGGATCGATCGATCCGTTTGTTAAAATTCTTCAAAATGATCGCGGGATCTGCAGCTCGATCCAGCACGAAGAGAATCGATCGATCGGTATCTTTAGTAACTGGATCGATCGATCCACCATCGGATCGATCGATCCATGTTTTCTTCAAAAACTCCGCGGGATCTGCAGCTCGATCAAGCACAAAGGAAATTGGATCGATCGACATCTTTAGTAACTGGATCGATCGATCCACATATGGATCGATCGATCCACTTACTAAAACTGCACTTTTTGTGACGAAAAATCAGCCACCTACTCCCACTGGATTGGGACAAAAACGTGTTTTTGGCCATTTGGAGAGAGAGGAGACTCAATAATTGACTAGACTTCATTTTTAGATCATCTTGCTTTTTCCTTGTTCTTCCTTTTTCTCTCTTTTCTTGGTTTTTCTTGTTCTTGATAATCTTTCTTTGTTTTTGGATTTGTGTAAGAAGGATTGGAAGATTGTTCTTCATCCTTAAATTGAGAAGTTTATGAAATTTCAGTTTGATTTACTTTGATTTTCTGCAATCTTGTTCTTGTTTTATCTTCTTGATTATGCTTCTATCCATCATGGGATTAAGTGTAAACAAAATGATTAGTGAGTAGTTTCATATTGAATCCATGGGGTAGGATGATCCATGGGTGATTAGTGAAGAGTTAAGGTGTTTTATAGTTAGACTTTTAGATTTCTATGCTTACTAAGTGTTCTTAATGCTAGATTGGAATTGATCACTTTAATCTAGACCTTAAACATTCAATAGCATCGAAAGTGTTCATTGAAGGTTTGATTGAACTTAGTATAGCTCTAGCTTGAATAACCAAAGGGATTTGATGTTAGGATTGCTAGATAGTTAATAGACTTGAACTTAATGTGTGTTTGAGTGAACAAAACCAATGGGAATTGATGTTTAGTTCATGATTGCATAAGGATTTCTACCTCGGGAGAGGATTGATCTTCATTAGTGTTCTAGACTTATAGAAATTTAAGATTGTTTGAATTTAAACACCTTGACTTGAAGCAAATTGCCTAGGATCAATTACCTTAAACCATGGGTTCTCTTTTATTTAATTGAGTTAAAACTTGTGTAAATTGCTTTGCTTGTAACTTGTTATCACAAAAACCACAACCTTGAATCCACTTAGATTAAGTATTATGATTTGTATTCCTAGTGATTAAAATAGCCTTGAGTTTGGATTGACACCTTAAGTACTACAATTGCTTAGGATTAAACTTATCCCATACCACTCCGCCCTCGTGGCGAACTTACTCGCTCTACAGCGAGTCCTCAAATCAGCTCGAAGTTCTCTTAAGAACCCCACCACCTGGGCCTACTCGCCCCCCATGCCTCCACTCGCATGAACCAAGAGTCGAATGAACTCCGCTTTGAACTCCCTTCCCGACCGGCCACCTAGAGTTAACTCCAAAAACCTTAACTCTAACCGATCCACCGCCTCTTGCGGAACTACTTGGCATTAAACCCTGCCAAGAAATCCACCCTAGCCATCACCACCACTATAAATGCGCATCTCCGTCAAATTAATGCACTGCCAGATCACCGGTATAGAGAGGAACTACTCAGCCCCTCCAGAGAACTACTCATCTCTTAGTTAAGTACTGAGTAACTACTCATATCCAGTACAATGCAATACCGCCCACTATGGTCTCAACCACTATAGATCACTCACATGATCTCTGAGGTCCGCATATAGTCCTATGCTTACTAACACGTTTCCAGACATTAATTGCTCCCAACTCATCAGTATATATCCAGGGGAACCACCATCCCCTCGAGAGAACCACCATCTCTCAGTATAATACATGGAAAAAAAAATACAAGGGAACCACCATCCCCCTCAGGAGAACCACCATCTCCTAATGAGTTGTTCGGGTAACTAACCATACCATAAAGCAATAATTCCTAAACGATCAATAATCATCACTGACCAGAACTACCTCCCGTGGTCCAAATCATAAGAAATACGCATCTTCTGCATATGCTCCATCATCCTAAGATAAGATGGAAGCTCATCCGCAATCGCAACCCTCTACTGCACACAAGCCACTCCCGGCTGAACACCAGCCATACCCGGCTGACTCCCCGGAGCCTGACACTGAGCCGGCACCCCTCCCGGTAACCGCTCCAAGATCAACTGTAGCAGACTCGCCAGACTATCATCTCGATCCTGGCCGACCCCTGCGATAGCACCCCCACCTGGGCCCGCACTGCCAGCCACACCGGGACCCTCACTAGTCCCACCAGCCCTCACACTGGTTCTCGCAGTGGCCACCTACACGGATCCCTCCTGATACGTCTGCGAATCAACCACGTGCTCCTACATGGTCTCCTGGGCCACACTCGCGACAGCAGACTCACTCCCAAGTCTCCGCCCGCGCTCACGCCCTCCACGACTACCTCGGCCTCCTCGACCTACCTCTAGCAACTCTAGTAACTCTACCCATTTCTCTTCACTACCGGAGGCAGAAACTAAGAATACTAGAAAGCAAGAATGTGAAACAACACATACCGTGGAATCTCATTGAAGGTTCGGAGAAGATGATCTAGGACTCCAAACCCACAACAATCAATTGACTAACTACTCATAATCAATCAATCAATCAATGCAGCACGCAATTGACTACTCCATATAATCAACTACGTTCTCCCGCCCTAGAACCAAAGGGCTCTGATACCAAAATGAAACAACCCGACCTTTTTTTTTTTTAATAAACATCGAATTAGTATTCCCATAAATACTAATTCTCAACAATTATCAACAATCACACTAAACCAGCAAACCGAACATAACCAGCAGAAATCAACTCGACTCAATTCAAACAATTATCCATTAACCAAGTAAACCGATTCGAATCAATAAATAACCAATGATAATTCAATTCAACTCAACAATCCAATTCATCAAACCAGCAACCTAGCGGTTCTAAACAATACGATAAAACAACACAATCGAGACTCTAGATCATCTCTTCTTCCTCGCCCTGATTCCACGATCACATTTTTCTCTTTACCTGCATCACATGGTTAAAAGAGACGCGTGAGTATTATCATAAATACTCAGTGGTACGATCATCCCATCTACTTGGCTAGATGCATGAGCATAATGGGTACCATAACACCAAACGATCAATCAATCAAAAAGTCAACACATAAAGTCAACCGAAAAGTCAACCCAAAAAATCAACGTAAAGTCAACCAAATTCCATGACACTTGCGTTGATTTAAACACTAAAAACACTCCAAACAACAATAATCTATCAACAAATTATTTCAATTTGTAATCAAACGCATTATGACACCCAAATTCCCGTAAAGACCATAGTCCCGCACTCACCTCGATTCGGAATCGATTATCTCACAAACTACTACTCCAAAACAGGATCGGAAACCTATTCTGAAAACTAGACAGCGAGAACTACAGAACGGTATGTAGATCGCCCACTGGGTCTATCTGGTTCGACGGTAAAAGAGCCCGAAAAACACGTTGATCAAAACTGAAAACAGAGACGACCCGTTGAACAAGAACACAACGAATCCGATGAACGGATAGTCCAAATTCGGATCGGAAAAAGGTTCTGGAAACTAGACAGATAGAGCTTTCTAACCGTATATAGATAGATTTCTGGATCTTTATAGAACAATGGTAAATCAGCCCGTAATTTCGATAATCGAAACTGGAAACAGAAAATCCAGTCTCAGAAAACAGAACCAACACACTGATTTTAAAAGAACACATAGAACGTATCATACCTTGGAATCAAGATCGGAAACCTGATATGAAAACTAGACAGAGATATCTTTCCAACCGTATATAGATCGTCCTCTGATTCCCAACGGTTCGACGGGTATCCTCCCTCGAATTGGACTGATTGCAGATCAAAACTGCAGAAAACGCCCTGAGTAAAATACTCATAACTCAACGAATACTCAACCAAATGGCAAGCGGTTTCTTCCTAAATCAAGAGAAAAGATCGAAGAACTTACCCACAAAGTTTCCCTCCGATCCAACTTGACATTCACCGCCGTTTGTCTCCTCCAAAACCGACGGCACACACCCTCAAACTCCCAAGAACACTCAAGAACACTCAAGAACACTTGTTCTCACCCTCAAATCTCTCAATTCTCAAGAGAAATCTCTCTGTTTTCTCCTCTGAAACCGAGCTCAATCATCCCACAAGCCTTTTATAGGCAAAAACTTCGGTTTAACCAAACCGAACCGAAATTAATTGCTTCCCCAAACCAAACCAAACCGTCGGTTAGAAAATTGAGTGTGTCGTACGACACACATCCACTATGTCGCGCTACACACGACCAAAATGTACAAAAATTGGTTTGCGGTAATTACAGTGTCGGTCGACACCCTGTCGGTCAAAGTGTCGGCAGACTTATCTAGTGTCGGGCGACACCAGAGGCAATGTCGGGCGACACCAGAGGCAGTGTCGGGCGACACTAGTGAGAGTGTCGGTCGACACTGGGTCATGTTGACTTTATATTGACTTTTGTGTTGACTTTTGGTTGATTTTTGTGTTGACATTTGTGTTGACTTTTGTCGTTGTTCGGTATTGATTGATCGTTTGGTTTATAGCATTCTTTTATGCCTGTGTGTATAGCCAAGGAGATGGGATTATCGTACCACTGGGTATTTATGATAATACTCACGTATCTCTTTCATCCATGTGATACAGGTAAAGACAAAGTGTGATCATGGAATCTGGGGGAGGAAGAGGGGATGATCTAGTGTCTCGTTGTTGTGTGTTTTCCGCATTTGTTAGAACTGTTAAGTTGTTGAACGTTTTGGTGTTGTTGTTTGAATTAGTATTTTATGGGAATATTAATTCGGGAGTTTAAAAAAAAAAAAAAATCTTGTTGTTTCAGAAATATTATCTGAGATTAGTTTTTCTTCTTCGCCAAAAACTAATTGATTCTTAAACAATCTCGCTCCCTCTTTGTAGTTCTCATTGAGTCATTTTCTCCTCTGATATGCTCAGGTTTTAACCCTATCCAACTACTGCAAGTGCACAGCAACGAAGTAGTATTTTAGGGATCGAATCCACAGAGACCAAGTGTTACACTACGAAAGTATGAGATTGAAATTAAGCTAAGATGGTAAAATGTGATTGGTTGCAATATTGAAACGAAAATAGCAATTATAAACGTGTAAACTTATGAAATTAAAAGCGTTAGGCTTAAGGGATATTCTCGGGAAATCATAGATTATGAATCAGACATTTATTCAGGGAACAATTCAGCGCGATCTTAAACTCAAACATAATTGTATAACCAATCCACTGTCGTGGCATCAGAGACTTTATCTAACAATCTAGAATTCTAAACTGTCGTTTGAACCTAGAATTGTACACAAGCATTAACGAACTAGTTTGATAAGTTCACAAATTGCCTTAACATCAGCTTTCGTTGGTTAAGGACAATTTGCTCATCTATGTTCTATCGGGTATTTAATTACACTTTTGGTGAATTAAACATCCTAACATCAAGAACTAGGTGATCAATCCTAATTCAAGCAATAAGAACAACAATAGATGAAGATAAATACAAATCCCTTTCTATGTCTAATTCAATGATCCATGAAATCCCTTAAATCCCTAAAACCTAACTAATGATCTACTCAACCATAATTAAAGAGAAATCACAAGAAAATGATAAAGTAAACATGATTAAATCAAGGTAAAAAGATGATAGAGTTGAGAAATCTTATTAGAGTACAAGGATGAAGAACAATCTCCCAAATCTTCTTACAAAAATCCAAAAACAAGAAAAGATGATCAAGAACAAGAAAGCAAGAAAAGAGAGAAAATCAAGAAGAGGAAAACCAAAGAAAAATCATCCAAAATGAAGTGAAGTCTTCTCAATAATTGAGTCTAAAATCATATAAATATGGCCAAAACACGTTTTTAGTCAAGGAAAACACGTTTTGGTTAAAATAATGCAAGATTAGGTGACTGATTTTTTTGTCTTTGGGCAGTTTTAGTAAGTGGATCGATCGATCCATGTAGTTACTAAAGATATCGATCGATCCAATTTCCTTTGTGCTTGATCGAGCTGCAGATCCCGCGGAGTTTTTGAAGAAAACATGGATCGATCGATCCGATGGTGGATCGATCGATCTAGTTACTAAAGATACCGATCGATCGATCCTCTTCGTGCTGGATCGAGCTGCAGATCCCGCGATCATTTTGAAGAATTTTAGCAAACGGATCGATCGATCCGAGGGTGGATCGATCGATCCAGTTGCTAAAAATCTTTATTTGCTTCTTTTGCTCGCCAAACGGACCTGTCTTCACTAAACTTTCCATAACTTTTGATCCTTTGCATTAACCTTCATTTAAACGTGTTTTAACCTGAAAAGACTCTAAAAATATAGAAAAGACTCGATAAAACTCAGAAATCAATGGTTAGAATGCGTTAAAAATGCAACATATCATCCTCTCAAAGAGAGAATCATATGTCATAACATCTCATCCAAGTGTTTTAGTTTGTGTGCACACACAAAGGTCGTAATACTAATATTCTTAATGGCTCTTCGTTGCTTACTTCAATCTTCATCAACTTCCTCTTATCTCTCTCAGGTTTGAACTTTCCTCAAATAAAACAAAAATCATCAAGTAAATAAACGCGGCGAAAGTATTCACTTGCTGTCTTTTCCAAAACTTATGGACATACATAGAGTTTGAAGCTTGGAAAATTAACCGCTACTTTGAGTTTGAAGCTTGAAAGATTAACCGCATCTTCGCAAGTAGCTAAAGAGGCACCTATAACAGATGACCATGTCATGTCATCTCAGACATTTACCGATCCGGTCCGAGCCTTTGATCACCATAAACATTCATTTGTCTGGAGTCTTCCGTCATTGGAGGTAATAACTGTTTAAGATCAAGATTTCTTTGTATGAAATCATTCTTATAAACCAATAAACATTAAACCAAACTTTAATCTAGTTGAAATGATTTTGTCTTTTAAATCCAAGAAATCAAAATTTTAACATGTAACTATAGAAGTAAATAAGGAAACAAAAAACATAGTAATCGATCTATACCTCAAAACCAATTTTTAATTTCGATATTCTGGTTTCCAAACCGAAAAATCCTCTTTTGGTGCTGACAGAAAAATCAAGAAAGCAACTTCGTCATAAAAAAGGAGATTTGGCTATTTAATTTTTGCTCACCTATGACGCATCAAGTTGTTTTATGGGAGATCTAGGTTCACCTACAACTCATTTTCTCACACATCATAATATGACAAAACTTATATAATATAATATCAATGGAGTATAATGCGAAATAAAGCATGAGAAAAGAGGAACTTATAATCAGAAGAACTATTTTTTCACAGCTTGAAACTCAAGAAATACTCATGAGGATTCTGCTTTCCAACTAACGAATCTATTGGCTGAATGATAGCTAAAATAACCAAGTTATTAAGGATGTAGACATTTTAATAGATGAGTGTATATATCTCTTAAAGTAACCAAGAGATTGAGTTCATTTTTTCTTAGTTAGGTATTTGATTGCAGCAAACATCAGCCGTAGTCATAAATCACGAACCTTAATCGAATGAGTTGCTATGTTAGTAAGATCAACAAAGGCTATATTTTTAAAACATAATTAAATACATGTCATCACCAGGTTGTCGTTTTCCAACATTGAGCAAGATGATAAAAGCCAGTCCCTAGTATCTGACAGCCGTAATAACAAAGAATCTCGTCAAAAGAATAAAAGAGAAACAGCTTGTTACAACATTAGAGCCAAGTAGATAACATATCTGCACACAATGTCTCGTGAATGTATATATAATGGCATAACAAAAACATGAAACCTTTTCAAGATTCCAACTACTGAAAAATAAATATGACTAACAAATATAGAGCCAATGACCCCAACGATGGGTATGACTAAAAACTTGCTTTTGGAATCCTAGTATAGATGAATATAGAACAAAAGACCTAAAAGAATAATTAAAAATTAGTGTGAATATATATAACCTTTTTTGTACGAATATATATATATATATATATATATATATATATATATATATATATATATATATATAACTGTTAGCTTTATAACAAAAAGTATCTAACTACGTAAAATGTAAATTATATATGTACCTGATGCCATGATGAAACTGCATAATTAACAAAAAGAAGGAAAAAAAAGACAACAAAGAAATTATTAGACACAAAAACCGTTAAAACGACTATGAAAACAAATATAAATCCCCACGCCCTAAAAGGATTAGACACTTATAGTTTCTTCGATAGAAATCACGTCTCTCTCTTCCTTTACACTATCAAAATACGCTTTTCCCTTCTAAAACCATGCCTTACGTTTCCCAAAAACTAAGTTTCTTTGTTTCATGCAAAAACTAATTTATTTTATTTTATTGGCAAGAACACAAATTACTGAGCTTCACGAAGAAATTATATCTTGAAGAAGACGTTATAAACTATTAAACAATAGAATGGTAATTAGTAGAAAAATAAAAAAAAATTAAGGTACACGACAATTAATATCCAAATATAGCTATCACCATCGTTAGATTAGTATCGAAACAAAGGAAATATATTGTACTAACCTCAATGAAGATAATACAAACTGCAAAACACGAAGAAGACAAATTAGGTACCAGAACAAAAAAAAGAATACGATGCACAATAATATAAAGCAAAATATAAGAATTTTATAAATAAACCTTGTTCTAGATATGAAATTTAGAATGAAATACTCTTTATAATATAAAAATACAAGAATCTATGGTTTTCTAAAAACCAAAAAATAGGAAAAATAAGCAGAAAGATAATATATAATCAATGAATGTTCAATCAACATATAATAACTGACCTCAAGAACAATAATAATACCTGCAAAATACAAATAAAAAAAAATTAGGCTAATACACGAACATGGTATAAACCATAATTTAGCTTAAAACACAAATACGATAGGATAAAAACAGAACATAAAATCAGACACGGTATGAAAGTAAACCTTGTTAAGCGTGTATAGGACGTGGAGTCGGATGGACATAGGAAACATCGAAATATTGTATACACAATTCTATGGAGCGTGCTGGCGAGAAAGAGAAAAGGCTTTTATCATAGTTTAAGTGTTTAAACTATTAGTTTGTAATTATTCCTGACCTCAAATACTATAATAATTGATGTTTTACCAATGGATGTGGTATTAATGGCGGACGCATATATGAGAATATGAGATGGTAGAGACATTCTTCTTCGCCTTCATGCTCTCCTTATTCTCCTTCTTCGTCATCATCTTCTTCTTCTTATTCTTCATCTCATTCCTCTTCTCCACCTTCATTCTTCTTCATCATCGTCATCATCCTTTTCTCCCAAAAGCCAGGTCTTTTTAATTTGCTTCTAGGAAGGGAAAAAAACGAAAAAACAAAATTGGAGATTGAACTAAAAGAGTCGGCTTTAAAATAATCAAAACTAAGACGTATAGTTTAAACTTAAATAAAGAAAAAAAAAATTATAAGTTAAAACAAAAATGTACTTCCAAATAAAGTAAACATAAATATATATGTTAAAATAAATAAAGAAGTTTAAACATTAACCTACAAATGTGCCATCGAGCACAATTTTGAGGCTAATGAAAACTCTTGAAAAAAATATTTTCAAATTAATTGTCTGCTTAATCAAAAGGTCTAAACCGAAGGAAAAGAGAAACGTTTCAGAGAGGTATACACATAATCGATTGAATCAGAACATTGGATTTTAACCTTTTTCTTTTTATATTCTGAGAATAATTTCAACATAGATCCAATAGAGAAGAAACAAAACCTTAGCACATCAGAAATCGCAAGCCCCTCTCTCTCAAAGATTGATGTGGGAGAATCGATTAAGAATCAAAACGACGTCGCTATGTTCCTTGCCGGGAAAGTAATCTATGTCGTAGCAGAAGACACTAACTTCGTCTTCTTTCCTGCATCAATCAACGTCGTCCTCACCATGCTCGCTGCTAGCGACGAAGCACTAAGACTGTTCAACGCTTCCGTGGTTCTCGCGGATGCCAGGTATCTCTTTGAGAATTTCTTCAAAGCTGCTTTCTCTCTAGTGTTCAAATATCGAAGAAAAGAAAAATAATCACATCAGTAACTCTGGATATAAACAACAAACACAAATCAACATCCAAAGACAACAAGAAAATCTTAGGGCCACGCGAAAAAACAAACATACATAAACGGGACTAAACCCTAAGCTATAAGAAATCATTCATATATATATGTAAATAGGGGATAGGTTTTCCATTAAATAGCTTATGTTTATGGGCCACGAGCATAAACCCAATAATTCTCGCCAACAATTTGAGGGTATTTCTGTCAAAACGAAATCAATGGCAAAAACTGTAAATCTATCGGTTTCATTAAGGATACCCCTATAATCAACCAGTTTAAAATTGATGAGAAGACGCCACGTGGGATTTTTTACTTCGTATATAAAAGAAAAGATTGCTCCTCCTAAAAATGCAGATCCATTTTCTGTAAAACCAAAATTGGGTTAGAAAAAATCAAATATGTTGCAACAATTTACTATTTAACATAGTTACTATTTTCGTAACTACATACTTAATTGATTACAGAACATTGTTAACTACAACACAGTATTTCAAACTATCTAACAACATAGTTAACTATATTCACAAAATAGTTACCAATTTAAAAACATAGTAAACTATTTTCAGGAAATGGTTACCAATTTAGAAATATAATTAACTGCTATCAGAGCATAGTTAACTACACGAAAATGTTGTTTTAATAGTCACTTATTTAAATAACCTAGTTACTTATTATAATTTGTATAAAAAAATATAACATACATAGTTAACTAATATCATAAATATAGGTATATATTATAATAAGAAATCATTGTTACTTATTATACTGATTTTCGAATATAGTCAACTATGCAAATCTCCAGGAACAAGAAAGGCGATGATGGTTAAAAGTTTAATGGAAAAGAAGAATCACCATCTTCATCGATGATTGGAAATTTCGATTTATGGAGAAGAATGAGAAGAAAGAGATTTTGATCTATGATGTGAACGTGGAGGAGGAAGAAGAAGGAGAAGAAGAAGGAGAAGAAGAGGAAGAGTAATAATGTGAAGAAGAAGAGGAGGAGGAGGAGGCAATAGATTTTAATAGATTAGGGTTAAAGATTTTTATTTTTGTTTTGTTTTGTTTTAAAATAAAATAAAACCAAAATTCTTGATAAATAGAAAATGCTAAAATTGGAATTCTATGTAGATTAATTGTTAGATACATAAATATGTTTTAGACAATGTTAAATAATCAATTATAGGTAACAAACCTAATATACATGCTAATTTCCCATTAATAAATTTCTCTCTATATTTAGATACAACCTTTTTGTTTTAATTTTAAGTTTTTATTATTGGTATAGTTAAGTTTTCTTTTTAATTTTTTGTATAACTGGTTATATTTAAAATTTTGACTCTCATTCATTATCGGTACATGTCACGATCTATTATCATGTGTCATGTCACGTTGAACATGCCCAATTTTATATAATAAGATACTTCATAATGTTATTCATTTTATGGTTTTTTCTTGAGATATTTTTTTGAGTTTTAATTGCACTTAAAATACATTTTACGTTTAGTTTTTATAATATTTTTTTTAAATTCGAATGTTTTAATCTAGAGATTTCACTGAGTAGGTTGGGCTTCCCTCCATTGATCACTCTTTTCATGAGACGAAGTAGACAAAGGAAATAGTTTAGAAGCGATCAATATTAAAACAAAATAAAAAGTTGAAACAACAAAGATCTTAAAACCTTTACTAATAAGCCTAGATGGCTAAATCCACAACATAATTCTTAAATGAAGAAAGATAACAAATGATGGTGACAAAAAAACAAAACAAATGATAAACAGATTGGACTTATAATAAATATAAACCAAACTCAGATGTTTCCTTCACCTACCCTCCGAAGCTCCAAAGTACAAATTCTTGAGCTCCAAAGCCTCTGGCAAGAACTTATTGAAACCGGCAATTAAGTCTCGGTCTCCGTTAAACAATCTATTAACCTTTGATAAGCAACTATTCTGATCAATTCTACAATCAAACTTACATTCGAAATTAATTAGTTTACTAAAATTATAGAGTGTTACCCCAACAAAGTGTGAAGTAAACAAAATATTTTTCTTTTTCATATTTTGCAAAAAAATTATATACATACCTCCCTTGCCTAAGATCAGTCATTGTCGCAATAAAGTCGTCAAGTTTTTTACTATCATTCTTGAATTTATCCCTCACAGTCAAAATATATGCGTCTGCCTCTGGCTTAGTCATTCTCGGTTTACCCCCTTCTCCACCCATGGTTTTGAAGTTGGTCGAACTTCATTTTCCAAACAAAGAAAGTGAATTTTTTTATTATCTCAACATACATTAAAACTGTTCTTTGAACGTAACTTAAAATCTTTGGGGAAACAAATACAGAACTGTGCATAAAGGATCTTAATTCACAATTACTGGAATTAGAAAGTGTACGTGCATTGAATCATATAGAGCACATTGTCATTCTCAACAACGAAGAGTTAATTAAGAGTTGTCGAGAAGAAACAACATTGTCAAGTTTGAGAGATCAAGTTAATTTCATATCTCCTAGGCATTTATGTAAATTCTATTGATTTTTTTTTTGTCAACAATTCTATTGATATCTTAATACTCGGTATACTAAACATAGTATATATAGAACGATCGAAGAATTGATAGTTTAAAGTAACGAACCAGAAAAATTACTATGAGTCAAGCTTCACCTTTGTAACACTAGCACAGAAATGGTTTTTGGGTTGTATGGATGTCTTTATATATAGAAAAACTTTGATAAAATCATAGAAAAACTTTGATAAAATCAGTCCATTTGAAATTAATAGCTTTGTAGCAATGAGATAAAAATGTGCAATAATATTTAATGAAATAAAGACATGTAATTGTAAATAAAAATTCACCTTAATTATAATTAGCCTAAAATAAACTAAAAGAGCATTAATTACAGATTTTTATGTATATTTTAGTAAGAAACTTTTTTCCAATTTAAATATTAATAAATAATTAAACTGAAAACTTTTTTCTTACTAAATATTAATAAAGATTGAGAAAAAAGTTTTTAATTTAAATATTAATAAAGGTCTGTCAAAACTTATATAAGGTATGAGTTTAGTTAACTTACTTTTGTTAGATTGTGGCAATTATTTTGGCAATCTAAAATAGTTTTAAGTTTTAGTTGATATCATTTAAACAAATAGGTAACATGTGAAACTATTAATGTCACAAAATCTCAAAATAAGATTAATTTACACATTCAATATTAGATATATAAGATTTTAACATCATCGAGATATATAGTTAGTAAAAATTATATAACCTTAACCAATATTATAATGAATAAATATATATACATATATATTAGAAAAGACAAAATGATAAATGAAAGTAAATCTAATATGGTAAACTACGTAACAAATTATAACAAACTTACAATTATAATATCAATTTTTCGTTTATTGTGATTTCATATATAAAATATGGATACCTATTGAACTCAAGAAGAAAGATCAAAACCAAATAACTCAACACTCTTTGATTTAATAGCTTAGAAAACTTGCTCAAAACTAAGCTCTCAACAACACAAAAGCCAATCTCTCCAAAACTCAATAACTCAAGAACTCTCTCTAAAACCACTCAAGATATAATTAACTCGGTATGCTTATATAAGGGTTACACACAACCCTAACTTTTCTTTTCTCTAGATAAGCATACTTTCCTATTTTCTAGCACAATAATATTACTTGTGATTTAAGCTTAATTCAACATTCTCCTCCTTAAGCTTGAATCACCTTTACTCATATCTTGAACTCCAATCTTCTCTCTCATTTCTTTGAACTTGATCCTTCCAAGAGCTTTGGTTAGTATGTCGGCTTTCTGTTCGTTTCCCGGCACATGTTCCACCTTGATCTGTCCACTCTCCACACATTCCCTTATGAAGTGAAAACGTCTATGAATGTGCTTGCTTCGACCATGAAACACTGGATTTTTAGTTAAAGCAATGGCTGATTGATTGTCTAACAGCAATGTAACCCTCTCACAATCTTCCCCGGTGATCTCACTTAACAAGTCCTACAACCAAATAGCTTGTTTTGACGCCTCTGTTCCGGCCATGAATTCGGCTTCACACGACGACAGAGCCACAACTTCTTGTTTTCCCGAGTACCAAGATATTGGACTTTCTCCTAGATAGAAGATATGTCCAGACGTACTCTTACCATCATCAGGATCCACATTGTAACTGCTGTCGCTATATCCTATAAGCTTTGGTATTCTTGTTCTCTTGTAAGCTATTCCGAGAGTCGTCGTTCCTTTCAAGTATCTTAGACATTGTTTCATAGCCACTCCATGCGACTCCCTCGGACTTTGCATGTATCGACTCAAGACTCCAACACAATAAAAAAGATCAGGCCGCGTGTGAAGTAGGTACCGAAGACAACCCACATTCCTCCTATAAGCCGTTGCATCAATTTCTTTTTCACTCTCGGCTTTAGACAAAACTAAACCAACTTCCATGGGTGTATGAACTGGATTGCAATCCTTCATCTTTGCTTCTTCTAAGATCCTTGTTGCATACCGTGTTTGATTCAGGGTTATTCCACCTTGATCTCGTAGAACTTCGATACCGAGATAATATGTCAGCCTTCCCAAGTCACTCATCTCAAAATTCGTGGCCATCTCTTCCTTAAACTCTTTTATGATCTTAAAACTTGAGCTGGTAACAAAGAGATCGTCCACATAAATTCCAATGACCAGTATGTGTTCACTAACCTCCTTTCGATAAACCGATGGTTCCTTGGAGCACTTGACAAAACCGAGATCCATAAGTATTTGATTCAACTTGTTATTCCAAGCCCTCGGTGCTTGTCGTAAACCGTACAGAGCCTTATTCAACTTGTAAACTTTCTCTTCATTCCCTGGCTTCTCAAACCCCTCGGGCTGTGAGACATACACGGTTTCTTCTAACTCCCCATGAAGAAAAGCTGTCTTTACATCAAGATGATGTATTTCCCATCCTCGTGCAGCGGCAATATCAACAAGCAATCTAATAGTCTCAATTCTAGCAACAGGTGCAAATACTTCCTCAAAATCCACACCATACTCTTGTATATAACCTTTAGCTACTATTCTCGCTTTATACTTGTTGATGCTCCCGTCCGAATTCCTCTTAAGTTTGAAAACCCATTTAAGACCAATCGGCTTTGCTCCAATAGGTAGGTTCACTAAGTCCCACGTCCTTAGCCTTTCGATGGAACTCATCTCTTCTTCACAAGCACGAGTCCACTCTTTGGAAACTCTTGCTTCACTAAAACATCGTGGCTCATTATTTATGCATAGTAGCAACATCTCTCCCTCTTCTTCTGCCAACAAAACATAGTCCTCAAAGTGTTTTGGCAATTTTGTTTCTCTCTGCGATCTTCTAAGCGGTATAGGGGAGGGGATGAGATCAGTGTTTGCATTTTCGGAAACATGTTCTTGCTCCATCGGTTCTTGCTCTACCGGCTCTTGATGTATCGGCTCTTCATCAATTCCATTCTCCTCATTATTCGCCGTAGCATCCAATAAGTCCGTAGCATCATTGTTCTCCTCCTCAAGACCATGATTTCCAAAACCATCAAACGAAATTCTAAAATTAGCTTTCTCTGTATTGTTCTCTCTCCAATTCCACCCTTTTGTCTCATCAAAAACCACATCACGACATACCACAATCTTTCTTTCTTGCGGATCAAGCAATCGATAAGCTTTTGATCCCGGTTCTATTCCCAAGTGTACCAACACTCTTGATCTGTCGTCAAGCTTCCTCAAGTGTGGTGATTCAACCTTTGCATATGCTATGCAACCAAATACCCGTATATGATCAACTGTGGGTCTCCTGTCTCTAAAGCATTCATATGGGGTTTTATCTTTGAGAGTTCTCGTCCCTATCCTATTGATTAGATAGGTCGAGTGTCTCACTGCTTCCCCCCATAAATAATTCGGCATATGCATATGCTTTAGGATACTCCTTGTCATCTCCATTAGGGTTCTGTTTCTTCTTTCAACCACCCCATTTTGTTGTGGAGTATATGGAGCCGTAAGTTGCCTCTTTATCCCCGTTTCTTCGCAAAAAGCATTGAAATCCAGTGATACAAACTCTCCTCCTCTATCCGTTCTCAGCGTTTGTATCTTCTCTTCCACCTCTTTCTCCACCGTTGCTTTAAAGTTTTTAAACTTGTTGAAAACATCACTCTTCTCCTTTAGCAAAGCTGTCCACATATACCTCGAGTAATCATCAATCAAAACAAACACATATTTGTTATCACCACCTGTGTTTGGCGTGATTGGTCCACAGAGATCCGCATGTATAAGCTCGAGTTTCTTCTCAGCACGAAAAGTAGTGGCTTGTGGAAAAATTTGTCTTGTTTGCTTTCCAAGCAAGCAAGAGCTACATAGCTCTTTCTCAATCGTAGATTTAGGAACTCCAAGAACAAGCTCCTTGTCGATCATGGCCTTTAGGGTCGCAAAGTTCACATGTCCCATCCTAGCATGCCATTTGTTAGATTCACTAAGACCAGTAAGCAGTAGGCGTGCACTTTCTTTGAGCCCCATTCGAACTTTATACAACCTGTTCGCCGATCTCTTGGCTCTAGCTAGCACTTTCCCTTTTTTATCTTTCATTACCAAGAATCCTCCTCGTAACCTGATGTCACAACCCACTTCAGTAGCTTGTCCAAGGCTAACAATATTACTCTTCAAGTCCGGAATGTAGTAAACATCGGTCATGATCCTTGGTTTGCCGTTGATGTCTACAAACACAATGGTTCCTTTTCCTCTGATGTCGATTCTTGAGTCATCACCAAATCGCACCTTTCCGGTAATAGTAGGATCAAGCTTGCTAAAGTACCTCTTATCTCCAGTCATATGGTTGCTAGCTCCATTGTCTAAATACCATATGTCTTCTCCATCAGTGTTAGTCTCGAATTTGCTTGGTAAACACTTCTCCTCATTCAAGTTGACCACTTCGGCCATCATGAGTGAGTCTGCGTCCTCTGTATCCTTCTCTTTCTCATTTTCATGAGCCTCCTGAAGCTTGAGAAGTCGGTCAGGACATAGAAACGCATAGTGTCCATTTTTATCACATCTGAAACATGTGATCCCGGACATGTCTCTTCCTCCACGTCCACGGCCTCGGCCTCTGTTCAAGTATCTACCTCCTCTACCTCTTCCTCTGTAGCTTCCTCTGAAATTCCCATTATATTCTTGATTTTGGTAGCCGTTTTGAGAATCTGTATTTGTATACAAGAGTTTACTCTGATCCTCAACCGACTCCTCATCCTCATTTATACGCTCCTCATACGCCTTGAGTCGTCCAACAATGTCTTCGAACGTTGTTGTATTGAGGTCTAAGACTTGCTCTAAGGCAGCTACTATGTGTATGTATTTCCTCCGAGGTAGACACTTAAGAAACTTTTTCACCAGTTTCGGTTCCTCTAGAACCATTCCAAGAGCAGCCGATTTAGATGAAATCTCGGTGACTCTTCCTGAAAACTCGTCAATGGTTTCCGAGTCTTTCATCCTTAAGCGATCGAAATCCGTCATAAGGGTTTGTAGTCTAGCTTCTCTAACCCTCTCTGCTCCAACATGACGTGTTTTGATCGCCGACCAGAGCTTCTTCGCATCACCAAGCTCTCCCAATTGCAGCGCCAAGGCTTCTGGTATTGACTGAAGGATTAGAGCATGCGCCATATTGTTCTTCTCTTCATCCGTTGTTGTACTATCCTCTTCCAGCACGTCCCAGACTTTATGAACCTTGAGTGCTGCTTTCATACGCATTGCCCAATATGTATAGTTTGTGTTACTTAGCATCGGACACAAGACCGAAGAGGATCCTCCTCCTCCTCCTTCCTTCGAAGTCTGTGTTACTACGGTTATTGCTTTCTCAGATATCCTTCAATTTGTCCTTTGCTCTGATACCAAATATTGAACTCAAGAAGAAAGATCAAAACCAAATAACTCAACACTCTTTGATTTAATAGCTTAGAAAACTTGCTCAAAACTAAGCTCTCAACAACACAAAAGCCAATCTCTCCAAAACTCAATAACTCAAGAACTCTCTCTAAAACCACTCAAGATATAATTAACTCGGTATGCTTATATAAGGGTTACACACAACCCTAACTTTCCTTTTCTCTAGATAAACATATTTTCCTATTTTCTAGCACAATAATATTACTTGTGATTTAAGCTTAATTCAACAATACCATCATTTGTTTGGTACGTCTTTAATACACACCCACACACCCAAAGAAAAAGTATTCGTTTGGTACACGATAGTTTTTTTTCTGTTGTTTGGCAATTCATGGACTTGGCCCAATTATATTTTCTTTCCACCACGAGCCCATGCAAATTCTAATGACAGATTTTATGTACCAGTGACATCTTCAAAAGGTTTTATCGAACACTTCACTTGTAAATCATTCACATGGTGTTTTTTCCCCCTTTTTCATCGACCATTTTATCCAACATTTGAAAAGGATCAAACTCTTAGGGCTAATGTGACTGTCAAGTCTGTATACAAGCCACTGACCTAGAAAATCTTCAAACTTGTTAGAATACGATATTTTTTATATGGTACTACTCTTAATTTCTTCCCAAGCATTCTGAACCAAGATATGCAACCATTTTTCGTCCATTTTTCTTTTATTTTTGAAGCCTGAGTTGGTGTGCTTGGCTGCAATAAAGACGTACCTAATTGTCTTCTCTTTTCACTATCAACTTATTTTTTATTCCTCTTTCGTTGAACGTACCCAAGCCTCTAATTATTATGATTAGTAATGATTATGATCAATTAATGATTCGATGATTAAAATACGATAGATGTTTTATTGGTGGGTTTGACCATTATAATAACTGGAAAAAAATGGAGTACAAGAATTGGAAGAAACATTAAGTTGGAAATTTATGTAGACATAAATCCTACTTTAGTTGAGAGGCAGCAATATCTAATCTGCAACTAACCATATTCAAGGCCTATGTACGTAGACGTGCATGTTTATCAAGAAGATTACCAAAAATTCATTCAATTGATATATAAAAAAAAATTGGGTATAAAGTAAAATACCAAGTCAAAAATAGGCTAGAGAAAACTGCACTCACGAAATAAAGATGTGCATGTCCGTTTAGTATGTGATGTGTTTATACTTCACATATGTTAAATTTATGAATTTAATCGAATTAGATAAAAATTAATAATATATATGTATGCAGCTATCTATTACAATACACACCAATTTATACATGGATCCAAAAACCAGCCATGATTGAGGAGCAGCTTCCATGTGGAAAATGCTTATGATTGGTTCTTGTGCTAGATGTATACAAATGATAATAACAAAAGTCCAAACAAGGTTTGGACCCATCCTTTGTAATTTGCAAAACCACACTCATTACAATTTCTACCAATTGAATATTCTCTATATCCAACAAGCAAAACATAACACTTTGGTGGTAAATTAACCAGAATTTTGTAGATATCAACTTTTGTTTGATATATTTACATCGGAAAAGAAGATTACACCTTACTCATTGATATCAATCACTACAGTTTCATTCCAGTTTTTAGATAATAATATGATGGTAATACTATAACTTATCAGTTATTCTCCGATTATAATTTTTAGCTGGGATGTTAGAATTTATCGTTTTTGTTTTTATTTTTATTGGAAAACATATCGTTTATGTTGCACCAAAATAGTTAAAAATTAAAGTGCATGTGATACGGTAATAATTGTTGTAGACAGAGAAAAAAAAATGGATTGTTGCACAAAAGAATGATTGAACATGTGATCTGACGATAATAATAATCCTGAAGGTATAAATTATCAACACATATATATCGAACATGTCATTTAAAACATATGTAATATTGGTCAGCTTCCCTATTTTTCAATTAACAACCAACACAACGTAATAGAATGTTTCGCCCACCATAAACTTCTGAATCTTATGTCTTTCTACATAATACAGAATGGATTAAAATATATATATATATATAGAATGGATTAATCACATCATAATATATCAAAATGTAATTGGTATTTCTATGCGTAGCCCTAGAGAATCTAGAATGATTATATAGGGGTCAGTGTATAATCAAACTTTGGTAAAGGTTTTTCATTAGAATATTTTTATCTGATTTCAATGAGAAACAGTAAATAATATTTAAATTCTATTTTCTTTAATCCTATTACGTAGTCATGACAGCATAATGTATATAGAGATATATCAATAATAAATACTGTTATTTACATAATAAATAATAAAAATATTTGGGGTTATATAGATTTGGTCTTGGGGTCACAATGGGACACACACATGGACGATTCCTTGTACATGAACCTAACTCTATTTACATTTCCCACAACACAATTCAATTGGTAGATGCATTTCTCATCTCATCCAAGAAAAGATAAATTCTATTTATTTATATTTTTAAAATAAGAAGAAAAGAAGAACATGTGCAAGTGTCCCTTGCAAGGAAAACATAGATGCAAAAATATGAGAAATAACTATAAAATGTGGGAGTTTGTTGTCTCTATTTGAGGAATGTCCATGTGAAAGCTCATCTCTTATCTTTCCAGAACTTGTATTTGTAGCTTAGCTTTGCCACTTAGTCAAACAACATTACGAACATCAACATCAAAACCATTTGGTCCTTGATCTAAACTTTCCCCTTTCTGCCCTCGGCCCATCTTTCGGTTCTTGCATCTTATTTAGCACAGTAAATTGCTTTTGAGGATATGCGATTACGGTTATTTAATTGGTGTTCTGAAACTGTGTGAAACATTGGTATGGCCAGGGCACGAAGCAAATATCGGGAAAAATTCTAGTATCCGTGATCCGTTCCGTGCAATCCGAATCTTTGGTTTTATGATCCGATCCGATCCAAAAATTTTCGAATATCCGTATTTTTTTCATATATCTGTGGATATCCGCTTCGATCCGGTAGATATATTAAAAAAATTGAAAAACATAAAAATTTCTTAAACAGTAGAATTTATACATATGACTTTAAAATAAATAATTGTTTGACAATATGCCTTCAAAATAAGTTTTTAAAAAGCTAAATTCATCGTATGTCACGAATACTTTCATAATAAAACGTTAAGATGAAACTAACATATCTTAACACAAAATATATCCATATACATTTCAGGTAGATTTGTTAAAACAAATTTTTATTATAACTAATCATATACATTGCATCTAGTATATATAACTACATAAACCTATATTATATGACATATATCTACAAATATACGGATCGGAGCGGATATTCAATTTTTCCAAAATGATATTTGCGATTTTCTTCCTTTTTACGGATACTCTAATTTAATATTTGCTTTGCTTTGAATCTTTACGGATATCCGGATTCTTCAGATCGAATCAGAACGAATATCAAATCGAATCGGATTTTATGGATTTTTGCCCAGTGTATAATACAGCAAAACCATGGCTTTCTTCATTTGTTTCAATAACAAAACCAAGAGAACTTTGTTACATGTATGATGTCTTGTTGTGAATTCAAGCGAATTGGATAAATATTAAAATCGTAGAATAAAGAATAACGAATTGAGGTGTAAAACATTTTGTCTAGGATTTGTTTATTCTTTCAAAATCTGAATGAATAATTACAAATCCTAATATAAGTTCTAAACCTGATATCAGTAAAACAAAAATATCTAATAATAATGTTATTAACATTATACTATACGTACATACAAAATTTTAATTATCTTGAACAATGATATATTCCGAGGTCGAATAGGCTATATATATATATATATATATATATACACAAATATTCACATTTCATTATTGGAAAACATATATTTTTTTTAGTTTGTTATATCTGACAAATTCATATAACTCTAAAATTTTCTGATTTATCGCATGTTCTATAATTTACACGAATAATAAAAATTAATTTTAAACTTAAAAAATATTGAAATAAATAATATTTTCATATGCTTTGATCAATTTTGCAGATAAAAATATTAAAACTAATGGCATCAAAATACTTGATCAAAATTTAATTTTATTACATTTAATCACAATGCATACCCTTTTTGTAAGTTTATAAATATTAGAAATCATATACTTTGTCATACACATTTAAATATTAAAATCGATTAAAATATATATTTAATAATTTAATCTCACATTTAGCGTGGATCAAAATCTAGTCTATTCTTAAAAAGATTGGTCCACCGATAACGGTTGGTAACAAAATTATGTACGCAAATACGTAAAACAATAGCGTTTTCTACGTATGTACATTATCATTAATTTTATCAATGTGATTGTGAAAAAGTTTGATAATATTTATAAATAACGTATGTAAAATGGTTTTAAATTTGGTAACTTTTAGTTATAATTCAATTTTTTTAAACTAAGTCAATAAGTCATGTATTAACGTTCGATTAATTTTTAAGTAAATAAACTAGAATTAGTGTGGATTTCGGTCAATGATGACAAAAACAATTTAACTTTTTACAAGTTTCGGAGATAAGTATGAGTTTCAGTTTATGATCTTAGATATGTGTGGATTGGATTAAAAAAACATGTATGCAGCTTTAAACATTCTAGGAATTAGTCGTTTAGTAAAAATTTGGATCACTTCTGTGGTTATTAAAAAAAAAGAAAAATCATTCTAAGTTATACGAAGTATATACCAACGCATGACTACACATACAAACTAAATTAAGGTATCAAAATCTACACCAAGTATTGAATTTGCATGATGACATTCACAAACAAACATAGGTTATGTGGCTAACACCATAACCATCACTTTTATCACGGTTTTAGTGTACCGCACGATGGAACCGATAAAGTTCGATTAGATCCGAATTGATAAAAAAAACATTATCCGGCCTAGTTAGTAACTAATCCAAAATTCAAGCTAATCGACTGTGTTATTTTAAGTACCAGTGGCCTTCTAATATATTAGGAGCTAATAGTTTATGTTATTTACGTTAATATGAACTCAGTACAAAGACAAAGTAAGTGCAATCATGAATTCTAACAAAAAAAAATCATCCAAAATATCTGAAAAAACAAAAATAAGTCGATTGGCTTGCCAAAAAAAATCCCAAAAAAAGAAGAAGTCGATTATCAAAACATCCCAAAATGTGCTTGCTAATATAAAAAATAGTCTTTGTAGTCTCTTTATCATCCAAAAAGCAATCTAGCCAATTGGTTTCCTTGCGGTACAGTTGAAGAAATGTTCCTTCTACTTGAGCTTCCAAGCAGTAATTCGAGCAAACGCCTCCAGTTTCAAGTGAACATGACGATCTTTTTCCTTTCTCAAAAACCCTAGGTGAATAATGACTATTTACAAATCTAGATCGATACAATTGAACTTATAGTATTGTGGGATGGTTTGCTTTTGTTTAGTTAAGAATTGACTTAGTTTGGGATCATTCAAATGGTTTCGGATTAAATTAACCGGATATCTTTTTGTTGGTCTAACCGGACTTTACTGGTTCCATCATGTGGTACACCAAAATCAAGACAAAAGTGATGGTTATGGTGTTAGCCACATAACCTATGTTTGTTCGTGAATGTCATCATGCAAATTCAATACTTGGTGTAGATTTTGATACATTAATTTAGTTTGGATGTGTAGCCATGCGTTGGAGTATACTTCGTGTAGCTAAGAATGATTTTTCCTTAAAAAAATAGGTTTAAATAATTATCAAAACAAAAAACATGGCTTTGAATTTAGTAAAGTTAAATTACAGTTCAATTTTTAATTAAAGTCATAAAATATTATATGTAGGTTTGATTTTTATTTTTATTTTGTGTGTGCAAAATGTAGGTTTGATTAATGGGTAGTTAGCATTTATAACCATAAAAAACAATACTAATATATAATCTAACCAAAATCCACTTTTTCTCTCTCTTTTTTCCTATCTCTCTCTAGCCAATTGGTTAGATTAAAGCAAATTAGAACAGTTTATAGATTTGCACAGCCCAAAGGAGAGAAGCAAAGCCCAAAAAAAGGAAGGAAGATCCCAAAAGGGAAGAGCATATCTCGATCGAGAGGGACTAACATACCTAAAATTAAAAATAAACTAACAAGTCATGCTAATTGCTAAGATATAAGGACCTAAACAATCTATAGAAGAAGTCAAAACCAAAACTCTGATCCAAGAAGATGGATTGCGAAGACGAACCACGAAGCCTTATTTGTCTAGAAGGAATGCAGACCTTATCTTGGTCTAGTGTTCGTGCCCCATAGGGTGAGCGAAGATGTAAGGACCCGATCAAAATCTTGCAGAAGAGCTCCGGTTATAGTTTCGACTATAGCGAAACCGAGAATAAAACTGGAGATCAATGGCCTTTGGATGTCAAAAAATTGAATCAGAAGTCCCGATTGTGGCCTTAATCGTAGATAATTTAGCAACTCAAACCAAAGCAAAGCATCTATAAGCATAAACCAAACTACTGCTAAGCATAGGAACTAGGGAGAGAGACTAAAGGTCTAAAGCCATAAGCCTAAGACAAAAGCCTCTCAAGGATCGGAGTCGTAAAGAAGATCTGAGGAGACTTCACCTTTGTCCGGTCAAACCCAGACCGGAGTGGAACCGCAGTTGGGAGACAAACCAATCCGAGAGAACCCATACGTCGAGGGAGCAAACCGGAGATCAACCCGAGAATGAAGGAGACAAGATAGAGATGAAGGAGCCACCAGCGAGAGATGGCCCAAGTTCCGTTGATCACCGAATCCGGCGACTCCACCTCCCAAAATCACAACTACCACTGATGCCTTCTTCCCTAAAACCTGATACCAAAACGAGGACAGAAACAAAAGAAACAAAACATAAACAAACTATAGACAAGCAAGAAGGAAAGGGAATCCGTGGCCGACGCTATTGGAGTAATCGGCCACCGGAAAACGAGATCGAGAAAGTTGGACTCGAGAGAGAAAAATCGCCTCTTGCGGCTAGGACAAACCCATTTTTAAGGGGTTTTTGGATTAGATTTTATATTATATATATATTTTTTTTTTAATTATCAAGCAAAATCACCCTTGATTTGTTTCCAAGTAAGTAAGGTAGAATGGTTCCACGTCTCATAAGAATCCAGAAGAAAAAAGACATTCTATCATTGATGGAGGCAATTGATTTGAACTTAATTACATGTCGTAATACAAACAAAAGTGTTAAATATATGCCTGCCACCATAATTAGCTGGGCCTTCATTGTGGAACCATTTACATGATTTGATGCTTTAATACATACATATATTTGCATGATCTCATACCGGTTCGGTTTAGCTTATTGGAGTACTAAGTAAATTGGAAAAATAAAAAGAATAAGAGGGCGGGAAAAAGGTGAGAAAGAATAAAATCATAAGATCATTGCATTTGAAAATTCTTTGTATTTTGCCAAATTGGCTAGGTAATAATTTTTCCGAATTCTAAGTTTGTTTGTTTTTGTTCATCGATTGCTGTAACTAAATATGTATTGGATATCGTTTTGTTAGAAACGAAATTAAACAAACAACTTTAGACTTCGATAACGCAAAGGTTGATGCCTAGTGGTAACATAACGAAGTTGGTTCTCTTATGTTGCGGATTCAAATCTTCTTTAGGACAGTGAGTTATTCTCTAAATTGGAATTTCCAAACACTTTCTCTAGGTACCGAAAAGATTATGAGCCAAAGATTCCGAACTCCCACGGTTTATAACAAAAAAAATAAAATTTAGACGTCGGACAAATGTATCTTTTGTTCGTTTTTTTTGAAACTTAACATGTATCTTTTGTTCTTCGAATGTAATTTGATTACTTACTGTTTTGTGTATATATTAAATATTATTGTTTGGTAGATTTATAAAATGGCAAATACTAGGCTTTCTACGGGTTTTATGAATTATTAATCCGGATTTTAGTCTGGAATTTATTCCGGTTATATAAAGAATACGAATCTGTGTACTGTAGAGATCATGCATGCATGGACCGAGAACAAAAATACTTCCCAAGACATTAGAAAAAGAAGAAAGAAATTAAAATAAATTTTGCACGTTAAAAACTTAAAGTAGTAACATCGAAGAAGAGAGAGAGGAGTTAATCAAGTCACGTGCTTCTCTGCCCAATTTGCCTGCTCTCTCCATTTCTTCCTTCACGTGCTTCCCCATTATTCCCCTTCATGTCTCTCTCCTTCTTTCTCTTCTTATTTACATCTTTGCCACTCTAATTTCTTACCATTATTTTTCAAAAATATTGATTAGTCAAAATAGTATAATCACGTACTTAGATCATCGATTAACAAATCTATCCCTTCCATTCACTACACACTACGAAATTAAAAATGGGCTAGTTGTCATTTCTTATATCATATAAACTTTAAATTATGTAGTTTTGGCCCCAAGAAGCAAAAACTAATATAAGAAAAAGCATATTAGAAGATTAAATCTGATAAGCATCAGTGATATTCTGAACAAGTCAAATGTCAAACAGAATTATATTAGCATCATCACCAGACCACAACACATTTTATTTCATTTTTTTTTGTCTTAATCGCTTTATTAATTAATAATTTACTGTAAATTTGGAACTGTTCTAAAGGTTCGCCAGTTATGATATATATTCCATTACCTGTCAGTTGTAATATTGTTTTCAATTTTGATTTTTGTCGTATTCAAAATATTTAACATATTATTCCTTTTTTTTCTTCATACATATTATTATTGAAAAATTTCAAAAAATATCATTTTTCAAATGTACATTTTACAAAAATATCATCTTTTTACGATCTTTACAAAAATATCACTTTTAAAAAATTATTTATTCATTATATTATTTATGTTTGGATTAATTATATCGTATTAGAATTTAGTTTTGAGGGTTTAAGAGGTTAAAAGATTTTTAGGACAATTACAAAAATATCACTTTTTGTATGTACATTTGCAAAAATGCCATTTAGGGGTATCTATTTACAAAATATCACTAATTATAGATTTATAAAGTTTATATCTTAAAATTCTAAACCCTAAAAAATATTTTGACACCTAAAACCCCCTAAACACTCAAAACTAAACCCTAATAGAACATAATTAACCCAAACATAAATAATATAAAGAAAAAATAATTTTGAAAAGTGGCATTTTTGTAAAGATTTCAAAAATATGGTATTTTTGTAAACTGACACTTGAAAAGTGGCATTTTTTGAAATTTCTTAAGATTTTTTAAAGTTTAGAATTTTAAGATTTATGTTCTAAAAAATCATAATTAGTGGCATTTTTACAAATAAACACCAAAAATGATATTTTTATAAATATGGACATAAAAATAGTATTTTTATAAATGTCTCATTATTATTGGTTAACAGTGATAATAATACACTGATATTGTTTTTGAATAAAACTCTTTTTGCCAACATTTTCAGTTGAATTACTCTTTAAAATATCATAGTATATATTATAGATTTTTTTTTGTTCTATGAGGATTTAACACGACATAAAAAAGAAGAGAATCTTTCTGACCTACACTATTATCTGTAAGAAAAACACACCAATGCCTAGGAGTATTTTTTTTCAAATCTAATGGAGTATTATCGTTATTATTAGTATTATTGAAACAGCGTTTTTTTTTTATAGCGACAAATAAATCCATCTAACTAAACTAATTTTGCAATGAAAGCAAGAAATGTAGTCAAAATACATTTACTTCAGTGAATTGGAAATAACGCTATAATGAATTCAAATTTGAATACGATATTTTGATTTTAAAACTATTGTCAGATTTTTGTTTTGCCGGGAAAAATACGTATACCAACTACAAATTTCAAAAACTTTGGTATTTAAAACATAGAGAAAAAAAAAAAAAAATAGAATTCTTAAACAAACAAACTATCTAATGTTATAATCTACATTGCATAGAAACGGGAAAAAGTGGAAACGTTTCGAAAACGGAAACGTGACAGAAACGCGATGGAAACGCGTTTCCTAAATATCCCGATTTGGAAACGCAGTTGGAAACGTGAATTTTGATTATTTTTTTAAAATTAATTTTAGTTTTTGAAGCAAATTAAATAAATATTTTGAAAATATAGGGATTTGTTTGATATTTTTAATAAGTTTTAAAACCTAATTATTAAACACTAATATATTATTTTTCTCTAATCGTCATCGTAACTTAAAAATGTAGAAGATTCGAAGAGATAATCAAGGTATTTTTTCCAATTACATTAGATTTGTTATTGATTATTGAAATTGTGAAGTTGTATACAAACGAAGTGTTTTTTGTTCGATTCGGATTAAATTTGTGTTGTTTCAAATATTTTAAAACTATTGATAATTTTGGTTTCATGATATATATATATATATATATATATACACGTTTCCAAAACGTTTCCGTTTTTTCTTTTAAAAAAAAAATTTCCGCATTTTCTAACGTTTCACTTTCACGTTTATGTTTCCGTTTCCATGCGGCGTATGTTATAATTGGTGAAAATATTCCAATGTTCTCTTTAAGATTATTTTTGTTTTTATTCCCAAAAGTATACTAGTATCATGAAATCAAAAATTTAATCGACAATTAATATGCGATTACCTCATATTGCTTAATTAATGTTTATAAAAAGACATTTTTTCCATAACAAAAAGTAAAGAAACCGATAATAATAATACTATTTAATTCTTCACCACCCTCCCTCTCTCTCTCTCTCTCTCTCTCTCACTCTCACTCTCAATGGCGTTTAAAAACCCATTTACCCAAACGTCTACGCATAATCGGAGGAGTGTTTTTCTCTCTGCCGCCATATTCAAGCACTTTCACATTTAATGTGAACACGGTTTCTTTAAATCCCAAACCGGAATCCCAAAATTAAACCAATAAATGTCGTCGGCTCACGGCAGATTTCCGGCGAGTCCACCGGTTTCTTTATCTCCGGCGTCTTCCTCGTCACCGAGTTCTCAGTCTCCGACGACTCCTGATCTGAAACAAAGAGTCATCGCTTGTCTCAACAAGCTCGCCGACCGTGACACCTTAGCTCTCGCCACGGCGGAGCTTGACTCAATCGCTAGAAATCTCACTCACGATTCCTTCTCTTCCTTCCTCAACTGCATCCACAACACCGACTCTTCCTGTAAATCTCCGGTGAGGAAACAGTGCGTTGCTATCTTATCCCTTATGTCTCGTTACCACGGCGATTCTCTCTCTCCTCATCTCTCTAAGATGGTTTCCACCGTCATCCGCCGTCTCCGAGATCCGGATTCCTCCGTACGCTCCGCTTGCGCCGCCGCAACCGCCGATATATCGTCTCACGTCACGAAGCAACCGTTTTCCTCCGTCGCGAAACCGCTCATCGAGACGTTGGTACAGGACGGAGATTCGAACGCGCAGATCGGAGCGGCGTTGTGCTTGGCGGCGTCAGTGGAAGCAGCGACGGATCCGGAGTCGGAGCAATTGAGGAAATCGTTGCCTAAGATTGGAAAGCTGCTTAAGAGCGACGGTTTTAAGGCTAAAGCGGCGTTGTTGAGTGCCGTCGGAAGTATAATTACCGCCGGTGGTGCGGGAACTAAACCTGTTTTGGATTGGTTAGTTCCGGTTTTGATTGAATTTCTGAGTAGCGAGGATTGGGCGGCGAGGAAATCTGCGGCGGAGGCATTGGGTAAAGTTGCGACGGAGGAAGAATTAGCATCGCAGTACAAGAAAGCTTGTACGGTGGCTCTTGATAGTAGAAGATTTGATAAGGTAAGAAGAATCCGATTTCGAAAGGATTTTGGTTTATCTAAAAATCCGATTTTTGAGGTTCAGAGAATGTACAAATGTAGGTGAAAAGTGTGAGAGAAACTATGAACCGAACATTGAATCAGTGGAAACAAGTCTCAAATGATTCCGAAGAAGCCTCTTTATCTCCATCTAGATCTTCCACTGGTATGTATGTTTATCTGCTTACATTTCTAAATCAAGATTTTAGCTTTAAGGACGTGCTTCAATTTGATTTTCCTACGAATTGGTGGTTTCCAGATGATGGTAGCATGGGATGCTGTGTCACGAGAGGTTCGACCATTGAAGTGGGGTTTAAATCAGCTAGACCAAAGAAAGTAAAGCCTATAATCAAGAGGTCCCCATCTTTGCCTGTGAATAGATCAAATGCAGGAACTAGACAAAAGGAGAATCTTCCAAAACGAAATCAAGGGAATATGACCATGTTAGTAGCAGCAGCTTCTAGTGTGGATAACAAGGGACCACAGTTTCCGCCGGTAAAGCAATCGTTGTTGGAAGATCATAGTAGTAAAGGTGTAGAATCGGAAGAGAAGGCAAACTCAGGGGGACCAGATATAATCAAACATACTATCTCTGAGAAAAGCCGGGAAGATAAAGTACATGGCTTTGGTGGTTTGCGGTCTGGCTCAAGGGTTGCACCTTGCAGTGACGATGGAGATTCTGTAGCCAATAATGGTAAAGACGATGTTGATGAGAGCAAGAAAGACAGCGAGGAACTTTATTTGATACGCGAACAGCTTGCTCTGATTGAGAACCAGCAGTCCAGTCTCTTAGACCTACTTCAGGTATACAAATTGGTCTTAACAATCCTATTGTCCCTTAATGTAGATGAAATGTTTGGTTATTAATGTTATAGATGGCTTAATCCTCACTGAAATTCTTGAAACTTTTTATTTTGGCTCTAGAAATTTATGGGAAGCTCACAGAGTGGCATCCAGTCTCTGGAGTCTCGCGTCAGCGGTCTAGAGATGGCTTTGGATGAAATTTCATGCGATCTTGCGGTTTCAAACGGGAGAGTCCCTAAGAATAGTGGCTGTGCAGGAGACAGTTGTTCCAAACTACCTGGTACGGAATTCTTAAGTCCAAAGTTCTGGAGAAAAACCGAGGAGAGACCAGTGCAAACACGGATCAGAGACGCAGTCTGCGAAGTCCCTGTGCACGAGAGCAGTGTTGGCCAGGGGATGCAAGAACCAACAGAAGTGAACAAGGGTCAAAGGGGAGGATCAGGTTTCCAAAAGAGAGCACCAAGAAACCATTTTCAAGACTCAATGCACACAACACTACATAAACCAACCACAAGGTAAAAACCATCTTTTAGTTACTTATCTCAGTAATTTGCTTTAAAAGCATGACTTTAAAGGGTTGCTTTTGCATTTTCAGATTATCAACTTGAAGTAAAAGGAGAGAATGTGCACTCGAGTGTGATTCAGTTTTTTTGGGGAAGAGAGTGGATGTAAGGATTGAAGCCATATTAGAAGCTAACCAGACTGACTCAGACGCTGAAAATGAAAAGGCAAATCTCAGATTCCATGCTTTGCTTCAACCGCCTGGTTGAATTTTCTACTCTCACACACATGTCTAAGTAAGCTTTCCTCGTTTTAAAAAAAGCAATCTAATAATTTAATCAGCGAGTGAATCAGTAGAGTTTCAAAGATTAAGTGCATGTGAATAGAGATGATATTTATGTGTAATGTACTGATGTGTCGTTAGAGCTATGTCGGAAAACATGATTAGAGATGTAAAGATTTGTGTGACTGTTTGGTTATTACTCTGATCTGTAAATCTTTTGGGAAAGGAAAGAATCATCGCTTGCTAATATGAGTGAGAACTTATTAGGACAATAGAGATGAGTTCACTTCACTCCACTTTGTCAGCGTCAGAAATTATTTTCTGCCACTCCTTTTCGGCTATTCCCCTATGACAGTAAACGATTTTCGTAGTAATAAATGGAAGAAAGGTAGTAAGGTGCAAAAATATGACTACCATAATGGTCCTGCATGGGTTTCAGGTTCAGGGACCGCGTTTCAAGAGACGAGCCTTTGATTTTAGAAATTACTCGACTTTGTTATACTAATCAATATGTGTATATAACAAGTATAAGAACATTAAAGAGATACTAGTAATTAATCAGACTAGAGTCTCCGATCGTCTAGCTCTTTTTGTTTTTTAGGGCCGACCACATTGGGACCAAGGTAGAGGGAGGTTGACTTGGGTCGTAACTTGTGTTTCTATCATTGTGGAATTTTGTGACATTTGACAAATTCCAATGGGTGAGTCATATATTGGGTTTGGCCATTGTGGTAGAAAAAGAAAAGCAGTGGTTCCAGACTCGGGCCACAATTCAAATATAGGCTTTTTTGTTTCGGTTACAACTATTGAAATCACAATGTTTCGGAAAAATAATCAACTTTACGAAATAGAAATTAAACTCGGGAAATAACAAATAGCCAATGCACGAAAACAAGATTTGCAAGCCAGATCATAAGATTTGGTTTTGGGATCATGCGTTACCCTACGAAATTCACGATCATAATATAACTTGTCCTTGTCCAAAATTGCAAGTGGTTGGAATGCCAACATGTAATGCTCAAACCAAGAGTAAGTCATCTGGCGATCTATCGAATATATTGTCTTCCATGTCTTGGAGTCTGAATCGAAAGACCATATCACTTGGTTGAGATTAACTTGCTGGATGACGCATAAACGATCATCCAGGTTGCACATAGAGATATCTGAAATAAAATAAAAATGATCGTGAAAGGGAACTTTAGATATGACTTGGAAAGTTTCGGTATGAAGATCGAAAGATAAAACCTTGATTCCACTTTCCCCCTCTTCCCAGGCAGTGAGCCAATGAAGTGAACCGTCCACATATACAGGATATTGCTCGTGAAGAATCAGATAAGGAGACGCAGGGACAACATACCTCCAAGCGTTTGTGGTAAAATCGAAAAACTTCACAAGTAGTGGCATTATTGTTTAACCCTATTTCAGCTGAATTATATAACCAGACTGATTTGTATGTGCCATTGATCTTGTCTTTACCGAATCCAAGAGAAGGGTTCTTGGTCCAGCTTGGAACCCTAAATCCTTCGTAAAAGGCTAGTTGATAGTTACATCGAGGGAAAGTTCGATGCCATCTAGTGGTGGGATTGACCACAATACAAGGACAATTGAAATGGTAGAGGCATATAAGACCATCACAGCTAGTACTGCAAACTATGTAAAACTGGATATTATCCAGTGGAATAGGGATCTTGACAGAAACTGATGACCCTACTACCAGTGTTCTCAGAGCTGAATCAAGAACAAGACTATCATAGGGATATACAGACACCAAAAGTACCTCTGGATCTCCAGATTGTTTACGATGCAACATCTGTCTCTTTTCAAAACAAGGAGATTGGATAGTTGAATTTCCATTGCTTCGATACACACTTGAACTTGAGGAGGGTCTTTGCGGGAAGTCTCTCTAGAATATCCACAATCACATCATCTGGTAATGATCCCATATTCTTCTGTTTTTTTGTTCTTTCTATGAATGACCAACCACAATGTATATGCCTATTTATAAAAAAGAGAAAACTTGACGTCAATAAGGAAATCGAAATATTTTTGTTAGTTTATAATTATGAAATCTCAACAAGATAAGCTCATCAAACCAACAAAAAAAAGGACACTTTCACGTCAATTGAAGAAAAATATCTTATTTTAAGGACTCTTATATATATATTAAAAAAAAAAATTAATTATGAGAATATTATTTTTGGGAAGAATAATTAGGTAAGTAACAAGTCAAAAATATATTTAAGTAAGTAACAATAAGACGAAATTGCCTCTATAACTGTAATTAAGGAAATTACAAAATAAAAAAAATCCTTTAACATCTTCTCTTGATCTCATCTCTTAGATGTTGTATTCTGGAAACATAGATCTCCCTTTTGCACTACTCTGAAAAAAATAAAAACTGGTTCAAAATATGAGAAAAACAAATATATTGTAACAAATTAATTATTTAATAACATAGTTAACTATTTTAGAAACTACATATTCAATTGATCTCAGAATATAATTAATTACATTATAGATTTTGTAACTATATAAAAACATAGTTAACTATTTTATGAACCAATTTAAAAATATAGTTAACTATATTTAAAGTGTAATTATCTACTCTACTGATTTCATTGACATAATTGACTATATGAAAATATTGTTGTAATAGTTAATTATTTAAATAAATATAGTTAACTACATTTAGAAGTTATTAATAGAAAAATTTAGATACATAGTTAACTATTATCAGAAACTTAGTTATTTATTTTAATGAAAAAAATAACATACATAGTTAACTATAAACATAGTTACCTATTTTGTTAATTTTCGAACATAGTTAATTATGTCGATCATTAGCGGCTCAGTTTGACCAAGAAAGGAGATGGCGATGGAGAGATTAATGGAGGAGAAAACCACCATCTTAATTCATGATTGGAGATTTGGATCCATGGCAACTAGTTAAGACAAAGTAATTGAGAGAGAGAAAAAAACAAATTGTGAAATTGAATATTAAGAAGAAGTAAGAGAACGAGAAGGATAAGAAGAAGAAGAAGAAGATTAACAGCCTTGTCGGCCACCGTATCCGTCGTATCATGAATCGAAATAAAAAAAAAGATGAGGAAGAAGAAAAAGCGGCTGTGATGAGAGGAGGAAAGACGAAGATGCTCAATGATTTAGTAGTTAATTAGGGTTTTAGTTTTTCTTTTGTTTAATCATTAATGTAAAAAAAAAAACTTTAAAATTACAAAAGAGTAAAATTGGTATTGTATGTGGACTAAATACTAGATATTGTATTTTGTTTTACACAATCTTAGATAATAAATTATATATACAAAACCTAATATACAAGCTAATTTGAAACTTTCATGTCAATTAAAAAGATAATTACATCAAAAGAACGACCAAACAATATCTGACATCCAGTTTAAATTCTCGAACTAATATTATTTATATAATTGAAAATGAAAGTTATTAAGAACTATACATACAGTACACAAATATAAAAAACACTAATTCCAAAGTTCTTATTTAAATAATACTTTATAATTATATATGAGCGCATGATACGTAACCAAAATTCTAATTCACCAAACCGTGACATGGGGTTAATACTAAACAGATGATGACATATGTTAACAACTAAAATTTATTAAAAAAATATAGAGAGTATAAACTATAAAAAAACAAAAGTGATGAGGAAATAAAAAAATTATTGAAAAAAGTTAAAAAATTTAATTTAAAAAAAAATACAAATGATAAAACAAAAGATATCATATATATTAAAAAAATATAATTAGAAAGGATATAAAAATCTGAATTTAAAAGTTTAAAATATTTACAACCATACCAAAAACAAAAAATCAATATCTATAAACATAATTATTTTGTCATTGAATATCAAGAGTGGTCGTGGAGAAGGAAACTTGTTGTACCGAAAAAACTATTGCTAGTGCTAGTGCTCACTTACTCTATATCGCGATCTTATTGGACTGACAGAGTGAGCTAGAAAGGTTCCATCTTTCCGGAGAAATATAATAAAGAAAGCTAGTTCCGATCTCACGTAGCTCACCTAAGAAAGGATGGAGGTGTCGAGTGAGGATTGGCCGAGGGCAGTTCGAGATGTTTTTGGGTACAAATCAGTCAATAAAAAAAGACAAGTAGAAGCGAGTCCAATTATCCCATATCCCCTTTTTGCAAAAACGGTACTAATACCTCTCGATATTAAAAAAAAAGTTGTATAAAAAACGAAAAAAATGTTTGTATAAAATGAAAATTTATAATAAAAAAATAAAATAATATATTTACTACTAATATCCAAGAGTTTTTAAAGTTTGGAGAATATAGGCTTCTATGAGAAATAAACTAATGACATCAATGGTAAATATTTATCAAACATGGATTTATATGTGATGCTTGACAAAACAGTTGATAAAATATTATATATGTTTTTATGTGATAACTAAAAAGCTGTTATAAATGGATAACGATTATCCATTTATATATTATAATATAATATTAGTTAGTGATTATCCATCCAAGTTGTTGATAATTATCAATAGAAGATAATTATCCATCTAAGTTACCGACTTAGTTAATATTTTATGCATTTCCTCTTAGTATATAAAGCCATGTCAAATACTAAGATGAATGGAATAAGAACGACGTACACTTCTCTCTCTCTCTGGTTCCTTTAGTTCCATCTTTCATTTTTTCTTCTTAATAAACTCTAGTCTCTCTCCTCTCTCCTCTCTCATTCTATCGAGACTTTCTTACTCTCACATATGTTATATATCTCACCATAAATATTATAATTTATAACTTGTTATCAGCACGACCGTCTCTATATCCATATATACCGTCTAATCCTATATCGTTCCATACCGAAAGGGTGAGATTTTAATTTATGTGTTATTCAATCTAAATTTAAATTTATGTATTATTTACGGAGTGGTAGGCTCTGCCTCCTCATGATATTATGGTAGGCTCTGCCTCCTAACTATCAGTGGAAAAACCATATAATAGACTATGTCTTTTCCGAATTGATCATTATTATGGTAGATGTTGCCTCCTTGATCAATTTAAAACTTTATGTCTCCATCATCTCATGGTAGGCTCTGCCTCCTTGATTATGTAGAGGACTACGCCCATTAAGTTATTATTATTTTCTTACCGTTATTTATTTTATGTTTAATATTATTATTTCAAATTATATGGAAGACTCTGTCTCCTGCTATTGTTTTAAATTATGTCGTTATTATGCTCGATCATTTTAAGTGCTTTATCACAATTCTTTAAAATTGAAATTTAAAATGATGCTTAAAGTTTTGTTATATAGTTATCATGTCAAACTTGACAAAGCTCGAGATTGCGGCCCTTGATCTATCTGGAAAAAAAAACTATATGGCATGGGCAGTAGACGCAAAGATGCACCTAAAAGCAAGTGGGCTTCTTAATACTATAGTTAAATCGGAAAGCACGTCCGAAGAAAGGAAGGCAAAGGCCATGATATTCCTACGCCACCATATTCATGATGGGTTAAAGGATGAATATATCACGAAGGATAATCCTGCAGATCTTTGGCAGTCACTCAAAGATAGGTTTGATCACCAGAAATATGTGATCTTACCAAAGGCAAAACATGAGTGGCTGAATCTGCTGTTTGAGGATTACAAGAGTGTTAGCGAATATAATTCCGCTTTGTTCGGAATTACTTCAAGGATGATGTTATGCGGAGAGAGTATAAGTGATTTCGGTATGATCGATAAAACACTCCAAACATTTCATCCTGGAAATGTAGTCCTGCAGCAACAATATCGGGCAAGAGAATTCTTCCGTTACTCGGATTTGAAGCAAGTCTTCCTTGTTGATGAACAAAATAATGAAATCGTGATAATGAATCACGAATCTTGTCCAATTGGAACGGCTCCACTCCCATAAGCAAATGTGGTAGCATCCAATACGAATAATTTTCAAGGACGATGGCGAGGTCGCGGTAGAGGCCGTGGTCGCGGACGTGGAAGAGGTGGTGGACGAGGCCGAGGACAAGGAAGAGGATTCCAGACCGGCGCGTGGAAAGCCAACAAAAATTATCAGGAAAATGATGTTGGTCGTGCAAATAAAAGAAAACCAGAGAATGTTTGTTACAGATGTGGTATGAAAGGCCATTGGGCACGAACATGTCGTGTGCCAAAACATTTGGTCGATCTGATCAGGAATCACAAAAGGCAAAACAGAAGGATGTTGAAACAAATTTCATCTCTGATGAAGTTGGACCTTCTTTTAACGGTCTAAGTGATGATACTCATTTTGATGTCGTCAACCTCATTGTTGATCTTGAAGTATCAACAGAAAGAAATGATAACTAAATCTATAAGATATAATGCTAATAGTTTAAGCACTTTGTATAATATGCTTTTGTTTTGTAGTATCTTGTTAAAATAGTTTTTGTAAAATAGTTTTAAAATAATTATGTAACTTCATGTTATATAAAGTTTCGTTTTGTTATATTAATGCATCTCTTATCAATATTGTGACACCAGACGATGTCAGAACTTGAGATCAAGGACGGAGATACATGTCTGGCAGATAGTGCAACAACGCACACAATACTTAAAGATAAAAAGTATTTCTCCGTTCTTAATATAAAAGACTCCGCCGGAAGCGTGAGTACTGTATCTGGTAATGCAAATATTATCATTGGCTCAGGAAAAGTCAGGTTTTCAATGCCAAGGGGAAAAAAGTTTGAGATAAATGATGCATTATATTCTCCTGGTTCATACAGAAACTTGTTAAGTTTCAAATATATCCGAAGAAATGGATATCATATCGAGACTAAGAATAAGAATGACATTGAATATATTTGCATTACATCAGAAAAGAAGCATATATTGGAAGAATTACCAATGAAGTCTTCTGGATTATATTGTACGAAGATAAATATGACTGAATCATATGCTACAGTAAACTAGAAGTTTACTAGTACATTTAAAATCTGGCATGAAAAGTTAGGACATCCGTGATCAGTCATGATGAGAAGAATTGTGCAAAACTCTAGCGGACATCCATTGAAAAACCAAAAGATTTTTTAATCTGGAGATTTTTCATGTACTGCATGTTCTCAAGGAAAACTAATAACTCGGCCATCACCAGCCTAAGTTGGTAATGAAAATCCAATATTCTTGGAAAGAATACATGGTGATATTGTGGACTTATACATCCACCATGCGGACCGTTTCGATATTTTATGGTATTAGTTGATGCATCCAGTAGATTGTCACACGTGTGTCTGTTGACAACACGGAATACGGCTTTCACAAAATTCATTACCCAAATAATCAGGCTGAGGGCACAATTTTCGGATTATGCCATAAAGAAAGTTAGGCTTGATAACGCCGGTGAATTTACTTCACAAGCTTTTAATGACTATTGTATGTCAATGGGAATTGATGTTGAGCACCATGTCCCCCATGTTCATACACAAAATGGCATGGCTGAGAGTTTGATTAAACGTTTGCAACTTATTGCAAGACCGTTAATCTTGAGAACAAAGCTCCCAATTCATGTATGGGGACATGCTATATTGCATGCTGCGGTGTTGGTCCAAATAAGACCAAGTGCATATAATAAACATTCTTCATTACAATTAACATCTGGCCAAGAACCAAATATATCTCATCTTCGTGTTTTTGGGTGTGCGGTTTATGTTCCTATAGCCCCACCGCAAAGAACAAAAATGGGGCCACAAAGAAGACTTGGGATATATATCGGTATACGTCACCAAGCATAATTCGATATCTTGAACCAAAAACTGATGATATTTTTACGGTACGTTTTGCCGATTGCCATTTTAATGAAGACGAATTCCCAGCGTTAGGGAAAGGAATTAAAGGAATTCCAAAAGATATTACTTGGTTTGCACCATCTTTGGTATGTCTTGATCTCCCAACAAAACAACGCGAGGTGGAAGTTCAGAAAATTGTGCATTTACAAAATTTGGCAAACCAGTTACCTAATGCTTTCACAGATACAAAAAAGGTGACAAAATCATATATACATGCTGTAAATATTCCATGAAGAATCAATGTTCCAGAAGAACAAATCGATGGAAACAAAGCGAATAAACCTAAGGTTCAATTAAAGAGGGGGAGGCCGATGGGCTCTAAGTAATGTTTTGAAAACCGGAACGGAGAGGGGGTTGGACCGGGTTCGACCGCGAACCGGCCGGCTATCCGGGTTTGGTTTTTTTTTTTTTTTTTTTAAATTTCTATTTTTTCATATTTAATTTTTTTTTTATGATTAAAATTTATAGAAACAAAAACTAGTTTTGAATTTAGTTAGTTTTTGTTATGGTTTAATGTTTTTAATTTTTTTTGTTTTTTTACATATAAACTTAACTATTTTTCATTAAACTTTATCTTTGAATAGTTTTTTTTGTTATTAAAATGATTTTCTTTATGATTAATTTTTAAAAATATGTTTATTCAAAGGCTATATTATATATTTGGATATTATAGTTATACAAAAACTATTTATATTACTATTTTTTCAAAAACTATTAAATCCGGTTCGACCCGGTCGGACCACATTGACCCATGACCCAAAAGTTTTTCCGGTTCGGTTAAATCCTCGAAAGAAAAAGAAATTGGGAGAAAAAAATGAGAAGGTTATAGAGGAACCACACAAAGAAAAATGTCCAGAAGACATGTATGAAATGGTTCTTGAAAAACCAGATGAAGAGAAATGTTCAAAAGATGAACATGATACAGAAACATATGAGATTTCCATTAATTATGCCCAAAATGGAAAAATATGGGTTAGAGATGAAATCGATGATACTGATGGAATATTTTCTTTCTCTGTATCTAAAGAAATTGATCAAGATGATCCAGACCCAAAGTCCGTATCAGAATGTCACGAAAAGTCTGATTGGGAGAAATGGCAAATGGCCATGAGAAATGAATTAATCTCTCTTAATAAAAGAGATGTTTTTGGGCCTATAGTCATTACACCCAAAGGTGTAATCCCAATCGGATACAAGTGGGTCTTTGTGCGAAAAAAATGAGAAAAACGAAGTCACAAGATATAAAGCCCGGCTCGTGGCACAAGGTTTTTTTCAAAGACTGGGAATTGATTATGAAGAGACATATACTCCGGTTATGGATGCAATCACATTCAGGTACCTAGTGAGCTTAACGGTATCTAAGAATTTAGAAATGTACCTAACGGATGTTGTGACAGCATATCTTTATGGATCACTTAATAATGATATATACATGAAAATCCTAGAAGGATTAAAGATCCCAGAAGGATCAAAAATGCATGAAGTATCATTTAAGGATTTATGTTCGGTCAAATTACAACGATCACTTTATGGATTAAAGCAATCTGCACGCATGTGGTATAATCGCTTAAGTGAATATTTATTGAGTAAAAGATACATCAACAATGCGATATGCCCTTGTGTGTTTATTAAGAGATCCTCGTCAAGATTTGTAATCATTGCTGTATATGTAGATGACCGGAACATAATTAAAACTCAGAAAGAGATTAACGATGCAAGAACTCATCTGAAAAAAGAGTTCGAAATGAAAGATCTTGGGAAAACAAGATTTTGTCTAGGGCTTCAGATAGAACATCTCAAAAATGGAATTTTTGTGCATCAATCAAATTACACCAGAAGGGTGTTAAAACGCTTTAATATGGATAAAACAACCTGTGCTACAAGTGCACAACCAATCGATCGTAGTACTTAGTGAACGAATCCACAGAGAATTACACACTCAATATCAATTAAAACTAAGCACTATGCTAAATCAACATGGTTTTTTAGAGGGATCAAACGATAATCAAATTCGGTTTTAAACAATATAAAGAAAGCGTTGGGCGTTCGGAAAGTCTAAGGGTTTCATAGTTCAAACTAATCAGGTAATTCCTAGAGGAAATTGATTCGATTTTCTTCCTATCAATCAACTCTCGCAGCGATAATGACAAAGTCCTAATGCAATTGCAAGCAGGTTCAATTGTTCATTTAATCCTATAAGTGAACTCTCGCAACCTAAAGAATCAAACTCATCAAACATCATTTTTCAAACAAGTAATGGAACGGTTAGAACTCTATACTTTAGCTAAGATTAGTTTCAAGGTGATCAATCCCTAAAACATGTATTAAGCACATATCAAGATGAAAGAATACTCTAAATCTAACAAAAACGCCACCCTAGTTCATAAATCCTATCTATCGAACCATGAAAACCCTTCGAATGGGTTCTCCTAAAATCCAACAAGACAACAACTTAGACATAACAAAGCAATTCATAGAAACATTTGTATTGATTAAGAACAATAGAAAGAGGGTTCGAGAAACTTCTCTAAGGGTTACAAAGAGGGTAAAAATCCTTCTCCCAAAATCCAAATAAGCAAAGTAACAAGTAGAAATAGATGAATGCCTTTAGAACTTGTGAAAAACTAAGAGTTTTGAAGAGATGTTGGTGGTCAGCATTGTGATGAATGTCTCTCTTTATATAGGTAAGAAGTCGGACATAGGGTAAAACCCTTGACGATTATAAGATAATATCGAAAAAAATAAGATTTCCCACTTTTCGTATTTGGCGATCGGTCGATCACCGTGTAAATGCATCTTTCCGTAAAAAACAGTGAGTTTGCGTCCGGTCGATCAGCCATGGTGTCCGGTCGATCAGCCATGGTGTCCGGTCGATCACGGGTAAATATTCTGAGTCGCTTTTAGTTTGATCTTTATTTGAACAGATTTTAGTAAATCGATGATATCTCAAAATCTAACGGTCAGATTGTGGCGATCGAATATTCATTCTGAAGCTGAGCTCCCTATATCTTGTGGTAAAATATGAGTTTTATCTAACGGTAGGAATTTCTTCATCTGGAACGAAACATATGATGGTCATGATTTTTTCTTCCTTAAAAAGAGTTGATTTCACTCTTTTTAAGCGCAAAATGCTCCATAAACCTATATTGACTTCAAAACCCTACGAAAATGCTAAAAGAACCATGTTAAGTCTATAAACTATTCATTTCTTTATTAAAAACATATTAAAAATAATATAAAAATAGGTAAAATATCGTATATACCATGTCCCAATACAATTTTATTTTCTATAAGTATGTCACATTAGGATTTAGTTTCAGAAAATCTCATTTTTAACCGTCATTTATATTAACAAAGGATTTTTATTGATTTTTAAAAAAGAATTTTAAAAGCAAGTAAAAGGAATAAAAAAACGTATAGACTTCTGGAGTGCCTTTTATTCCATATTTATGAATCATCTTCTAAAATGTTGGAGAATAATTATGAATTGACTTTCAACTTTGATTAATATGTACTCAGTAGCATGATTAGAAAAATCCAAAAAAATATATTATGGTTGCTAGTGCTAACCTGGTTCAGTATTGTGCCATATACTCATCTATTAGTTGAACTAAATCATTTTGATTTTAGTTGCAGTCAGAATATAAAACTAGGTTCAAGTCCAGAGAGAAAAAGAGAATGAGAGTCGTGGAGTTTAATCGCACTCACAAATTGACACTTGATAACAGATACGTAGACCAAGAATAACATAATACACCATTCAAATAAACATTATACTACTAAACTACAAATATCAATGATGTGCCCCAGATACCTATCATGCTTCATAATGCTAATAGAGATTCTAAAGAAGCAGCCAGATACTGTATCTTTGTCCAAAAACCTCGAAAATTGCATCAACTTTTCCACTTTTAGCACAGCTTGATATTAAAGTTGAGTAAACTTTGCAATCAGCCATGTTCCGGTTCTCTTGCACCAGATACAAAACTCCCTCAGCTCCTACATAAGTGACAGTTCAAAATCTAGAAGAAATACAATTAACAAGACCAAAAATTTAGTTTAGGTAAAATATTTTCTAAAACTTTATTTTAGAAAAATAGAATATTTAGATCTTAGATTTAGAACATTTTAAAATTAACTTTGCAGAAACCACATTCTACACTTGGTAGATGATATATAATGTGGTAAAATTTATATTCGGATACGGTAGAAGATATAGAGAATGGTAGAATGAGTATTCTGGATTTGGTAGTTTTAAATGCAAATAGTGTAAGAAACATTCAACGAAAATGTAACACAAACCATGTAGTAGAACACAAATTCTACTCTATAGGTGAAATAGAAGTAACGTAGTCGTAAAACGTGAATTCTGGAAGGCATAGAAGAAAGAAAATAACTCAATATTGTTTTTTTTTTAACTAAAACAAGATTGAGATATATAGAAATGACTATTCTTTACGTTTTTGTTATTTTCTGATTTTTAAAAATTTTAAGAAAAAATTACTCAAATCCCATGAAACTATGCGAATATGACTAGAATACCATATATCTTTCAAAAATGACTCAAATATTTTCACACCCCTAGTTAATTACGATAAACACCCTTGATTAATTTTTCTTAATTGAGATTATTTTTAATTAAAAAATCAAAAATAAATCCACATTATTAAGAAATAACCGTGATCAGAAAAGAGTCAAGTTTCAAAAGCAAAAACGTTTAAGTTCTCCTCTCAAAGGAAAAAAAGAACGCAAAAGAAAAACCGCAAACTTTCTCAACTGTTCATTCGAAATCGACATTGTTTCTTTCCTCGTGATCATCTTCTCCACAATCGAAATCGACTTCCCTCGTAATCGTCTTCTCCGCATTCGCCTATAATCTTCTTATCCGGTAGGTTGTTGCTAAGTTTTTTTTTACTGCGACAGAGTTATTAATAGTGTTGTGGCTGAGTTAGAGTTTTTTTTGCGGCTGAGTTATCAATTATATTGTGGGTGAATTAGGGTTTTTTGCGGCTGAGTTATTAATTATGTTGTGGCTGAGTTAAAAATTATGTTGTGGCTGAGTTATAAATTGTGGCTGAGTTAGGGTTTTTGCGGCTGAGTTATAACTTATGTTGTGGCTGAGTTATGGTATAGAAAGACGAAACGTCGCGACACGGCTGAGTTAGTTTTCTATTGCGGCTGAGTTATAAATTATGTTATGGCTGAGTTATGGTATATTACGGCTGAGTTATATATTATGTTTTGGCTGAGTTAGTTTTCTATTGCAGCTGAGTTATTTAAGTCTTTTGTCATCAGATGGAACATCAAGCAACTGAGATGGAACATCAAACACCTGATTACCCTAGAAGATCAATACGCGCTGCTAATCTAGAAAATAGAGAGCTTAATCATAATTCCTATATGGGAGATTTTGGTTTGGTTAGAACACAATTAGAGCTTGAGGTGTGGGAAGAACTGAAGAAGTTTCCTGTTGGAATAATTGCTAAGCTAGTTGATGGAAAATGCGTGTGGTCTGGTAGGACTGTACACTATCTACTGTGTCGACAGCTAAAAGTAGAGAAGAAGGAGATTTGGAGTGTGGTTGGTGATCAACCTATCAGGTTTAGCTTACTCAAGTTTGGTGAGATCACTGGGTTAAACACAGATCCAGTGCCAACAGAAAGTAGTATTGAACCTGACCAATACAGAGAGTTCTAGGAGGAGTTAAATGTGTCGCATGGGCTTGCACCCAAGCCTGATGAACTGAGGGCAGCAATAAGAGGTTGTAGGGCCTGGAGTTTTGAAAAGCGTAAATGGTTAGGGCTGTTAGTTCTTCAAGCCATGGGAATTTATGCTGGGCATCATAATTCTAGGATACCTTTTGAAACTGCAAAAAGAGTATTCGATGATGAAGCCATGATGACTTATCCATGGGGTCGGGCTGCATTTGAAGCTCTGGTTGGTAGTATTCAGTGATTGAATCCAGTAGGAAAGACATACTCCATCAGCGGCCTGGTTTACGCTTTATTAGCTTTGGCGTATGAATCTGTCAGTTGCTTTCGTGAGCGTTTTAGCAGAATAATCCATGAGCAAGTTTTGAAACTGTCCTGAAAAAGGAGATTCAAGACTATGGTCATGTAAGGTTTTAGGCTGATTTATTATTTATTTGATGGCTGAGTTATTCTTTACTTTACGGCTGAGTTTTGATTTTTTTTATGGCTGAGTTATGATTTGTTTGTGTGATGGCTGAGTTATTTTTTATTTGATGGCTGAGTTATTCTTTATTTTACAGCTGAGTTATGATAATTTTGATGGCTGAGTTATGATTTGTTTGATGGCTGAGTTATGATTTGTTTGTGTGATGGCTGAGTTATTCTTTATTTGATGGCTGAGTTATGATTTGTTTGATGGCTGAGTTATGATTTGTTTGTGTGATGGCTGAGTTATTCTTTATTTGATGGCTGAGTTATTCTTTTACGGCTGAGTTATGATTATTCGATGGCTGAGTTATGAGTTACTGTTGTAGGTGCATGTGAGGCATATGGTTTTGAAGGAGTCTATAGAGGAGATGTTTCCTCAGTGGCCGGGTGAAGACGATGACCCACATCTGAATAACCTGATAAGAGACCTACATTCTGGTAGGTATGTAAGATGTGATTATTGGGATGTGCAGAGGAAGGAGAAGGAGAAGAAGAAAAAAACAAAGTTGGCTTTAGTTCCTTTTAACTCTCAGTCTGAGCGACCCAGAAAGAAGCAGAAGAAAGCTGCTGAGGAGGATGAAGCTGCTGATGTAGCGAAGAAGGAGGATGCAAAGGGAACGGGTGCTAGCGAGGATACGGCGGCTATGAATACCATAATCGCTACGCTGGAAAAAATTGCCACTAAATTTGATAGATATGACTCTATTTTTTAGAGGGTTTGCTCGCAGTTTTCCGGCTACGATTCCAAATTTGTCGAGTCAACTCGAAAAATGGAAGATATGGAGAAGAATTTTGCTGATAGAGTTAAAGATGCAGTGGATGAGCGTCTGAAAGTTTTGGGTTTATCCGAAAGTGCCCAAAACTATGTTCCCAGTCCAAAAACGCGACCAGAGCAAAAGTCAGATAATAGTCGAACGGTACCTAATACGGTATCTGAGACCCCTGACAATGTTGCGTGGGCTAAAAAGACATCGCCTGAGGAGCTTGCTAAGGCCGAAAGCCGAACTCCGCAGCAGTATTTTCCAAAACAGAAGGAGGTTGCTAAGACCAAAGAGGAAGCTGTGGGGTCGAAATTGAAGGCGAAAGAACAAATTTCTAAGGGTACTCTTGAGGTGAAAAAGAATTTATTTGGTAGTGAACTTGATTTCGTTACTGTTTCGCCTGCTAAGCAAGAATTACGACGCGGAACCAGGAGGCACCCAACAGAAAAAGAAAACGAGGAATTTTTGAAAAAGAAGGCTGAGGATGCTGCTAAGAAGAAGTCTGATGCTGCTGCTAAAAGGAAGGAGATCGCTCTTAAGAAGAAGGAAGAGAAGGCAGCGGCTGAGTTAAAGAAGAAGGAAGAGAAGGCAGCGGCTGAGTTAAAGAAGAAAGAAGCAGCTGCGAAGAAGAGTCGTGAGGGTGTAATAAGAATACAATTGCCGGCTGTGAAGACGAAGGGGAAGGGGAAGATAGAAGGTCCAACTGATGTTGAGGATGTGACCGATGAAGTTCTCGCAAAAGAAAACCAACTGTTACCGGAGTCTGAGGAGGAAGAAGATGAAAGGCTTCGGTTAGCGAGAATTAAGGAGTATCGGTCGAGGGTTCAATTAGCTACAACTGGGTTAGCAGGGAAGCCAAATCCTCCTTTAGCAGTTTTTCCTTCTGTTGGAGATAATGGGACGAGGTGCATGAGGAAGGGTTTTGAACCTTCATCAGCAATCTATGATCCTCTCGCACATGTTGACCCGGCTATCTGGAGAAACTTAAGCAACATCTGAAGCCATTTGAGTATAGACTTTTACACTTTTTTATTTTATTTTATACAGCTATTAGCAATATTTGCCTAAACTGACTTGTGTTTGATTGTTAGGGCCATTGCACTGACCGATCTTAATAACGAGGAAGTGAGTTTCTACAGAATTCTCATGACTGAAAGAAAGCATTGGCCAAATCTACAGTATGGATGGTTGTTTGATACTGTAAGTATAATTTACGGCTGAGTCTTGATTATTTATGACTGAGTTATGGTTATTTATGGCTGAGTTATTTGTTATTTATGGCTGAGTTATTTGTTATTTGAAGGCTGAGTTATCGTTGTTTGATGGCTGAGTTATCGTTGTTTGATGACTGAGTTATTGTTGTTTGATGGCTGAGTTATGGCTGTTTGATGGCTGAGTTATGGCTATTTGATGGCTGAGTTATGGTTGTTTGACAGCTGAGTTATTAGTTATTTGGTGGCTGGGTTATAATTATTTAATGACTGAGTTATGATTATTTATGACTGGGTTATGATTATTTATGGCTGAGTTATGATTATTTAATGGCTGAGTTATGATAATTCGATGGCTGACTTAATCTTCTGTGTACAACATGTTGCTTCGTATATGAGAGTCCTCACCAAAAGATCCATGCAAGATCCCAGCCCATTCTAGTCCAAGCGCATTGCCTTTGTGAACCAATGGTTCCTACGATTATGGATTTGGGATTTCGAGCTGACAAACAAAAAGTGGCTTGAAGATGTCGATCACTTGTACGGAGTGCTTCATACTGGAGGCGATCATTGGGTGGCATTTCACGTGGATCTTCTGAAGGAGAAGATTGATGCCTACGATCCCATCATTGGACAAGTAACTCCTGAAAGTGAACAAAAAATGCTAGAAGCATTTAGGCCGCTGATGCAAATGATCCCTGCAATGATCAATGCTGTAATTCCTAGAAAAAAAACCGTTTGCCAAAAATAATTTGCGTTCAGATGGAAAAGCAGCAAAAACATTCCCCAAAACACCCAAGTTGGCGATTGTGGCGTGTATTCAGCGAAGTTTATCGAGTCTCTAGCGCTTGGTGTAACTTTTGATGGGATATGCGATAAAAATATTCAGGGTATACGGGTGAAGATGGCAGCAGAGATCTTCGATGAAAAGAGATATGATATGTTGGCGTAGTTTAGCTGATTTAGCCCTTCTGAACCTTCTGTTTGTTTGTACTATGAACCTTCTAACTCAGCCGTAAATGTTTGTTCTATTTGTTAGTAAATGGTTTGGTTTTAGGGTATATAACTCAGCCGTTTCGTTTTGATAACTCAGCTATTTCATTTAGATAACTCAGCCATACCACAAACCCTAAAATCGAAAATGTAATTTAAGACTTACAAAATTATAACTAAGATCAATTTATTAATATAAAATGAATATAAATCATCTGAATGTGAATACTTTTTTCAATTTACAAGTTGAGACTCTAACTTGATCTTGAGATATATGTTGTCTTACAAATACTTAAAACTTTACCTATAGGTAAGACCCAAAATAATATACAATAAACCACATAGAATTTTTTTCAATTGAATGTGTATAATTTGTTTCATTTGAGACTCTAAATCATATATTTTCTAAATGCTAAACCCTAAAACCCAAACCATGATCCCTAAACCCTAAACCCTAAATCCATAACTCAGCCGTGAAGTTCCTATAATTCAGCCGTCAAATGTAAATTTGGGCGGGAAATTTGCGACGTTTCGTCTTCTTATCTCTCCCTCTTGCGACGTTCCGTCTTCCTATCTCTCTCTCTCTATATATATATATAGCCCTTCTCTTTAACATTGTCTCTCCCATCACTTTTTCATAGAAAAACCTAAGAAAAGCACCTAAGAAAAAAAACCTAATCTCATAAAAACATATATCATGTCGATTGTCCCTAATATGACATCCAAGTTCGAGAGCATGATCAATGCAATACACAACATGCAAGATCGAGATAACCTCCCTCTTCTAAACCCTGGTGCGGGTGTCTGGTGTGACCAAACTACTGTTACGTGGTTTAAGTTTTTACAAGATCTCTCGCACGCGATCCCGGATATTCTTCGAGAGGGATGGGTTGAGCCGTGGCCGACTTACCGCTTCATTCCCGATGATGTTAAGGGACAGTGGTTTCTTAAACTAACTGTAAGCATAATTTAAATTTCATATTAGATTTAACTTTTTGTTTCTTAAACACTAATACTTTTTGTTTCTTTTTATAGCGAAAATACAGATAGGATCCGAGGCATAATTTGACAGTTTGGACACAGTTTAATCTGCTGGCTAGAACGCTATTTCGAACTAAAATGCGCACGTTTAAGAGGATATGGCATCATGGCGGCGAGAAGCCTGATTGGATTACAAATAGAGTTTGGCTTGCTCTCGTCGTAATGTTTGATGAGTTTGGCCCAGATAATTTTGAGTTTGGACAATGTAATTTTAAATAAATGTTTGAAACCCTAAATATTTTGTATAAATTTTGAGTTTGTTTATCTAAATGAATCAGCCGTTTACTACAATTTTTGTTTTTGCTTACAACAATTTATACAAGTTATTATATAACTCAGCCGTCAAGTATAATAACTCAGCCTTATTAAACATAACTCAGCCGTCAAATATAATAACTCAGCCTCATTACACATAACTCAACCTCATTACACATAACTCAGCCGTCAAGTACAATAACTCGGCCTCATTAAACATAACTCAGCCGTCAAGTATAATAACTCAGCCGTCAAATATAATAACTCAGCCTCATTAAACATAACTCAGCCGTCAAGTTTAATAACTCAGTCGTGTCGCGACGTTTCGTCTTTCAATACCATAACTCAGCCATGTCGCAACGTTTCGTCTTTCTATACTATAACTCAGCCGTGTCGCGACGTTTCTGTTTCTATAATCCATAACTAAGCCGTGTCGCGACGTTTCGTCTTACCAAAATCCCTAACTCAGCCGTGTCGCGTCGTTTCGTCTTTCTATTTTGACCCGGTTTATTAATTGAAATTATAATTTTTCCCACCTGGTTTATTTTGGGCGGGAAAATCAAACAAAAATCTATAACTCAGCCGTGTCGCGACGTTTCGTCTTACCAAAATCCATAATTCAGCCGTGTCGCAACGTTTCGTGTTTCTATTTTGGGAAAAATCAAACCAAAAATCAAACCAAAATCCATACAATTAAAGCCATATTGTAAACAAAATCCATAACTCAGCCGTAATACAACCAAAAATTTATATTGGACAAGTTCTTGCATTATGTCCAACCTGTTTACAACGAGAACATGTGTGTTCTTTCCTACGACGTTTATTCTCAAGTGCAACTTCTAGAGCAGATTTCATCCTACCTTTCTTAGGCCTTCCTGGTGGTTGACGAACAACCGGGGGAAAGCACGGTTGGTTAGCCACGTTATCTGGAACTTGGAGCGCTGAATCTACCGGCATGATCGACTGAGCGTATGCGTTTACCAAATAATTGTTTTGATAGTAAGGACTGCACAGGGATATCCGATATTTATCCCTGTTCTCGGTAGCTCCGATTGCATGCACACATGGTAATTTCTCCCCTTCGAAACGCCGTCATGTGCATGTTTTTCCGTCCAAATTCACAACATGCGAAGAAACCCCAGAAGATCCATATATAACTTCAGTGTGATATTCATCAATCCTTCGTGCCGTCATAAGTCTGGCGGCAGTAACACGACCCTATTATAAATACAGAATAAAAAATGTCAAAATAGAATAAAAAAAGTTACGGCTGACTTATCAAATGTTACGGCAGACTTATCAAATGCTTTGGCTGACTTATGAAATGTTACAGCTGACTTATCAAATGTTACGGCTGACTTACATGTAGTAGTTTCTCGACACTACGCGAAAGCGTGGTTAGCTGCGATATAGCATCCTCTCTCCGTTCAACAAACCATCTGGTCATCATAACCCGTATCGATTCTAATAGTCGAACAATGTTAAGACTTCTAGCATTTGACAGTGCATGGTTCATTGATTCCGCTATGTTCGTAGTCATCAAATTATACCTTTCGCCCGGGAAATGAACACGCGCCCACAGGTTGACACCAGCTCTTTCAAGGTAGCCATGGAGTTCAGGATTAATCGCTTGAATCTCCTCGTATATCGCAGTAAAATCAGGCATCCTAAAACATCTTGCCGCTTGCTTCACCAGACGAAAAACATCTTTTCCTCTGAACTGTCCCAAAATGTTCTTATATAAATGATAAGTGCAAATTCCCCGAGAAGCCAACGAATACACATTCCCAATTGCTTTCCCTATCGAGTTATGCCTATCCGAGATTATCGCAAGACCCTCATCGTCAGGAATCACAAGTTTTAGTTGCGTAAAAAACCAGTGCCACGAATCATCATTTTCAGTGTCAACCACCCCGAAGGCAATTGGGAAAATCTGAAAGTTACCATCCTGAGCTAGTGCTGTGAGAAGCGTTCCTTTGTATTTACCATTAAGAAACGTACCGTCGACAACGACAACTTTGCACATGAAAGGAAACCCATTTACGCTCGCACCAAATGCAAGGAACATATACATGAATCTTCCAAACTCATCGATTTGAAGACGCGCAATTGTACCCGGATTTGCCCTTCTTATCTTGTATAAGTAAGAAGGCAAGTCTTCAAACCCACTCTCAGGAGTTCCCATCTCGAGTGCCCTTGCAAATCTTAGCGTTCTATGTGATTTCCAATAATCCATCTGACCACATGGAAAATAATACAAATAAGTCAGCAACATCGTAAAAATAAGTCAGCCCAAACGTAGTAGTAACTCAGCCATTAAGTTTATATAACTCAGCCGTTGAGTTTATATAACTCAGCCGTTAAGTTTATATAACTCAGCCGTTGAGTTTATATAACTCAACCGTTGAGTTTATATAACTTAGCCGTTGAGTCAGCCGCAACGTACTAATAATTACCTTTACACCAAATTGCTTTTTGATAGATATTCCGACACTCGTAGGTCGAACTGACGGACCAACGTCGTCGAGAAAATCCTTGTACAACTCTCCTAAAATAGCCGCTGTTGCTCTTCGAGATGGACTAGAACGCTCAGTTATAGAACATGTATGATCCGAATCGTATATACGAACATAAAATATCGGGGGATCCCCTAGTGTAGTAGCACGAACTCTCCAGAGACATCCACCAACCCAACACTTAACAACGAGTGTATCCGAATCGGATACGTGTACATCAAAATCAAATCGATCATTCACCGTAAGAAGTTTCAATCGTTTCTCCAAATCGGCTTTACTCTCAAATCGTTGCCCTACCGAGAGGTTTAGGGAAGACAAATCTAACCATGGAACCTCCGGATTCCCTTTAGATCCGCTCGTTGACAAGTTATGAGGTCTCTTCTTAGGAGGTAGTGTCGGTGAATCTTCGTCTTGTGTTGGAGACTCACCGAATAAACTGAAGTTATCATCATCAGATGACTCACCATCCGAGTCATCGAACATATCAAATCGGCTATCAAATTCATCATCTTCTTCGTCTTCTTCGCCTACTTCATTTTCTTCGACTACTTCATTTTCTTCGCCTTCTTCATCTTCTTCGTCTTCTTCATCTTCTTCTTCTACTTCATCTTCTTCTACTTCATCCTCCAAGTTGAAACCATCATAACTCCCACAGTAATCTTCGTATCTAGATTCAACTTCTGAGCTATAACTGAATAACCTTTTATTCTTCTCTCTAGCTCCGTCATTCCGACTAATTTCATTCTTCGTAATCTCCACACAAAGACGTAAGTGTTCAATTTTTCTGAGGCTTAAAAAAACTCGCAACTGTCGAGTATTTGAGAGGTAAACTGGTGGAGTATCGTGCGCCATTGTTTTCAAAGCTTTATTCGAGAACATGTAGCTCAGCTGAATCTGATGGCTCGACTCCTTCAATCCGTAATCATCGAGTACTATCTTCGCAAGTTCGTCTAGTGTTGTTTTCTCATTTATATGCACAACTCTACATCCTCTACCGTCGGTGTTAAATAAATATCTGTGTTTCTTAACCCAGTTACTGGAAACAATAATTACCGGATCCATAAGATCTCTGATGAATGAAAAAGCTAGATGAAGAAGAGTAAGAAGAAGGCGAAGGTCGTAGATGAAGAACCATAATTTGACTATCGTAACATTAATAATGACATGGCAAATAAGAGCTGATGACATGGAAAATCGGAGCAGATGACATGGAATGTCGGTAAGTCAGCCGCCAAACGAACACATAACTCAGCCATTAATAAATCAGCCATCAAGTATAGTATAAGTCTGCCGCGATATGAATAGTATTTCAGTAATTAATTTTTCGCTAATAAATCAGCCGTAATAAGGCTATAAAATATTAAGTCAGCCGTATCGTCAAATAAATCAGCTGTCAAATGAATGCTATTCTAGTAATTAATCTGCCGCTGATAAGTCAGCCGTAATAAGGCTGAGTTATTGTTAACCCAGCCAATTACGGCTGATTTACGTAACAGCCGTAACTGCTTCCCAACCGGAGAACATAACTCAGCCGTAACTTATGTTCGTAAGTTAACCGATCTCTCATAAGTCAGCCAGATTTATGTAAATCAGCCGTCACTAACGGCTGATTTATGTTCGTAAGTCAGCCGTTACCTCATAAATCAGCCCGCCGTTGTATAACTCAGCCGTAACTTGTGTTCGTAAGTCAGCCGTTATCTCATAAGTCAGCCAGATTTCTGTAAGTCAGCCGTCACTAACGGCTAATTTATGTTCGTAAGTCAACCGATCTCTCATAAGTCTGCCGCGTTTTATAACTCAGCCACAACTAACCATAACTCAGCCGCAACGTAACCGTAACTCAGCCGTATCCCTTTACGGCTGAGTTCATTAGTACACGTCAGCGATTTCCTACGTGGTTGCTTACGTGGCTATGACATTCTTGTAATTACATTTTTTGTCACAACGTAACAAAAGGGCACGCTGGGGTATTTAAAAAATGTCAGTAATAAAAAAAAGTTTTATATGGTTCTAGTAATATTTTCTAATTTCCATGGGATTTGAGCTAAACACCCATTATTTTAATTACTTATATTTGTTTAAGGGTTGTATAGGCAAAAAATGAGAAATGTGTATTAGAACATAATCTATTTCAATGTGTCCTAATTGAAACAACCCGACCCTTTTTTTTTTAACCATCGAATCAGTATTTCCATAAATACCAATTCTCAATAATTCTCAACAATCACATTAAACCAGAAAACCAATCATAACCAGCGAAAATCAACTTGATTCAATTCAACAATTAACCATTAAATCCATTAACAAAAAATTCGAATCAATAAATAACCAATCATCCAATAACCAATGTTAAACCAATTATCAATTCCAACTCATCAATCCAGAATTACCAACAACCTAGTAATTCTACAACACAATAACCAAACAACCGAGACACTAGATCATCTCCTCTTCCTCACTCTGATTCTATGATCATATTTTCTCTTTACCTTCATCACATAAAACAAACAAGATGCGTGAGTATTATCACAAATACTCAGTGAGACGGTCATTCCATCTACTTTGCTATACACACATGCATAAAAAAAAAGATACAATACCAGGATGAACAAGCAACAATGCATACACGAACAAACAAATGCGAATCAGTCCAGCAGACCATGCGTCGATCGACACAACCACCATGTGTCGATCGATGCAGTAGCAGTGTGTCGATCGATGCAGTAGCAGTGTGTCGATCGACACACAACCCTGGTATCGATCGATCGACGCAGAAACCCAGAATCAAACATATCCTCTCATGGATCGATTCCAGATTGTATCGCATCGATTTCCTGCACAAAACTCACCAATACAACACGAAAACCAACCAAACAACACAAAAAATGCATCCTATCAATTCCTTTACCCAATAAGCCATGGTCACGCACTCACCTCGATTTCGGAAAGGAAAAAGGATGAAATCGACGAGGAACACGAAGAACACGACTGAACAAAATCCGAATCCGAAAATCCCCTTCTTCTTCACGAAGAACATTCTCTCAAATCGATTCCAAGAGCCTCACGATCATACTAACGAGTTTTCAGGATCAAGAACACAAAGAGATCAACAATGATTCCTGTTCTTCACTCAATCCTCTCCAAAATCCCTAAAACTCATTGTTTTCTGTCTAAACCTCTCAAAAACGCGACCAATACACCACCCTTGATTTATATAGTCGAACCCTAGGGTTTCGCTAACCGAACGCCAAACTGAATGCTTAAAATCGAACCAACTCTGTTCAATTCGCGATCTGCGTCGATCGACACACACTCCTTGCGTCGATCAACGCACGACCAAAATTCACAAAAATTGGTTCGCGGTCGTTACACTAATTTTACAAATTGCCCTTAAAAGTGGTTTTAGAAGCGACCATGCATAATTACGATGGCAACAACACGTATATGCCGGGAGTTAATTAGCTAATAATATATTTTGACTGTATTTGGAGTTTTTCGATTCATTATGGATAATAATAACATGTGTATCTGGTAAAAAAACAAATTAAGTAATGCTATGAAGATATAAGAAATGATTAAAAAATAAAAGGTATGGCAAAACGGAACGAAGAATGTTGCTGGTTTTCTTGTAATCATTCAGAAAAGAAGATGCCAAACATGAATAACAAACACGAAAGGGAATAAAAGATGGATGTATCATGTATGTATAATTGTAATGGAAATGCACATTCCTTTTTTTTTTCCTTATACATCAATTATTTTAGTTATAAACTTATAAATAAATAAAAAAGAAAATAGTGGTGAGAACAAAGGAACATGATTCCAGCGATTTTAAGCAATGTGCGTAGCAACTTCCCACTACCTTAAACCCCTACCTAATACCACGTTCTTCATTTCCATTTTTGGCTAATATCTTTTTATAATATGACTTATTACGGAATTAATCAATATATATTTCGTTTATACTATTTCAGTTACATTATCCATGATTACTTTGCAAACTTCAGTTAAAGTCTATATCAATACATAGTTCATACTACTCTTTTTCTTCGTCTTTTTTTATATTAACATCACCACTCTTTTCTTGTATTACAACATAAAACAATCCATAAGAAATAACAATAATATCACAAAACACACACGTATCAATCTAATGAAATGAATTAGTGGAAGTCGGTTATAGACGACACATTAAACAATAAAAATATCTAAAAATCCAAAAGACACACAAAGTTGTTTGCTACTATACCCTTAGCAAAATCTCATGTTCGAAAAACCCACCGATTGAATGAAGCCACTTTTGAGGTCGGCAACGCAAGATGGATGACGAAGAGCAATCGCCTTCACGGTCACATCCATCAACACATACATTGTAATGTATAAGTTGCTAAATATGATGCATTTTACGTTACATAGCAAGTTAATTTAAGGGTTAATTTGTAAAATAACAAAAAAAAATTAATAATTAAGATACTAACCAAAATTGTCCTATGTGGCACAATCATAGCCATTGAATCTAGGACAATTGGTTAGTTTTGTAATTCTAGAATTTTTGTTGGTTATTCATGCTAATTTTCCTTAATTTAAAATACATTAATTAACTTTAAATTTTATATAATGAACTGATTTCGTCCTGGAACATACTTTTTTTAATTATATTGTCGAACATTAATTGATACTTGTTGTTTTTGTTTTTGATGGTACACACGTTAAATGATTACTTTCTCCGTTTCAAAAGGTAAGTTGTTTTGAGTAAAAGTATAAATATTAAAAAAATACTTTTTTTTTAAAAAGTATTATCTTATATATATAATAAAAATAATTTAACCAATGAAAAAACGACTGCAAAATACTATTGGTCACACAATAGTCAATAAAGTTAAAAAGTACATAAGTTTATCAAAACAACTTATATTTTGAAACATAAAAAACCTCTAAAACAACTTATATTTTGAAACGGAGGGAGAATTGTTTTTATAGAAACACGTTAAAAGAGTTGATGGCTTTAGAACCAATTTTTTTGCACCAATCATACATTAGTGTGGACATTAAACTCCAAATTAATGCATATAACCTTAGGGTAATTGCAAAAATAATATTTTTAGTGTGTACATTTGCAAAAATGCCATTTAAAAGTGTTCATTTGCAAAAATACTACTAACAATAGATTTTTAAAACCTAAATCTTAAAATTATAAACTCTAAAAAATAGTTTGACCCCTAAAACCTCTTAAACCCTCAAAACTATTCCCTAATACAACGTAGTTAAACCAAACATATATGATATAATGAATTTTTTTTTTAAATGTGGCATTTTTGCAAAGATTTTGAAAATATGATATTTTTGAAAAGTGTCACTTGAAAAGTGGTATTTTTTTTAATTTCTCTATAATTAATATAACCTTAGTTATGTTCTTTTTTTCAAATGCAAGTATAAAGAGTAGAAATCGATGAACGCAATTGCTCCTTCCGTTTTAAATTAAGTGCCACTTTAGACTTGTTTTAAAAAAAATTTCATTTTGGATTTCTAATGTAAATTTTGGCGTAAAATATTTATTCTATCTTTAAATCTAACCAATATTAAAATAAAGAAATACCAAAAATTGAGCTATTTTTAGAGATATAATGATATTAAATATATTTTTTCAATTTATGTGAAAAATATCAAAACAACACTTATTTTCATACGAATGGAGTAATATTTTTTATTTTACCATGATTAATCTGTTACTATCATTAACTAGATTACCACCATTCATTTATTCATTCTGTTTCATATTAGTTGATGTTCAAGGTTTTTGCATATAGATTAAGAATTTATTTTTTCAATATAAACTATGTTTTATTACCAATTCCAAAATGATTCAACTAATAAAAAAAACAATATGTATAATTTAAACAGTTAAAAACAACAAAAACTCAATTGATTTTGTATAGAAACTTGAAAACATAAATGAAACAAAAAAAATCTCTAAAACGTCACGTAATATGAAACGTAGGAAGTAGCATTTATCACTGAAAACCGTCATTGACAAAAACGTGTTATTCACCAAAATTTGTTTTACGAATTGAATTAGGTGCAATGTTGTTTTTTAAAGAAATTTTTTATAAATATAGTTATATATTCCCTCCGTTTGACAAAGAAATAATTTTTAGAAATTTCACACAAATTAAGAAAAACAATTTATCTTCTATCATGTATAAATTTTCAAAATAAACTGTTTAAAAAAAATCTAACCAATAGTGTTTCATTATTTTTTTGAAATTTACAATGTATTAAATGATAAAAATGTATTGAAAATATTTAAAAAGTTATTTTTGTGGGACAAATTATTTGTGGAAAAAATTATCTTAGCGGAATGGAGGGAGTACATAAATGTCAATTAGAAATATAGTTATATATAAATGTCAGGGATGTTGGCAATTATATCCACATATATATATATATATAGATATATATAATTATGTTTAATTAATTTTATAGTTGATGTCACGATTCTTCAACGTATTGATGCAATTGCTAGCTTTTGTACAACCATACTTATTCCACACCGACCAATTGCTTTGATACACACATTAGTAAGCATTTGATTGTTTAATCTCATCAATCATACTTTGTACCAACAGGTTTGGTCCTCACCTCCGGCGAATCTTGGTAAACAATTATTATTATCCGTAAAACTAAAAGACCACGCAACAACAACACAACTGTCACAGAATCATAGGTCTCTCTTTTATATTAAAACCCAAAACTTATTATTTTTTTTATAAAGAAAAAAAGAGAGAACAAACTCGAGAATGGTCCACCTCGTTGTAAGCATCTTTGGACACAAGTCGCACAACTAGTGGCATCTTTTTAATTATTTACGAACCAACACAAATCATTAAGCCATTGAAAACGACGTAAACTTCTTAATTAATTTACTTTAATTAACCCAAAAGTGAGGAAATAATTAGTACTAATCGGTGTCTTTCAAAATTATTGAGAAACGACGACGCCTAGCACAAACGCGTCTTCTTTGTTTCTTACTTTCTTTCCTTCTTTATCACAACGATTATTTTCCTTTCTTTACAAATCAAAAATATTTTCAGAAAACGAAAAAGAAATTCCTTTCTTTATTTCTTTTAAAAGAAGAAGAAGAAGGAAGGTACTTTTGTCGGCCAGATCTCTCTCCGTAAATAAAACCTTCTTCAAGTCAGTTTCTTAATAAGCACCTTTCTTCTGTTCTGTTCTTACCAGAAGAAAAAAGTTTCATTTTTTTGAGGGGAGGAAGAAGAAGAAGATGATGGAGTATGAGAATGGGAAGAAGAGGAAAGTTCGTAACAGACAACAGCTTAAAGCACAGTTCTTGTCGCTGAGGTATCTAATCGTATGCTTTTGTTGTTTCTTCGTCTTGCTCTTCTTCTTATCTTCCGACCGAATCTCTACACTCTCTGTCCGTTCCGATTCTCTCAAACCGGTTCTTCGTCGTGTTCCGGCTCTCTCCGTCTTATCTTCAATGGATTCGATTCACCGTTCGCTTCACGGTAGAGTCCCTGCGTTGATAGTTGAAGACAGAGTCCAATTCCCCGACCATCTGTTGCTGATTCTGTCCAACGGAATCGGGAAAGGTGTAAAAGACCTAGTTTGTGTTTATCGTACAGTAAAGGAAGAGACTTTGGTGTTGCCATCGATTTCTAGTGATGAATACGATGAGTTTAGATCGATTGTTCGGTGCCCTAATGCTCCTTTGAACTATTCTTCATCTGTTGATTTGCAATTCCATGGAGATTTGGTGAAGAAGAAGAAACAGAAGCAGAGCCGTCCTGTTCATAATTGGGAAAAGGTTGGTTACGAGGCGGTAATTGACGGCGACACGGTGGTGGTTTTCGTCAAAGGATTGACTCGAAGGCCTCACAAGGAATCAGATCCTTCTTACTACAAATGCCAATTTGAGATTGGGAATTCGGAGGAGAGAGATGTTGGAGTTTTGGTGACTCAAGCTGTTGCTGCAGCGCAAGAAGTTGTGAGGTGTGTTTTGCCTGAGAGTTTGAAGCTGAATCCAGAGATGTTTAGAGTGAGTGTAATCCACATCGATCCTAGAGGAAGATCTACGCCTGCTTTGCCATCCCTTGCGAGAATCTACGGTTTGGATTCGATTGAGAAGGAGGTGAAGAAGAAGAAGAAGAGTGGGATTAAGCATGAGCTTTGTGTTTGCACAATGCTATGGAACCAAGCTCCCTTCTTGCGTGAATGGATTATGTATCACTCGTGGCTCGGTGTCGAACGCTGGTTTATATACGACAACAACAGCGACGACAACATACAAGAGGAAATCGAATTGCTTAATTCGGAGAATTACAATGTGAGTCGACATGTTTGGCCTTGGATCAAGACTCAAGAAGCCGGGTTTTCGCATTGTGCGGTTAGAGCGAAAGACGAATGCAATTGGGTCGGATTCTTCGACGTGGACGAGTTCTACTACTTCCCTACGCATCGCTCTCAAGGCTTACCGAGCAAAAACGCTTTAAGCTCGCTTGTATCGAACTACACGTCGTGGGATATGGTTGGTGAGATCAGAACAGAATGTCATAGTTATGGTCCCTCCGGTCTAACCTCGGTTCCATCACAAGGCGTGACCGTAGGCTACACTTGTAGACAAGCGAATCCCGAGAGACATAAGTCAATAATCCGACCTGAAAGGCTCACGAGCTCATTGCTCAACGAAGTCCATCATTTTCAGCTGAGGGAAGGAATCGGTCATATGAGTTTGTTGGAGAACGTTGCGGTAGTGAACCATTACAAGTACCAAGTGTGGAACACTTTTAAAGCAAAGTTTTACAGAAGAGTGGCTACTTATGTTGTGGACTGGCAAGAGAATCAGAATCAAGGGTCTAAAGATCGAGCTCCCGGGCTGGGGACAGAGGCGATTGAGCCGCTGGATTGGAAGCGACGGTTCTGTGAAGTGTGGGATACAGGATTGAAGGATTTGATTTTATCGAATTTTGCTGATCAAGTGACTGGTTTCTTACCGTGGCAGAGGCAACAACAAGAATGACTTTTAGCTGGTTTCTTTCTGAGATAACTTGAGGTGTACAAATGGATACATATACCAAATCGACATCAATATTTCTTTCTTTTGACACTTATATATTCTTTGGTTGGTGGGGGATAATTGAAATGGTACTACTTTCTAGCCTTTTGTTTCTTAGAGTTTACCACATACTGTATGTAAATTTCGGTAACACCGCAAAATCTTTTCTTTTCTATTTCTTTTATGAATTTAAAGTCTTTCGATCCAATGAAATATAATACGAGACCTAATTTCTCTCTAGAGGACTCTGCCGCCTCTGCTTTTCCGATATGAGTTTCTAGCTTGGACCGGCGGTTGGCGGCTAGCAAAGCGTCGTCGTCGGTCCCTTGTCTCTCTAGCTATGTTCGTTTTTTTTCGTTTTATAGGCTTTTGTTTTTGGATTCGGTTTGATTGCAGGATTTGGAAAAGGATCTAGTGATCTGGGTTTGGTGAGGTTTGGAGTCTGGATTCGGTCTGGTTTTGAGCTGTGTTGAAGTTGGGTTGGTTTGTGGTTGTCGGTCCGCTAGGGTCAGGGGGCTGGATCCGCTTTCTCTCTTCGTCTCTCGGCCTAATTCCTTGCCGGAGTCTTCCCATCGTTGGGTTTTTGGTCGGAATCCATATGGCCTTGGGCTATTGGGTTTTGTGCTCTTTGCTTGATGATGTTGTAGCTCTTGTCTCAGCTTGGTTCGTGGGTTCGTGGTGCCGGTTCTATGTGCGACGGGCCATCGACTTTGCGATCTCCTCAGGTTTGGATTCTTGGTTCATATCTCCTTGTAGTCGGCTCTTTTGTGTAGTTTTCTTGTGGGTTTCAGTGCTTCCGGTGAATTATGGGGATTGTGGCAATGGTGTTGGTGCTTCGGTTAGTTGGAAAGTGGTTCAAGTTTCGGTTCATGTGCAATTTCATTTAATTGCCCAAAGAGCTGGGCTTTGGTGGAATGATTGGCGTCAGGTTGTCCTCTGATGCGGTTTCTCCGCTCATGAACGCGCCTCCTCTTAGCGTCCTTCAACTTTTGATCTTTTGTGCTTATGTTATCCGGTCGCTTCGGTTTCTTTCTTCGGTGAAGAGTTTTCATTTCAAGCTTTGTTGTTTACGGTTTTTGAAGAGGGGAGCGGTCTCGAGGCTCAGTTAAGACTATTTGGGATGTTATCGCGCCTTCAAACTCTGTTGCTTTCGTCGCTTGGATGGGGTTTCTTCTTGATTGCCCTTTGTTTTGGTCCCTCTTTATTTGATCATGTTTTGTCTGCTTGAGGTGGTGAACTCTCTGCTCAGCTACGGTGGTGTCGTTTGGACTTATGGCATGTCGGACTCGCGCCTTTTGGCTTGTCTTTCTTGCAGTCTGATTTGGTCTCTGTCCATCCACCATTTCCTTGCCCTTGGGTATTGTTTGTGACTGAACTTGTGCTATTTCTCATCTTTAGTAGTCTTACCGGTGGAATGCTACCCTAGATAGTTTGGTTTGAATTTCATGGTTCTTTTGATGTCCCTTGTATGAGCTTTGTATCTGGGGAATTCAAGGTTGTCCACCGGCTTAGCTTCTGGTTCCAGTGTTGTAATATCTTTCGGTTTCAATCCAAGTTTAATAAAAATTTCAGATGACAAAAAAAACAAAAAAGTCTTTCGATCATGAGTTATGACATCCGCGGCTAATTTTGTACTTAGTTTGTGGAGAAGATTTGAAGAACAAAGCTTGAAGGAGTCTCTGAGTTCTCTACTTAAGAGAGATAATTTACGTCTTAATGAATATTATCAATGCTTGATTACACAAAAACGAATAATATGAGCCCAAGTCCAAAACTTTGTTAAAGATAAAAACTATGTGAATCATCCTCACCGAAAACTACATTTTTATCAGGAATGAAATGCAAGTAGATGGTGTTAAAGCTCATGGGCCAAAGCATTGGAACTTTTGACTTCTACTGATGTCTCGTTTCAATATGTCGTCTTTTTTTTTTCATAACAAGTTCTAAACTCTTGTGGTTTATTAGGGAAAACACCAAAAAATACCTCAACTTAATTATATTTGTTTAAAAAATACACGTACTATTTCGGTTGCCACAAAAATACAACAAGTAAATTTCATTTCCAGTTTAATACCTGAACTTGAATATTTGTGTAAGTTTCACACCCGATATTTAACGGACGTTAAGTCTATCACGATTATAAGAAAAGCTGTTAGTTTAATTAACCACGTAGGTTTATAATAATACAAAAACCCAGTGTTGCCCCTGTCTATTTTTTCCCCAAATCAAAACAAAATCTCTAACCCTAATTCCCAATTCCCAATTTCATCTTCTCCTCCCAAAATCGATATATAAATGGGAAAAATGTCAAAAAACGCTCAAACTTTCAAAAAGTGGTCATTTAATGCTCAAACTTCTGAAATGCCATTTCAAACTCATATTTTTTGTTGACTTTTACATTAAATACTGAAGTTTTGTTGACTATGTCATTTTAGGCTCGTCGTTACCAGACCGTTACGGAGTTACTGTTCCATTAACGACATCTGTTAAAACAAAACGACGTCATTTTGGATTAAATAAAACGCGTCGTTTTGTCTGTTAAAATGTTATAAAAATCTCCAACTTTCAAAAAATGGCCAAAAAAGCCCCAACTTTCAAAAAGTGGCAAAAAAATGCTCCAACTTTCAAAGTGCTTATACTTCTTGTTCATCGTGGTAGTTGGTGTATTATTCGAAAGTGGTTCGAGGAAATCTCGACAACGACTTCGGAATCGATCCGTTTAATTGATTCGACGAAATATTGAATTGCTTAAGAAGAATTGTGATCTCAAGGATCAGACCAGTCAGTTGATTCCTCTCTAAGTACAAAGTAAGCAACCGAGTCGCTGAATTGACATTATCCGGGATCCGACCCGAGAACTTATTTTCCCCTAAATTGATTCGGATTATGTTCGGAAGTGTGAAAAAAAACGACGGAATCTCGCCAAAAAAGCATTACCTTGAAGATACAAGTAACAGAGAAGCACTAAGTTTGAGAAATCCGGTGGAATTGGACCGGAGAGAGAATTGAAATGGAGAGACAGAGTTTGTAGATCGGTTAAATTACCGATTCCACTGATTGGGAGGGAACCGAATTAATCCGCTCCGGGTAATCGGAGCGCTGTGATCCGACCCAAAGTACAATATACTTCGTGCCAATTACAAGGAGAAGAAGTAGTCATGTTTCATAGTAAAAGACGACCATGAAAACTACTACGGACGACGAGTAAAATTCAATTGAAACAACTCAACCCGTTTTTTTTATATATAAATTAGCACCGAATTAGCATCCCCATAAATGCTAACCCTCAACATGCTAAAATTCTCAATACAACAAACATTCAGCGGAAATCAATTATGCAAATAAACCATTAAATAATACTTCATAAACCAATAACCAATCATTCAACATCCTAGACCGTTCTATATCGAATCTCTAACAACCTAGCAATCCAATAATCCACGCAAACGAGACCACTAGATCATCCATCTTGTCCTCGCCCTGATTCCACGATCATACTTTGTCTTTACCAGCATCACATAGCAAAAAGAGATGCGTGAGTATTATCACAAATACTCAGTGAGATGGTCCTCCCATCAACAGACCATGTACTCAGTCATAGCATAGATACAATACCAGGGTTATCAAACAACACGCAAAACACAACGATCAATACGTAAAACTGACGGCAATCAGAAATGCGTGTCGATCGACACAAACACTCTGTGTCGATCGACACATTCTGTGTCGCTCAACACAAACACCGTGTGTCGCTCGACACGGAGCCCTGAAAACGCAGAAAACCAGAATCGATCATATCCTCTCATGGATCGATTCCAAACGTGTTTTCATCGATCTCCTGAACAAAATTAAACATCCAAACACGAATACAACCAGGAACAACAGCGATCAATCATATTCCATCAAATCCTAATCCGAGGGTCTATGGTCGCGCACTCATCTTGATTTCGGAATCGATTATCTCATCAACCACATCTCCGAAACAGAATCGGAAAACTGTTATGAAAACTAGACAGAGAGATCTACACAAAGGTATGTAGATCGTCCTCTGAGTCCCTAAGATTCAACGGAAAAACAGCCCGTAATCTCGCTGATCGGAACTGGAAAAACAGAGATTTCAGAAACGACACCCTGAAATCGAAAGAACACAGAGAACGGAGATTACCTCTGAATCAGGATCCGAACTCTGATCTAGAAACTAGACAGCGAGGTCTTTCCAACGGAATATGGATCGTCTCCTGATTCTTTCTGTTTCGACAGGAATCCTCCCTCGAAGCGGACTGATCGCAAACACAAAACTGCAGAAACCTCGCTCGGGAAAAGAACGATAACTCTCAGAATACACATCCGATTTACAAACTGTTTCCTCCTGAATCAATATTAGAGAGTGGAGAACTTACTCTCAAGGTTTCACTCTGATCCGATTTCATCTTCCCAGCCGATCGTCTCTTTAAAAAAACCGAGCAGAATTGATTTTCTCTCATGGAAATCACTTCTCTCACAATCCTCACCTGAACAGTCTCTTTCCTCTCTCAACCTCTTCTGATTTCGGCCAAAAGAAAAGAGAAAACGCGTTCCCCACGCTTTTATAACGAAACCCTAAGGTTTCCTAAACCGGCCCAATTCGAAACGATCAGAAATCAAACCTCTCGGTCTGATTTTAACCCGTGTCGATCGACACAGACTTCTCTGTCCGATTCCTCATGAGAACAAACAACCCGTGTCGATCGACACACATGCCCAAAAAAATCCCCTTTTTGGTTCACGGACGTTACATCAATAGTCTGCATTACCAGAATTGTGATAGGATGTGTGCCGGAGATTTTCGATTTCAACATCGACTTTTAGGCCATGTTTTGTAAGTTGAAGCCTTTTTGCCACTTTTTGAAAGTTGGGGTTTTTTTGGCCATTTTTTGAAAGTTGGAGATTTTTATGATATTTTAACAGACAAAACGACGTCGTTTTATTCAATCCAAAACGACATCGTTTTGTTTTAACGGATGTCGTTAACGGAACAGTAACTCCGTAACGGTCTAGTAACGACGAGCCTAAAATGGCCTAGTCAACAAAACTCCAGTATTTTATGTAAAAATCAACAAAAAATATGAGATTTAAATAACATTTATGAAGTTGGAGCATTAAATGACGAATTTTTGAAAGTTGGAGAGTTTTTTTGACATTTTTCCCATATATAAATTGACGACTCATAGCATAGAAAGAGAAACCACCAATCCACGACGACAAAGCTGAGAACGCGTCGTTTGTACATATATATATTTTGTGCGACTCAAATTTTTATGTGGATGGATTCGAGGGAGATTTTGTGGAGGGATGTGTTGAGAGAGAACGTAAAGAAAGAGTTTGTGGATGCGAGATTTGAGACGGAACTGGAGGTCATTACAAGGTAGTTGATTTGATTGGCGGAAGTTATGACAGAGAAACAAAGAGATGATCAATGCTTATAGTTTTTTTTTGTCTTCTTTATGCCTCTGACATTTTACTGTAAATTGTTGCTAGAAGATGAAAAATTTTAAAGAGAAGATCTTAATAATTTGCGACATGATTCTTGATTTTTTGTTTGAAGTCACTTGCAAAGACAATACATTTTTCGAATTAAAAAAATGGTCACTTCCAGTTTTTTTACTATTTACTATCTACTATTTACTATGTACTATTCTCTCCTCCTTCCACTCTCTTCGTCCTTCAGTTTCCTTTTATTACTCCCTTTTAATCGTGACCGTTAGATGATATAGAAGTACTTAAAGATGAACGGTTTGTGATGAAACTAGTGAAAATCAATAGATCTGATTTTACTAATCAACTTTATCGCTTCATTTTCACTTCTTTGCTCTCCTCCTTTACGCCTTTTTCATCTTAGATTTGTGCTTCGTCAAATCATCAATGGTTGAACTAATTAGTTGTAAGAAGAATCAGTTGGATATTTCGTACGACGAATCAATTCGAGATGCAATTCAAAATTCAAGTGCTTGTCGAGATGCTTTGGTAGTTTTCGATTGAGTTTTTTCAGTCTTATTTTGTATTTTATGCTTGTTCTTGATGTTTGTGGTAGATGCTTATGCTAGAGTTGTGCTTATCCTTTCATATGTTGAGCTTAAACTATGAAAATGAGATGAAAGTGATCATTATATGGATATTGTCTCATGTACTAGTTGTTTGTAGACATATTATCATGGATACTTATCATTCGTATGGTTAGTGGTATTTGGTTTATGGTTAATGTTCTATGGTTAGTGGTTTTTGGCTATTACCAATGTGTGTTTGTAAAATGTATATGGCTTTCTCAATGTTCTTGGCTTTGATCTATTGATGCGTTTGATTTTGGTCGCAATTGGTTGCGAAGCAAACTTTGTGGATATTGTTTGAGTAATGATCAGATTATTGAGATATCTTTCAATTTTGTCGATAGTGTCATACGTCTTTGTCTATGCCTCCACCACTATGAATCTATTTCGGAAATACATAGTTACATACGTCTTTGCTCTGCCTCCTCCGCCATCGATATCCTTCGCATTGTCCATGATTTGTTCTTGTTATTTTAATTTTGACTCAATTATGTAGTTTAGGATTCAAGAATAAGTTTGTGTTGATATGATCTTCTATTGCTGCTTTGTTATGTACCATTCGTGAGATTAGCTTTATGATCAAGTTTGTGTTGATATGGTTTTTAATAATGACTCAAGTTATGTACCATTCGTGAGATTAGCTTTGTGATCAGACTAATAGGCAAAGACTTGAACTTAGATTCGTGAGATTATATTAGATTTATGAAATTAGATTATTTCTTTGTTCAAAAGTGATCTCATTGCCTTATGCTTATTCTTTTTTTTTTTTGCATGGAGAAAGACTTGTGGATGAGTTAACATGGATAAAGGATTGTGGCCGAGTTAGCTTGGATGACATATGATTGTCTCATCTTTTAAACTCTACCATCGTAATGAGAACTTTTAGATTTTGTTTTGTTGATGATAACTACAGGAATCACGTCAAAATGCAATTGGAAATCATGATTTGATTCTTGTTGCGTGCACCATACCACATCCACATGTTCATCTCGTGAAGAAACAACTTTTCGTTCTCTTCTTCTTCTTTGTATAAAATTACCACAATTTTCAAATTAGTTTTTTTCAAGTTTAAGACATCCACCACACCAGCTCAAAATGGATGGTAAATTGTTGTAGAATTCCCAAAAAAGGTTTGTTCAAGTTCAAGACATTTTACATCAAAACCAACTTTTGACTTATAAGATCAATTACAATCATTCTGATCACGAAGCTGATAACCATGGAAACTAGCATGAACTGTACCCATGATATTATGTCCATCGACGACATTATGGACATAAGAAGATCTGTCCATGGATCCGTATCAACGACATCATGTCCACGAAAAGGTTCCAAACCAAACGGTTCATGTGCATCACTATCTTCTTCACTAACCTCAGAGACTTCTGGTCCATAATTTTCTGAATGCGACTAGCAAAAAGCCCATAAAACAAACATAATTCATCATATGAAATCAACACGCACACACTCTTAACTCCAAATTTAGTCAACAAATCTGATGTGAGAGTGCATGATTAACACCATATAAAACCAGAAACGTAATAGAATAACTAAATTTGTAGCTATAAAGGAGCAGAGAAAGGTTACATGAAGATAAAACAAATCAGTTTGGAAGAGATATAATATTATACATGAGATCACTAAATCAATCTACAAAAGATTGATTCAACAAGAAGATGAAATCAGTTTGGAAGAGATGAGAGATTATACATACAAATTTTCTTGAATCCTAAACTACATATAATAAGATTTCGAATCAGAATCAAATCTACTACACAAATTTGTTCTTCAAAGAGAGAGGACCATACGCCATTCCACATGAATTGGTTCTTACTAACCTCAAAGCTAACTGATCGATTTCTTCACATCTGCACCGATCTTCTCCTAAAATAACCTTCTTTGCGTTACCGTCTCTTGGCCACTTCGTACCTGATATTTGGACAATAGAAGCTTCTTCTTAGGGTTTGTGGCACCAACGGCGACGGTAATTACCTTCCTAGATCTAGTATTTAGATTGTTCGAAGCTTAATTAGTTTCAGAGTCGAAATCAGTCTCTGCGACGGAATCCCGAAGACAAACTCGCGACATTGACTCTTGATCTTCTCCAATGAACCGCAAAATCTAGGAGATTTTCTCAGATATGCAACCACAACCGGCGAGTCGTTGACGATGACGCGATGTAGGAGATTGAGATGATGAGAAATTTTGATTTTCATGTGGTGGGACTTTTACCAGATCTTTAAAAAAAATTAGATCTCAAAGAGTCAAATAACTTATTAATAAAAGTAACCAAATAATCTACCCAAACGCCCAACTACTACCTACAGTCAATTATCGGGGTAATGTGGTCTTTCTCCACAAAAAAGTATGTATATTGTTACAGAATTCTCAAAAAGTATCTACACACGTAAATAACTCTTTAATTTAATCAGTTGATAGATATGTTGAGTCAAAGAATCATATGGTATAATGTCTAATTTATAGCAAATTTAATGTCAATACAAGAAGAGTTATAATAACTTATGAATAAGAAAATGAGAATCAAAAGTATTATTGTACTTTTGCACCAACCATTTTGAAGTAAGTAGCTTTCCCTATCGAAGATTTGTTGAATGTAACATGGAGACTGAAAACTGACTTGAATCTTCTTCTCTCAGACTTGACGGCGTCGTTTAGTTACTTGATTCTTTTCCCAACCAAAACCAACACAGCAAGTAACGACCAAACAAAAAATTTAACAAAACTACTAAAAAAAAAAAATCAGTCAAAAAGGTTTCTCCTTTTTCTTCAGTATCACACAGTCAATGACCCTTCCCTTCTTTCCGCCATAGAAGGAGCTCTCTTCTAAACTTTCTCTGAGAGGAAACAAAAAAAAACCCTAGAGATAGAAATAGATCCAGATGAAGAACAACATCTTCATTACACTCTTATGGCTTCTCTTAATCATATCCTTCCTATGTTCTTCTTCTTCTGCTGAAGACGATGTTCTTTGTCTCCAAGGTCTGAAGAATTCACTCACCGACCCATCATCTCGACTCACTTCCTGGTCTTTCCCAAACTCTTCAGCTTTCTCGATTTGTAAGCTCACCGGGGTTTCTTGCTGGAACGAGAAGGAAAATCGCATTCTCTCACTTCAGCTCCAATCGATGCAACTCGCCGGTCAGATTCCTGAGTCGCTTAAGCTTTGTCATAGTTTACAATCACTAGATCTCTCCGGAAACGATCTCTCTGGTCCGATTCCTTCCCAAATCTGCTCTTGGCTTCCTTACCTCGTCACATTAGATCTCTCTGGTAATAAACTTTCCGGCTCGATCCCGACTCAGATCGTCGAGTGTAAGTTCTTAAACGCTCTTGTTCTCAGTGATAATAAGCTATCGGGTTCGATTCCTTCTCAGTTGAGTCGTTTAGATCGGCTCAGGCGTCTTTCTCTCACCGGAAATGATCTCTCCGGTACGATTCCGTCCGAGCTGTCTCGGTTCGGAGAAGACGATTTTAGCGGTAATGACGGACTTTGCGGGAAGCCCTTGTCGGGATGCGGCGCGTTGAGCGGAAGAAATCTGACGATCATTATAGTCGCTGGAGTTCTCGGTGCTGTTGGATCTTTGTGTGTGGGTTTAGCGATTTTCTGGTGGTTCTTTATCAGAGAAGGTAGTAGGAAGAAGAAAGGTTACGGTGCTGGAAAATCTAAAGATGATAGTGATTGGATTGGTTTGTTGAGGTCACATAAGCTTGTTCAGGTGACTTTGTTTCAGAAACCGATTGTGAAGATCAAATTGGGTGATCTAATGGCTGCTACAAACAGTTTTAGTTCAGGGAATATTGATGTTTCGTCAAGAACTGGAGTTTCGTATAAAGCGGATTTACCTGATGGGTCTGCGCTTGCGGTTAAGAGGCTTAGTGCTTGCGGGTTTGGTGAGAAACAGTTCAGGTCGGAGATGAATAGGTTAGGTGAGCTTAGACATCCGAATTTGGTGCCGCTTTTAGGGTATTGTGTTGTAGAAGATGAGAGATTGTTGGTGTATAAGCATATGCCTAATGGCACATTGTTCTCTCAATTGCACAATGGTGGATTGTGTGATGCTGTTTTGGATTGGCCTACTCGGCTTATGATTGGTGTGGGAGCTGCTAGAGGGTTAGCTTGGCTGCATCATGGATGCCAGCCGCCGTATTTGCATCAGTTCATTAGTTCTAATGTTATACTTCTTGATGATGACTTTGATGCTCGGATTACAGATTACGGTTTGGCAAGGCTAGTCGGTTCTCGTGATTCGAATGATAGCTCGTTCAATAATGGAGATTTGGGGGAGTTAGGTTATGTGGCACCTGAGTATTCAAGCACCATGGTTGCATCTTTGAAAGGAGATGTGTATGGGTTTGGGATTGTGCTTCTTGAATTGGTTACAGGACAAAAGCCTCTGTCTGTTATTAATGGCGTGGAAGGGTTTAAAGGGAGTTTAGTAGACTGGGTGTGTCAGAATTTGGGTACAGGTAGAAGCAAAGATGCAATCGACAGAAGCATATGCAGTAAAGGACACGATGAGGAGATATTGCAGTTCTTGAAAATCGCATGTAGCTGTGTTGTCTCCAGGCCCAAGGAAAGGCCAACGATGATTCAGGTCTATGAATCTTTAAAGAGCATGGCGGATAAACACGGTGTTTCTGAACACTACGATGAATTTCCGCTTGTCTTCAACAAACAAGAAGCTTGAGTAACTTACAAGAAAATAGTCTTCCTCTTTGGCAGCGTAAGCGCGCTAAAAAAGGTATGAGAAATCTACTTTGTATCAAAAGCCTTTTTTTACTTAATTTCTCATTCTTTGTTCCCTACTGTTCTTACTTTTTGACTGTGTCAGTCAGTGTTGGTGTTTGTCTTTCTGTCCTGCTGCTGTATAATTCTGTACATTCGGTGGGTCATCAATGTACTCTTTGGAATGTAACCTCTGTGATGAGATGAGAAGATTTCTGCTTGTTTCATAATTGTATGTACAGATCTTACAAGTTCTAGGCTTTCCTACTTATGGCATTTGGTCTAGTTTCTTAGGTTCCAAATGGCTCTATGCATTGAGGTTGAATCATGAAAGCATATTGTGTTGTGTTGTGTTGTGATAATATCTTTCGGATATGGGAAGCATTCTAGTAAGCATGAGATGTAGGGTTTGGGCTCATAATAAGGACAAGAGAGTTAGAGGCAGCTGTAGAGATGTCTGCGTCTCACTGAGCATAAACACATGAATTTCGACCCCACTTTCTCATCTTTGAATAATTCCATCGTCTTGTCACCATTTCCTTTTGACAATCTGTTGGTCTCTTCTTTGTTACTGTGAAAGTCTGTTTTTGGAGTGATTTAAATCTGGCAAATCAAATCAACATAAATTTATTCAATTATAACTTTTCCTTAATCCACATTAAAGTAGTGGTTAAAGTTGAAACCAATCAAAATTTCAGTAGCTGATAGAAGAAGAGAGGTGAATGCTTTTGGATTTCGAGGTACATATGCTCCCTATACATCATCTTTCACTGATTTGATTACGAACGAGCAGCCTTGTGAAGAAACCAAAATTATTCTCTGACATACAGAAAAACGTTCTTAAACATTCCCGGTAACATAGACCACCAGAACAATGGGGATGTAACTATAGTGGGGCTGTCTGTACCATAAGAAACGGACAGTACCGTTTGTTGGTGTACCGAGCAGGATACTCGGACTCTCTGTAGCAGATCATGCAACAGTAGATTCACCTACTGAGCTGGCTTCAGTTTCTTCAAAAGAGCTGAAAAAATTGGCAAGTTTCTGAGAAACGGAAAGCTGTGTCTCGGTTAACAATATTTCTTCGCCTGTAAAATCATCATCCCCCTCGTAAACCAGATGACTCCCATGCATCTTTAGCTCGACGCCTTGTCTGATTGGTGGTTCCAGTTTGATCACCTGTATCATGTATCCGTCTTTAAACGTCTTTACCATTGGGTGCGAAGCTGGGTACCGGCAGATGTGGAGTTGGTCATTACTTGTTCTAGGCACTCCAGAAAGGTGCAATGTGTGGGTGTATAAAGCTAGATCAAGCTTACGAATTTGGGCTTGAACCTCCATCACATCAGGCAGCTGGTAGTCATCTTCAGTTTCATGGTTAAGAGCCACAACGACAGCAAGGATTACTCCTCTGAGCTCTTTGTTCGGTTGAGCTGCGAACGTTACAGGGCCTTGTGAGAACCAGTCCGGGATTCTGTTTCCAGGCAAGCTAAGGTTCTGAAGCATCTTCAAAGGAGCCTGCGATGAGAACTCAAGAGATTGCAAGTATTTAACAAACCCTGAAATCAAATTAATTGAGATTTTCTGGAGTTTGCAAGATCACCTTGTAAAGTCTTTTCTTTACTTTAATGGAGCAGCAGGAGTTACATCCGCTTATGTATAACCACTTCAGAGCCGTCAATTTCTCTAGGCCTGGAACATCATCAAGTTTCCCACAGTTTGTGAGATTGAGCTCGTGCAAGATTGTCACTCCGAAAGGTGGGATATACTCTCCAATGAAAAGCAGTTTGCCAGGTTTAGCTGCTCCAGTTTGCAAGGAAGAGGGGGAAGACACGTTAGTTCTCGACAGTCGTACAATGAAAGTTCTCTGAGATTTAATAACCCCTTGAGGCTAGACGGGAGACTGAAAATAATTATTCCCTAGATTCAGTATCGTCACAGACGAAAGCTTTTCAAGAACATCTGGGATTTTACCCGATATTCCCCAACTGCGAGCATCCAGTTCCTCAAGCCACAAGAGGTTTGAGAAAGATTTTGGTACTTCAACAAAACTAGGTACTATGCTTGTACCTGTACCATCACTTTTAGAACTTCTAAAAAGAGGCCTCTTCAGCATTTTCAATACCCTTAGATTTGAGAGGTTACCGATACTTTCTGGCAACTCTGCTACCGAAGTTTCCTGCATGTACAGATCGTGGAGAGATTTCAAGTCTCCAAATGATTCAGGAAGCCTCTTGAGATTTTTACACTTGTTCATTCAGAGTAATACTAGGTTTTCCAGCTTGCCAAACTCTTCCGGCAGTTTTTCAATGTTAGACCCTTCAAGGTATAAGCTATGGAGTGTCCATAGCTCTGATTGACTTAGGCAGAAATTTCAGAGATTCGCAGTTCATCAACTCAAGTTTACGAATAAAGTTCAAGTCACTAATCGCTTCTGGTAGAGTTTCAATTGGGGTCTTATCCAACTTCAGTTGGAGAAGAGAATTCAATCCACCAATTGAACTCGGTACCTGTTTCAGATGTTTGCATTCTCCTGCTGAGAAGTCAGTCAAACATGGCAGTGAGCCTGATTTTAGAGGTAGCTCCTTTACTCCGCTTCCGTTGATGAACATTGATAAGAGTCAGGAATCTCAGAAAGGGATGCACAGCGCATCAAATGCAGCTTCTGGAGATTTCTTAAATATCCAATAGAACTCGGAAGATTTTATAATGTCGTAACACTAAGATCTAGCTCTTCCAGTGATGTCATTGTTCCAATGCATAAAGGTAGCTCTTGAATAAAGTTGCAACCCGTTAGACTAAGCTTTTCCAGATTTTCGAGGCGATAAATAGAACCTGGTAAGTTCTTTATCGAAGTTCCATCAAGAAGAAGCTCTTTCAAACACGGCATGACACCAATGTTTTCTGGTAGCACACTTAGATTCGAACAGCCAGAGAGGATAAGTTTTTCAAGACGCTTCAGTCCAGAAACATCCACAAGAAATTCAGCAAGCTTTGAACAGTCTCTGAGGTCCAGGTGAAGCAATGTTCTCAGATTACAAACTGATCTAGGAACCTTCACCAGAAGGTTGCATCGCTCGAGAACAAGCTTCTCTAGGGCTTTATGGTTTGATAAATCAGGAATGGCTTCTAAGCTGTGGCAACCACGCAAATTTACAACCTTCAAATTCTCATCCACCTGAAAGACAGAAAGAAAAATTTTAAGAGTGAGACTTCAACTCAGATCTATATACTTGTCTCTGCTAGATGATATAAAAAAGCTTACCCTTTTGCTACGCTAACTCTGGATTCGTCTTATTCCACTCTCTGAAAGATCAAGAACAGCAAGTTGCCGAGCAAGAAAGACTGGTGGAAGATTTTCTAATGGGCAACCTTTCCACTGTATCCACTTGAGTTCAGATGGGAGGAGTTTAAGATTTCCTTCCAGTTTCACGTGATTAATCTGAAGAAGTCTCAACTTAGTCATCGGTACAAAAGGCTTTACATGAATGGTGATTTCAGAACTTTTGGCTTTGAAATTTTATAAATTTACTCCTCAGATAATACACACAGAGTTGGCCCCTGAAATGTTCTGTAGATTCGCCAACGCAATTTCATCTGCACTCGGATCCATCACAGTTTTTTTTTTGAAGTCAAATATGATACCTCGGATGGACGTTGTTCCCTATTAGCCCATTACAGAAAAACAACATGAGAATGTAAGTCAAATACAAATGATATATATAACTGTAGATATAATTACCTTCATACTGTTCAATACAGTCATAATTTCACCACGATCCCAGAGTCTACTTCGCATTTCGGGATCCTCAGGGCTTTCTTTAAGGACCATCTGCCTACCCATGTCGCTAATCCCATCATGCATCCACAGGGTACCGTCTGCCTTGATCTTAACAAGAGATTTCTGTCTGAGGACACTGAGAGCTGCCTCAGCGTTAAACCCACATCCATTCAGTACGTCAAGAACGTCTTCTTTCGTTATATTCATTCTGAGAAAGAGACACGCAATGTCGAGGAATACTTTCTTTTCTTCATCGTCTAAGGATTCGAAACTCAGTGCCAGAACACCCTGAAGATCGTTTGGTTGGGTGTTTTTCAGCTTCTCTAGTTGAGCTTGCCATTCCTTTTTCTCCTTCTTGTCATACAAAAGAGAACCAAACACTTCAATAGCTAGTGGCAAGCGTCCCGTTTTCTCGACAATCTTCTTGGACAACTCCAACAGATTCTCTGTTGGTTTTTCTTTCCGTAGTGAATGATAACTAAACAGCTTCAATGCTTGCATTTCAGTCAAGCAGTTGACCTCATAGCGTTGGTTCACTGAGAGACTACTCAAGATCTCTTCATCTCTGGTAGTGATGACTATAATACTTCCTTGACCATACCATCTTCCATCACCAATGAGCGCATTAATCTGGTCTATGTTATTAACATCATCTAAAACAGCAAGAATCTTCTTCTCATATCTTTTCCCGACCTCTGTTAACATCTTCTATTTCAGGTGAGAAACGGAAAAGTTGATTGATGTAAGTTTTTTGTAGATTGACAAAGCCATCTTGGTCTGATGAACTTTCCCTAACGTTTGAGATGAAAACTCGGTGCTCGAAGTTTTCGACCATCTTGTTATAGAAGCGTTTTGCAAGGGTCGTCTTCCCAATACCACCCATACCATAAAGTCCCAGGATTCATCAAATCCTCTACACGTGATTCTAGCCCAACAGTGTATTCTCCAACTTCCTCAGGTGTATTGACCACTTGAGCTAAAACCCTTTTCACCACAAGCCCTATCATATCATCATCAACCGAGTCTTTTCTGTCAAATCAAAAAAATCCCAAAGAAATTTCAACAAAAACCAGTTCATTGTGTCGAAATGCAGAAGAAGAGAAAGAAGTGATTGAGATTTACTCGGGATCTAAGTATCCGGGAGGTTTTGAGGTGAAAAAAAGTCAAAAAGTGCGACTTATTGTGCGAAAAAGAAGTTCTTCTACAGTGGTTGTTGGTTGTTCGAAATTATTGTGATGGATGAGACTCAGCCGCCGGCTCCTCCGGTGGCAGCGGCGGATGTGGTCGGAAATTCAGAGCCTGCTTCAAATCCACCACCAGTAGCGATCAAAAAGACTTCATGGGCAAAGATCGTGAATGACAAACCATCACTTTCAAATTTCTCTTTCGAATCTATCACCTCTAACGGAGTGGTGGAGGTTCCGGAGGAAGTCCTCGATGACTCCCCTCTTTGGGAGGATCTACTCATCGGCCAATTCATCAACATGGCACCCCATGTTGCTAAAATACATGTGATCGTCAACAAAATTTGGCCTCTAGGAGATCAATCAACCAAGATAGACGTCTTTGTGGTTAGTGAAAAACAAGTCAAGTTTCGGATTAAGAACGCAGCTGTGAGAGCTCGGGTTCTAAGGCGGGGAATGTGGAATATCGCGGATGTTCCAATGATGGTTTCTAAATGGTCTCCTATTGTGGAAGAGGCACAACCGGAAATACGTATGATGCCGATTTGGGTGACGATTAAGCATGTTCCACACTCCATGTTTTCGTGGAAAGGGTTGAGCTTCTTGGCTAGTCCGGTTGGGGAGCCAAAGAGGTTGCATCCGGAAACGGAGACCTGCAAAACCTTCGAAGAAGCTAAGGTATTCGTGGAGGTAGATATGACTCGCGAACTACCAAAACAATTCAAGTTTAAAACAAAAATGGGTAAGGAGGAGGAGGTGACTTATGTTTACCCTTGGCTCCCTCCTCGTTGCTCAGGATGTGGAAGATGGGGTCATATCCGGGAAGGTTGCAAGGTAGCTCCCCAAATTTCTATTCTCAAACGTGGTGAAGTTCTGCCTCTCGCACTCTCAGAGACTCATCAAACTCAGGATCAACAAAACTCAAAACAGCAGATTAATTGTGATGCGACTGAGAAGATTCAGCTGGCTACAGAGAAGGTAACTGGTTGCATTCCAATTAATATGGAGAAAGATGTTTCTTCAACACAAAAACAGAGTATGGTGGGTTTCGATGCGTCGAAACAGGGAAACACCTCGGCTAATGAGAGCGAATCTAATGTTAGTATGTTGGGGTCGAACTGGACTGTGATCTCACCAAAAAAGTCAATTCGACAAAAAGGATCAGAGCTTGAATCAAACTTTCATGCTTCACCATCACGTTTCTCTGTTTTAGTGGTGGATGACGTTCTTGATACAGGCTTAGTGGAGAGGGTTTCGGATGAGGGAACTACCGAGGAGTTAGGGGAACTTGAAGAAGGAGAATTGAAAGACAGTTTGATTCCAAATGAAACTGACACCGAGGAGGAGGTAGGGGAAGACACAACTGAACAGATTCAAAGTATTGATGATGAGGATCAATGTACTGTCGCAGAGCTTCGTTCTTCTCTAAGGCGGGGTACTAAAAAATCGTTCAAATCATTTGTTGTCACCAAGCCACAACAACAATCTCAGACAAAACCTCAGTCATCAAGGACATCTAGAAGGAAAAATTAGATGTCGGGTTTCTTTTGGAACATGAGGGGATTCAATCAACGTTCGAAACATCCAATTTTGAGAAGTTGGGTAACCAAGAGTAAAATGCAGTTTGGGGGTCTTTTGGAAACAAGAGTCAAAGAGGTAAATGCTGAACCTATAATTACATCGGTGTTTCACGGTTGGTCATCAATCTCGAATTACGAACATAACCGTCTAGGACGTATTTGGATTGTTTGGAATGATGAGGTGAGGATCACTCCTATTTTCAAATCGGATCAACTAATCACTGTTTCGATCTTGTTAGAGGGTGCGAAGGAGGAGTTTTTTTGTACGTTTGTTTATGCATCAAACATAATGGAGGAGAGGAAAGTTTTATGGGAGGATTTACGTAGTCACAACGATTCGCCAATGTTCCGTGACAAACCTTGGGTTATTGGTGGAGATTTTAATGAGATTCTTAAAAGAGAGGAACACTCAAACTTCAATTCCTCGTCTTCATTATCGGGTATGAACGATTTCAGAAGTGTGGTTTCCTACTGCTCGTTGATGGACTTGAGTTTTCAAGGTCCACCTTTCACGTGGAGCAATAAGCAAGACCATGGCCTCATTTGCAAAAAGCTTGATCGAATCTTGGTTAATGAGAATTGGATTGATGCTTATCCGAATTCCCATTGTTTTTTTGAGCCTGGAGGTTGCTCGGATCATCTCCGTATACGTTTGCATTTGGATGACCAACAACCACATCGACGAAAACCATTCAAATTTGTGAATGTCCTGACGACACTACCGCAATTTGAACCATTGGTTCGTGACTTCTGGGAGGGAACGGAAACTTTATTTCTCTCTACATCGGCACTTTTCAGGTTCTCGAAAAAGCTTAAAGCGTTGAAACCATTTATTCGGGAGCTAAATAAGGAAAAGTTGGGAAACTTATCAAAAAGATCAAAGGAAGCCTATGAGGAGCTATGTAACAAACAAGCTTTGAATTTACAATCTCCAACGCCCCATAATATGGAGATAGAGACGATTGCTTATTCTAAGTGGCACCACATTTCGATCTTAGAAGAAGCTTATCTTAAACAGAAGGCAAAGCTCCATTGGCTCAACGTAGGCGACAAGAACAATGCCTATTTCCATAATGCCTTGAAGGTGAGGCAAATGGTGAACTCCATCAAGGAATTAAAAAGGCAAGATGGTGAGGTTTTGACGAATGGTGAAGATATAAAGAGGGAAGCTTCTGTTTTTTTCGAAAACTTTCTTAATCATCGACCTTTGGACTACAAAGGAATGAGTGTGGAGGATATTAAGGAATTGATCTCTTACCGCTGTTCTGCAGCTGATGGTGCTTCCCTAATGTGTGAGGTTTATGATGAGGAAATTCGTAATACGCTCTTTGTAATGCCAAAGGATAAATCACCGGGCCCGGATGGATTTACAAGTGAGTTCTTTAAAGCTTCTTGGAATATACTCGGGAAAGATTTCTTGATCGCGATAAAATCTTTCTTCGTCAAGGGGTTTCTTCCAAAAGGGGTGAACTCAACAATTCTTGCACTAATTCCCAAAAGTGAGGAGGCAAAGGAAATGACAGATTATAGGTCGATTGCTTGCTGCAACGTTCTTTACAAGGTGATCTCAAAAATTATTGCAAATCGTCTAAAGCGATTGTTACCCGGATTCATTTCGGGGAACCAATCCGCCTTCGTCAAAAACAGGTTACTCTTGGAAAATGTTCTCCTTGCCACAGAACTTGTTCGGGATTATCATAAAGAATCGATCTCCACTCGTTGTGCAATGAAAATCGATATCTCAAAGGCTTTTGATTCAGTGCAATGGGATTTTTTGCTGCATTCGCTTGAAGCCATTAACATCCCGCAAAGATTTATTCATTGGATTAAACTGTGTATTACCACTCCGTCTTTCTCGGTTCAGGTTAATGGAGAGCTTGCTGGTTATTTTGGAAGCAAAAGGGGCCTAAGACAAGGATGCTCTCTTTCTCCCTATTTATTCGTAATATGCATGGAAGTTTTATCAAAGATGATTGATAGGGCGGCAGTTGAGAAGCGTATCGGGTTTCATCCAAAGTGCAAGAACTTGCAACTAACACATCTTTGTTTTGCGGACGATATCATTGTGTTCATTGATGGAACGAAACGGTCTATTGAGGAGACGTTACGTATTTTTGATGATTTTGCGGTGCTCTCGGGGCTAAAGATAAGTACACAAAAATCTACATTCTATGTGGCAGGTGTATCAGAGGATGTGAAATCGGAACTCCTTTCGCATTTCGAACTCACAAATGGAGAACTTCCGGTGAAGTATCTTGGATTACCACTACTATCAAAAGGGATGAAAGAGAGGGATTACCGAATACTTATTGATAGAGTGCGATTGAGGTTGAGCTCTTGGACTAGTCGCTTTCTTTCCTATGCAGGTAGACTGCAACTATTAAAATCAGTTATACTCGGAATTATTAACTTCTGGATACAAGCATTCCGACTACCGAGCAAATGTCTAAAGGAACTAGAGAGCTTATGCGCAGCATTCTTATGGTCGGGACCATCCTTGAACCCCAATAAATCAAAGGTTGCATGGAGTGAGATTTGTAAGCCAAGGAAAGAAGGAGGGCTAGGTCTCAAATCACTAAAGGAAGCAAATGAGGTAAGTGGTTTGAAACTCATTTGGAGCATTCTTAGGAACAACAACTCACTTTGGGCGAAATGGTTACAGAATTATGTCCTTCGAAATAGATCCTTTTGGGTACTTAAGAGTAACTCAACATGTGGCTCTTGGATTCTGAGAAAAATTTTGAAATTGAGGGACAAAGCTTCGGATCTTACCAAGATGAAGGTGGGGAATGGCAAGTCTACTTACTTTTGGCATGACAATTGGACAACATTGGGGAACCTTGGTCAAATGTTGGGTATGCGAGGACCGATTGATCTAGGAATTCCAACTCATGCAACTTTAGCCGACGTGATGTGCTCCAACCGTAGAAGACAACACCGGTCAGATATTCTAATAAAAATTGAAGCCGAAATTTTGCAGGTGAAAACTAGAAGATTGGAGGATGACGATTGTCCTCTTTGGAAACATGGGGAAGGAAAATACAAAGATTCATTCAACTCCAAAGAAACTTGGAATCTAATTCGTTCTCCAAGACAAACAAGAAATTGGTACATCGGTGTGTGGTTTAACCACGCAACACCAAAGTACTCGTTTATTGTTTGGCTTGCCATGCTAGATAGACTGTCTACATGTGACAGGACACAATACTACTCGAGGGACCGTACATGTGTATTATGCAACAATCGCGAAGAAACAAGAAACCATCTTTTCTTTAGGTGCACCTTCTCGGCAAGGATTTGGAGGACACTCACTTGGAAACTGCTAGGAAACAAGTACACGACGGATTGGCTTGTTATCAACAACCTGTTGCAGGGGCGAGATTTCAACCGCATTCACACTTTCATCATCCGATACGTTTTCCAAACAACAGTTTATCATGTGTGGAGAGAGAGAAATGGAAGACGGAATGGAAATAGTGCTTGTTCGACATCACGGCTGGAAAAGAATATAGACAAGGATGTGCAGAATCGGCTAAGCACGCTTAGAAGATTGGACGACAAAACATACCACGAGGGACTCCTCATTTGGTTTGGAACTCGACCAACTACGACATAAGCCTCGACGTTGACTTGAATCGTGTCTTAACCAAATATCAAATTTCTAAATGCTTTTGAATTATTCATAGTATGCATTGTAAAAACGACGGTTTTTGTTTGAATAAATTTAACATTCATACAAAAAAAAAAAAAAAAAAAAAGAAATGCAGAAGAAGTTGTACCTCCAAACAAATCCGGAGAGATTTCCGACTAGTTTCATAGCTCCTCTCCATCGCTGTATCTTCTCCTCGCTGAATCTTTTCGCGTGTTCTTCAAAATTCTCAGCGAAATGACCCATCTGTTTGCGGACATGAGAGGGATCGACCTCATAAAAGACGGGTATCATCGGACGTTTCAGAGAAGCTCTGAGATCGCAGAGCGTAGCTAATTCATCTAAGCACCAGTGAGAGTCGGCGTACCTAGGGGATAAGACGACGACGGAGGCCGCCGAGTCCCCCATGGCTGCGACGAGACTTGGATGGATCTCATCGCCTCGTTCCATACCGTCCTTGTCGAGAAAGGCTCGGACCTTCTGCCTCCTGTGGAGCGCGTCATAGACACGCGCCGTGATGTTGTGGCGCGTGTCTTCGCCTCGGAAACTGAGGAAGACGTCAAACTTGAGCCTATGCGGCTTGGAAATAACGTCAGTCTCCATCTCTTCCTCTTCAGGCGACGTTGATCAACAAAGTCCCTTGACTACACGACGATGGTCATTTGCCCTAAATGACAGTAATTTTCTCCTTTTTTTTTGCCTTTGGATATTTTTACTTAAGTGCCACTTTCTATTAACTTTTCATGTAACCAAGTATGCTCTGCACTAGGCATTGATTTGGATCTTGTATATCAGAAAAATTATAGTTTGATCAAATAATTTTTTAAAAATCTAAACGATACAATACCAAATCAGTTTCTTCTTAACCTACATTTTTTTGTGGGTATATGTTTTCATATGACTTGAAAAACTCATTTATGCAAAGTAGTCTCTATAATTTATTAATATTTGACTTGAAATTAAATGATCATTAAAAGTTAAAATTTACTTATCAAAAGATAAAAAATATCTTTCATATTGTTTACAATACACATGGTTTGCATATAGTTAAGCTTATTATATATTTGTATTTATAAGAATCTAATTGAACATAATTAGTTTGATGATAATTTTGTTAAAATGATTTAGATTGCTTGTATGGCAAGCGTATTGGTAATCTAACATTATATTGTTAATTCATGATAAGTTTATTGCACAAGATTACATGTTCAAATTCACATTATTCGTTTAAATCATAAAATAAAAGAAATTTATTTGAAAGGATTACTTATCATGGTTATTGGATATCGAGTCTATTTGGCTACAAAAGACTAGAATATACGATTAATAAGTTGAAAGAACCATCCAACATAGTCATCATCTTTTTGATGGGCGAAAAGATGAAGATTTCACAGTATACATCTCGCAGATCTTTAGATAACCTTCATAAAAGGTAAATCGTAAGAAAACTGTGACATAATTTAGATCTTGTAGATCTATCGATTTCTTTGAAAGAAAGAGATAATCATACGTAGAAAACAATTGATGATATATATATGTATATGTCTTATGGAAGTGATGACACACTGATTAGTATATCGTATTGTTGTATTCTCGTAAGGATTACAGTAATGAAGCCTAGAATTTATCGTATCTACTTTTTCGTAAGGTATAACCGTAAATGCAATTTACTCGTCATATTATTTGAATCTGACCAATAAATTAATTGCATAATTATGTTATAAAATGAAATATGCTTTGCAAACATAAACTATAAATTTGTATGATAGACATATATGTTTAAGTTCGATGCATATTTTATTAATGTATTAGAAAGATAGAAAGATTTTATTATGTAAAAAAAATATACTTATTTAAAGAAGCAAATACTCTTAGAGGGATTGGTGAGATAGAAACAAAATTATTTTTAAATGTTGATTGAAAATCCATTGTTGTTCACCATAATAAGCATTTTGGGTTAAAAGCTATTTTGTTAAAGTCTAAATGATGATTTATTATGATCATGCAAAATATATATGAGTACTATTATTTTGATAGGATGATCATTGCTTTGATAATCGTTTGATGAATTATATGATTGACTGAGAAATAGTTTAGTGGCATGATAATAACAAACTAGTGAATGACGATGATGGATTAAACTATTTAATTGACTGAGAAATAGTTTAATGGCATGATAATAACAAACTAGTGAATGACGATGATGGATCAAACTATTTATTTTGTGACAATTATATTTGTTTTTAACATATGTAATTTGATTATATATACTTAGCATCACCTCTATGAAAGTCTTAAAACCAAATATTTGACCATAAAAAATTTACATGTTCTTTGGAACAATCTAAAAGAGAGGTATGAGTTGTATGACCACCCGAATGTGATATTACTTAAAACCTCTTATGATTGGTTAATCTAAGATACAAGACTTGAAATCTGTAAGTAAATCTCAAGTATGTTTAAAATTATTTTTGAGTTGGTATTATGTAGAAAGAATATCATTGAAGCATGTATGGTAAAGAAGAAATACTATATCTTCTATGCACATTATGTTGTCGTGAAGACACATAATCGGGGAAAGAAATTATGAGCTTAATCTTCTCTCTTTGTGGCTGAGCAAAATAATGAGCAATAGATGAAAAGTATAAATCACGTCCAAATGTATGATTCATTCCCTGAAGTGAATGTGATATCTTATATAGAAAAGAAACGGACCACAACAATAGCTATGGTTTAGCAAGTGTCTGTAGAAGTGGCCGTGAATGTATTATATATATGGTCAAGGTCAAGGTCAAGATCAATAAATTTTCTTGAGAAACCCATACTCTCACAAGAAGTGAGACAATACAGATGAGAACAAGCAAGAAAAATTTATCTCATAAGATGATGAAAAAATATAGTGCAAGTACAATATCTAGTAGTATAAACTATAAACCTTATTGAAGGCTCCCGAAGAGCATATATATGATTGCATATGGGAATACAATTTGAAATCATTGGATCTAAGGATCTAATATATTTTCCCAAGTCTCAAAAATGATTTGATGTCCCAGAAGGATCTAAGAATAATACATACTAAGTTGGGTATGTTGCTGATTATGAGGTGAGATTCAACTCGAGATGGATTGACATGAAGTTTCACCATCTCGAGGGGGAGAGTTACAGAATCCCACATTCATAGTAGGTGGAACATCCAAAAGATTATGTTAAACGCTAAATATGGATTTGGTGAATCATTTATACAGTAAATCTGGGAGATTTTAGAATCAATTATGTTGAGACAATAAGTGAAGAAAATAATGAATACCTTCAAATCATGAGTATTACCCAAAAGAAGTAAAAGTACTTTTGGAGAAGTTACATGCATTCAGAAAAATTATAGGTATTCTCTACTAGATTGTAATACACAAATATTAGTATATAGAGGTAAATGCTAATAGTAAACTAGAAGTTTACTATATATATCATTGATTGGCATGAGCCGGTTAGACCATTACGGTTTATAATGATGCGAAAAATAATTGATAATTTATGTGGACTTTCATTAAAGAACCAGAAGATTCTTCTTAATGATTTCTTATGTGCTGCTTGTCCAGAAGGCAAGGTGATTGTACGGTCCTCACCAGCTAGATAAATTTGGAATCTAGCAATTTCCTGAAATGTATACAAGGAGATATGTATGGGCTGATCACCCACCGTATAAAATTAAATGCATGGGCTAGATGGTCGCATATATCCTTGTTATTAATATGCAACTTGAATATTGCAAAATGCTCAATTATCTAAATTATGAGCACATTTTCTAGATGTAGATGTTCCTATAAAGAAAATTTGTCTTGATAATACTGGTGAATTCATGTAACGCCCGTGATCCAAAAAGTATTTTTTTTGGATGGGTGTCGATCGACACAAGGTTGTGTGTCGATCGACACGGTTGTTTTGGACTCAAAATGAGTCGAGCAGTGAGCGTTGTGTCGATCGACACAGTTGGATGTGTGTCGATCGACAGGGATTTCGATTGCCGTCAGAATGACGTATGGCTTGGTCATGTGTCGATCGACACAAGGGGGTGTGTCGATCGACAGAGTGTCGGCTGGTCTGTCTATTTAGTCGAAAATCAGATTTCTGGGCAGAGGAAAATGGTTTTTTGAGAGAGAAAGTGAGAGGATTGAGAGGAGAGGTTGTTGTTGTTGTTTCCTTCGTGTTTGTGAGGTTGTGGAAGCGTGGGAGGACCGTACGGTGAAGGATCTCGGATTTGTTCTTCGTGTTCTTCGTGTTCTTCGTCGGATTCTTCTCCTTTTCTATCCGAATTCGAGGTGAGTGCGTGACCATAGGCTTATCTGGGTAAAGGAATTGATAGGATGCGATTGTGTGTTGTTTGGATCGATTCTTGTATGGATTTTTGGTGGATTTTGTGCAGAAAATCGGATTGATGAGTTTCTGGGTTTGTTGTCGATCGACAGGGGTTTTGATGTGTGTCGATCGACACAAAGAGGTGTGTCGATCGACAGGAGTTTTGATTACCGTCAGTTTGATATATTGAACGTGTTGTTCTCGTTTGGTTGTGGTGTGATGCATTATTGTTTGTTCACCCTGGTATTGTATCTTTTGCTTATGCCTGTGTGTATAGTCTGTAGATGGGATGACCGTCTCACTGAGTATTTATGATAATACTCACGCATCTCTTATAACCATGTGATGCAGGTAAAGACAGTCAGTGATCGTGGAATCATGGCCGGGACGAGGGGAATGATCTAGTGGCTCGTTTTCGTGTAATAAGTTAGAATTGCTAGGGTGTTAGCAATTTCAGAACTATGTGTATTACCGAATTGGACTAGAATTAATAAGTATGGGCTTGTTAAACGATAATTGTATTTGATTGCTTGAATCATTGTTTCCGCGCTGTTTGTTATTGGACCGTTGAGGATCATTATTTATGAGAATAGTGATCCGGGTTGAAATTTTTTTATTTGACGGGTTGGGTCGTCACAGTTTGGTATCAGAGCCCTAGCGGTTCTAGGGCTAGTAATTAATTGATTATGCGAGTTAGTCAATTGATTGTTGTGTGGGTATGGAGTCCTAGATCATCCCTTCCGAGCCTTCAATGAGATTCCACGGTATGTGTTTATGTGATTTCTGTTTTTCTAGTACTTAGTATTCTGCGGGTTAGTGCAGAGTGATGACTAGGGGGACTAGAGGCAGAGGTCGCGGGGGCCGTAGAGGTCGTGGTAGTCGTGGGCGTGGGCGGGGACTTGGGAGTGAGTCTGCTGCCACGTGGGTGTCCCAGGAGACTACACAGGAGCGGGTAGCTGACTCGCAGGCGTTTCAGGAGGGGTCCGTGGGTGTGACAGCTATGGGTTCCAGTGAGAGGGCTGGAGGGGCTGGTGCGGGTCCTGATGTAGCTGGCGGTGTGGTGGGCCCTGGTGGGGGTGCTGCCGTAGGCGTTGCCCCGGATCGAGATGATCGTCTGGCAGGTCTACTACAGATGATTCTGGAGAGGTTACCGGGAGGGGTGCCTGCTCCGGGTCATGCTCCTGGGGTGCAGCCGGGTATGGCTGGGATGCAGCCGGGTTTGGCTGGGGTACAGCCGGGTATGGCTGAGGTGCAGCCGGGTTTGGCTGGGGTACAGCCGGGTATGGCTGGGGTGCAGCCGGGTTTGGCTGGGGTACAGCCGGGTATGGCTGGGGTTGAGGAGCTTCCATCTTATCTGCGGATGATGGAGCAGATGCAGCGGATTGGTACTGCATTTTTCTCGGGCGGTGCTAGGCCTGAGGAGGCTGATGGGTGGCAGATGAGGTTAGAGCGTAACTTTCGCTCCATCAGGTGTCCAGAGGGATACAGAGTGGATCTGGCGGTACATTACCTAGAGGGTGATGCGCATCTCTGGTGGAGAGGTGTTGAGACCAGGAGGGTGCAGGCCGAGATGGTTTGGGAGGATTTCTTGGCAGAGTTTAACGCCAAGTATTTCCCGCAGGAGGCGGTGGACCGTTTGGAGTCTAGGTTTCTGGACCTAACTCAGGGAGATCGGTCAGTGAGGGAGTTCGATGTTGAGTTCAGTCGACTTCTGGTACATGCAGGGAGAGGCATGGAGGGCGAGGATGCCCAGGTTAGGAGGTTCTTGCGAGGACTTCGTCCAGATTTTAGGACTCGCTGCAGGGCGAGTAGGTTCGCCACGAGGGCGGAGCTGGTTGAGATGGCTGCTGCAATTGAGGAGGATCTCGGGGAGCAGGTTGTGGTGGTTAGTCCACCGGTGTAGCAGCAGCAGCCGAGGAGATCTCAGCAGCAGATGAGTTCAGGCAGGGGCGGCAAGCCTGCTCAGGGACAGAAGAGGAAGTGGGAGAGCACTTTAGGGGCCAGTCAGGGCGGTTCGGGATGCTTCGGGTGTGGGAGCATGTCCCATCGTGTGGCGAGCTGTCCGAGGAGGACCGGGACCGGGACTCGAGATGTGCGGGTCGGGGTTCAGGATACACGGGTGTGTTACCACTGCAGGGAGACGGGGCATATTAAGCCCAGGTGTCCGAAGCTGCAGCAGTTGGCGGTGGCCGCAGTGCAGCCATTGGCAGTGCAGCCGTTGTCTCAGATTGCAGCAGCACCGCGTGTGTTCACGTCTGCGGAGGCGGGTGGATCTAGCACCAGACCGATCACAGGTATTTCCGAACTTGACTTTTTAAATTCATGGTTGTTTGAGTTTTGTCTGTTTGGAAATTGTGAGTCTGTGCTAGAATAGTAAGGTTCTAAGGCACATGGGATTGTGCAGGGACCTTAGTTGTGGGCGATTATGAGTCCCACGTGTTGTTTGATTCGGGAGCTACGAATAGCTTTATTACGCCGGAGTGTGCGGAGAGCAGCGGAATCCAGAGTGATTCCGGGGAACAGGCGGGAGTAGTCAAAGTTGCTGGTGGTAGGACGTTGGCTACTTTCAGGCGGGCTCATGGTGTGGATGTTCTGGTGGCGGGAGAGTTGATGCCAGCAGATCTGATCATCAGTCCGGTGGAGCTGTACGATGTTATCATGGGTATGGATTGGTTGGATCGTTACAGAGTCCATCTGGATTGCCACCGAGGGCGAGTTGTGTTTGAGCGAGAGGCGGGGAGGTTGGTTTATCAGGGTGTGAGACCGACTTCCGGGAGTCTCGTGATTTCCACGATACAGGCCGAGCAGTTGCTTCTCAAGGGCTGCGAGGCGTATCTGGTGACGATAGTGATGCCTGAGTCTGTTGGAGGGGTTGCAGTTGAGGATATTCGAGTTGTTCGGGATTTCCAGAATGTGTTCCAGTCGTTGGAGGGATTACCGCCATCGCGGTCGGATCCGTTTGTTATTGAGTTGGAACCCGGGACTACTCCGATATCTAAGGCACCTTACCGTATGGCTCCAGCAGAGATGGCAGAGCTGAAGAAGCAGCTGGATGATTTGTTGGATAAGGGTTTTATTCGGCCTAGTGTTTCACCGTGGGGAGCGCCGGTGTTGTTTGTGAAGAAGAAAGATGGTAGTTTCCGGTTGTGCATCGATTATCGGGGACTTAACCGAGTCACCGTGAAGAACAGGTACCCTCTGCCGCGCATTGATGAGTTGTTGGATCAGTTGCGAGGGGCTACTTGGTTCTCCAAGATCGACTTGGCTTCGGGGTACCATCAGATTCCGATTGAGGAAGCAGATGTGAGGAAGACTGCTTTCAGGACGAGGTATGGGCATTTTGAGTTCGTGGTGATGCCTTTTGGTTTGACGAATGCACCAGCAGCGTTCATGCGGTTGATGAACGGGGTATTCCAGGAGTATCTGGATGTGTTTGTGATCATCTTTATCGATGATATTTTGGTGTATTCGAAGAGTCCTGAGGAGCATGAGTTGCATCTGAGAGTAGTTTTGGGGAAGCTGCGGGAGCAGAAGTTGTTTGCGAAGTTGAGCAAGTGCAGTTTCTGGCAGCAAGAGATGAGTTTCCTTGGCCATGTGGTGTCTGCAGAGGGAGTTTCTGTGGATCCGGCTAAGATCGAGGCTATCAGAGGGTGGCCTAGACCGAGGAATGCCACTGAGATTAGGAGTTTTCTTGGGTTGGCAGGTTATTATCGGAGATTCATCGCGGGATTTACAAGTTTGGCTAAGTCGATGACCAAGTTGACAGGGAAGGATGTTCCTTTTGTGTGGTCTTCTACTTGCGAGGAGAGTTTTGGGAAGTTGAAGGAGATGTTGACAAGTACATCGGTGTTGGCGTTACCCGAGTCGGGTGAGCCTTACGTGGTGTATACTGATGCGTCGGGTGTTGGTCTGGGTTGTGTCCTGATGCAGCAGGGAAAGGTTATTGCGTATGCTTCGAGGCAGTTGAGGAAGCATGAGTGCAATTACCCTACCCATGATTTGGAGTTGGCTGCGGTAATTTTCGCTCTAAAGATTTGGAGATCTTATCTTTATGGCGGAAAAGTTCAGGTGTTCACAGACCATAAGAGTTTGAAGTATTTCTTCACTCAGCCGGAGCTGAACCAGAGACAGAGGCGCTGGATGGAGTTGGTAGCGGATTATGATTTGGAGATCGGATACCATCCGGGTAAGGCTAATCTGGTTGCAGATGCATTGAGTCGGATGAGGGTTGCTTCGGCTCAGGAGCGTGATATGGAAGCTCTGGTGAGCGAGATTAGTACGTTGAGGTTGTGTGTGATCTCACAGGAGCCGTTGGGGTTAGAGGTAGCTAACCAGGCAGATTTGCTGAGTCGTATTCGAGCAGCTCAGGAGTTGGATCCGATATTGATTGATGCTGCTAGGGTTGCAGGTTCAGAGTATATGGTCTCGGCAAATGGGACGATACTGGTGAACGGACGGGTTTGTGTACCCAAGGATGAGGATCTGAGGCAAGAGATCTTGCGTGAGGCTCATGCGAGCGTGTTATCGATTCATCCGGGGGCGACCAAGATGTATCGTGATCTGAAACGGTATTATCACTGGGTCGGGATGAAGAGGGATGTAGCTAATTGGGTTGCAGTGTGCAACGTGTGTCAGCTGGTGAAGGCTGAGCATCAGGTTCCGAGTGGTATGTTGCAGAGTTTGCCCATTCCGGAGTGGAAGTGGGATATGATTACCATGGACTTCGTGACGGAATTACCGTTGTCACGGACGTATGATGCGATATGGGTGATTGTGGATCGTCTGACCAAGTCAGCACATTTTCTTGCCATCAAGAAGACCGATGGGACGGTGGTGTTGGCTAAGAAGTATGTGCGTGAGATAGTGAGGCTACACGGGGTGCCAGCGAGTATTGTGTCAGACAGGGATCCAAGGTTTACGTCTGAGTTCTGGAGGGCGTTTCAGGCAGAGATGGGCACTAAGGTGCACATGAGCACGGCTTATCATCCTCAGACAGATGGGCAGTCAGAGAGGACTATTCAGACTTTAGAGGACCTGTTGAGGATGTGCGTGCTGGATTATGGTGGTCATTGGGCGGATCATCTGAACCTGGTTGAGTTTGCGTACAACAACTCATACCAGGCGAGTATTGGGATGGCTCCATATGAGGCTCTGTATGGGAGGCCGTGTAGGACACCATTGTGCTAGACTCAAGTGGGGGAGAGGAGCATGTTTGGTGCGGATTTTGTTCAGGAGACGACGGAGAAGATCCGTGTCTTGAGGATGAACGTGAGAGAGGCTCAGGATCGGCAGAAGAGTTATGCCGATAAGAGACGGAAAGAGCTGGAGTTTGAGCTGGGAGATCTGGTGTATCTCAAGGCAGCGATGTTGAGGGGTCCTAACAGATCCATTTCGGAGAATAAGCTAAGTCCGAGGTTTATGGGTCCGTTCCGGGTGGTGGAGCGGGTTGGACCAGTGGCTTATCGGTTGGAGTTACCTCAGAGTATGAGAGCGTTTCATAAGGTATTTCATGTATCGATGCTGCGGAAGTGTCTACATGAGTCTGAGGAGGTGTTGGCTAGGATTCCGGAGGATCTTCAGCCCAACATGACGTTGGCGGCGAGACCTGTGAGGATTCTCGAGAGGAGAGTCAAGGTTCTGCGCCGGAAGAGGATACCATTGGTGAGAGTCGTGTGGGACTGTGATGGTATTGAGGAGGAGACTTGGGAACCAGAGGCAAGTATGAAAATGAAGTTCTCGAAGTGGTTCGAGAAGCAAGCGGAGGCTTGAGTGTTTTCTGGTTTTTCAGTGGTTGTTTTAGCTTATGGCTATGAGTTGTATGTATTTTCGTTTTGGTTTGTAACGATATACATTGTTGAGATTTAATAAGATGGGGTTTTCCTTATTATCTTTGGTTGAGACGGATGTTCTTATGGTATGACTGGGAGGTCATGGGTTTGATGACTGGGTTAGGTCATGTGTGTGATGACGGGAGGTCATTTGAGGGACTAGGATAGAAGCTCTATGGGAGTTAGGGCTTGGCTAGGTATCTAGGGATGGGGGTCCTAAGGGGTTAGGACGGGTAGATCCCTAGATGGCGCTGGAAAATAGAGGTTTTATGTGAGTTAGAACCTGTCTATTTTCTAGGGGGAGTCTGGAACAGAAGTCTTATGTGAGTTAGGACTGTCTTTTCCAGGGACTTCGATGGAAACACCCTGGTGATTGGGTTGTTTCAGATGACCTGGGGATTGGTCATGAGGGATATTCCGGGTTAGGGAATATCGGGGTAGGAAACACCCTGGTGATTGGGTTGTTTCAGGTGACCTGGGGATTGGTCATGAGTGATATTCCGGGTTAGGCAATATCAGGATGGGAACCACGGAAGTAAATCGGTCGACAGGTGCTTATGATGCACGTTACAGTGTTACTGCTCCAGGGGATGGTGATATTCTCCTGCATATACTTTGAGAGATTGCGATTTCTCCAGAGGATGTGTGATTCCTCTGCAGCCGAGAGCTGATGGACTGTGTGTCCTGAAGCGGAGGGGCTGGGGCATACCGAGAGCCGGTATGGTATACATCGAGAGCTCGATGGGTGACGACCCTGCGAGTGGAAGTGATGTATAGAGATATGAGTTTGAGCAATAGTACCTGTAGTGTGATTATAAGTATGAGATTGGATGAACTTCATGGATCGGGAATGATCTCAGGTGGTTTGTGGATGTCTAATCTAGGGTTGTTACTCGAGTTTGGAACCTTAGTTCAGACGACCCTGGTAAACATATGTAGCCTCTTTGGTCGTACATGTTCTTGTTTGATTGTTGTGCGACCAATTGATCCAAGGTTTGGGTCTACGGTGGGTCGGGCATGTTCTTGTTTGATTGTTGCGCGATCTATCGGACAACCCTGATCCGGATCAGCGAGTGCTGCATCGTGGATGTTTCCTGGGGGAATTTGGGCGGGTTATGGATGAGAGTGTCAACCTTAGTGAGACGGGGTTAGGTGATTGAGATCGGGTGGTGATCTCTGATCTTGGACTGACCGGGTTTGGTCAGAATTGTATCCATAGATATGGTGCAATGAGGCTAGTGTGAGCCTAGTATAACTCGGGGATCAGGTGTGATCGCGAGTGGTGCTGGCTGAGGGCCAGGGGTTTTGTGTTGTGTACGTCGAGTCTAGGGTTATTATTGGAGTCTGGAATTCGGGTCGGACAACCTTGGTAGCATATGTTACGCCGATGGTAGTACATGTTCTTGTTTGATTGTTGTACGATCATTTGGTCCAGTGCGGGGTCAACGGTTGATCGGACATGTTCTTGTTTGATTGTTGGACGGTCAATCGGGCAGCTCTAATCCGGACCATGGGGCGTGCATCGTGGGTGCTCCGGGGGAATCTGGGCGAATTTTGGGCAAGAGTGTAGCCTTAGCAGGACGGGATAGGGGATTCGAGTGTTATCTCGAAGGTTGATGGCCGCGTTCGGGTCAGGTAGTGGAGACCGTAGTGACGCCCGTGATCCAAAAAGTATTTTTTTTGGATGGGTGTCGATCGACACAAGGTTGTGTGTCAATCGACACGGTTGTTTTGGACTCAAAATGAGTCGAGCAGTGAGCATTGTGTCGATCGACACAGTTGGATGTGTGTCGATCGACAGGGATTTCGATTGCCGTCAGAATGACGTATGGCTTGGTCATGTGTCGATCGACACAAGGGGGTGTGTCGATCGACAGAGTGTCGGCTGGTCTGTCTATTTAGTCGAAAATCAGATTTCTGGGCAGAGGAAAATGGTTTTTTGAGAGAAAAAGTGAGAGGATTGAGAGGAGAGGTTGTTGTTGTTGTTTCCTTCGTGTTTGTGAGGTTGTGGAAGCGTGGGAGGACCGTACGGTGAAGGATCTCGGATTTGTTCTTCGTGTTCTTCGTGTTCTTCGTCGGATTCTTCTCCTTTTCTATCCGAATTCGAGGTGAGTGCGTGACCATAGGCTTATCTGGGTAAAGGAATTGATAGGATGCGATTGTGTGTTGTTTGGATCGATTCTTGTATGGATTTTTGGTGGATTTTGTGCAGAAAATCGGATTGATGAGTTTCTGGGTTTGTTGTCTGTCGATCGACACAAGGAGGTGTGTCGATCGACAGGGGTTTTGATGTGTGTCGATCGACACAAGGAGGTGTGTCGATCGACAGGAGTTTTGATTACCGTCAGTTTGATATATTGAACGTGTTGTTCTCGTTTGGTTGTGGTGTGATGCATTATTGTTTGTTCACCCTGGTATTGTATCTTTTGCTTATGCCTGTGTGTATAGTCTGTAGATGGGATGACCGTCTCACTGAGTATTTATGATAATACTCACGCATCTCTTATAACCATGTGATGCAGGTAAAGACAGTCAGTGATCGTGGAATCATGGCCGGGACGAGGGGAATGATCTAGTGGCTCGTTTTCGTGTAATAAGTTAGAATTGCTAGGGTGTTAGCAATTTCAGAACTATGTGTATTACCGAATTGAACTAGAATTAATAAGTATGGGCTTGTTAAACGATAATTGTATTTGATTGCTTGAATCATTGTTTCCGCGCAGTTTGTTATTGGACCATTGAGGATCATTATTTATGATAATAGTGATCCGGGTTGAAATTTTTTTATTTGACGGGTTGGGTCGTCACAATTCATGTCTAAGTCTTTGATGATTATTGCATGTCTTTGGGATAAGTGTTGAACATCCGGTAGAACATGTTCATACACAAAATATAATAGCACTAATTCGCATCAGCCCAATGAGTAATCAAAGTTCTCTTCATCAAAATTAGTTCTGGGTCATAATACCAAAATATAACCCATCTGAGAATCACTAGATATGCATTATATTGTATACGTCCAAGTTGCTCCACCAAAATGTTATAAGATGGGTTCTCATATGAGGATATGAACATATGTTGGATATGAATCTCCATTGATACTTAAGTATCTAGAGTCATCCACAAGAGATTCATTCAAGGCTTTACTGGTAAACTCTCATCTTATGAATCAGTTTTTCCAAACTCTCATCTTAATGAGTTAGTTAATACAACATTTGGGGGAGAGACTAAACAACTGGAGAAGAAAATAAGTTGCAATGAATTATCATTGATCCTCGGACTTAAGAATATGAATTAGAAGTCCAAAGGATAATTCATTTGTATAGCTTTGCGTATTAATTGCCAAACGCTTTTATTGACCCATATAGAGTGACAAAGTCACATACCAGTTGTAAATGCTCCAATTAAAATTGATGTCCCAGAAGACAATATCAAATTGCTAGTGAGTCTAAAGATCACATAGACTTATTTGGTTCCATAGATAAGAATCCTCGGAAAAAAGAAGCATAAATAACAATGGTTAGGCCGAGGAAAAAAATATTTTGAAAGATCTCCAGAAGAGACTGGAGGATCTCTAGAAGTGACTAAAGGATCTCCAGAAGAGAAAGTAAACATGACAAAGAAAGAAATTTAGGTACCTAAGAATAAAGAGATCTCGAGAAATAGTTATGTCATAAAATGGAACCAGAAAAGCAAATCGACGTCGATGATATTTTTTGCATGCAATGAGAAAGTAGTTGATGTTATGAATGAGAAAGAGGATCATGAGTGAAAACCTATTGCAAAGTGTACACAAATAAATTATTGGCCAATTGAAAAAAAAAAATAATAGAGACACAATTCAAATCTCTAAGAGATAAATATTAGGACCAGTAGTCCATACACTTAAATGTGTAGAAAACAGTGGGAAATAAAGTCTTTATACCAAAAAAGATGAACATGATAATGATTATGAAGAGATATACTCTCATGTGATGGATGCAACAACTTTTGGATTTCTTATCAATTTGGCAATAAAAGAAAGACTTTAATTATGTTTAATGGATGTAGTCCATAACTTATTTATATGACACACTAGATAATGATATTTTGATGAAAATCTTTGAAGGATTTAATCCCAGAAATATATAATCCCTGAAGGATATAATCCCTGAAGGATATAATCCCCTAAGGATATATGAAGGATATAGTTCCTGAATGATTAATGATATCAAATTATGTTCCTGAAAATTCAAGATATTTGATCGAATTAAGGCATATGCGTTGGATAGGGTGTAACCATGAAAGTTAATTCATAAGGTTAACCAATATACCTATGTATATTTATCAAAACATTATGGATCAATGAGATATTATATATAAACAGAATCAAAACTCTTGAAGAGTTATCGTAAGTAATAATTTGGAAGAAAATACCTTGAAAAGATAAACTTATCTTTAGGTATCCCAAATTGAACATTTAGCAAAAGATATATTATCTCAATATATCCTTGCATAATTTTGTTGAAACTCCTCACATATATTCTTGAAGTATCATGCTTAAAATGTTATGTGAGAAATCAATTATGGTATAACTCACATATAAATAAAAAGTATTGTGGTATACGATATATTTTCTCATGATAAGAAAGAAAGCCAATTAGTATCATTAATAAGAAGAGTAGGTACAACTCGTATATACAAGATCAATGTTTAGAACATTGTATGTAAAGAAAATTTGGACTTGAAGTTCAAATAGACCAATAAATGATTGTCTATGAGAAATATATGTTACATGCCGTAAGTCTAGTAACCCAAGAGATTATATGACAATCATACAAGTTTATCCACTAAGGCTATGATTATAACAATTCTTCCTAAAAACTGATATATATGATTGGAATGCATTGCTTGAAGTGATGCTTCCATGGGGAGAAATTTAATGATGTGCGTGGATGTACTCTTTTTTCCTTATCATAGGTTTTTATCCCATTGGATTTTTTCTTGACAAGGTTTTTAATGAGATATCAAAGAACACGCAAATAATAGACAATTAAAGAGAAATATTATAATTACAACGATATATAAAGGTCTATCAATCTCCCAAAAGAATGTCATACATTAACGAGATCAAGAGAAGTAAAGAGAATGATCAAGATGAATCATTTCTAAGATCCATGAACTACAATATAAGCATGGCGATGTTTGTATCCTATAGATTCGTTCAAGTGAAGATTTGACAGACTTATTTTTATCAAGGCGCTAATAGTTCACCACAGTGAATTTCGTTGTCTCAAAAAATCTCGAGTCATGTACTCATCAGGGGAATAAATGCGCGTCGCACTCTTTTTTTCTTAACCATGGTTTTTTCCACTTGGTTTTTCTGGTAAGGTTTTTAATGAAGCAGCATCTTAAGCGCACTACATACTATTTTGTTATGATAGACATCCAAGGAGGAGTGTTATGAAACCATTGATGGATGTCAATCATGTAACATCTACCACAAGTAATATCTCATACAAGTAACATAATCTTGTAGTAAATTAATGTATGTTACTATCTTTGTATTCTCCTTATAAAAGGAGATCATTATTTCTTGTAAATAGAACACAAACAATATAACAAATATAAGTCTTACTTCCATTTCTTCTCTATTCATAACAAAAGGTAAATAATTTATTAATTTGTATGAAAAAACCTTTTTTCTTTTAATCGTCTAGATTTATGAATTATTACAAATTATGAGAACAATTACACGAAAGATTATACAACGGACAATTTTTATTCTTGATATGCAGGACCACTCCGAAAGATTCTCCTTGCATCACGCTGAAAATCTCATGTAAATTTTGCCTCTATTAATTTGTATTTTCCAAGACTCGAACGCCATACATGTATGTATAAAAGCATTAATCAACCATTTTGTCAAACCACTAGACTAACCTTAAACCATAATATATATAGTGAAAGATAGAGAATATATAAATTTTACCTTTATTGAAGAAAACTAGGTAGTTTTTTTTTTATAACTTATTTAAGTATAAATTTAGTTTCAAAATTTTAAACAAATACAATTATTTAAAAGAAAAATAATAAAAGAATAATAAAAACAATAAAAATTATATATATTAATAATTTTTTACACTTCAAATTATATAAAAAAATTGAAAAAAATGCCAAAAACCAATATATCAGAAATCAAAGATTTAAAGTAAAAATTTCTTGAAAATAAATATTAGATAGATACTACCACAATGACCAAATCGTACTTTAGCATGAAAAAATAAAATGAATCAAATTTGTACTTTAATTTCTACAATACTCAATATATTTCTATATTATATAAATAGGAAAAATAGAAAACGATTTTTTAATAATTTAATTAATCGTAAACCAAGTAAACTCGATGGATTTTCTAAATACATAATGTACCTACCATGGAGCTACATAGCGTATTTGGATGCATCATAGACACAGTGTTACCGTTGCTTTTACTCCTTACTGGCAGTTTTGGAAAGAGGCGAATATGTTGTTTCACATAAGTTAGAACATCCTCAATGATTAAGAATCCATAGAGTTTCTTATATATACTATGTTTTATATCCATTACTATGCGTGGATTTGTTTTATCTGTTGGTTTAAAATAATTTCGAATTTGCTTATTTTTGAATTACCTAGATGTCGACATATACGATTGCAAAAGTATAATGGTAGAAAGTGAAGCAACCGTAGAGAATAAAATAATTAATTTACCGTAAAAAGTAATATGTATTAGGAATTTTTTGCATAAAAAGTCTTCTATATATTATTTGGGAGGTGATTTTCTAAAAACGCTTATAATTCTATATACAGCTCGCGTGGAAAGACCATGGCGGATAAACACGGTGTTTCAGTACGATGAATTTCCGCTCGTCTTCAACAAACAAAAAACTTGAGTAACTTAAAATAAAAGGTATGAGAAAACTACTCTGTATCTAAAGCCTTTTTTTGTTACTTAAATTTCTCTCATTCTTTGTTCCTTCTCCCACTGTTGTTACTTTTTAACATGTGTCAGTCAGTGTTTGTGTTTGTCTTTCTGTCCTGCTGCTGTATAATTCTGTACATTCGGTGGGTCATCAATATACTCTTTGGATGTAACTCTGTGAGGAAATGAGAAGATTTCTGCTTGTTTCATAATTGTTATGTACAAAGCTAACAAGTTATAGCTTTCCTACTTTGGCATTTGGTCTAAGTCCTTAGGTTCCAAAAGGCTCTAGGCATTGAGGTTGAATCATCAAAGAAGTTTAGTTTGTTTAACTGTTTAAGTCTTTTGATGGGCAAAAGGGTCAAAGCATAGTGTGTTGTGTTGTGATAATATCTTTTGGATATGGGAAGCATTCTAGCAAGCATGAGATGTAGGGTTTGGTCTTATAATAAGGACAAGAGAGTTAAAGAAACGTTATGTTGGAGGCAGCTATATAGAGATGTCTGCGTCTCACTGAGCATAAACACATGAATTTCGACTCCATTTTCTCATCTTTGAATAATTCCATCGTCTTGTCACCATTTCCTTTTGACAATCTATTGGTCTCTTCTTTGTTACTGTGAAAAAGCTATGAAAAAGACGATTTTTGTATTGAGTGATTTAAATCAAATCAACATAAATTTATCCAATTGATTCTCTTCATTCTGACTATGACTTTGACTTGAGTTGAAAACGATCCATATTTCAGAAGTTATAGGACACTCGGACTCTCTGTAGCAGATCATGTAACAGCAGATTCACCTTCTGTGCTGGCTTCATCTTCCTCGAAAGAGTTGAAAAAATTGGCAAGTTTCTGAGAAACGGTTTGCTGTGACTCCGTCAATATTTTTTCTTCGCCTTTTAAATCATCATCCCCTTCGTAAACTAGATGAATCCCATGCATCTTCAGGTCAACGCCTTCTTTTAATGGTGGGTCTAGTTTGATCACCTATATGGTGTATCCATCTTTCAACGTTGTAACCATTGAGTGCGGAGCTGCGTATCGACAGATGTGGAGTTGATCATTACTTGTTCTAGGCACTCCAAAGAGGTTGAGTGTGTGGATGTATTTGGGCTTGATCAATGTTTGATAAACTTTGACAATTTGGGCTTGAATTTGAAAGGTTTCCAAAACTTTCAGGCAAATCTGAGACCAAAGTTTCCTGCATGTGCAGATCGTGAAGAGATTTCAAGTCTCCAAATGAGTTAGGAAGTCTCCTGAGCATTTTACACTTGCTCATTCGTAGTAAGACAGGTTTTCCAGCTTGCCAAAACTTTCCGGTAGTTCCTCAATGCTAGAGCCTTCAAGGTATAAGCTACGGAGTGTGTCCATAGCTCCGAATGACTTAGGCAGAAATTTCAGAGATTCACAGTTCATCAACTTGAGTTCTTGAATAAAGTGCAAATGACTAATCTCTACTGGTAGAGTTTCAAACGGCGTCCTATCCAACTTAAGTCGGAGAAGAGAATTTAATCCACCAATTGCACTTGGAACCTGTTTCAGAAAATTGCAACCTCCTACTGACAAGTCAATCATACATGGCAGTGAGCCAGATTTTAGAGGTAGCTCCTCCACCGCGCTTCCATAGAGGAATAATTCTTTCAATGATATGAGCTCATTGATAGTGCCAGGTATATTAGAAAGGGATGCACAATGAATCAAATGCAGCTTCTGGAGATTTTTTAGACATCCAATAGAACTAGAAAGATTTTTCAATGCAGTATCACTAAGATTTAGTTCTTCCAGTGATGTCAATGTTCCTACACAAAAAGGTATCTCTTAAATAGACTTGCAACCTCTTAGACTAAGCTTTTCAAGATTTTGAAGCCGATAGATAGAATCTGGTACATTCTTTATCGCAGTTCCATCAAGAAGAAGGCTTTTCAAGCATGGCATGGCACCAATGTTTTCTGGTAACACACTCAGACTTGAACAGCCAGAGAGGATAATTTTGCATCGCTCGAGAACAAGCTTCTCTAGGGCTTTATGGTTTGATAAATCAGGAATGGCTTCTAACCTGTAGCAACCACGCAAATTTACAACCTTCAAATTCTTATCCACCTGAAAGACAGATAGGAAAATTTTAGGATTGAGACACTAACTCAGAACTATATTATTCTTGCCCATGCTAGAGAAAATAAGAAAGCTTACCCTTTTGCTGCGCAAACTCTGGACTTGTCTTATTCCACTCTTTGAAAGATCAAGAACAGCAAGTTGCCGAGCAAGAAAATCCGGTGGAAGATTTTCTAAAGGGCAACCTTTCCACTGTATCCACTTGAGTTCAGATGGGAGGCGTTTAAGGTTTCCTTCCAGTTCCACGTTATTAATCTGAAGAAGTCTCAACTTCATCATTGGTACAAACGACTCTACAAGAATGGTGATTTGAGAACTTTTTGGCTTTTCCGCTTCTCGAAATCGTATAAATTTGTTCTTCACGTAGCTACACAGAGAGTTGATGCCTTTATTCTTCGGTAGATTCCTCAACGCAATATCCTCTGCATTCAGGTCCCTTTCAGACTTGTTTTTCAAGTCAAATACCATTCCTCGAATGGATATTGTTCCCTGTTATCCCATTACAGAAGAAACGGTCATGGGAATGTAAGTAAGATAAAATTGATATATAACTCTAGATAAAAATACCTTCATATTGTTCAATACGGTCATAATTTCACCATGATCCCAGAGTCTACTTCGCATTCCAGGATCCTCACTGCTTTCTCTAAGGACCATCTGCCTACCCATGTCTCTAATCTGATCATGCATCCACAAAGTATCGTGTGCCATCCTCTTAACAATCTTAATGAGAGATTTCTGTCTGAGAACACTTAGAGCAGCCTCAGCGTTACACCCACATCCTTTCTGTAACGCCCGCGAACCAATTATGTATTTTTGGTTCGGGTGTCGATCGATACCAGCTCGATTTGAACTAGCGGATTAAGTTTTTAATCGCTCGATTAGGCGGGTTTTGACTGGAAACCCGAGTTGTTATTTTATTTTTTTATAAAAGTCAAAAGCCTTGTTTTGAGGAACCCATGTTTTGGGGAGTCTTGTTTTGTGGAAGTGGCTGAAGTATTAATGAGAGGAATCAGTTTTGAGGAAAAGAGGTAGAGAGAATTAGTGAGTAAAGAAAGGAGGAGAGAGAGAGAGATGGAAGAATCCGCCGGTTTTGGAGGAGACAAACGGTGGTGAAGATCAAGTTGGATCGGAGTGAAAATTTCAAGGTACGTTCTCCACTCCCTTATCTTGATTTAGAAAGAAACCGCTTGTCATTTGGTTGAGTATATGGTCGTTTTACTGAGAGATGTTTCTGCAACATCGCTTCTGCGATCAGTCCATTTCAAAGGACGATTCCCGTCGTTCTGTAAGGACCCAGCGGAGGAGTTAGATATCATTGGAAAGCTCTGAGTCTTAGCTTTCTACAAACATCGATTTCGGTTTATTCAGAGGTGACCTCCGTTCTCTGTATGGTTTTGAAGTTAGTGTGTCGTTTCTGAAATATTTTTTCTCAGTTCTGATCATCGAGTTTGCGAGCTAATTTTCCCGTCGAACTGCTTAGAGTTAGGTTACGTTCTATACACCTCTGTAAAGCTCTAGATGTCTAGCTTCTAGAATAGGTTTTATACCTTGATTTGGTTAATAATTCGCTGAGTTATGGTCCTTTGAACTTGGGTAGTTCGTGCAGTTTTTCTGCAATTTCCTGCGGTTTCGTCTGGAGTTGCTGTTTTCGGGGATGATTTCCCGGCGAACCGTTTGGAGTTAGGAGTCTTGTGATACGGTGTTGGAAAGCTGTTGGTGTCTAGTTTCCAGAGAAGTTTTCCGATCGTGATTTGGTGTAGTAAGTCGCGAGTTATTCTCTTCCGAAACAAGGTAAGTGCGTGACCATGGTCTTCGCGGGTAGATGGGTGTATTTGGTGCGTTTGATTGCCAATTGAGTTGATTTGTTGTTCGATCAATACTTGTTTGGGGCGTTTTTAATGTTTAGATCAACGTAAGTATCGTGGTTTATGGTTGACTTTATGTTGACTATTCGGGGTTGACTTTCCGTTGACTTTTCGGGGTTGACTTTTCGTGTCGATTTTTTACTTAATTGTGTTGTGTGGTGTTTTGATTGTTCCCTATACCCATGCATCTAGCCAAGTAGATGGGATGATCGTACCACTGAGTATTTATGATAATACTCACGCATCTCTTATAACCATGTGATGCAGGTAAAGACAAAGTGTGATCGTGGAATCTGGCTGTGAAGAGGAGATGATCTAGTGTCTCGTTTGTGTTTATATCTATTCCACTTTTGTTATTGTGTTGAATTATTGTGTGGTTTAATATTTATAGAAATATTATTCCGGGTGTTTAAAAAAAAAAAAAAATCTGGTTGTTTCATTTTGGTATCATAGCCCTAGCGGTTCTAGGGCGGGTGGGCGGGGAGCCCTTATGGTTTTAGAGTAGTGGCATTTAATTAATTGTGTGAGTTAATTGATTAATTGCTGTGTGGGTTTGGAGTCCTAGATCATATTCTTCGAGCCTTCAATGAGATTCTACGGTATGTGTTTTTGTGATTTTTGTTGGTTTCTAGTATTCTTAGGTTCTGCTCCTGGTAGTGAAGCAGAATGGTTAGAAATACTACTAGAGTTCATGCTATTGGTAGAGCAGAGTGTGATTGCTAGACGTCGTGGGGGCCGTGGTGGCCGAAGACGTGGGTTCGCGCGGGGATTGGGAGTGAGTTTGCCGCGATTTTGGCTGGTGGTTCTACGCAGGAGCGGATGGCAGACTCGCAGATGTATCTGGAGAAGTCAGTGGGCATGGCTAGTGTGAGTGTTAGTGTGCGAACTGGTGGGGCTAGTGAGGGTTCCAGGGATGCCGGTGTGGCAGCGGACCCATGCGTTGGTGCGGGTGCAGGTGGATCTATGACCGTGATGATGGTCTGGCGGGACTATTACAGTTGATTTTAGAGCGGTTACTTGGGGTTGTGCTGGCTCGGGGTTAGGCTCCGGTAGAGCCAGGAGTGGCTGGAGTGGTTGGTAAGGCTAGTGTTCAGTTAGGTGTAGCTGGTGTTCTGTTAAGAGTGGCTGGTGTTTAGTCAGGTGTGCAGCCGGGTGTGGCTGGCGTACAGTATGGTGAGACTGGTGTACAACCAAGGTGGTTGGGCTACAATCGAGGGTGGCGATTGTGGATGAGTTGCCATATTATCTGGAGAGGATGAAACATGTGTGCAGAAGATGCATATTACTTATGATTTGGACCAAGTGAGGTAGTTCTAGTCAGTGATGCACGTTTAAGGATTGTTTTCTCGAAGGGATGGGAGTTTTCCCTGCAGGTAGTTCTTAGAGAGATGTGAGTTCTCTCCAGGGAATGTGAGTTTCCCTGCATACCGAGAGCTTGTCGAACTAGGGGTTCCGAGAGTGTGAGTGGTATGGAGAGTAATCATTGTTTGAATGTGGACCTCGGAGATCATGTGAGTGATCGATAGTGGTGGTTGAGACCGTAGTGGACGGTATTTCATTGTACTGGGGTATGAGTAGTTACCCGGTATTTAGCAGAGAGATGAGTAGTCGTCTTGAGGGAATGAGTAGTTTCTCCCAATACTAAGTAGACCTGGCAGAGCATTATCTGGATGGTGATGCGCATCTCTGGTGAGGGGTGTTGTGGCCAGGAAGGTGCAGGCAGAGATAGCCTGAAGAGAAGCAGAGGGTAATGTCAAGTTCTTGCTGCAGGAAGCGGTGGTTTTGTGTGAGTTTTTGGATTTTGACTCTTGAGTGATCAGTCGGTCCAGGAGTTGGATGAGAAGTTTAGTCGAATGCTGGTACATGTGAGTGGAGGACTTTGACTTGATTGGACGACTTTGACTTGATTGGAGGATTCGCTGTAGAGCGAGCAAGTGCCACGAGGGCGGAGCTGGTTGAGACAGCTGCTATAATTGAGGTTGTACTAAGGGAGTAGGCTTTGGTGCTTAGTCTGTCTGTTTAGTCAAAGGGGTCGCAGTAGCAAGTAGTCCGAGCGAGGACGATGGGCCTCTGCAAGGATGGAAGATGAAGTGGGAGAATACTTTAGGATTGAGCCAGAGAGAACAGAGTGGTATGTGATGCTTTGGGTGCGGAAGCATGGATCACAAAGTGGCGAGCTATCCGAGGAGGGACCAGGCTCGGGATACACGGGTGTGAGTCCCATGTATTGTTTGACTGTGGAGCTATGATTGCTTATTACGCCGGAGTGTGTGGAGAGCAGCGGGATCCGGAGTGATTCCGGGGAGCAGCACGGGGTAGTGAGGGTAGCTGGAGGGAAGACGTTGGCTACTTTCGGATGGGCTTGTGGAGTTGATATTCTGGTGGCAGGAGAGTTGATGCCAGCAGATCTAATTATCAGTCCGGTGGAGCTGTACGATGTCATTTTGGGTATGGATTGGCTGGATCGGTACAGGGTGCATCTCGATTGTCATCGAGGACGGGTAGTGTTTAAGCGAGAGGTTAGGAGGTTGGTTTATCAGGGTGTGAGACCGACTTCCGGGAGTCTCGTGATTTCTGCTATTCAGGCGGAGCAGCTGTTAGAGAAGGATTGCGAGGCATAGTTTAGTGACGATTGTGATGCCAGAGACTGTTGGAGAGGTTGCAGTTGGGGATATTCAAGTTGTTCGGGATTTCTAGGATGTTTTTCAGTCATTGCAGGGATTACCGCCGTCTCGGTCTGATCCTTTCACGATTGAGTTGGAACCCGGGACGACTCTGATATCTAAGGCACCTTACAGGTTGGCTCCAACAGAGATGGCAGAGCTGAAGAAGCAGCTAGAGGATTTGATGAGTAACGGTTTTATTCGTCCGAGTACTTCACCGTGGGGAGCGCCGGTGTTGTTTGTGAAGAAGAATGATGGGAGTTTTCGGTTGCGTATTGATTACCGGGGACTTAACCGAGTCACTGTGAAGAACAGGCATCCCTTACCGCGGATTGATGAGTTGCTGGATCAGTTGCGAGGGGATAGCTGGTTCTCCAAGATTGATTTGGCTTCGGGATACCATCAGATACCGATTGATTAGGCAGATGTGAGGAAGACAGCCTTCAAGACAAGATATGGGCATTATGAGTTCGTGTGATGCCTTTTGGTTTGACGAATGCACCAGCACCGTTTATGACGTTGATGAACGGGGTTTTCAGAGAGTATCTGGATGAGTTCGTGATCATCTTTGTAGATGATATTTTGGTGTATTCGAGGAGACCTGAGGAGCACGAGGTATACCTCCGAGTGGTTTTGGAGAAGCTGAGGGAGCAGAAATTGTATGCTAAGTTGAGCAAGTGTGGTTTCTGGCAGCGAGAGATCGGTTTTCTCGGTCACGTGATATATGCAGATGGAGTGTCTGTTGATCCGGCGAAGATTGAGTCTATCCGAGATTGGCCTAGACCGAGGAATGTAACCGAGATCCGGAGTTTTATTGGGTTGGCAGGGTATTTCAGGAGGTTCGTCAAGGGTTTCGCGAGTATTGCACAGTCGATGACGAAGCTGACAGGGAAGGATGTCCCTTTTGTTTGGACTTCAGCATGCGAGGAGAGTTTTGGGCGGCTGAAGGAGATGTTGACGATTACACCAGTGTTGGCGTTACCCGAGCCGGGTGAGCCATTCGTAGTGTATACGGATGCTTCAAGGGTTGGTCTGGGTTGTGTGTTGATGCAGCATGGGAAGGTAATTGCTTATGCGTCGAGGCAGTTGAGGAAGCACGAGTGCAATTATCCTACCCATGATTTGGAGCTGGCAGCGGTGATCTTCGCTTTAAAGATTTGGAGATCTTATCTTTATGGCGGGAAGGTACAGGTATTTACGGATCACAAGAGCCTGAAGTATTTCTTCACGCAGCCAGAGCTGAACCTGAGACAGAGGCGCCTGATGGAGTTGGTAGCGGATTACGATCTTGAGATTGAGTACCATTCGGGGAAGGCTAACTTGGTTGCAGACGCGTTGAGTCGGATGAGAGTTGCTTCGGCTCGGGAGCATGATTTAGAGGTTCTGATGGGTGAGTTTAGCACGTTGAGGTTATGCGTGATATCTCAGGAGCCGTTGGGGTTAGAGGCAGCTAACCAGGCAGACTTGTTGAGCAGAGTTCGAGTAGCGCAGGAGCAGGATCGGGTTTTGATTGAGGCATCGAGGGCTACAGGTTCAGAGTATTCGGTCTCGACGAATGGGATGATACTTGTGAAGGGGCGTGTGTGTGTGCCTAATGTTGTTGAGCTGAGACAGGAGATTCTTCGTGAGGCACATGCGAGTATGTTGTCTGTTCATTCGGGAGTGACTAAGATGTACCGGGATCTGAAGCGGTATTATCACTGGGTCGGGATGAAGAGGGATGTAGCGAGTTATGTTGCAGCGTGCAACGTGTGTCAGCTGGTGAAGGCTGAGCATCAGGTTCCGAGCGGGTTGTTACAGAGTTTACCTATTTCGGAGTGGAAGTGGGACTTGATTACCATGGACTTCGTGACGGGTTTACCTGTGCCTCGGACGTATGAGGCGATTTGGGTGATTGTGGATCGTCTGACCAAGTCAGCACTTTTTCTTGCCATTAAGAAGACTGACGGAGCAGCGGTATTGGCTAGGAAGTATATGCGTGAGATTGTGAGGTTGCACGGGGTGCCAGTGAGTATAGTGTCAGACAAGGATCCGAGGTCTACTTCAGAGTTCTGGAGGGCATTTCAGGCTGAGATGGGCACTAAGATGCATATGAGTACAGCATATCATCCACAGACGGACGGGCATTCTGAGAGGACGATTCAGACATTGGAAGATCTACTGAGGATGTGTGTACTGGATTACGGTGGACATTAGGCGGATCATCTTAACTTGGTGGAGTTTGCGTATAACAATAGTTACCAGGCGAGCATTGGGATGGCTCCGTATGAGGCTCTGTATGAGCGAGCATGTCGTACACCGTTATGTTGGACCCAATTGGGGGAGAGGAGCCTGTTTGGTGCAGATTTTGTTCAGGAGACGACGGAGAGGATCCGTGTCATGAGGCTGAACATGGAGGAGGCTCAGGCTCAGCAGAAGAGTTACGCCGATAAGAGGAGGATTCTCGAGAAGAGAGTCAAGGTTCTGCGCCGGAAGAGGATACCATTGCTGAGAGTCGTGTGGGACTGTGATGGTACCAAGGAGGAGACGTGGGAACCAGAAGCGAAGATGAAGGCAAAGTTCGCGAAGTGGTTCGAGAAGCAAGCGGAGGCTTGAGTTTTGTTGTGTTTCAGACTTGTACGTGAGGGATTTATGAGTTGTATTTTCGTTTTGGGTTGTAACGATTATACATTGTTGATGATTTAATAAGATGGCGTATACTTGTTAATCTTGGTGTCATGATGCGAGTTTTGTCGACATGTGACTAGTGGGGTCATGTAGGTCGACAAGTGATTTTTGATGCACGTTTCAGGCATTGTCTCAGTGAGGGGGACGGTGGGTCTCGGTATGTTTATTCAGGAGATAGTGGGTCTCGGCATATACTCAGAGATAGTGGGTCTCGGCATATACCTAGAGATAGTGGGTCTCGGCATATACACGGGGGATAGTGGGTCCCCTGCGCACCGTAGCTCAAAGGGTGACGATCCTGCGAGTAAATACGATGGACTGTATATGAGTATGAGTATACGTATGAGTATGAGTATGCGTATGAGTATGAGTATGAGTTATGAGCAGTAGTGCCTGAACGTGATCGTGATTATGAGACTGGAGGAGTTTCAGGGATTGTTGAGTAGATTGTGGAGTGGCGTCTAGTCTAGGGTTTCGCTTATGATCGAGACTTCGATTCAGATGAACCTGATAACAGATGTAGTACCCTTGGTCTAAATTTAGGTCTACGGTTGGTTGTTCATGTTCTTGTTTGATTGTTGCGCAAACAAACGGACAGACCTAATCCGGGTCGAGAACGTTACATCGCGGATGTTCCGGGTGAAACTGATCAGGGTTCCGATCAAAAGTGAGCCTTAGGGTGGCGGGTTGTGTATGGTTGAGGGTGATCTCGCGTACGGATGGACGGGATTTTATGTTGGCCAGGAGGGCAAGTTGTGGGGTGACAGAGTTGTGTAATTCGAGGACGAATCCTTGTTAGTGGGGGAGAATTGTAACGCCCGCGAACCAATTATGTATTTTTGGTTCGGGTGTCGATCGATACCAGCTCGATTTGAACTAGCGGATTAAGTTTTTAATCGCTCGATTAGGCGGGTTTTGACTGGAAACCCGAGTTGTTATTTTATTTTTTTATAAAAGTCAAAAGCCTTGTTTTGAGGAACCCATGTTTTGGGGAGCCTTGTTTTGTGGAAGTGGCTGAAGTATTAATGAGAGGAATCAGTTTTGAGGAAAAGAGGTAGAGAGAATTAGTGAGTAAAGAGAGGAGGAGAGAGAGAGGTGGAAGAATCCGCCGGTTTTGGAGGAGACAAACGGTGGTGAAGATCAAGTTGGATCGGAGTGAAAATTTCAGGATAAGTTCTCCACTCCCTTATCTTGATTTAGAAAGAAACCGCTTGTCATTTGGTTGAGTATATGGTCGTTTTACTGAGAGATGTTTCTGCAACATCGCTTCTGCGATCAGTCCATTTCAAAGGACGATTCCCGTCGTTCTGTAAGGACCCAGCGGAGGAGTTAGATATCATTGGAAAGCTCTGAGTCTTAGCTTTCTACAAACATCGATTTCGGTTTATTCAGAGGTGACCTCCGTTCTCTGTATGGTTTTGAAGTTAGTGTGTCGTTTCTGAAATATTTGTTCTCAGTTCTGATCATCGAGTTTGCGAGCTAATTTTCCCGTCGAACTGCTTAGAGTTAGGTTACGTTCTATACACCTCTGTAAAGCTCTAGATGTCTAGCTTCTAGAACAGGTTTTATACCTTGATTTGGTTAATAATTCGCTGAGTTATGGTCCTTTGAACTTGGTTAGTTCGTGCAGTTTTTCTGCAATTTCCTGCGGTTTCGTCTGGAGTTGCTGTTTTCGGGGATGATTTCCCGGCGAACCGTTTGGAGTTAGGAGTCTTGTGATACGGTGTTGGAAAGCTGTTGGTGTCTAGTTTCCAGAGAAGTTTTCTGATCGTGATTTGGTGTAGTAAGTCGCGAGTTATTCTCTTCCGAAACAAGGTAAGTGCGTGACCATGGTCTTCGCGGGTAGATGGGTGTATTTGGTGCGTTTGATTGCGAATTGAGTTGATTTGTTGTTCGATCAATGCTTGTTTGGGGCGTTTTTAATGTTTAGATCAACATAAGTATCGTTGTTTATGGTTGACTTTATGTTGACTATTCGGGGTTGACTTTGCGTTGACTTTTTGGGGTTGACTTTTCGTGTCGATTTTTTACTTAATTGTGTTGTGTGGTGTTTTGATTGTTCCCTATACCCGTGCATCTAGCCAAGTAGATGGGATGATCGTACCACAGAGTATTTATGATAATACTCACGCATCTCTTATAACCATGTGATGCAGGTAAAGACAAAGTGTGATCGTGGAATCTGGCTGTGAAGAAGAGATGATCTAGTGTCTCGTTTGTGTTTATATCTATTCCGCTTTTGTTATTGTGTTGAATTATTGTGTGGTTTAATATTGATATGCTCAAATTTACCCTTGAGCTACTCTCTCTCAAATTAAGAGATCGATGTAGTACTTAGGGATCGAATCCACAGGGAAAAGATTCACACAATCAACTAAAGAGTTCGAATTAGGCTAAGCAAATATGTATGAATGAAATAAAATATCAAAACAAGTAAATGGAGATAAATGATATAGGAAATCAATGAGACAAAAAGCTAGGCGATGGGTAATTCTTCGGGTATGAATCAAAATCAAGGATAAACTATTGTCAGGGTTTTATTAGGCACCGTTCTAGAACTCAAACACGAAGGTAAAGCCAATCAACTTCCGTTGCAGAGACTATCTATGACTAGAAACCTAAATTCCAAATTCATTTGCAAACCTAGAGAATCAAGTCAAGCATTAACATTCAGGTTCAATTGTTCACAGAATCCCTAAACCAAATTCCTTTGCGAAGAGGTAATTCTGCTCATCTAAGACTGGTTCAAGTTGTTAATAACACTTCCGTGTCTACGAAGCAACCTAAGATCTAGATTCTAGGTGTACAGGCTAGATCTAGCGTTAGAAACAATCTAGATGAAGAACCAGAAGATAAACCCTAACAGATTTTCAATCCTAACAATTTCTCATCAAAACCCTAGAATTCCCCACAACCTAACAAGCAAACTACTCAGACATAGATGAAGAAATCATAATGAAAGAATAAGATTGCATAAAAGATAGAGTTAGAGATACAGAGAAAGGGGTTTGAAAACCCTGTAGAAATCTCCCTCAAAGCTCTCTCTCTCAAAGTCTAAGTTAAAAACAAGATCATCCATAAAAACCTAAGGAAAAACTATATATAATGTGTAAAAATCGGATTGGGCTTTTCAGTAAACTTCTGGGCTTTTTGGGCAAAAAAGGAAATTCTTCAAGTTTGACATCTTGTAGCCAGACCGACATGTCTTCACTAAAACCTTCATAACTTTCGATCGCACCGTTGGAATTGCCTCAAATTTCTTTCAAATGAACGCTAACTCGCTCCGCTAGCTTGTGTCAAAATCTCAGCTCGATCTGTCGGTGGAAACGGCTTCAACGAGTGCCAAACTTATGACTGTTCGGAACTGTTCTTCTCGTCAGACACGTGTCGATCGACAGGCTTAGTCACTGTCGATCGACAGTGACCTCTCTGCTCGATTCCGACTTGATCTCTTCAGCTCTTCTTTCCTCGATGCTTCAAAACACTCCAAAAGCTTCCATTAAGCTCCAATCAATCTTCAACCTAAAAAGACTCTAAAGACTCGAGAAACACCAAAAAGACTCTATAAAAAGGACTTATATCATGGTTGAAAATGGGTAAAAACCATGATATATCAACTCCCCCAGACTTAGCCTTTGCTTGCCCTCAAGCAAAACTAAAACCAAGAATGTGAAAGAGGTTTGAAAACACAGAACATACCTTCCCTTGATGCAGCGAATCGACCCTTCCAACTTAGTGAACCACATAATTCAGAACCAACCAAAATCAGACCACCATGTACTTCTCTGCAGACTTTCGCAGCCTTCCAAATTCATCCACAACTTCACAGCATAATCCGTTAGTCTTCATAGCTTGGTCTCAATGTTCTCAATGCCAAGAACCTTCTAGACTCATTCCCAGACTATACCATGACAAATCAACCTATACTACACTTGGTATTCCTCCTCTCCCCCAGACTTATTTTGTTCTCTATTCCTATTGTTTCATGATTGCTGAACTCAAAGCAGTGCATATTTCACTAATGTTGTTCCTTGTTAGGAGACAGGGTCGTGACTCACTACTATTGTTCCTTGTGAAGAGACAGGCTCGTGAGATTGCTCGTCTTCTTCATCCGTTTTACGAGACTCAGACTGCTGCTTTTGAGCTGGGTGATCACCTCTTGAGTACAGACTCATCGGATTTTATTCCTCGTCTTATACTCAGGAGCTATCATTTCACCCCAATCCTAACATAACTGATATATATTTTTTTTCTAAGGGAATAGAGGGAGAGGAGTACCATCACTTTCAAAAAGGGGTTGAAGTTGTCAGGTATGAATGAGGAGTCAAGCTCTATGGACATCGATCCCAAAGAGAACCGTGCAGTAGCTCTGACTTGGCGGATTATACTGGAAGTAGCAGACTTCTCTAGTCAACTGGTCAATCCTAAGATTTCCCATTAGTCTGACTCTGAAATCGTTCCTGGAAGAATGGTCACATGCTGGCAAAGACAATCCACTGAACCAAAAGAAGGGTTCCTAACTAGTTTTGACTCGATAAAACAAAAATTTGACTCAAAATAAACCAAAACAAAAAGAAACACGTTAGTAGTTTCCTCCCCCAGACTTAACCAACACTGTCCCCAGTGTTGTCATACCTGAAGTTGGCAAAAGAAATCAAAGAAAAATTGAACTTGATTGAATAGGACGAGATTTACCAAAGTGGGGATCCTGTCGATCGACAGAAACAAGCCCTGTCGATCGACAGAGATCGTTCTGTTGTCGAGAAAATTTGAAAAATCAAGCCATGTCGATCGACATAGAGAAGCCATGTCGATCGACACGGACCTTGCTGTCCCAGATCGCAAATTTTGCATCAAGTTCAAAATCTGCATCACTCAACAAACATGATCAAAGAGGAAAACACAAGCAAATCCATAAGATAATCAAGTTCAAGTCCCTAAGAAATCAAAGACTAACTGACTCAAAGTTCGAAAATAGAAGATAAAATAGAAAAACTTACAAGTGGGTTGCCTCCCACTAAGCGCTTGTTTTCAGTCATTAGCTGGACTATGTCGGGCTCAGGTCTTTGATGGAATGGTGCATAGAAAAGCACCTGGAAAGAGCCTTGCAGTGTTCTGCAGCATCTCTTGGACAACTTCATCTCCTTTCTCTCTCAATTCCAAAGGGATGATGATTCTGAACTTAGAGAAAGGTTTTGAGTTCCCTTTGCGTTTCACCGTGTAGGAAGTCAAGTCTCCATCGGATCTCAGAGGGGGTGGAGTCGAAGGTGGAACCCTTGGGACCTTCTTACACTTAGGCTGTGCTGGGTTGGCGGCTCCATGATGTGCAGCAGAGGGGGTAATCTTGAGAACATCTTTCTTCTCCTCCATGTCATCCTCAGGGTCTAAACCTGGCTTTTCTCCTTGAGTAACACTCATACAAGAAGTCTCCTTGACACGGACTGCAGGATAGAAGACATCCTTGTTGATCTTGGAGAAGGAGATTCGCTCATTGGGAAAAACAACAAATGCACCCACAGTGGCAAGGAAGGCTCGCCCAAGAATCAATGGGTCATCATTGTCCTCCTTCATCTCCATCATATGAAAGTCTGCAGGAACAAGACAATCTCCTACCTGAAGCATTAGATCCGGAATAAAGCCTTTTGAACTTGTAGAAGAAGAATTTGCAAGCCTGAGGGATGCCTTTGGAAATTCCAAATCCGAAATCCCCAGTTTCCTTGCCAGAGCCACAGATATGACGTTCACATTAGCACCTGTGTCACAGAGAGAATCCTTTAGCTCAAAACCATTAACTAAACAAGGAAAAACAAACCTCCCTGGATTTGCTAGTTTAGGTAGCTTCCTCATCGGTGGTTTAGTAGGTTCCTCTGGGGTCATGTCCTCAATCAATGAGCATACTTCTACGGAAAGTATAGCGCTGAACTGCTCTGAACTCAAGTTCTTGATAGCCATCCTCTGCAAACACTTTCTGACCACCGGAGAGAGCTTCTCAGCACCTATCAATGGAAACTCCACAACAAGCTTCTCCAGGATGGCCTTGCATTGGGCATCCTCTATCTCTTGCTTAGACTTCCTCCTCGGAAAAGGTAGCTTAGGCTTGTACACCCTCTCTTCTGAGCTATTCGACGATTCTGAAGAAATTGGACTGTTCTGGGCATCATGTCGATCGACATGAGCATTGTGTCGATCGACAGGAGACTTTCTGTCCGAAGCATCAACGATTGCGTAACTTCCTGTCGATCGACAGGCTCCTGTGTCGATCGACAGGACCTCTGCTGTCTCCAAATCAGCGCTTTCTTCCTCATTCCCCACAGCGATTGCATTGATATGCAACCTTGGGTTCATCTCAGTCTTAGCCGGTAGAAATCCTTCCTGCCTTTTCACCGACTCCGCCGTTTGGGCTACTTGAGTGTCTAGCTTCTTCATGTGGATATTGATTGCCTCAATCTTCCCATTCAGATCAGTGTACATGGCATCCATCTTCCCATTGAAGCTCACTGTCATCCTCTGTTGACCCTCCAAGATTTGTTCTAGCATAGACTTCATCTCGCTATTCGTAGATTGAACAGGAGGCGTCTGGTAAGAAGAAAAACCGTAGTTCCTTTGGTAGTTGTTGCTCTGAAACGGCTTCTGGAAATCATTCCTCTGATACCCTTGCTGACTACCAAACCTCTGACCCTGATAACCAGCTCCATTGATGTAGTTAACATCCCTTTCCTCTGGCTCGAAAGTCTCCACTTCTTGAGCAAACTGCACTGTCTTCTTCCCCACTAGAAGGTGATGCACTGAATCTAACTTAGCGTTCACTTCAGCAATCTGGCTTCCATCCATGTTGCCATCCAGCTTCTTCCTTTCGAAGTCTGCATTCTTGGTACTATTGCTAGAAGCCAAGTTCTCGATGAGCACAATTGCATCCTCCAGATATCTAGTGTTGAAGTTCCCATTTGATGCAGCATCCAACGCCATCTGATAGCGCCAATCTACTCCTCTGAAGAAGATACCCAATAACTGAACATCACTGAACCCATGATGAGGACAATCCCTCTGATAGGCCTTGAATCTCACCCAAGAAGCCTTGAATGCTTCAGTTGGTCCTTGTTTGAACATGGAGATCTTTGTCCTCAGATCTTCGGACCGTGCCTCATCAAAGAAGTTGTTGAGGAAAGCATTCTTGGTGTCCTCCCAAGTGGTCAGTGAGCCTGGCTCTAACTGTTTCAGCCAGTAGGATGCTTCTCCACTAAGGGAGTATGGGAACAACTTGCAGTAAAGATAGTCGCTGGACACTCCATTAGCCTTGATGCTAGATGCTAGGTCCTCGAACCTCTCTATGTGGTCCATGGGGTGCTCAGATGACAGGCCATGAAAAGGGTGCTGGGCGACAAGTGAGAAGAAAGCAGGCTTCAGCTCAAAATCGCTCCTCTGGAACGCAGGTGGTCGGATTGCTGTCCTGTTAGCATAGAACTCATCGGGCCTGTTGTACTCTCCCAGAGTACGCCCACGCACAGCTGGCTGCTGCTGCACTATCTGACCCTGCGGCTCCTCTGCTACTACAGCTCCATGTTCATCCAGACATTGACCCTCAGCGTTGTACTTCCGACCCTGAAGGTCCCTAAAACCGCCATCTTCGTGTGCAAACAAAACGAGTCTGTTGTTGACCATCCTGAAACACACAAAAATAACAGAAAAAGAAAGTAAGTAAACAAGAATAATAATAAAAACTTAGACAAAATTCTACTAACAAAAATCGAATGGTGATTCAATTCCCCGGCAACGGCGCCAAAATTTGATATGCTCAAATTTACCCTTGAGCTACTCTCTCTCAAATTAAGAGATCGATGTAGTACTTAGGGATCGAATCCACAGGGAAAAGATTCACACAATCAACTAAAGAGTTCGAATTAGGCTAAGCAAATATGTATGAATGAAATAAAATATCAAAACAAGTAAATGGAGATAAATGATATAGGAAATCAATGAGACAAAAAGCTAGGCGATGGGTAATTCTTCGGGTATGAATCAAAATCAAGGATAAACTATTGTCAGGGTTTTATTAGGCACCGTTCTAGAACTCAAACACGAAGGTAAAGCCAATCAACTTCCGTTGCAGAGACTATCTATGACTAGAAACCTAAATTCCAAATTCATTTGCAAACCTAGAGAATCAAGTCAAGCATTAACATTCAGGTTCAATTGTTCACAGAATCCCTAAACCAAATTCCTTTGCGAAGAGGTAATTCTGCTCATCTAAGACTGGTTCAAGTTGTTAATAACACTTCCGTGTCTACGAAGCAACCTAAGATCTAGATTCTAGGTGTACAGGCTAGATCTAGCGTTAGAAACAATCTAGATGAAGAACCAGAAGATAAACCCTAACAGATTTTCAATCCTAACAATTTCTCATCAAAACCCTAGAATTCCCCACAACCTAACAAGCAAACTACTCAGACATAGATGAAGAAATCATAATGAAAGAATAAGATTGCATAAACGATAGAGTTAGAGATACAGAGAAAGGGGTTTGAAAACCCTGTAGAAATCTCCCTCAAAGCTCTCTCTCTCAAAGTCTAAGTTAAAAACAAGATCATCCATAAAAACCTAAGGAAAAACTATATATAATGTGTAAAAATCGGATTGGGCTTTTCAGTAAACTTCTGGGCTTTTTGGGCAAAAAAGGAAATTCTTCAAGTTTGACATCTTGTAGCCAGACCGACATGTCTTCACTAAAACCTTCATAACTTTCGATCGCACCGTTGGAATTGCCTCAAATTTCTTTCAAATGAAAGCTAACTCGCTCCGCTAGCTTGTGTCAAAATCTCAGCTCGATCCGTCGGTGGAAACGGCTTCAACGAGTGCCAAACTTATGACTGTTCGGAACTGTTCTTCTCGTCAGACACGTGTCGATCGACAGGCTTAGTCACTGTCGATCGACAGTGACCTCTCTGCTCGATTCCGACTTGATCTCTTCAGCTCTTCTTTCCTCGATGCTTCAAAACACTCCAAAAGCTTCCATTAAGCTCCAATCAATCTTCAACCTAAAAAGACTCTAAAGACTCGAGAAACACCAAAAAGACTCTATAAAAAGGACTTATATCATGGTTGAAAATGGGTAAAAACCATGATATATCAAATATTTATAAGAATATTATTCCGGGTGTTTAAAAAAAAAAAAAAATCTGATTGTTTCACTTTCAGTACGTCGACAACTTCTTCTTTTGTTCTCTCCATATTGAGAAGGAGACACGCAACGTCAAGGAATACTTTCTTTTCTTCATCGTCTAAAGATTTAAAACTCAATGCCAGAACATCCTGAAGATCATTTGGTTGGGTACTTTTCAGCTTCTCTAGTTGAGCTTCCCATTGCTTTTTCTCCTTCTTGTCATACAAAAGAGAACCAAACACTTCAACAGCCAGTGGCAACTGTCCTGTTATCTGGACAATCTTCTTGGACAAGTCCAATAGATTCGCTGTTGGTTTTTCTTTTCGTAATGAATGATAACGAAACAGCTTCAATGCCTGCATCTCAGTCAAGCACTTGACCTTATACAGTTGGTTCACTGAGAGCTTAGTCAGAATCTCTTCATCTCTGGTAGTGATGACTATAAGACTTCCTTGACCATACCATCTTCTTTCACCAACCAGCGCATCAACCTGGTCTACATTATTAACATCATCCAAAACCGCAAGAATCTTCTTCTCATGAACATTATCTCTTATCTTTTGCCGGCCTGTGTTAACATCTTCTATTTGAGGCATGGAAGAGTTAAGTTCATTGATGTAAGTTTTTTGGAGATTGACTAATCCAGCTTGGTCTGATGAACTTTCTCTCACGTTTGAGATGAAAACACGTTGATTGAAGTTTCCGACAATCTTGTTATAGAAGGCTTTTGCAAGGGTCGTCTTCCCAATACCACCCATACCGTAAAGTCCCAAGACTTGAACGCCAGAAGTGGATTTCAGATCATCGACACGTGAATCGAGTCCAACCGTGTAATCTCCAACTTTCTCAGGTGTATTGCTCAATTCAGCTAAAACCCTTTTCACCACTAGCCCTATCATGGCATCATCAACCAATGCATTTTGGCCAAATTCCCTAAAAACAAGCACATAATTTCAAACAAACAGCAATCACATCCTAAAGGAAGAACATTGGAGATGAGATATGCAGAGTCGTACCTCCAAACAAATCCAGAGAGATTTCCGACTAATTCCATAGCTCCCCTCCATCGCTCTATCTTGTCGCTAAATCTTTCCGCGTGTTTCTCAAAATCTTCCTTGAAATGATCACTTTGTTTGCGGACATGCGAGGGATTGACGTCACAAAAGATGGGTATAATCGGACGTTTCAGAGAAGCTCTCAGATCACAGAGCATAGCTAATTCATCAAGGCAACAGTGAGAGCTGGCGTAGTTACGGGATAAGACGACAACGGAGGCCACCGAGTCCTCTATGGCTGCGATGAGTCTTGGCTGAATCTCATCGCCTCGGTCCATACCGTCATTGTCGAGGAAGGCCCGGACCTTTTCCTTCCTGTGGAGCGCTGATAGCTCTAAAGTTTTACCCTAGAAACAATCCCTGCAAGTGCACAGAATCGCAGTTATAGTATAAAGGGTTATCGTATCCCAAGAGACTTAAAGTTGCACTACTAATTTCAAGTTCAAATTATGCTAAGTAAATTAAAATAAGTGACTAACAAAAACAGAGATAAGCAAAGTCGGTTTTAATGAGATTAAATTCAAGAGATAAAAAGCTAGGTTTTCAGGAGATTCGCAGGATAATCGAAATTGCAGAAAAGTAGAATGCTAGGGTAACTAATAGAACCGTTCTAGAACATGAAATCAATGATAAAGCTAACCAACTTCCGTTGTGAAAACTATCTAAATCTAACTTCTTAAACTCCAAATTCCTTTGTAAATTTAATGGGTTAGACAAGCATTAAGGACAGATTCAATTGTTCACAAATTCTCTAAACCAAATTCCTTTGAGAGATAGATAATTTGCTCATCTAAGATAGTTAAGGTAATTATCAACACTTCCGCATCTAATAATTAACCTAAGATCTAATTTCTAGGTGATCAAGCTAGAACTAGCATTAAAAACAACTTAGATGAAGAACCAAGTGATAAACCCTAGCAATTCTAACAAGTTTAGCAATTCCTCATAATCCCTTGAACAACCCTAAACCTAACAAGCAAACTACTCAGACATGTTGAATAAAACAAACATCATGAATAAAATAGATTGCATAAAATCTAAAGATGGAGAAACAAAGGGTTCGAAAACTCTGTGAAAATCTCTCTCCAAGCCCTCTCTAAAAATCTCCCTGATCAAAACTCTAAAAACCATCTAAAACCCTATTTAAAGACATTAAACACGAGATGGGCTTCTTTGGGTTTCTTAGGAACTTCTGGGCTTCTTTGCAAAATAGAGAAATTTGGCCCGAAACACATGTGTCGCGCGACACAAGAGGATGTAATCGGACATGCGAGGGATTGACGTCACAAAAGATGGGTATAATCGGACGTTTCAGAGAAGCTCTCAGATCACAGAGCATAGCTAATTCATCAAGGCAACAGTGAGAGTTGGCGTAGTTACGGGATAAGACGACAACGGAGGCCGCCGAGTCCTCTATGGCTGCGATGAGACTTGGCTGGATCTCATCGCCTCGGTCCATACCGTCATTGTCGAGGAAGGCCCGGACCTTTTCCTTCCTGTGGAGCGCTGATAGCTCTAAAGTTTTACCCTATAAACAATCCCTGCAAGTGCACAGAATCGCAGTTATAGTATAAAGGGTTATCGTATCCCAAGAGACTTAAAGTTGCACTACTAATTTCAAGTTCAAATTATGCTAAGTAAATTAAAATAAGTGACTAACAAAAACAGAGATAAGCAAAGTCGGTTTTAATGAGATTAAATTCAAGAGATAAAAAGCTAGGTTTTCAGGAGATTCACAGGATAATCGAAATTGCAGAAAAGTAGAATGCTAGGGTAACTAATAGAACCGTTCTAGAACATGAAATCAATGATAAAGCTAACCAACTTCCGTTGTGAAAACTATCTAAATCTAACTTCTTAAACTCTAAATTCCTTTGTAAATTTAATGGGTTAGACAAGCATTAAGGACAGATTCAATTGTTCACAAATTCTCTAAACCAAATTCTTTTGAGAGATAGATAATTTGCTCATCTAAGATAGTTCAGGTAATTATCAACACTTCCGCATCTAATAATTAACCTAAGATCTAATTTCTAGGTGATCAAGCTAGAACTAGCATTAAAAACAACTTAGATGAAGAACCAAGTGATAAACCCTAGCAATTCTAACAAGTTTAGCAATTCCTCATAATCCCTTGAACAACCCTAAACCTAACAAGCAAACTACTCAGACATGTTGAAGAAAACAAACATCATGAATAAAATAGATTGCATAAAATCTAAAGATGGAGAAACAAAGGGTTCGGAAACTCTGTGAAAATCTCTCTCCAAGCCCTCTCTAAAAATCTCCCTGATCAAAACTCTAAAAACCATCTAAAACCCTATTTAAAGACATTAAACACGAGATGGGCTTCTTTGGGTTTCTTAGGAACTTCTGGGCTTCTTTGCAAAATAGAGAAATTTGGCCCGAAACACATGTGTCGCGCGACACAACCCTCCAAGTCGTACTCTTCATTCGTGTTCACGGCTCTTCGTTTCACTTCACTTGCTTTGGGTCCATAATGCTCCATTTAGCTCCAAATCCACTTAACACGTACAAATGCCTGCAAAGACTCGAAAAGACTCTAGAAACACCAAAAAGACTCGATAAAACAACAGATATCATGGTTGAAAACCGTTAAAAACCATGATATGTCAACTCCCCCAGACTTAGCCTTTGCTTGCCCTCAAGCAAATCATAAACTAAAAAAGTGAAAGAGGTTTGAAAACATAGAAACTTACCTTCCCTTGGAGTACTGAACTGACCCTTCAGACTAGTGATCCACATAATGCAGAACCAACCCAAAATCATACCACCATGTACTTCTCCATAGACATTCGCAGCCTTCCAAATTCATCCACAACTTCACAGCATAATCCGCTAGTTTTCATCGCTTGGTATCGATGATCTCAAAGCCAATGACCTTCTAGACTCATTCCCATACGATACCATAGCAATCAACCTAACAACACTTGATACTCTTTCTCTCCCCCAGACTTATTTGGTTTGCTATTCCCTTTTTCTTTTTCTATGATTGTTGAGACTCAAAGCAGTGCATTTTTCACTAATGTTGTTCCTTGTGAGGAGACAGGGTCGTGACTCACTACTGTTGTTCCTTGTGAGGAGACAGGGTCGTGAGATTGCTCGTCTTCTACATCCGTTCTAAGGGACTCAGACTGCTGCTTTTGAGCTCTGGGTGATCACCTCTTGAGTACTGACTCACTGGATTTTATTTCTCATCTTATACTCAAGAGCTATCATTTCACCCCAATCCTAACATATTATTAATAAATTTTTTTCTTTTTCTAAGGGGATAGAGGGAGAGGAGTACCATTACTTTCAATAGGGGCTGCACTTGTCAGGTATGAATGAGGAGTCAAGCCCTATGGACATCAATCACAAATAGATCCGTGCAGTAGCTCTGACTTGGCGGATTATAGTGGAAGTAACGGACGTCTCCAGTTAACTGGTCAGCCTTAGGATTTCCCATTAGTCTGACTCTGAAATCAATCCTGGGAAAATGGTCACTCATCTGAAAAGAACAATCCAATAAACCAAGAAAAGGGCCGTTTCAAACTGTTTTGACTCAATAAAACGTTTAGACTCAAATGAAACAAAACAAAAAATTTGTTAGTAAATGATAAAACCCTCCCCCAGACTTACTTTACACCGTCCCCGGTGTAAAAATAAATCAAGAAGAAGGCAAAACAGACTCAAAAGAATGAAAAATAAAAAGAGAAAAGAAAACTTACCGGTGGGTTGCCTCCCACCAAGCGCTTGTTTTTAGTCTTTAGCTTGACTATGTCAAGACTCAGGCCTTTGGTGGATCTTTGAGGGGTCTTATGTTTCCCTCATCCGTTGTATGGTTCGCCTTTGCAGACTTCCAAGGAACAACACCAGGAAGGAGTTTCATAGTGTTTTCCAGCATCTCTTGGATAACCTCCTCTCCTTTCTCCCTTAACTCTACGGGAATGATGATCTTGAATTTGGAGAAAGGCTTTGAGGTCCTTTTTCGCTGCACCTTGCTGGCAGTCAAAACTCCATCAGATTGCGGATGGGTAAGAGTCGAAGGAGGAGCACACAGGATCTTCTTGTTGTCATCTCCAAAGTCTAAGCTTGGCTTTCCTCCATTAGTGACACTCATATAAGAAGTCCCCTTGACATAGACTGCGGGGTAGAAGACATCCTTGTTGATCTTGGAGAAGGAGATTCGCTCATTGGGGAAGTCCATAATCGCACCCACAGTGGCAAGGAAAGATGACCCAAGAATCAAAGGTTTTTCGCTCTCCTTCTTCATCTCCATCACATAAAAATCCACAGGGACAAGGCAATCTCCCACTTGAAGTGCTAGATCAGGAACGAAGCCTTTTGAAATTGTTGAAGAAGAGTCAGCAAGCTCGATAGATGCCCTTGGAGGTTGCAAATCCAAAATCCCAAGGTTCTTTGCCACAGCCATAGACATGACATTCACATTGGCACCTGTATCACAGAAAGAGTCCTTTAGTTCTACACCGTTAATTAAACATGGAATAACAAACCTCCCTGGATTTGCTAGTTTAGGCAGCTTCCTCAGCGATGGTTGAGCTTGTCTCCCTTTCTCCTCTGGTGCCTTGACTGGATTAACCGACGGATATGGAACTCTAGGCTTGTAGACCCTTTCCTCTGCATTAGCCGAAGGCTTCGAAGAAGTAGTGGATTTTTGGGCTTTGTGTCGCGCGACACAACCCATCTGTGTCGTGCGACACACCTGTGTCGAGTCCTGTGTCGAGCTTGTGTCGAGCTTGTTCGAAAAATCACCAATTGCATACTTTTGTGTCGAGCGACACACTCTAGATGTGTCGAGCGACACATGTTTCTCTTCTAAACCCACATCGCGATTCTGGCCGTGTGTCGCGCGACACATTCCATCGGTGTCGTGCGACACAGGCTCTGCAGACTCCATCTTCAAGTTTTCTTTGAGCTCCACGACTTCTTCCTCATCTAGATCCTTGTCCAAAGCTTGAAACACCCCTTCTTCAACCCCCAACGAAATCGCATTGACAAAATGCCTTGGGTTTGCATCAGTTTTTCCAGGAAGAAAACCTTCTTGTCTCTTGACAGATTCAGCTGTTTGAGCAACTTGGACATCCAATTTCTTCATGTGTGCACTGAGCTGCTCATACTTCCCATTCAAATCTGAGTACACAGCATCTATCTTGCCATTGAAGTCCACTGTCATCTTCGTTAGTCCTTCGAGAAGCCTCTCCAGCATGGACTCAACTCTGCTTGATTCTGAAGACTTCAGTGGTGGTGATTGGTAGGACGAGTTCCCATAAGCCCTGGTGAATGAACTGTTCTGAGCTGGCTTTTGGAACGAGTTGGTGAAGCCCCGGTTGTTCTGGCCATACTGATATTTATGTCCCTGATAACCTCCTCCGATGTAGTTGACATCTTCAGCTCCATCATCCTCAATGGCCTCAACTTCTGCAGCAAAGTGGACAGCTCTCTTGTTGTTCTTCCCCAACAAGAGGTCCAACTTAGCTTGCACCTCTGCAAGCTGACTGCTCTCTAGACTCCCAACCTGCCTCTGCCTGTCGTAGTCTGATGCCCCAGCAGTGTTGCTTGAAGCTAAGTTCTTTATGAGAACCAGCGCATCTTGCAGACTCCTAGTCATGAAGTTCCCGTTGCTTGCAGAGTTTAGAGCCATCTGATACTTCCAATCAACTCCTCTAAAGAATGTGCTAAGCAACTGAGCATCACTGAATCCGTGGTGTGGGCAATCCCTCTGGTAGTACTGAAAACGGATCCAAGCCTCCTTGAATGACTCTGAAGGCCCTTGAGAAAAGGTAGAGATCCTGGTTCTCAACTCCTCGGATCTCGCATCATCATAAAAATGGTTCAAGAAGGCATTCTTCGTTGCTTCCCATGTAGTCAACGATCCTGGAGGAAGTTGCTTCAACCACCTAGCTGCTTCTCCTGCAAGAGAGTATGGGAAGAGCTTGTAGAACAAATAGTCATTGCTAACTCCATTAGCCTTGATGCCACCAACTAGATCCTCCACCATCTCAATGTGATCCATAGGGTGTTCATTGGAGAGCCCATGGAACTGGTGCTGTCCAATGAGAGTGTAGTACTGTGGAGAAATCTGGAAGTCATTCCTCTCAAAGGTAGGAGGTCTGATCGCGGATCTGTTGGCATAGAATTGATCCGGCCTATTGAAGTCAGCAAGTGTTCTGCCCACTTCGTTCTCGCCCAGCTGGTGCTGAGCTAGCTCGCCACCTTGCAGCTCAGGCTGCTCAACAATGACGTTCCCATTGACGTCAAGTCTCTCACCATGTTCGTTGCGTCGGTTCCCCTCTCTGTCAAAGAGCAATCCCTCCGCGTTCTGAACAAGCACTACCGTGTTGACCATGGTGACTGGTTTCTTCGCTGCTCTGAGTTGGCGTTCTAGCTTTGCGACCTCTGGATTAAGTTCCACTAGTTTCTGCTCCTTGTTGTTTCTGGTTTTGCGATTAGGCATGCACCTGAATCAAACAAGAGAAAGAACAAGTGAAAGTTAGTAAATAAAACAAAAATAAAAAATAAAAAATAAAAACCTAGACAAAATTCTAATAATGAAAATAAATAGGCAACAATTAGGTCCCCGGCAACGGCGCCAAAAACTTGATAGCTCTAAAGTTTTACCCTAGAAACAATCCCTGCAAGTGCACAGAATCGCAGTTATAGTATAAAGGGTTATCGTATCCCAAGAGACTTAAAGTTGCACTACTAATTTCAAGTTCAAATTATGCTAAGTAAATTAAAATAAGTGACTAACAAAAACAGAGATAAGCAAAGTCGGTTTTAATGAGATTAAATTCAAGAGATAAAAAGCTAGGTTTTCAGGAGATTCGCAGGATAATCGAAATTGCAGAAAAGTAGAATGCTAGGGTAACTAATAGAACCGTTCTAGAACATGAAATCAATGATAAAGCTAACCAACTTCCGTTGTGAAAACTATCTAAATCTAACTTCTTAAACTCCAAATTCCTTTGTAAATTTAATGGGTTAGACAAGCATTAAGGACAGATTCAATTGTTCACAAATTCTCTAAACCAAATTCCTTTGAGAAATAGATAATTTGCTCATCTAAGATAGTTCAGGTAATTATCAACACCTCCGCATCTAATAATTAACCTAAGATCTAATTTCTAGGTGATCAAGCTAGAACTAGCATTAAAAACAACTTAGATGAAGAACCAAGTGATAAACCCTAGCAATTCTAACAAGTTTAGCAATTCCTCATAATCCCTTGAACAACCCTAAACCTAACAAGCAAACTACTCAGACATGTTGAATAAAACAAACATCATGAATAAAATAGATTGCATAAAATCTAAAGATGGAGAAACAAAGGGTTCGGAAACTCTGTGAAAATCTCTCTCCAAGCCCTCTCTAAAAATCTCCTTGATCAAAACTCTAAAAACCATCTAAAACCCTATTTAAAGACATTAAACACGAGATATACTTCTTTGGGCTTCTTAGGAACTTCTGGGCTTCTTTGCAAAATAGAGAAATTTGGCCCGAAACACATGTGTCGCGCGACACAAGAGGATGTGTCGCGCGACACAAGAGGATGTGTCGCGCGACACAACCCTCCAAGTCGTACTCTTCATTCGTGTTCACGGCTCTTCGTTTCACTTCACTTGCTTTGGGTCCATAATGCTCCATTTAGCTCCAAATCCACTTAACACGTACAAATGCCTGCAAAGACTCGAAAAGACTCTAGAAACACCAAAAAGACTCGATAAAACAACAGATATCATGGTTGAAAACCGGTAAAAACCATGATATGTCAAGCGCGTCATAGACACGCTCCGTTATGTTGTGGCGCGTGTCTTCGCCTCGGAAGCTGAGGAACACGTCAAATCTGAGCCTCGAACCCGGTCTCGACACAGCGACAGTCTCCATCTTCGAAATCCAGTTTGAGATTGTTTTCGTGAAAGCGGAGAGAAAGCTTCATTATTGCTTTTAGTATTGCAAGCACACTAACACTTTTTTTTATTTTGTTTTGGGGAAGAAGATGGAAGCCGTCGTCCCGAACAACGGAATTTTCTCTTCTTCAAACCAGGAACGTCATGCAGCCAGGTCTTACACATGAATCGAAACGGCACGCACTGCTACACATAAATCGAAAAACGGCACTTATTGCTAATTCAAAGTTTGAAATTCTTACTTGTCATAATGGTGGAGAGAGAGAAGTGTAATATAGTTAGTGTTACAGCAAACAAACACGATAGATTTTAATTTTACTGATACGTGAGTTCCACAATATCTTTATTAAATAGCAAGAGGCTCGGAAATTCTCGTTTATTGATAACGTGCTCGGAAATGGGTTACAAGCAGCACACAAATAAGGAAAAATGAAAGTAAAAGACGTTGAGCTCGGAAGCTTATAAACTGACGAACCTTGTGCTTCGCGGATTAACTGAGTAACGAGATCGATGTTCTGAGATCGGAGACTGAGTGACAGGCAAGCGTAATGAGGTTGGAAACTTAATGATAAGTACGTATTTTGAGGTCGGAACTTGGTTATAAGTGCTATGTGATCGGGATAAGTACGAACTCTGCACTCTATGATCGGGATAAATACGAACTCTGCAAGCCGTTTTCTAACGAATTTTTGTACGATTCCGGCGGAAACGTACGAACAAAATTCTTTTCCTTTTTGGGTGAGTTAGAGTCCTGAAAACCGTTGGTCCTTCAGATCCACCGTTGGTCCTTCAGATCAAAAGGTAATAACTGATGGATACTAGAAGGTGGGGGGACCCCTATTTATACTAGATTGAGGGAGTACATTAATGTAGGGTTTCCTTTGAGACTTGAGTTGGACCTTTAATTCTGCCGGGCCGAGTTCGGGCGAGATAGGCTTTATAATTTGTCAATTATGTGGCTCTTGCCCAACATTTTTCTACGGAATTACTTTTATTATTAGTGTTTTGATCAATCGACTTTTTTATTCAGTTATTTAAATCTGGTAGATCAAATAACATTAGTCTATCTAATTGATTCTCTCCACTCTTCAAGAGTCTCCAAGTCGTGTGTTTCTGTTCACAATTTGATTGAATCCATGAGTTTAAGATTTCATTGTGCTCCAATTTAATGGTCAATGTTGAACCGATCAAAACAATTCAGTAAATTAAATATCTTACTTAGTCTTGATACTACTAGGACACAGAACGGAATCGCAAATGATAACTTTTAATTCTTCAAATGCAAAACTTTCACATATCAGTCGAATTCATAAAAGCTCATAATTATGGGAAACAAGTTTCCTCTTTTTGGTTTTTTTTTTTTTTATTGATTTTAAAAGCAAATGTTAAGAAACAAACTACAACATTGCAGAAGGAATAAGCTTAATGAAGCAAACAAGCGTTGAAATAGGAGCAACATTTTTTTTTTTAGTAAGCAAACAGTTTGTATCGACAAGATGGTTTGTGTGCAGTTTTTGAACTTCTTTGAGGAAGCAGATCAGGTAACAGTAGCATCACCTTCTGAGCTAGATTCACCTTTTTCGAAAGTGCTGAAAAAAATAGCAAGTTTCTGAGAAACGGTTTGTTGTGTCTCGCTTAAACTAGTTTCTTTGCCTTCTAAATCATCATCCCCTTCGTAAACAAGATGGATCCCATGCATCTTTAGCTCAACGCCTTGTTTGATTGGCGGTACTCGTTTGATCACCTGTATGGTGTACCCGTCTTTCAACATCGTAACCATTGGGTGGAAAGCTGAGTATCGGCAGATGTGGAGTTGGTCATCACTTGTTCTAGGCACTCCAGAGAGGTGCAATGTGTGGGTGTACACGGCAAAATCAAGTTTGAGAATTTGGGCTTGAACCTCCATCACATCAGGCAGCTGGTAGTCATCTTTGATTTCATGGTCAAGAGCCACAACGACAGCAAGGATTACGCCTCTGAGCTCTCTGTTCGGTTGAGCTGAGAATGAGACAGGGCCTTGAGAGAACCAGTCTGGTACTCTGTTTCCAGGCAAGCTCAGATTCCGCAGCATTTTCAAAGAAGCCTACGGTAAGAATTTAAAAGAGTGTTGAGTAAGCAAGTTTGTAACTTAAGATTCAACTAATTGAGATTCTGTGGAGTTTTTCGGAATTACCTTGGAAAGTCTTTTCTTTACTTTACGGGAGCACCTGGGGTTACAGCCGCTCATGTATAATCGCTTCAGTGCCGTCAATTTCTCTAGGCCTGGAACATCATCCACTTTCTTACAGTTTGTGAGATTGACATCGCGCAAGATCTCCATGTCGGAAAGGTCGGAAATACTCTCCAATGCAAAGCAGTTTGCCAGGTTTAACTGCTCCAGTTTCAATGGAAGAGGGGGAAGACACTTGAGCTCTCGGCAGTCATACAATAAAAGTTCTTTGAGACTTGATAAACCCTTAAGGCTAGCCGGAAGACTGTGAAAATAATTATTCCCTAGATTCAGTATCTTCATAGAAGACAGCTTATCTAAATCATCTGGGATCTTACCCGATATTCCCCAACTGCGAGCATCCAGTTCTTCAAGCAACACGAGGTTTGAGAAAGAGTTTGGTATTTCGAAAAAACGAGGTTCTTTGCTCTCAGAACTTCTAAAAAGAGGTTTCTTCAGCATTTCCAATACCATTAAATTTGAGAGGTTTCCGAAACTTTCTGGCAGCTCTACCACCGAAGTTTCCTTCATGTACAAATGGTGAAGAGATTTCAAGTCTCCAAATGATTTAGGAAGCCTCTTGAGCATTTTACACTTGTTCATTCGGAGTGTGACTAGGTTTTCCAGCTTGCCAAACTCTTCCGGTAGTTCCTCAATGTTAGAGCCGTCAAGGTGTAAGCTATGGAGTGTGTCCATATCCCCGATTGATTCAGGCAGAACATTTAGAAATAAGCAGTTCCTCAGCTCAAGTTCGCGAATAAAATGCAAGTCGCCAATCTCTTTTGGTAGAGCTTCAATTGGAGTACTATCCAACTGAAGTTGGAGAAGAGAATTTAATCCACCGATTGAACTCGGAACCTGTTTCAGAAACTTGCAACCTCCTGCCGAGAAGTCAGTCAAACATGGCAGTGAGCCCGGGCTTAGAGGTAGCTCCTCCACCGCGCTTCCGTTGATGAATAAATTCTTCAATGATATGAGCTCATTGATACTGCCAGGTATCTTAGAAAGGGATGTGCAGCGCACCAAATGCAGCTTCTGGAGATTTTTAAGATCTCCAAGAGAACTCGGAAGATTTTTCAATGGAGTATCATCAAGATAGAGCTTCTCCAGCGATGTCAATGTTGCTATGCACGATGGTAGCTCTTGAATAAACCTGCAACCTCTTAAACTGAGCTTTTCAAGCTTTTGAAGGCGATAAATAGAATCTGGTACGTTCGTTATCGCAGTTCCATCAAGAAGAAGCTCTTTCAAGGATTTCATGTCACCAATGTTTTTTGGTAACACACTCAGATCTGAACAGCCAGAGAGGAAAAGTTTTTCAAGACATTTCAGTCCAGAAACATCCACAAGAAATTCAGCAAGGTTTGAACAGTTTCTGAAGTCCAGATGAAGCAAAGCTTTCAGATTACCAACTGAGCTAGGAACCTTCACCAGAAGCTTGCATCGCTCGAGAACAAGCTTCTCTAGGGCTTTATGGTTTGATAAATCAGGAATTGCATCTAAGTTGTAGCAACCACGCAAATTTAGAACCTTCAAATTCTCATCCACCTGAAAGATGGAGAGAAATTTTTTAGCATTGAGACTTTAACTCAAAACTACACAAGTCCCCATGCTGGAATAAGAAAGCTTACCCTTTTTCTCTGTAAACTCTGGATTCGTCGTACTCCACTCTCTGAAAGATCAAGAACACCAAGTTGCCGAGCAAGAAAGTCCGGAGGGAGATATTCTAATGGGCAACCTTTCCACTGAATCCACTTGAGTTCAGATGGGAGAAGTGTAAGGTTTCCTTCCAGTTCCACATTATTAATCTGAAGAAGTCTCAATTTCTTCATTGGTACAAAAGGGTCTACGGGAATGGTGATTTCAGAACTTTTTGGCTTTTCCTCTGCTGGAAATCTTACAAATTTATTTTTTAGGTAATTAAATGCAGAGCTGATGCCTGGATTATTGTGTAGATTCCTCGATGCAATTTCATCAGCAGTCAGGTCCCTCACAAACTTCTTTTTGAAGTCAAATACGATTCCTCGGATGGACGTTGTTCCCTGTTATCCCATTACAGAAAAAGATCATGAGAATGTAAGCTAAACACATGATGTACAAGTGTAGATAAACTTACCTTCATATTGTTCAATACGGTCATAATATCACCACGATCCCAGAGTCTACTTCGCATTCCAGCATCCTCACGACTTTCTTTAAGGACCATCTGCCTACCCATGTCTCTAATCTGATCATGCATCCACAGAGTATTGTCTGCCATGATCTTAAGAAGAGATTTCTGTCTGAGGACACTGAGAGCAGCCTCGGCGTTAAATCCACATCCTTTCAGTATGTCGACAACTTCTTCTTTGCCTATCTCCATTTCAAGGAAGAGACACGCAATGTCGAGGAATACTTTCTTTTCTTCATCTTCTAAAGATTCGAAACTCAGCCCCAGAACATCTTGAAGATTGTTTGGTTGGGTATTTTTCAGCTTGTCTAGTTGAGTTTGCCAGTCCTTTTCCTCCTTCTTGTCATACAAAAGAGATCCAAACACTTCAACTGCCAGTGGCAACAGTCCCGATATCTGAACAATCTTCTTGGACAGCTCCAATAGACTCTTTGGTGGTTTTTCTTTTCGTAGTGAATGATAACTAAACAGCTTCAATGCCTCCATCTCAGTCAAGCACTTGACCTCATACTCTTGGTTCACTGAGAGCCTACTCAAAATATTTTCATCTCTGGTAGTGATGATGATAAGACTTCCTTCGCCATACCATGTTGTTTCACCAACCAGCGCATCAACCTGGTCTACATTATCAACATCATCCAAAACCGCAAGAATCTTCTTCTCAGGAACATTTTCTTTTATCTTTTCCCGGCCTGTGTCAACATCTTCTATTTGAGGTACCAAACGGAAAAGTTCCTTGATAAAAGTTTTTTGGAGATTGACTAATCCAGCTTGGTCTGATGAACTTTCTCTCACGTTTGAGATGAAAACACGTTGCTTGAAGTTTCCGACGATCTTGTTATAGAAGGCTTTTGCAAGGGTCGTCTTCCCAATACCACCCATACCGTAAAGTCCGAGGACTTGAACGCCAGAAGTGGATTCAATGTCCAACAGATTCATCAATTCCTTTACACGTGATTCCAGCCCAACCGTGTAATCTCCAACTTTCTCAGGGGTATTGCTCAATTCAGCTAAAACCCTTTTCACCACAAGCCCTATCATTTCATCATCAGCCGATGCATTTTTGCCAAATTCCCTAAAAGCAAAAACACAGAATTCAAACAAGGCACCCTAAACCCAATTCATCGTGTATGTTGTACATGATTATAAATGCAGAGGTTGTACAAGGAAGAAAACTAGAGATGAGAGTCCTACCTGCAAACAAATCCAGAGAGATTTCCCACTAATTTCATAGCTCCCCTCCATCGGAGGATCTCCTCCTTGCTAAATCTCTCCGCGTGTTTCTCAAAATCTTCCTTGAAATGATCACTTTGTTTGCGGACATGCGAGGGATTGACGTCACAAAAGATGGGTATCATCGGACGTTTCAGAGAAGCTCTCAGATCACAGATCTTAGCTAGTTCATCAAGGCACCAGTGAGAGTTGGCGTAGTTACGGGATAAGACGACAACGGAGGCCGCCGAGTCCTCTATGGCTGCGATGAGACTTGGCTGGATCTCATCGCCTCGGTCCATACCGTCGTTGTCGAGGAAGACACGGACCTTTTCCTTCCTGTGCAGCGCGTCATAGACACGCTCCGTGATGTTGTCGCGCGTGTCTTCGCCTCGGAAACTGAGAAACACGTCAAATCTGAGCCTATGCGGCTTGGAAACAACGTCAGTCTCCATCTCCTCCGATCTTCCTCTTCTAAGTCAACTCTGAAAGAAGACGAGAAGGTGGAGCGAGTCTTCGTGAAGCTTAGCTACTGACTCTGTGGATTCTGCGTGCTCTTTGAAATCTCACGACCTGCAGTCAACTCCGATCACCTGCAATCACTCCATGGCAGTCGATTCTTGCTCGGATTTGCAATTTTCTCCACTCTCACGAAACCATGTCGGAGTCCAATCAGTTACCCAACCACGATCGACTAAGTCTCCAGAATCTGGTCCGTTTAGATCGGCTTGGCTACACGACGATGATGATGAAGACGAAGAGCTACTTTCGAACTTTGGGAATCCCTAATTAATTGACTGTAATATATATTGGATTTGGATAGTTTAGTCAGTTTAATAACCACTTTCTCGTGTAAAACAAAATCCTTCCATTGACTTTCAGTAAGGGGGACCAACAGAAGAAAATGCCTTTCTTGTCTTAACTCTTAAACGTCACACAGTTCCATGTCCACTGTCAAGCAGAACGACACGCATTGTGAAAATTCATCCACTCCTCTGTTTACTATGAGCTTGATTAATTACTACTAGTAAGACTAGTAGAAGTAGTATTAAGTTAGTAGTGTAGTAGTAGTAGTAGTACTAGTACTTAGAGAATTGTGAGTGTGTAAAAGTCACAGGTTCAAGCAGAATTGACCACTTGAGAGAGAAGAAGCCAAGAAAATTATTTGTTCATAGGTTGAAAAACAATTTTTTTATTCCAAATTAGTTTACTGTTTGTGTCATATTTACATTTTAAGCTCTACTACGTTTTATGAGTTTCCAATCAGAGCGGCTCTGAGGGCAAGTGGACCAAGCACTTGCTTGCGACCCTTATATTTATCATAAAAAAACCAGTTTTATTTTCTAGAAAAATCTCTTTAGTCTAGTGGTTAAAATCTAATATTTTTCGTAGAACATGTTGTGAGTTTGAAACTCATTGTTGTTTTTCTTTTTCTTTTGTTTTAACATATTTTTGTAATAGTAAAATAGCCATTTTTTTTGTTTTTAGTTTGCGGTCCACTAGTAATCAGGGCCGGCCGTGCTTCCAATTTAAACTAATTTAGTGGATTGGTCATGACACTTAATTATAGTACTCCCATCACACTTATCATGTGGGATTCCTTACCTCGTGAGAGGGCTAAGTTTTCTTATATACTTGAATGAGAAAATCGATGTTTTCTACACAAGTAAATGCAAAGAATTTTTATAGCAAAGGCTACTATAAATACTCGGTTTTGTTGGAAGCAGTCAAGGATGATGACAAGTCAAAGGAAATAAAAGGAAGATACGATTCTCAAGGAACAGAAAGATCCAATCTTGGAAGAAAAGAAGAGAAAATTGATCAAAAAAAAAAAGGAAGAAAAGAAGAGAAAACCTAATCTTAGTCTTAAGTGTTGGAGAACAAACAACAACATGAATGCTTTAAAGTTTTAGATGAGATGAATATGTCAAAGTCTCTACCAAACATATGAAATTAAAATGCACAAGTTAGAGATGAAAATGTTGGAGCCATACCTGTAAACAAATCCGGAGATATCTCCCACTAAATTCATTGCTCCTCTCCATCTCTGTATCTTCTCCTCGCTAAATATTTTTGAATGCTCTTCAAAATCTATTTCGAAAGGACCCTTCTGTGTCCTAACAAGCCATGGATCAACCTCATAAAATACTGGTAAAATCGGACGACTCAGCGATGATCTCATATCACAGAGCATAGCTAATTCTTCGAGGCACCAATGAGATTTAGCGTAGTCAGGAGATAAGACGACGACGAATGCCACCGAATCCTCCATAGCCTCCACGAGGCTTGGACCGAGCTCATGATTCTCACCTTCCACATCATCGTTCCATACCCGGACTTGTTCCTTGATGAACGCGGCATAGAGACGCTCTGTGAAATTGTGGCGTGTTTCTCTTTGGAAACTGAGGAATATATCCCACTTGAGCCTCAAACGCGGATCGGAAACAGCACCGGTCATCATTATCTCCGATCTTTCCTCTTCGAAATCAAGTTTGAAAGATGGAAATAGTGCACAAAATTCTTTACGTGAAGCCGAAGAAAAAAGCTTATTTCGTTCTTACGTTTATTGTTGGTGGCTTGGTGCTAAAGCACACACGAAAGAGGTTTTATTTAAATAACATGGAACCCGTCATGTGTAAACAACGCACATGGCTCTTCTCCAAATCGGAAACATCATGCAGTTCAATTGCCAACATAAATCAGAACGGCACACAGTGTTAATGTAAGTTTGAAACACGGATTCTTTTCGTGACGCTGGAGTGAAAGCTTCTTAATTAGCTTAATAGTATAATTAGTGCTAAAGCACCACTAACACGCAACTGTTTTTATTTGATTCTTCTTAATTAGCTTAATAGTTTAGTTAGTGCTAAAGCAGCACTAACACGCAACTGTTTTTATTTGATTTTTCTACGCATTGACTTTTAAAGATGAAATATGTCATATCTAAGACAACAGTCCAATCAAAGGCGACCACGAGTTCGAGAACTTATGGGTTTGAGCCACCGGGTTAGACCCGAATACAGATTACAAACAATAAACCTCTTAAAGTCTTTTGGTGATGCATAACAATAAAACATCGTACTGATAGATTACAGAATCTAAAAACTATACAATTATCAAAACAAACATATGAAACTAATGTCACGAATATCGCTAAACCACAATATATCCGTTGCTCTCATTTTCACAATGTATCATTTTTCGGCTGATCATTATTGATAATCTCCACGGTATTGTTTCATCCTATTTTCGAATAGAATTCTTAAGCCAAAATCATACAATAATTGGTGCAAACATATATATACACATGGATGTACTTATTAAGAATTTTTTCTTTTCTTTTTAAGATTTAGTTACAATGTACAATACTACAATGCTTAAGTTTTAAGTAGTGTAGTAAAATATTATGCAGCATTTAATGTTTATGCTTGGGCACAATGTCAGTAAAATGTGGTCTGTTTGGAAGAGTGTTAATCAGGTGTTATTATTTCGTTGAGCAATGTGAGTCATGTGACCGATTATATATATAATCTACTGAAAAGAAGAGAATTTGTTTGAAACCTTCTTTAGACTTTTAATTGTAAACTTAATTTGACCTGGATCCAACCCTGTTCCCTTCTAATATGCAAGAGATGTCACAAACAAAATAGGAGAGTAAACATAACTTTAAGAAAGAAAAATGGGGGCAAAGTAACACATAAAAATGTTCTTCAACCACTAATTCATTACAATTATGCTAAACATTTAATTATTCTTCTTCTTACCCATCGCTTTATCTTGTTTATTCTTCTGCTGCTTCTCTTTTTTTCTTCATCTCATCTCTTTTCTTCTTCAGCTCTTCTTTTTCTTGTTTTCTTTATTCGTCCCATGCATTCTTGCCAGTATCTACTTTGGTTTCCCTTAATCTCTCCACGCAGGTCGTATCTAGGGATGTCAATATAGGTATTGAACTCATGGGTCTAAATGGGACATGTTAATCTCATTTAGACTCATTTATTAAATTGATTTTGGAACAAAAAAATGGACAACCCATTTAGACCAATTCATCTAATTTAATAATTGAATTACTCTTTATTATTAACTAGACGAAGGACCCGCATATATGCGGATTTATGATTTTTTTTTTTTTATAAATCTGTCGGAAAAAGATTTAGTTGTGATCAACAAAATCAGATCACCTATTAACATCAAAGTAAGAATGTTAATGCAAAACTATTGATCGAGAAGAATATCATTTATTTATGAAAAATTTCAAAAAATGCCATTTTTCAAGTGCCACTTTACAAAAATATCACATTTTCAAAATCTTTGCAAAATGTCACTTTTTCAAAATAAAAATTCATTATATCATTTATGTTTGGGTTAACTGTTGTATTAGGGTTTAGTTTTGAGGGTTTAAGAGGTTTTAGGGGTCAAAACAATTTTTAGGGTTTATAATTTTAAAATTTAGGTTTTAAAATCTATAATTAGTGGTATTTTTGCAAATGGACACCCCTATGTGACATTTTTGCAAATATACACACCAAAAGTGGTATTTTGCAACTTTATTTAATTGAATTTTTATGTTTTTGTTATTTGATTTACAATTAAATTTTATCACATATTTTGATTTTATTAGTTTTTTATTTCTATTTAAATTTGATTAATTTTTACTTTTAATATTATTTTACTATTCAAATATCTATTTTTGAAAATGTTGATGGATTATTTCTCATAATAAGATTTGAACTATTTTTACTCTTTCATATGTACTTGCAAACAAAAAAATCAATCAAATATTTATCTATTTATATTCTTATATTTGTTTTTATATATCAATATTTTTGATCCTATTTAAAGTAGGATTACTTTTTACTATTTACCAAATAAAAATATTATTATTTTTAAATATATAATTGATTTGGCATATGGCTAAATTTCATTAAAAAAATATTTTATACTTATATAAATTTAACCGATTGACTCAAACATATCTCGATAAGATTTATTACATTGTATACAAATTTGAATTTGAAGAATAAAATACTTTTACAGGTAATATTTTATTATACATAAAAAACTAAGCAAAAAGTGGAATGATAAATTACTAAACCTCATATCAATGTTGTCAAGAATAAAAAAAAAAATCAAATTATCAGCAAATAAAATCAATTATAGTTAGAATTTAATCAAGTAATTATTAGCAAATTAAGACCTTTATTGATATTAAATAAACCAAGAGCCAATAGCTCAACTGGTAAAGATCTCAGGCAAAGCCTAGAGGTCGCTGGTTCGAGTGGCTTTTGGGACGGGACCATATAACATGCTCAGGTCCTGGATCTGAGGGGATGTACGGGCCTAGGCCCATAACCTCTTTTTTTTTTCACTGAAAATATTATATTAAACATGGTGAAATTCGATTTTGGAATACAGGAGTGGGATACGATTGTGAAATACGAAGATGAAATACACAGTCGATGTCAACAGGAACGACATCATAGTCAAACACTACAACCGAAAACCAAACATAAACCTATTGAACACAAACTAAATCCCGAACCACGAAAATCCAATCAAAGCACAGCTCAAAGGAACCAAATGCTAACCATCCACAAAATGACCGAATGAAGGAACCCATGCATCGGATCATACACTGCAAGGATAAGGAGACGAGGGAGCTGTGAACACCACAGAGCGACACACCGAAGCCCGAGACCAAAGCAAGCCAAGAAAGTGTGACAATAACCAAGACAAACCATGAAGAGGAGATCAACAATATCTAGAATAGAACCCAATCCCACCTATGAAATTTCTATTGATACACAACCCAATGCACTAAGACAGCTGTTGATACGCATCACCGATAGAAGAAACAATTGGAAAAAAAGTTAGAGAGAAAACTAAACCGATAGTCGAGGTAAGACAGCCTCAAAATCATCTTCTTCACTAGGAAAAAGTCACACTTTAAATCAGCCCCAAGACAACTCCTATCATAAGGCCTAGGTCCATAACCTCTTAGTTATTAAAAAAAATATATATATAAATACACTAACCTTTTTATCAAGTAATAGAAAATCTATTCTTATCAGCTCACTATTTTTCTTTAAATTTCTCGTCTCCCACTTTCTCATAAGACGTACTACAGTACGACGATAAACACGCTTTTTATTTAGATGGTGTAAAGTTAAATAATTAATTTTTTTTCTTGGATTGAGTAGACATTATTTATGTGATGATTATTGAAGTTTTTAAAATTGTTTGGTGAGAAGATTTATAAAGCACAAAAACTTCTTATATAAAGACAAAATATTATAAATCTTTTTAGATTTGGATATGTAAACCTAAATATATTTGAAATTTACAAAAAATTTATTCATATATCAATTTTTTTCCAACTTTTACGTGGTATTATTGTTATATAATTATCAACTAATTATTTTTAAGATAAATTTTTAAGACTAAACTGTGCTTATCAACTAATTTTTATTAAAAGAAATAAGATTTATTTAACATATGTCAAAATCTAATTAGAAAAAAATATTAACACGTGTCAAAATCTGGTTAACTGATTTGACACGTGTCACGATCATGTTAATTATTACGTTTGACGCATCAAACTTTATATAATAAGATAACTAAAAAAAGTTTAATCATTAGTTATTGGTAAAAAAATGTAACTATTTTTTATACTAACTAAAAAAACTTTTTGATGAAAAAATACGGAATCACATGCTCCTATTATTGGCGGAAAAATACGGAATCACATTTTTGCGAAAAAACATGGAATTGTGTTTTTGGCGGGAAAAAACATAACTTTTTTTTTTGCGAGAAATGTTTACGATTTGGCAAAAAAAACACAAAATCACTTTTTAAGTAGAAAAATGTGAAATTGAATTTTGGCACACGGGTTTATTGTTTGGCAAAGAAACATAAATACATGAAATTGAATTTTGACGGGAAAACGCGAATTATGTTTTTGGCGGGAAAACACGAACTTACGTTTTTGGCAGGAAAACGCGAATTATGTTTTTGGTGAGAAAATACGGAATTACGTTTTTGCCTGGAAAACACGAAGTTACGTATTGGCGGGAAAATACGAACGTACAATTTGGCGAAAAAATGTGGACTTACAATTTGGCGAAAAACACGGAATTGAATTGAAATATTTTCTTAAACCAAATGATCAAAATTTAATTTTATAAGAAAAAAATATAAATAAAATAGTATTCACTAAATAATAATTAGACATATTATTAAAATCACATATATTATATTAAACGGGTTTAAATGGGCTAGTACAATATAAATGGGATTAAATGGAGAGCCCTAATGGCATTCGGTTTTGCGATTCGGTTTCGGTTCGGTTTTTTGGTTTTTCCGTTGTAGATAAAATGAGTCCATATAAAACCGAAAGTGTTATGGGTCGGCCTCCGTTCGGTTTACTTCGGTTTCAGTTCGGTTTGGTATCACAATATTGAGGTCCATAACATACCGAAAAATTAATGGTTCGGTTTCGGTTTGAAACCAAAAAAACCGAATTCGAACACGTACAAATCAAATGAACAAACAAAAATGAATAAAAAAAACATCATATCTAAAGAGTTTTGAGTCTAAAATCCATAATGAAATATAAAATAGAACACACAATGAAATAAAAAGTTAATAACCATAAACTTAAAAAATGAAACATAAAGGGTTTATGGGTTTTCGGGTTTTTGTTCGGTTTTTCGGTTTTTTGAAACGAGCTTCCCTGGAAACAAAATCACATCTATGTGGGAAGTCTAAGCTTGAGCTTCGCCCCAGACAGTTTACATGGTAATCTGGTAACAGGCGATCTGGCAGCCCCTTGTATTAGTCGGAAAACATTCCAAACTCGGGTCAGGTAGTGTGGTGGCCCTTCGGGGAAAAGTCCACTTCGTAGCACTTCGGTGCGTTCCTATCGGGAGTTACCGGATCAGCCGATAGGGTATATCAAACAAAAATGAAGAAGAAGCCAGACTGTCCGAAAGTGATACATTCTGAGCCAAAGACTTGACTATGATTATGACGTAAACTTGATTATGATAAAACATTCGTTTATAGTTGCATGTTTTCTTTAATTATTTATATTCGTACGCTTTTTTTTTGGTACGTAATCTTACATTCTCATGACATCTCTGAAATAAAAATATGATTTTAAGTGAGAAAGAGTGAATTTTTTTTAAATATTCTCATGCAAATGTCCGTATACAAATAAATTACAATGCCATATGTCATGCAAATGGTTCCTTATTAAACATGTTCAACCAAAAGCATTAATACTTCAGTGAAAAAGGTAGATTGAAACTATAATAAATTAAATTATACGTAGAGTTGAATAGAATTCAATTTCCTATGTATATATACATAGTCAAACTGATATATAAAAGTTTTTTTTTCTTAAATAGAGTTTAACTTGTAATTCTAAAAAATAAATTGAGTTGAATAACCAAAAAAATGAAAAGTTCACGGATTACTAGTTGTTACTAGAACGAATTGGAATACCTAAAAGGTTGATCCCATGGCAAAAAAAAGTTTAAAAAACATGGAAACAACATGCAATCGGTACACGTTCGGATTTTTTGTTGTAAAACATCTAGTCCCGAGAAAGTAACGATAAAGATCCTGCAATTTCCGGGTTAATAGCCAATCTGGAAGCTAGAATATAAGAAGTATCTTGAAAGGTTGGAGTGATGCCAAACACACTAAAAGAAGCACGTTCATCTGGTAGCATGAACTAAAGCCTAGTGTAAGCCAAAGAGCCAACAAGCAGCGAGCGAAGGATGCCCTCTACACCCATAAAACGAAGCGCATCACCAACCCTTTGATACCTAAGCTAAAACTAAAATCCAAGACTACACTAACCAAATAAAATCAAATGTTCATAAACCACGATCCCCTCTAATGCGTGATATCGCTTAACTTTACGAATAAAAGGCTTCAGCCTTACTAGATCCTCCAAAGTGAAGCCGAACGCCACATAAAACCAAACTAGAAACTAAACATAAACCACCGTCACTAACAATCAAAGCTAGAACACGAGAAAACAAGTAACACTGCCTTAAACCCACACATTAAGACCTCAAAAAGGGGTGTTGAATGTGTATAGAGCCAGATCGAATGAAGTTTACCGAAGACAGCGGTAGAGCTCACCACAACCATCACACAGTTTGCCACACTGGACCAAGACCTCCAAAAACAAGCCAACGACACCAATGGTTGAGCCGAGAGGGATCCATATCACAATCATCCAACAAAGCAAAAAACCAAAGGAAGTAAACATGTAGCTAGTTCACCGGAGAGATCCTATTAGAGATCCTAAAGCCAACCGACGAACCAGAACATTAACTACCCCAGGCGAAAGCAGAGCCTCCGAGAAGAACGACCCAAGGATGCGAGTTCTGGATTCACCTCCTAAGCCGAACTAAACGGGAACGAGATAGAGAATAGGTCCAGACTGAGGGTGTAAATCGATTTATTCACTCAGCTTGACCATGCCGAGCCACCGCATCGGTGAAGGTAGATCTGAAACCGGCAACACCCTCCACGACACAACCACAGGTGAAGTACTTGGAGGGGGCTGTGCCTATGCTTTAAGTTTGTTAAGGAATGAGAATTGTGCCATGCTTTGAGTTTTTTTATTAAAGTGAAAACTTAATGGAAAAAGAAAGTGACACGTATAATTAAATACGTAAAGAATGGTTAAAATTTTAAAACGGAACGCGTGTTGATTCATGTTCTACTTTTTTTCAGTCGTCACAATTTGTATGCTGACGTAATAAATATAGGCAGTCAAAAATGGTACGCATTATACACTCTCTACTACTCTAAGGGCGTGTACAATGCAAGAACCATATTTTGTGTTCTTAGTAATATTTTATTATTAATTTATGATTATGATTAGTTAAGAACCAATTTGGTGTTCTTAAGTTTCAATGCTAGAACAATTTGTTGTGTTCTTAACAAGATAAAAAAATAAACAAAACTAAAAAAAATTTAAAAATTTAAAAATTAAAAATTTTGAAATAAACTTTATTTTAGATAGAAACATAGATTACATGAAAACATTTAAACTATAGATTTTCAAATCGTTAAATAAAAGGAACGGTAAATTCTAATCTTGACGTTGACAATGTTGCCATACATGCTCAACCAAATCATTTTTCAATTGTTGATGCATCTTTTTATCACGAAGTCGAGTTCGAGCGCCTAGCATAGTAGGTACATTTGTCGGCATATCTGTAGAAAACGAGTAATCGACATGTGACATTCCTTCTCCTTGTTGGAACTCTAATACATCATGTTGAGTGTTAGTAGCTCGTTCGTCTTCCACTATCATATTATGGAGTATGATAGACGCTCCCATAATCTTTCCTATTTGTTCTTTATCCCAAAAAAGAGCAGGGTTTTTAACAATGGCAAACCGAGCTTGCAAGACGCCAAAAGCACGTTCGACATCTTTTCGAACAGCTTCTTGACGTTGAGCAAATAAAGATGCTTTTGGATCTTGTGGAAGTGAAATAGATTGGATAAAAGTGGCCCATTTCGGATAAATACCATCTGTGAGATAGTAAGCCAAATTATAATCTCTTCCATTGACAGAGAAATGCACATGCGGAGCTTTACCTTCAATTATATCATCAAAAACTGGGGAACGGTCAAGAATATTGAGATCGTTTAAGGTACCTGGACCGCCAAAAAAAGCGTGCCATATCCAGAGATCATATGAAGTTACAGCCTCTAACACAATTGTTGGTTTTCCTGATCCACGTGCGTATTGCCCTTTCCGAGCGGTAGGGCAATTCTTCCACTCCCAATGCATACAATCGATGCTTCCTATCATACCGGGAAATCCCCGTTCCTTTCCAACAAAAAGTAATCGTTCAAGATCATCTGCTGTGGGTCTTCTTAGGTACTCATCTCCGAACAATGTTATTATTCCGTCCACGAAATGTCTCAAGCATGAAAGAGCAGTACTTGCACCGAGTCGGAGGTATTCGTCGACTTGATCAGCCGCAGCACCAGATGCCAGGAGACGAATTGCCGCAGTACATTTTTGATACGGAGAGAGACCAAGCTTTCCAATAGCATCTGTCTTTTGTTGAAAAAATCGAAATTCATTTGAGAGTCGGTCAACGATATGCATGAACAAGGGTTTGTTCATTCTAAAACGGCGTCGGAATATAGGAGGCGGATAAGTTGGTTGGTCACTAAAATAATCGTTCCATAACTGCATGTGCCCTTCTTCGCGATCTCTGTTTATCCATCTTCGTTTGTGTTTTGGCTTGGTTGTTTCTTCACTCTGGAATTCTTCTTCGAACATATTGTTGAATTCTTCTTGGAACATATTGTTAAATTCTTGTTGTAGACTTCCTCGATTATGAGAAAAAGATGCCATATTTGATAAATATTTTGTGAGAGTGAGAAAGATATTTGATATCAAATTTAAAGAAAGAGAAGAAGTGAAGCAGAATAATATCAAAGAAAGAAATGTTTGTATAATATGAGAAGAGAAATTGGTGAATGATTCGATAAACAAAACTCAAATTTAAAGAAAGAAAAGAAGTGAAGCAGAATAATATCAAAGAAGAAATGTTTGTATAATATGAGAAGAGAAATTGGTGAATGATTGGATAAACAAAACTCAAATTTAAAGAAAGAGAAGAAGTGAAGCAGAATACAATGATTCGGTTTGTATTTCATATATACAATGATTCGGTTTGAAACAATACAAAATAAATAAAGCAGACATGAACAAGTCTTGTGAATCAACTTGTTTGGTTGTGCCGACTTGTGCAGATGAAGCCAATAGTTATGAAACAACTTGTTTGGTTGTGCCCACTTGTGCAGATGAAGCCAATAGTTGACTCCACTTGGTAGCATCTCTGCTCTTCCTCTTCTCTGTTCCTGAACCTACCAAACAAACAAGTATCAAAAGCAACAACAACGTACCTATCAATCAAAGTGAGCAAAATGCCAAAAAGGAAAATTCATCCACATGATTCTGAAAAATAAGATTACTAACCATATTCCAACACTGTTTTTATTGCAGATGGAACAAACATACGTCTTTAATCACTCCAAACGAAGATATCTTCTATCTCGTAGCCATTCTTTCCTCTGCGGTGCCAAATTCTTTAAGGGAAAATGGTTTAGAGTACCTTTTCAAACAAAACCAAATAGTTATTAACTTCTGCGCAGTAAAAAAATTCAATGTGAAGCAGTATTTGCCTCATTATGAAACTCAACAAGAATGGAAATCACACTTTGGCAACAGATGGGAAACATTTGCAAAGAGGAAATACGCGTATCATTAATGAATTCAACATGTCAAAAGGTACAACCGAATAGAACACAAAATTAAAACAGACAACATAGAACACAAAATTAAAATTGAAATATGATAGAAACACAGAATATGGAACATATGCAAGGAAAGCAACATGAAATCACTTCCTCTTGGACAACATTTCTGTTAGAAACATATTCTTCAAAGCTTCTTCTTTCTCTGAAAGTTCTTTCTTTGCAAGGAGATTGTCTAGTAGTCCCATCATGGACAGCTCTTTTTGCATATTCATGTCCTTCTCTTTTAAAGAGAACATACTCTGAAATCGCTCCATCTTCTTGCTATCATCCATTATCATCTTACCTATCCCTTTGGCTGCCTTAACACCAGGAGGACGACCTTCTACAGGGCTTGGAGGCTCAGAAGAACCATCCTCACACTTTCTTTTTTTACTTCCAGCAGGTTTACTACTAGCAAAGTCACACCATTTCTGGTTATCCCTAAGCTCTACCCATGCGTGCTCAAGATTGAACTTCTTTTGGTAATCATTGTAGAAGATTTGGTGAGCCAATTTCAGAATATCATTAGCATTGTTTCCACTACCAATCTGACTTTCTGCAGCCTTATAGGATCCACAAAACTTGCACACTAATTCGTTTATCTTCTGCCACCTTTGCCTACACTGAGTTATCTCTAACTTTTCAGGACCTACAAGAGGGCTATCTGCAAAGTACTTAGCAATACGTTTCCAAAACGTACCAGATTTTTGCTCATTGCTAATCACAGCATCTTTGCTGGTGTTTAACCAGGCGCTGATTAGCACTATATCATCTGTTGGGGTCTATTTCCTTCGGTGGTTACGTTCTCTAGCTGTGTCTTCCTCCAGAGTAGGAGAATCAGTACACTGAGTACTAAACACAGGGACTTGTGATGATCCTAGTGCTATACTAGGGGAGAAACTCTGGTAAGGGATCTGAGGTTGACTATTTAGAAGATCTATGAAGTTGGAGGAGTGATTATATGGATTCTGAGAATTCATAACCTAAAGCTTCGGGTTATGAAAGGAGTCAGAGGAGAAGAAGAAATGATTTTCAGGTGTTAGTGATTTTGAAGAAGAAAAATTAGAAGAGAAGACAGAATGATTTAAGTGTTTTGGGATGTACAAGTTATGGTTTAATAAGTGTTCTCGCATTTAAGTTACACACAGCAAGTACTCTTATGGTTAAGCCATTAACTAAGAGTAAATTTCTTTACCTAACCATCACACAACAAAAGTATTCATCACTAGCCGTAACAATCCATCAGAACTTAATGTTAATAACCATTTATTAGCAACCTATAAAGACTATTTATTAGCAACCTATAACCACAGCAAAAATACGGTCACCCCAACTGAACAGCATAATGTAACCAGAAACTAATCAAACCAGTTTAACCAATACAGCATCAAACCAGAATCTAACCAATACAACATCAAACCAGAATCTTTATCAAACCAGAACCAGAATAATGGATTAACAATTGTAATTTAAAACTAATCAGAAATCATTGCAAACTAAATGACAGGTGGAAGATAGAGCAGATATAAATATAACAGATGCAAGATAGAGCATGCATGAATAAGCAAAGTATTTCCAGAAACCAATTCACATTCAATACACAATCAGTATATGAACGTACATAAATAAAAGGAAAACAAAACTTATCTGCATCAGTGAGAAAGGAAGAGGGACTTAGCAACACCTTCAACGAGAATCCATTCCTTCTACGAGCTTCCATCTCCTCAGAACATGTTCAAAAAAATACAGAGAACACAAAGACGTTAGTTTAACCAAATTAGCGATCTAAACAACAATTACTGTCTAAATTAGCAAAAGTTGATGAGAAACTGCGGGAAATAAAAACAGAGTAAGAAAGTTCTTTTTCTTTTTGCATTTGCCCCTCAAATCAGCTTTTGATTACCCAAATTCAACCCTCAATCTCAAATCCCCAAATACGACACAAACCCTAATCTAGCAAATCCCCAAATACGATAGAAATAATCGAATAAACTCACGGAAAAAGAAACCAAAACTCTGATTGCGCTTATCTTCTTCGGTTAACTTCATAGAAACCCCAAACAGATACATCCTCAAAAGAAGAAGAAGATACGTTATCGGCTAAAGGATCACCTCGGCGAATCCTCGGCGAAAGAAGGTGCGTTCCTCGGTGAAATCCTCGGTGAAATCCTCGGCGAATCTTCTGTGAAATCCTCGGCGAATCGTCGGCGAAATCGCCGAAGATGAAACGAGCGAGAGAGAAAAGAGAGAGAAGAGATAAATGTTTTTTTTTGTTCCACGCGTTTTGGCGAAATGTGTTTTAATTTTTTTTTTTTGTTGCTTCAATTGTGGTGTTGACACCTGTCTCATAAAAACACCCAAGAAATGATCTTAATTAAGATCAGTTTTTAGTGCTTCTTGCCATCAGTCAATTATATTTAATCGAAAATATATTAAGAACACACACTAAAAACTAGCGTTGCACATGCCCTAACCGTCTGGTTTTAGAGTGTCCCTTTTCTACTAGTCAAAAATAGTAGAGATGGTATAATGCGTGCCATTTTATATAACACGTATAATTTCCCTTTTCTCTCCCTCTGTCACTAGTTTAACCGTTTTTCTTGAAAACTTTGGATTATATCAATAAGAAACAAAGGGAGAGAAAGGAAAATTTGTTTACGAAAACTAGATTTTGACTCACGCCAAGCATAGAATTAAATATTAAAATATATTTTTTAATTGATCTTAATATTTAGATGTGTATTCTAATATTTATAAACGTACAAAATGATATGTATTGTGCATAAATATAATAAAACTAATTTTTTACTAAACATATCAATGTCATATGTTTTGATCAATTTTGCATAAAATATTAAAACTAATGCAAATGTTATTTATTTCAACTTATTTGAATTGTGAAATTGAATTTTATTATTTGTGTAAATAGTAGAGTATGCGATAAATCAAATAAATTTTAGGTTTATATAAATTTGCCGGATGTAACAAACAAAAAATATATGTTTTCTAATAATAAAATGTAAAAATATTTGTAAGTGTAGTTACCATCTACAAATAAATATTATTGTTACAAACATAATAATAAAAAGCCTTTTAATATATCTTTTTTTCTTAAATAGATGATATAGTAAGTCTAAATATTACATTTAGTTAAACTTAACTGTGTAAAATATATATAAATGGGTTTATGTTATAAAATTAATAAAAACATATAGAGATTTCCATCATAGCATATAGTTTAAATTAAAATATTTTTATTATTTAATTTAAATGACATATTTAATTTAATTTAAAACCCTCATTGAATAATACATATGATTTTTTCACCAAATGTCTCTTCAATTAATATTATAGAGGATTAGTGGCATTTTGAAGAAATTTTCAAAATGATGACATTTTTAAAAATTGGCATTTCTAAAATATTATCTGCATTTAGTGTAAGTATCATGCAAATTAAATTTTGTATGATAAAATGTATTTATCAATATAGTTATCTATATTGGAGATATTTTGTTATGTAAAAAAATCATGAATTTTTTTTCTGAATATTCTAATTTCGTATTTAACGCATGTCAAACAAAATCTAATAGTGATTGAAAGAAAAAATATATTATAACATATACTTTATATTTATTAAATAAAATATTTCATATTAATTACCACATATTCTTTGCTTTCATATATGTTTAATAGTTATATATTGTATATGTGATATAAATTTAGTCTAATTATTTACATAATAATGTTATTGAAATTTTTTAATAGCTTTCTTTTAAAGTTCTTTAAAACCCTCTTTGAATGACAATTAGGATTTTCACTTAGTGTCTCCTCTATTAATATATAGAGGATATGTTAAAACCAGTGTAAACAAACATTTTTCTTTATGCATTTGTTAAACCGTTTTCTTAAAGCTTTATATTTTAGAATGTTTACATGATTGAAATCTATAGTTTATAAAGTTATCATAATTGCAATACTAAAAAATATATATTCAATGCTTTGACAATGTTATTGCTAAAAAACTCAAATATTGAATACTTTGACGATGCTATTACCAAAAAAAAAAAAAATTGAATGCTTTTAACATAATTTTATTATTGACTTAATAATTTATAATGGTTCATAATTAAACACGTTGACCAAAAAAATAATTGCTATTTTTTTTGTAGATATGTTTGACCTCAGCCTATATAAATAAGGTTATCTCTTAACAATTCTCAAATATTTGTACCAACACAAAAAAACAGAATTTTCATATTAAAAACATAAAAGTAAACATGGTTGTTTACGCCAAAAATAATGTTTTCTTCATTTCTTTAGTAATCTTTTTGTTTTTTGTTGTCTCAGCATATGGAAGATTTAATATAAAAGTAACAGAAAGTGAGGTCAGCACCATCTACTCAAAAGTACAGAATCCTTCTTTCTGCTTCAATTTCTTTAAATCGACTCCTACAACAAGAACATTGGACTTTTTTGGGGTTGTGAAGCTTTTGATCAAAGATGTGCAATGAGATGGTTCAAACACACAAAAGCAATTCAAGTCACTCGAAAAAACTGTGGTGGGTCAGTTTCCTAAGAGGGCATGTAGTACATGCTCTCAACGTTATGAAGATGAAATTAGCGTTTATGATGATGCCCTTAAAGCTTTGGCAGCCAAAAACAATAAAAGCTTACTTCATTATGTAATAGCTGCGATGACAAACGAAGATACGTGTGATGACGCGTTGTCAGATGCCCCAAGTTTTAAACTTAGTCCACAACTCTCGAAAACTATTTCTAATATCAAAAATATGTCGAATATTGCTTTGGTGATTTCTAGCATATTATCTAAAAACTAATATAGTGTTATAAACCAATATTGGATTTGATATTAAAAAAATATAAGTATTTTAAACAAATATTGGATTTGATCTTCATAAAAAAAAGTATTTTTTATGCTTTTCATAGAACATCATCATACAAAATCACAGTAACATGTCTTTTTATATATTTAAGAACTCTATTTGAACTAAATATCTTCTAAAACTATTAAAAAAATAACAAATTAGTAATGAAAACTTTTATCGTTATCAATACTAAATAGTGATAATGATGCGCGATTCTGATCACTCTACATTTTATTGATGCGCGTTCGAAGGTTACCAAGACACTCTTTATGTCTGTTCAGCTACATAGTTTTACCGAGAATGCCATATATATGGTACAATCGATTTTATATGCGGTAATGCGGCTGTAGTGTTTTTGAATTGTAATGTTTATGTTCGTAAACCAATTCAAAAACATAAAATTGTATTCACAGCTCAAAGCCGCGATCGAGCGTGAGACTCTACTAGTATTTCTTTGATTAATTGTCAAATCTTGACTGCACGTGATTTGATCCCTGTGAAAGCAAATTTCAAGGCGTATTTAGGTCGCTTATGGAGACGATATTGTAGAAAAGTTTTGATAAATTCGTTTATCGACGATTTGATTGATCCCATTGGATGGTTGGAGTGGAACGACTTTGCACTTAAAATGTTACTAGATTCTCACCCGCACTATATGCGGGAACATTCGTTGTATATGTTGTAAACTATATTTGATTTTCGTAGTACATTGTATATAATACGTTCTAAGTTTAGATATTGTATGTTTTTAACTTGTAGGTAAAATCGATTAGTTTGAAATAATATAATGGTTTTTGATTTTAAATTGTTGGTAGAAGTCGAGTAGTTTAAAGTATTGTATTTTATATTGAATAGTCATAAATAAAAATATAATAGTTGACTATGTTGTATTAAAATGTATAAACAAAAATCGAGTAGTAAATTAGGATATATTTAATGTGGATCTCAGGTACATCCCATGTAACGTTCATTATGTATGTTGTGTATGTACATATATACTTAGTTTGTGGTATTTGTGGAATATTTGAAAAATGGTGTTATTTGTTTGCGGCTACCAACTAATTATTTTTCAGTACAAAAAAACAAAAATTGTAAGCAAAACAAAATATGCAATTTGATTTTTCTTTTAAAATAGTTAAGATATGTATGGGTTAACCCGTCAAAAACTTTGAAAATGTATGTACTTCTCTAAATAATATGTATGGATTAACCCGTCAAAGATTCTTTTTCTTTTATTTCCTCTTGACTAATATGAAATGGAGTAGTTTGAAATGTACTTTTATTATGTATGTTGTGTATGTACATATATACCTTAACTAACAAAAATTAGTGTACACGTGTACATATATACCATAATTGATAAAAATTAGTGTACACATACATGTATAACATAGTATATATGTAAATATGTACCATAATTGATAAAGTTAGGATAGACGTTTACATATAACATGTTATATATGTACATATATACCATAATTGAAATAGAGTAGTGTTGTATTCTTTTTCTTTTATTTTGCTATGTTTATTAATAGTGACCATTCAAAAAACTTATAATGCCATATATAGTCACAAATGAATTAGAATTTGTTCCTTAATTATTTATATAAATGATTAAATGTGAAAATATAAGTTTTAAACTATTATACTTCAATATAATTTGTTTATTCACTAAAATGTTTAAACTTATATTAAAAATAAAATGTTTTATTTTAATTATATGAATAATTAAATTTAAGTACAAAAATTCGAATATGGAAGATCTCATTATTGTTTCGGAAAGCACAAATCTCGTGATTATTGGTAAAAAAATATTTTAGTTGCTAAAATTCCGAAAACATTTATTCAAATATGAATTTAAAGAAATATTGTAGTCACAAACGTATAATGCCATATATAGTCACAAATGAATTAAAATCTATTCATTAGTTATTTATATAAATTATTAAAGAGAAATTTCAAAAAATGCCACTTTTCAAGTGCCACTTTACAAAAATGCCACACTTTTGAAATTTTTACAAAAATACCACTTTTTCAAAATATTTTTTTCTTTATAATATTTATGTTTAGATAAACTATGTTCTATTAGGGTTTAGTTATAAGGGTTTGGGGGGGTTTAGGGGTCAAAATATTTTTTAGTGTTTAGAATTTTAAGTTATAGGGTTTAGAAATCTATAATTAGTGGCATTTTTGCAAATGAACATTCCTAAGTACCATTTTTGCAAATGTGCACATAAAAAGTAGCATTTTTGCAAGTTCCCCTTAAACATGATTAAATGAGAAAATATAAATTTTTAAAATTAAATATATCATTATTTTGTAAATCTTTGTTAATAACTATATATTAAAATTTTATTAGTTTCCAAAAATTTATTCTTTAATTTAAAAGTTGTTTTTAGAATTCCAAAAAAAACTCAGATTCATAGAAAAATTTATTCTAATTATATGAATAATTAAATGCAAATACGAAAATCTGAATATGGAAGTTCTTATTATTGTTAAGGAAATCACAAATCTTGTGATTATTTGTAAAAAGTGTTTTAGTTGCTACAATTCCAAATGCATTTACTGTAAAAATGTTTCGATTATGGTAAGTTCTTAATTCGGATTGATTTTCTTTTTTTTCACAAAACAATTCGGATTGATTATATTACGAAAATACTATTAATAAAAAATACGGGTCACTAACCGGGTCACAGAAGATCCGCGCATAATCAATCGGATTCATTTAAGAGAATGTCCAAAATTGAAGACAATATTAATGAAATTGTCATTACATCTGTAACGCCCGTGAACCAAAAATGTGAGTTTTGGTGGGTGTCGATCGACATGTGTGTGTGTCGATCGACACGGGTTGTTATCTCCTCGAGAAATCGAACAGTTGTCACTGTGTCGATCGACAAGGTTGGATGTGTCGATCGACATGGGTCAAAAATCAGAATTAGGGTTCTTATTTCTGGTTCGGTTTGAGTTGGCCGGTTTGCGGGAACCTAGGGTTCCGTATAAAAAGGATTGGGACGCGTCTCAGTTCCTTTTTGGCCGTTTTTGGGATCAGAGAAAGGGTTTTAGAGAGTTTGAGAGAGAGAGAAGAGGATTGAGTGTTCTTCGAGGTTTTCTTGTGGAATTCTCTTGTGTTCTCAATCCTAAACCTTGTTCTTGCTGGGATTTCGTGGGAGAGGGTCTGGAACGGAGTGGAGATCGATTTCTGGACGAAATCTGAGGCTGAACTTTAGGGTTCTTCGCGTTCTTCGTTCATTCCTCTTCAGAAATCAGGTGAGTGCGTGACCATAGGTCCTTAGGTTGAGGAATGGATGTGATGCGTTTGTTTTGTTGGTTGTTCTTGGTGTTTTGGTTGATTGTTTCGCAGAGATTGAATTGGAATGTGGAGTTTCGGCCATGAGTGGCTCGAGCCCTTCGAGCAGCAGGTGCTCTGTTGATCGACAGGTTTGGTTCTGTCGATCGACATGTGTTGCACTGTGTCGCGCGACACCATGGTGGCGTGTCGGGCGACACATACAGTCTGTCGATCGACACCTAGAGGTTGTGTCGATCGACACGGACTCTACTGGTGGCGTGTCGAGGGACACATACAGTCTGTCGATCGACACCTAGAGGTTGTGTCGATCGACACTGACTCTGCTGTTCTGAGTTTGTTGTTTGCTTGTTCTTGCATCGTTGTTTGATAACCCTGGTATTTCATGCGTTTCTTTATCTAAGTAATTGGCCTGTAGAGGGGATGACCGTCTCACTGGGTATTTATGATAATACTCACGCAACTCTTATAACCATGTGTTGCAGGTAAAGAAAAGATGTGATCGTGGAATCAAGGCCGGGAAGAGAGGATGATCCTAGGGTCTCGATTGATTGGAGTTGTTAGGGTGTTAGCGATTCTGGATTATGGAATTTGTAGGCGGTTAGGTTGTCGGTTATTGTTGACTTGAATATTGGTTAATTGGTGTAAACGGTTTATTGGTTGATTTATTATGATTTTCCGCTGGTTGTTGTGTAAATTGATTGGGAATTGAGGATCAATGTTTATGGGAACACTGATTCGAATCCCAATGTATATATAAAAACAAAAAAACGGGTCGGGTTGTTTCAATTTGGTATCAGAGCCCTTACAGTTCTAGGGCGGGAGAACTTAGTAACTGCATGTATTGCTGACTGTGTAGAATAGTGTTAATTGATTATGGGAGTTAGTCAGTTGATTGTTGCTTGGGTTTGGAGTCCTGGATCATCTTCTCCGAGCCTTTAATGTGATTCCACGGTAAGTGTTTCGTTTATAATTTCCGTTTCTAATGCTTAGTCTTCTGTGATTAGTCAGTGAGAGATGGCTAGAGGTAGAGGTCGTGGTGCCCGTGGGGCTAGAGGGCGTGGTCGCGGCCGTGGTCGGGGACCGGCGGTTGATCCTGTTGAGTCGAGTGGGGCTCAGGAGGCCACGCAGGAGGAGGTTGCAGAGTCGCAGATACCTCCGAGCCAGTGAGTGGTACTGAGTTAGCCAGTGTGGCGCAGGGCCCAGGTGGGGGTCCTGGCGGGGGCGATGCTCAGGGTCGGTTGGACCGTTTGGAAGCGATGATGCTTCAGGTTCTTGAGCGGTTGCCAGGTGGGGCACCGGCTCAGGGGTATGCTCCCGGTGTACAGCCAGGGGTGGCTGGTGTTGAGCCGTTTGCGGCGGGTGTTCAGCCAGCAGTGGTCCGGGGGCAGCCAGGTGTGGCGGCTGCAGAGGAGGCTCCTTCCTACCTGAGGATTTTGGAGCAGATGCACAGGATTATGACTGGGTATTTCTTGGGCGGTGCTAAGCCTGAGGAGGCTGCGGCGTGGAGGGGTCCTCTGGAGCGTAATTTCCAGGCGCTGAGGTGTCCCGAGGGATACAGAGTGGACCTTGCGGTTCACTATTTGGAGGGCGATGCACATCTGTGGTGGAGAGGTGTGTCGAGCAGGAGGCCGCAGGCGGGGATGACCTGGGCGGATTTCTTGGCAGAGTTTGACGCCATGTATTTTCCGCAGGAGGCGGTGGACCAGATGCAGGGGCAGTTTTTGGCGCTGACTCAGGGAGGGAGTTCGGTTCGGAGTTATGATGAGCAGTTCGGTCGGCTGTTGGTGTATGCTGGTAGAGAGTTTGGGAACGAGGAGTCCCAGATCATGAGGTTCATGCAGGGACTTCGACCGGTGCTGAGGACGCTGTGCAGGGCTCGTAAGTACGCCACGAGGGCTGAGTTGGTTGAGACTGCGGCAGCCATTGAGGTTGATATGGGGACAGAGTTGGCTGCAGCGCTTAGTCCACCGGTGCAGCAGCAGCAGCAGAGGAGGCCGCAGCAGCAGCAGGCAGGTGCGAGCCGGGGCGGTAAGCCGGCTCAAGGACAGAAGAGGAAGTGGGAGGGCTCTTCGGGTTCCGGTCAGAGGGCCCAGAGTGGTCAGAGTGGTACGGGGTGCTATGGTTGTGGGAGCACGGAGCACCGGGTGGCCGCTTGTCCGAAGAGGAGAGAGGTTCGGACTACACAGGCGTGTTTCCATTGCGGAGAGACGGGGCACATTAGAGTGAGGTGTCCCAAGTTGCAGTTGGCAGTGGCAGTGGTGCAGCCAGTGCAGGGGACGGCGGTTGATGTGCGGCCATTAAGGCAGGTCCTAACGCCAGGCCGATCACAGGTACATTTCGGCTGAGACGGGAGGTCCTAACGCCAGGCCGATCACAGGTACATTAACCTTAACTTGGTGAATTTCAACTATATGTTGCGAATTGCTTGTTTTGGGAGTCTTATATTTGTGATAATACTTTAGACTCTGTGACACATGAATTGTGTAGAGACCTTAGTAGTAGGCGGGCGTGATTCCCATGTCTTGTTCGATTCTGGAGCTTCGAATAGCTTCATTACACCGGAGTGTGCGGAGTGCAGTGGGATCCGGAGCAATTCCGGGGAGCAACCGGGAGTAGTTAGAGTGGCTGGAGGGAAGACTTTGGCTACTTTCGGGTCGGCTTGTGGAGTAGATATACTAGTGGCAGGAGAGGTCATGCCGGCAGATTTGATTATCAACCTAGTGGAGTTGTATGATGTCATTTTGGGGATGGATTGGCTGAATCGTTACAGAGTTCATCTGGATTGTCATCGAGGTCGGGTGGTGTTTGAGCGTGAGGCGGGGAGGTTGGTTTATCAGGGCATCAGGCCGACTTCCGGGAGTTTGATGATTTCGGCGATTCAGGCCGCGCAGTTGATTGATAAGGGCTGTGAGGCGTACTTGCTGACGATTGTGATGCCAGAGTCTGTTGGGGAGGTCGCTTTGGTTGATATTCGGGTTGTCCGGGATTTCCAGGATGTGTTTCAGTCGTTGCAGGGATTGCCGCCGTCTAGGTCTGATCCTTTCACGATTGAGTTGGAGCCTGGGACTACTCCGATATCTAAGGCACCTTACCGCATGGCTCCAGCAGAGATGGCAGAGCTGAAGAAGTAGTTGGATGATTTGTTGAGTAAGGGTTTCATCCGACCGAGTAGTTCACCGTGGGGAGCGCCGGTGTTGTTTGTGAAGAAGAAGGATGGTAGTTTTCGGTTATGCATCGACTACCGGGGCCTTAATCGGGTTACTGTGAAGAACAGGTATCCTCTGCCGCGGATTGATGAGTTGTTGGACCAGTTGCGGGGGGCTACTTGTTTTTCCAAGATCGATTTGGCTTCGGGATACCATCAGATTCCGATAGATGAGGCCGATGTGAGGAAGACGGCTTTCAGGACGAGGTATGGACACTACGAGTTCGTGGTGATGCCGTTTGGGTTGACGAATGCGCCAGCGGCATTCATGAGGCTGATGAACGGGGTGTTTCAGGAGTACTTGGATGAGTTCGTTATTATCTTTATCGACGATATCTTGGTGTACTCGAGGACTCCGGAGGAACATGAGGTTCATCTGAGGTTGGTTCTGGAGAAGCTACGGGAACATAAGTTGTATGCGAAGCTCAGTAAGTGCAGTTTCTGGCAGCGGGAGATGGGTTTTCTGGGGCATGTCGTGTCTGCCGAGGGAGTTTCAGTGGATCCGGCTAAGATCGAGGCTATTAGGGATTGGCCGAGACCGAGGAATGCGACGGAGATCAGGAGTTTCCTTGGATTAGCTGGGTATTACCGGAGGTTCGTCAAGGGTTTTGCGAGTATGGCGCAGGCGTTGACGAAGTTGACGGGTAGGGATGTTCAGTTTGCGTGGTCTGCAGAGTGTGAGGAGAGCTTCGGGAAGCTGAAGGAGATGCTGACTAGTACACCAGTTTTGGCGTTGCCGGATGCGGGCGAGCCATACGTGGTGTATACGGATGCATCTGGTGTGGGATTGGGGTGTGTTCTGATGCAGCAGGGGAAGGTGATTGCTTATGCTTCGAGGCAGTTGAGGAAGCATGAGTGCAATTACCCTACGCATGACTTGGAGTTGGCTGCAGTGATCTTCGCCCTGAAGATCTGGCGATCTTACCTTTATGGTGGGAAGGTCCAGGTGTTCACGGATCACAAGAGTTTGAAGTACTTCTTCACTCAGCCAGAGCTGAACCTGAGACAGAGGCGATGGATGGAGTTGGTAGCGGATTACGATCTAGAGATTGAGTACCATCCGGGGAAGGCTAATCTGGTTGCAGATGCGTTGAGTCGGAAGAGGGTTGCTTCGGCTCAGGAGCGGGATTTAGAGGAGCTGGCGAGCGAGATTGGCGCGTTGAGCCTGTGTGTTATCTCGCAGGAGCCGTTGGGGTTAGAGGCAGCTAACCGAGCGGACTTGCTGAGCAGAGTTTGGGTAGCTCAGGAGAAGGATCAGGGTTTGATTGATGCTTCTCAGCAGGCGGGTTCGGAGTATCAGGTCTCCGGGAGTGGGATGATACTGGTGAACGGTCGGGTCTGTGTACCCAAGGATCAGAGTCTCAGGCAGGAGATTCTGAGTGAGGCTCATTCGAGCATGCTGTCGATTCATCCTGGAGCGACCAAGATGTACCGGGACTTGAAGAGGTACTATCACTGGGTCGGGATGAAGAGGGATGTTGCGAGTTGGGTTTCGAGGTGCAACGTGTGTCAGCTGGTGAAGGCTGAGCATCAGGTTCCGAGCGGGTTGTTGCAGAGTCTGCCTATGCCGGAGTGGAAGTGGGATATGGTGACTATGGACTTTGTGACAGGTTTGCCGATCTCGCGGACTTATGATGCGATCTGGGTGATTGTGGATCGTCTGACCAAGACAGCACACTTTCTGGCCATTAAGAAGACTGATGGGGCTGCAGTGTTGGCTAGGAAGTATGTACGGGAGATTGTGAGGTTGCATGGGGTGCCTGCGAGCATTGTGTCAGACCGAGATCCGAGATTTGCTTCGGAGTTCTGGGGAGCATTTCAGGCCGAGATGGGCACGAAGGTGCATATGAGTACGGCATATCATCCTCAGACGGATGGGCAGTCTAAGAGGACGATTCAGACATTGGAGGACTTGCTGAGGATGTGTGTGTTAGACTACGGTGGTCATTGGGCAGATCATCTGAGCTTGGTAGAGTTTGCGTACAACAACAGTTATCAGGCGAGTATCGGGATGGCTCCGTATGAGGCTCTGTATGGGAGGCCATGTAGGACACCATTGTGCTGGACTCAGGTGGGGGAGAGGAGCATTTTTGGTGCAGATTTCGTTCAGGAGACGACGGAGAAGATCCGTGTCTTGAAGCTGAACATGAAGGAGGCTCAGGATCGGCAGAAGAGTTATGCCGATAAGCGGAGGAGGGAGTTGGAGTTCGTGCTGGGAGATATGGTGTATCTCAAGGCAGCCATGTTGAGGGGTCCTAACAGATCCATTGCAGAGAACAAGTTGAGTCCGAGGTTTATGGTTCTGTTCAGAGTGGTTGAGCGGGTTGGGACGGTAGCTTACAGGTTGGAGTTGCCACAGAGTATGAGGGCTTTTCACGATGTCTTTCATGTTTCGATGCTGCGGAAGTGTCTACATGAGTCTGAGGAAGTGTTGGCTAGGATCCCGGAGGATCTTCAGCCAAACATGACATTAGCGGCGAGGCCTGTGAGGATTCTCGAGAGGAGGGTCAAGGTGCTGCGCCGGAAGAGGATACCGTTGGTGAGAGTCGTGTGGGACTGTGACGGTATAGAGGAGGAGACTTGGGAGCCGGAGGTGAAGATGAAGGCCAAGTTTCCGAAGTGGTTCGAGAAGCAAGCGGAGGCTTGAGTTCTTTCTTTCGCTGGTGTTGGTTTTGTAGTAGCATGTGGCTACAGTTGTTGTATTTTCGTTTTGTTGTAACGATTGTACGTTTTGGAGATTAATAAGATATGTTTCTTATTATTGTTGGATCGTATGATGCGAGCTCATGTGTAGTGACCTAGTGGGGGTTACGGTAACCTAGTGGGGGGTTACAGCGAGAGTTAACATTTTCAGTGGGGAAGTGTCATGGTGAGCCATGGGGGTGTGTCGGTCGATAGATGTCTATGACGGCACGCTGCAGAGTATTGCTCTCTAGGGACGGTGGGTTCCTGTAGATTTGAGGGATAGTGGATCTCTCCAGGGGATAGTGGTTTCCCTGCATGCACTCGAGGGGTAGTGGGCCTCTGGGGACGGTGGGTCTCCTACATGTACTTCGAGGGATAGTGGGTCTCTCCAGAGAATAGTGGATTCTCTGCACACCGTAGCTCAAAGGGTGACGATCCTGCGAGTAGGTGTGGTGTATATGTGTACGAGTCATGAGTATGAGTATGAGCAATAGCGTCTGAGCAGGTTGCAAGTGGGCGACCGAATGGCCATCGGGGATCGAGAAGGATCTCAGGTGGGTTGACCGGTGGGGTCAGGTGTGTGGGGTGGATGGTAGGGTCTGGTCTAGGGTTAGTATTTGTGCTGGAACCTCGATTCAGGCAATTTCGGAGAGAAATGTTGCGTCCTGGTCGTGCATGTTCTTGTCTGATTGTTACACGATCAGTTAGTCCTTTATGCCGGGTCTACGGTGGGTCGGACATGTTCTTGTCTGATTGTTGTTCGATCGATCGGGCAGACTGGGCCGGGACTACAGCGATACATTGTGGTGTATCTCCGAGAAGGTTGGGTCGGGTTTCTGAGCTTAAGTGGTGACCTTAGCACGGATCTGAGTGGTTATTGGCTTGTGATTCGAGGACGAATCCTTGTCAGTGGGGGAGAATTGTAACGCCCGTGAACCAAAAATGTGAGTTTTGGTGGGTGTCGATCGACATGTGTGTGTGTGTCGATCGACACGGGTTGTTATCTCCTCGAGAAATCGAACAGTTGTGACTGTGTCGATCGACAAGGTTGGATGTGTCGATCGACATTGGTCAAAAATCAGAATTAGGGTTCTTATTTCTGGTTCGGTTTGAGTTGGCCGGTTTGCGGGAACCTAGGGTTCCGTATAAAAAGGATTGGGACGCGTCTCAGTTCCTTTTTGGCTGTTTTTGGGATCAGAGAAAGGGTTTTAGAGAGTTTGAGAGAGAGAGAAGAGGATTGAGTGTTCTTCGAGGTTTTCTTGTGGAATTCTCTTGTGTTCTCAATCCTAAACCTTGTTCTTGCTGGGATTTCGTGGGAGAGGGTCTGGAACGGAGTTGAGATCGATTTCTGGACGAAATCTGAGGCTGAACTTTAGGGTTCTTCGCGTTCTTCGTTCATTCCTCTTCAGAAATCAGGTGAGTGCGTGACCATAGGTCCTTAGGTTGAGGAATGGATGTGATGCATTTGTTTGTTGGTTGTTCTTGGTGTTTTGGTTGATTGTTTCGCAGAGATTGAATTGGAATGTGGAGTTTCGGCCATGAGTGGCTCGAGCCCTTCGAGCAGTAGGTGCTCTGTCGATCGACAGGTTTGGTTCTGTCGATGGACATGTGTTGCACTGTGTCGCGCGACACCATGGTGGCGTGTCGAGCGACACATACAGTCTGTCGATCGACACCTAGAGGTTGTGTCGATCGACACGGACTCTGCTGGTGGCATGTCGAGGGACACATACAGTCTGTCGATCGACACCTAGAGGTTGTGTCGATCGACACTGACTCTGCTGTTCTGAGTTTGTTGTTTGCTTGTTCTTGCATCGTTGTTTGATAACCCTGGTATTTCATGCGTTTCTTTATCTAAGTAATTGGCCTGTAGAGGGGATGACCGTCTCACTGGGTATTTATGATAATACTCACGCAACTCTTATAACCATGTGTTGCAGGTAAAGAAAAGATGTGATCGTGGAATCAAGGCCGGGAAGAGAGGATGATCCTAGGGTCTCGATTGATTGGAGTTGTTAGGGTGTTAGCGATTCTGGATTATGGAATTTGTAGGCGGTTAGGTTGTCGGTTATTGTTGACTTGAATATTGGTTAATTGGTGTAAACGGTTTATTGGTTGATTTATTATGATTTTCCGCTGGTTGTTGTGTGAATTGATTGGGAATTGAGGATCAATGTTTATGGGAACACTGATTCGAATCCCAATGTATATATATAAAAAAAAAAACGGCTCGGGTTGTTTCAACATCTGTCCGAAATTATTCTTTTCAATTGAATCTATTTAGTTATAAGGCAGTGATAATTTCAGTAATATTCGGATCAATTTTGGACATTATCCTATTAAAAATTTTTGTTTTAATATTATGGAGATATCCATTTGTTATTTCAATTTATTGTTAGAATTAATTATAAAATCACGATTAATGTTATTGAATTAAATAAAATATAAAAATACTAAGAAAAAGAAAAAGAAAATTTTCAAAACACTAATGTTGAAAATAAATTAATAAATCAAATATTTTTACGAACAATAAAATAAGGTGTGTTTTTCAATATGTAAGGCACTTGTATTGTGTTCAAGTCATGACTATATACTTTTTTATAATAATAGAATAAACCAATTGGCTTGTATGTACATGTGTTTTCTCCAAGGGCTCAAATACATTTTCTTGTCCGTCAAATATCTCTTGCCCGCAAGTTACAATATCAGATATCAAAGCCTCTTTGTTTGTTTCACGTAAACTTCCTGCAATCGGCTGATGAGTTTTTGTAATTTTTCATTGCTTTTTGACTCCTCGAACTCTGCCCGAAACGATAACTCGATCACTCATTGCCTTTCTTTGAACTCTATCGGTCTACGATCCTTTTGTATTCGTGTTCCCCTGTTTTTTATAGGATATTCGGATTCATATATATATATATATATATAACAAAATTGAAATATAAGAGTAATTTATGTGTCTTCGTAACAGAGGGACCAAATCATCGAATTAACAGAGAAGAGAAGATGGGCATGTGCATCTTAATCAAAATCATAAAGAAACCAACATATAGGTACATATAAAAAAGGTTGAACAAAAAAAAAAATATAGTTACATATAAAATCTTAACCAAAACATAATGTATTCTTTTAGCAAATTCCATGATTTATGTATTTAAGAGGATGTGTCAATTTAGGAACTCTAAAGAAAATGATATTCTTATAAACAAATATATTTTTAAAAAATAAAAATATCTTATAAAAGGACAAAAAAATATATATTTATAAAAATCAAAATTTAACAATTTTTCCTACTATATGTAAAAAATAATTTTCATTGGCCACTCTTCTTTTCTTGTCATGATCATTAATGGAGTATTATGCATAAAAAAAAAAAACAATTTCTCCTACTATATGTAAAAAATAATTAAAAATGCGATAATAAATGTGTAAATTGCATAAACTCAAATAATGTGAAAAAATGACGGATTGAGTGGAATGATATGATCTTATATAGTGGCTAGGGAGGTGTCAATTTAGGGTTTGTAGAAACAGTATTTTTAATAAAATTAATTATTTGAGAAGCTTGCTCCACAATAATAAGAAACAAATCCTAACATATTACTTGAAATATCAAGATATTTAATGTAGAAAGATTCTAATTAGATTAAAAAAATTGATTTAATCGGATTTGGTATGTATCATCGAATTTGGTCATTAAGGTATCGAATTTTGACACAAACTTTATGGAAATTAATGTATTGATTATATCTCTAAATATTATATTAAAAGTAATTTGAGAATTAAATAATAGGAATTTTTTTTTTTGACAAATTGTTGAACTGAGAAAATATTTTTGACTCATGTTTGTACTAATTTAGGAAAGAAAATGTTTGACATAACTCGCATTCGCGCCCGCTAATTTTGAACATGAACATCTTTCATTCAAAGAAATATTTTTTAGGCAATATCTTCCCATCTTTTATGTTCACTTTTGATGCAAGTTGTTGGATTTAAGGTATGTATTGGATAATTAAGGAAAATACATTTAATTGTTAGATTTTTAGGTTATTTGTTCAAAAAATGGAAGATTTCCAAAGATTGAGTAAAGCTTTAATATATTTATGGGAAGATTCTTCGGCGTAATTGTATTTGGACTTTGAGAAGATTGAGTAAATCTTTGTCTTCTTTAAGCAATTGGTTGCAAGCCAATTGTCTCAATATTTGTACCAATTTCGGGCTTTGTCTTGGTTTACACTTCGATTTTTTTAATTCCAACCGGATTTGTGTTTCCTAATCTTTAATTGATCACATTTCATTTTCTCAAATGTTTTAACTTAAGAAGCAGACACAGTCGAGTGAATTGAACTTTCAGTTTTTGTTCTATTCAAACAAAAAAAATGAAGAATTTACAAACATGTTACATAACCAAAAGAAGACAGAAATTAAATTCACCCGAAATTAATATGCTTCAAGGGGCGGGGGAGATAAAACATTTAGCAAACAAAAGAAGACTTTATAATCTATACAAAAACCCAAAAATATTCTAGGACCTGGTCCTTTAGTATCTCTGATTCATTTGTGAAAGACCACACATTCTCATTTCTTACTGTAGGAAAGATTAGGATCATGTGCCATTGTTAGAACATCAGGCCTATCTGCTTGGTTATATGTTAGACATCGTCGAATCAATTCCTGCAGAAAATGCAACAGTGACTGAGTTCTCTCAAATGGAGATGCAGAGACATTATATATGAATATTTGGTTCTAATTTATTGAAACCAACGAAAGACCAGAACAGCTAATTTTACATTTGCTTCATTTGAGATAGCACGTTTTGTTGGGAACTCAATCTTTTTGGCTTTAATTATTGTGTCTCCTCGTTTCGAACCAAGAGACTTCCATGGCTCGATCATTTGCGTCATGTAATCTAATTAAGTCTAATATAAATGTTAGAATTAGACCTAAATCAATCGGAAAAATATCAATCAGATCGAAATTGAGGGAATAAAAGGGAAAAGGATCTAGAGTAAGAAACCTTCTCGAGAAGTACATTTATCGGGATGGTTCTTGAGATCTTCCGGAGATGCGCTCTTGGGAACACCTCTCCCTTTCTTAAATAGATGCAAACAGGAAGACAAAACCTTATTCTCTTTGTCCTAAGATCTCTGATTGGAATAAACAAAGGATTGATTGGCTCATTACTCCTTCCGAAGGTCTGGATACATCTACTCAATATTTCTTAACATAGATGCAAACCCAAAAATCGATACACGGTTCAAGAAATAGACTCACATGGAAATTAAGGATTTTCGCTTGAATAATCACATGGAGACAGATCGAGAGAGACAGAGATTGTGTGAGAGAGAGAGTAATGTTTCTCACGAAGAAAAAAAAGAAGAATGGAAGAAGCGACCCAGTTTCATTTTTGTTGAATAATTACATTTTTGCCATTAATGAAACCGGGTCAAACGAACCGGGTCGCCCAGATCCGCGCCCCCCAATCGGATCAAATCCTAAAAATATTTGAAATTGATCTGATAATTACTGAAATTGCCACTGCATATGTCCAAAATTATCTTTTTCAATTGAATCTATTTAGTTAAAAGACAATGGCAATTTCAGTAATTTTGGAATCAATTTTGGACATTTTGCTAAATGTACTTCTCTTTTAATATTATAGAGATATTATGGTGAGTACATGAATAAAGGATCAGGGTTGGAACTAGGTCAAATGGCCCAGTTGCATTAAAAAAGAAGCGGAGGCAACTAAGTTCACCTTTGGTCCGTTCATAGAGGGTAACACATGGCTTAAGTCTACTAACCATGCCCGGCCCATGTGCTGTGCAAGGAGTGCTTTTGCACAGGACCCAGCCCATGGGCTTCATAATTATGGTAAAAAAATTTACAAAAAGATTCTAAATTTATGTAAAATTGCTAAAAATGACCTTAAATTTCTATCAATATTATTAAAAAATCCTAAAGTTTCTAAAAATTTGTGACACAAAGTCTATAATACCAGTGGATCGGGCCTGCTAGTAACATCCCATTTAGCCTCGGTTTCTAATCGTTAAATTTGGGTAATAATGAAGCAAAGTGTTGTAAGTTGTAACCTCAATAGTGGATCCTAAACGTGGAATAAAAACATTCTAGTCTAATACATTGAAAGTGAACTATTATGAGGCAGTTAATGTTTATGCTTGGGTACAATTTCAGTAACCCATTAATATTGAGCCAGTCCTACTTCGTCAAATACACCGTGAAAGTGATAACAAGGGATGGACAAAAGAAACTTGGTAGAAGTAAAGTTAAGGGTCTAAAATTAGCGACGCATATCAACAACTTTCCCTCAATGATATTGGGTTGAGTATCTTTTGAAGAAGTCTCGGAGTTGTTTTGGTTTACTCTTTCTTGTTGGTGGTCATCTTCTTCCTGGTTATATGTTTGTCTTTCGGTATGGGCTTAGCATCGCCATTGTCTCTCTGCAGTTGGTTTCTAAATTCGATATTAGGGTGGTTTCCGTTGTTGAATTTAGAAAGGCGTGTGGTATGTTCTTTTGGTCAGATTTTCCATTGGGTTAGATTTATCGGGATTATGGTTTGATTAGTTGCTTAGCTCTAGTTTGTATTGTAATTTCGATTTTGTATGCTCCTCTTGTTTGAGTTTTGCTCCCCTCTTTTGGGCACCGCTCCCTACTTTAGGGCTTGTCGTATCCTCCTTTGCAATGTTTTTAAAACCGGACCTGCAACCGAACCGGAGAAATATTTGGGTCGTGGGTCAATGTGGTTCGATCGGGTTCAACCGGGTTTGATGATATTTTAAAATTATTAGTATACTTAATCTTGTACATTTCTAATATCATACAAAACACTTAAATAATTTAAAAACTTTAGAAAACTTAAATAAAAATACACATAAATTTCATAAATATTAAGATCATTTAATTCCAATAGTTTTGGTAATTTAGTCAAAGATTTAAGAGAACAAATATATAATTTCTCTAATACGTACTTTATAGTTTAATTTTATAGTGTTGGTTATTGATTTTCAAAACAAAAGATTTGAAAAAATTAGGAAAATAAATATAACTAGAATAAATGTAAACGTCATCACTTATTTATAAATCTTATCTTTACATTTTTAGTTCTAATATAATAAATAAAATAAAAATAATTAAAAAGAAAAAAATAATTTTATTAACAAAATAGTAAAATTTAGATTAAACCCGGTTCAAAGCGGTTCAATTGGATCGTCGGTTTCCGAGTTTTTGGCGGTTCAATCCGGTTCAATAACCGGGTTAACTCAACTTGGGTTTTAGAGTTGACCCAACCCGGATCAGTACCCCATTTACGGTTGAACCCGGTTCGACCGCCGGTCCGGTCTGGTTTTCAAAATATTGCTCCTTTGTAACATATGATGAATGATAAAAACCAAAATTTTTAGATGGGAAAAAAAAAGAAACTAGGACTAAAAGGAATAGTCTTTAGTGTTACCAAGATTATTTACTTAACAAGATTGCCCAAAGTCTTGAACGCTTTTTTTATTATTTACTATGTGTTGCAACTTGCAAGCTTATGATTATAAACCTTACCAATATTGTTAGTGGGTCCATGAATATGATATGGTAACACAGTACAACAACAAAATTTCCAATTCCATGGGATTTCTAGAACTTATTTGTCAATCAAAAATACAAGTATCTTCAAAGATGTTGCGGTTTAGAATGTTTCTTGCATTGATCGCAGCTCTTACTTCTTTTCCGTGATTGTTTTGGTGTCAAACGAAAGGTAGTATTACTATTACTCATAATAGTAACTTTGTCTCTGGACATTCTCTACAGAGATTTGCTTTGGCATATACAAAAAGGAAGTAAAAGGAAACAGAGCAATACACAGAATTTCATAGAATTGACATTGTTCCCAGTTAAGTAGACTAGTATGATTACGATATTGATAGAAATCTACAAGTCAGTTGAGTACAAATCTATTGGAAAGCTAATTGTTCTAATTCTTCACCGTCTTCTTCTTTGCCTCGATCACTTTGTTGTTGCAGTTGCATCGATAACCATCTCTAAAATAAACTCAGACCAGATTCCTAAGACTAGATAAAAGGCTACATAAAAGGTCACACAAAACTATTAGTATTAACAGCCATTGGCAAATGGTTATGTCCCTAGTGAACTTCCGTAACATAACATTATGCATCAGTACTTCAGCTTCCCATATAAGGCCGCTCTTGCAATAAGCAGACGCCATCATAGCCATGATTCGGACATCAAACTTGTAGAAACCATCATACCACTCTTCTGTAATCTCAGTTGCCATATCGATATTGCCTGATTTCAATAAGGAGCTAATCACTAATCGATATCCCTTGCTATCCTTGTTCTTCCAGTCGTCGCTTTCCTGCCTTGTACAAGTCCCATATACGTAAAACTTCTTCAGCCTTTCCTGCATCACCATACAATACCATCAAGGACTCGTAAACTAGTGTCTTTGACTTGGTATCTAGTACTGATTCCTCGACTCGTACGCCAATCAAATGTAAATCCGGTATTCATCTTGCATTCTGCTAATACCTTCGTCAGTTTTTCAATGTCGAATTCAGCTGCGTAAAGCCGCAGTTTAATGTTCAAAGTGAGATTGTTCATCTCCATTTGGCGCAGAATCTTGTGGACCATATCTCGCTTACCTACCTGATGTGGTTAAAAGGAGCAGGTACCCGACCTTTCTCATCTTCCTGAAGATTGACTCAGCCATACTCAGTTTTCTCAGATCTTGCATAGAAGCTTAAGATAGTTGTGTATACAGAGTGGTCTCTAATGCTTAGGAAGAATTTCGTTGCTTCTTCTAAACCCAGAACGTTATCAATCAGATAAAGCCGAGCTGCGTAATCTTCAGGAATCAGATTGCAAAGTTGACGCTCACTCATCCACTCTGATACCTAACAAGACGACAAGAAAAATCAAATTTTGAGAAACGATACTGCAGGGAGTGAAGAAAAACCTTGGAAGGATTCAATTGATTACCCTGTCGCTTCCATTGCTCTAGCACCGGGATGAATGAAGCGTGGTGATTATGGCCGGCGAAGATAGGGTTCCGGCAGAACGGAAGAAGTGTACCTCCTGAATGGTTGAAGAATCGGTAGTCTCATGGCTCTTAATGCGGTAGAGAAATTAGGGATTCTGAGAGCTCAGCTCAGTGTAGTGTTTGTTTACTGTCTAGTTCTTACTAATTTTCTCTTCTTTCAAGTTTGCTTGTCTAGCAAGTATATACCATTCGTGTTGATCCTTCCATCATCAGCTTGGGGGTCATGTGCTGGAGTAACCAGTACCAGCATTTGGATCAACACATTGAATGGATGCCCAGCAAACTCGCCGTGAAGATGCTTGTATCTTGGGATGTACAGCAATGGCGGTCATTGTTTTGTTTCCACCCTAGTAGTAGCAACAACAACAAACTGACCTTCTCCTCTCTCGAGAGGGTAAGCAAACGAAGTGATAAAACCAAACTCTACTAGCTTCTCATACCCAGGAACTTTCATTGGTGTTCTTTCTTTGATGTCAATATGCTCAACCTCAAGCGCAGACAAAGCTCTTCTTAGAAGACAGTCCCAATGAACTAGCCGGATATCTCTGTAGATAAATAAGCCCTTGTGTAACTTTACAAAAGCCTCAGTGACAGCTTTCGATCTTTGCTCGTCCATTGTAAACGACGTCGCTGTCTTTGGATTGTACCACTATACTTGTTCTTCCACTTCCAGACTTGGTTTAAGAACTCTTTACGACCAAAGTCGTGCCTTGTCTTTCCTGTTTCAAGTCAGAGGTGTCCTTTAATTTGAAGAAATGTGATTTTATTTCTGAAACACATTTGTTCCTGGCTGCGAGTAAAACTTGCTTTACTCTCTAGCACAGGAAGTACACACATACACCAGTTCCAAATGATCTTTTACTGTATATATTATAACCATGGAAACACTTGTTGAAGTTTCTATTAAGAAGCAGAGTTAGAAATAAGAAGATTCCAGCTTCCTAGCTGTCTCTCCTGCAGTTACAGCTTCTGCATTGCCTTCCATGGCGCAACTCTTCTCCTGCAGTCACCATATACGACATCATTTTTTGTCATCACCAAAACCCATTTTACATATGATAAAACAAAGTGAGGTACTGCTTGTGAATGCATATTGTATTTTACCAGCAATCGCCACATGAAAGGAACACCATCTCTGACCTTTATCTTCTCTTTGATCACTTCTTTCGCTGCATAGATAAGAGCCAAGATACTAAACAATATGAATATCCAATGAAACTGAGTTAAGACTCTACAACAAGTCGTACCAGTGGAGGATTGGCCTGTGTATAGCAGCAACTGGCACCACATTTCGTTGAAAACATCTATCTGCTCATCCGATGCCCCGATGAACTGGTATTAACCATCAACCAGTTCAAAAAGAACCATTAAAAGGTGTTTGATTCAGATAGTTTTTGAGTTAAATGATTGAGATTTGTTTTACCTTGTAATCAAAGGCGTTAAACTCTGAACCAAGTAGTTCTAAAGCCTTTTTGTAGTTACCCATTGTGTATTCATACACAGCTTCTCCGAGCTAATATGAAAACAAGACAGATATTCAGGAGTAGTTACAAAGAAAAAGACGATCATCAAAGAAAGAAAGGGAACAAACCTGAACCCCTTTCTGCATCACTTGTTGCTTCTTCTTGTTCATCTTCGATATTCTGCAAGAACACCACAGGTTCACTACATACCCGGTCTTACTGTCGAAGCAAAGAAATTAACACTAACCGGAACTTCAGACCCTCTAGTAATTCATGAGCTCTTGAAGTCTCTCCAACCTTTGCTAATGCCCAAACTATCAATATATCGATGTGCCACTCCAAATACCAGTTTGCCTGAAATGTTAAAGCAAGTGATCGAGAAATAAAAACCAATTGAACAGGAAAACACAAAACTAAAAGATATGATATGGTATAGGCCCAGTGCATGGCTTACCTGATCAGTTAAACAAACTGCAAGGACATTGAGACGGTCTTCAAAACCATCAAGAGCATCTCTTACATCCAAACGCAACAACAAGCCCAGAGCATTGACATATACCTAAAGAGTTGCAGACACTTGAATATTGGATAGAGGAAGCAGCATATATTTCTGAATCGGAAAGAGGATTACTTCAGGAGGAACAGCGTCGTCTTTCTCCAATTCTTTCCAGATGTGATGATCATAAATCTCCTTTACTTTACTCATTGGTGACCCTCCTTCCAAGTAACAAAGAGCAACATGCCACCAATTGTGTGTATACCTAACAATTTTATACATGGTAACAAAAAAAAATTAGGGATTTTAATGATAAAGAAGATCTTGATAATATGTGAGAGACTTCAGGAAAGTGGGGAATGCTTACATGAAGGATGAACAAGAGCGCCAAGATCCTGCGACTCCTTCCATGAACTCCACTGCTTCTTTAAACCGACATTCATGTTGAAGGACATGACACAACTGCAACAAAAAAAAGTAAGATATATAGAAAATGTTATCAGTAAAGAACTACTGACTGATAAGTCTTATATGGGAACTGAGAAAAAGAAAAAGATGCAAATGACCAATGTAAATGTAAAACTGTTTGAAAAACTCACACAGTGATGTGCCCAGGCGTCGTCTTTGTTTATCTCATAGCCTTTTCTGGAAGCAACCTCCGCTTCTTCCATTCGACCAAGTTCTAACAATGGGAATGCAAGTATACCGTGTATGTAACTTTCTTCTTGATTCGCAGGTAGAACCTACAATATTAAGCAGATGCAATCAACTTTAATACCCTTAGAGACAATGAATCATTCAGTGACCATCATTTCGATCGGATGTAAAGTACCTGCTGAACAAGACCCGAAAAGGGAGCAGGTTGACCCATGTAGAAACATAAAAACTGTGCTCTCTTCAGAGAGGCCAAATCCTTTGGAAATCTTTTAAGTAACTGCAAACCACAATTTAGATTCAAACAAGGGACTCAATGACATAACAAACTAACTTCAGCAAGTTTCAGAATATATATGCATATGTACTTAGGACCTGAGAATCAGCAGAAAGCCACAAAACTTAATGTTCTGAACCATAATCGTTGTATTGATGCCAGATTCACAAAGATAAAACTAGACTCTAAAATAATATTTTGGGTAAAATAACAATGAAAGTGCAGAACCAACCTCGGTGTGCATTTCAAAAGCCAAGTCGTCATCCCTGTCCTCAGACATATGGTAACTAACAACCTCGAAAACCGCTTTCTCATAAGGTGTAGATTGTTCCTGCAGCCAACGAATTAACCTCCGGAATTTCCCCCAAACCCAACGTAGAATAAGAACTACAAGGTAATGAATATAAAGAGACTCACGAGATTGGAATTAGCAGCTTCAATGTAGAAATTGGCTCTGGAAGGAGCAGATGAAGAAAGGTAATAAGCAGCTAAAATGTTGCCCAAAACACAATCTTTGTCATGGAGTGGTGCTTGGAGAATCACTTTCCTATTCCTCCCAAAACTAAGAACCTTCATGAACAAGAATCACAAAGATGAAAACTTTAAACACAACAGAAGCTACCCATGATTAAAAACCCCCAAATTCAGCTACATAAAGAGCCAAACCGTATAAGACTCATGAACATGATCAAACCGTGGTCATAAATTCTATTAAGGAATCACAATTGAAACTCCTACTTATGAAACTATGCCATAGCGAAACCCCAATCGCTTTGAAACAGAAACACAAATTCGTATGGACAATCGTAAACCCTGTAAGCTTCTTGTAAGTTACCAATCGGATATGTTCATTTCCTATCAATTTCATGACGTCTGTAACTAGAGAAGGACAATCGAAGAAGAACCTGTTGATAATAGGAGTTAATCGCGTCGATGCAGTCATCAGAAGAGGTATTAACCTCGTACCCCCACCGAACACATCTCGGCGGTTTCTCCATTTCAAGAATCAGAGATTCTTCTCGCTTAAAACTCGCCGGTTTCTTCTATATCAACAACACTTTCGTGTTTCTTCTGGGGCTAGAGGATTGGTTTGATGTAGACGATAGAACCATGAAATCATTGAACGGACAGCGAGTTTTCCATTTTCTTGTCTGAAAAAAAAAACACGAGTTCGTGACAGTGACGTCTGGATCCATTTGGGTTTTCTCCCACTGTATAAGATTATGTGGACACCAAGTAGATAAAAACATAGGAAAAATTATGAAAATAGGCCAACAAAAATATAAATTAAAATTATAGGCCAGATTTTTTAAAAATTAGTGATATACACCAACTAGATAAAAAATAGGAAAATTTATGAAAATAGGCCAACAAAAAAATATAAATTAAAATTATAGACCAGGTTTTTTAAAATTAGAGATATACACAATAGTTTACTTTATTAAAAAAAAAATTATTAAACCATCGTCATAGACCAAAGCAAACAATCACCGATGGAGTTTCGAGTCTCGCTTCAACTTTGTGCGACCGACGCAATTTCCGACTATGAATAGTTAGACTAAGATCTTCGAAGATATTTGAAAATCTTGTCCTGTTGGATATGATAATTCAAGGTTTAAGATTTATTGATTCTCTTAAATCTATGCTTTTTTGGTTGTCTGAACTTGACCAAAAATGAATGAAATTCACTTTCTCGTTTCGTTTGATGGTTGTTGTGTGCTTACTCATAATCTGAAGTGTTTCAAAAACTCCGCCTTAGTTATTGTTTCATCAAGCTCTTGTCTCATCTGGAAAGACGATGAGGTGAGTTTTTTTTTGTTTTTGAATTGAATGTAAAATTATATTCAAAACAAACATTTTGTACAATGAATGTGTCTTTGTTTTTTAGAGTTTCTAAACAAAAAATAATAAAAACCAGAGCATAGAGATGAGAATCCAGAGTAGGGCTAAGAAAACAGAGGATGCAGATGGATGTCGTAAAATCCTTTATCGAGTGGTAATCCAGAGCTCCATAGCCTCGGTATAGGTATGGTCTCCGTTCTTACGAATCACATTGATCTAATTCTTGATATTCTTTTCGATTTGCTTGACCAAGATTCTTGAGGACAAAGGTGAAAGAGAGATTTTTGAAGCATAAAAATACAAGCTGTTGGAACACATGCAGAGCTGTTCCAACACAAAGATTAAAGTGACGTGGCAAAAAGAGTTGACGTGGATAAAGCGCCAACAAGAATGATCTATTCAGTAAAGGAGATTTCGTATCAGAAGATCTTGGACAACTTAGACTACGTGAGAATCAAGAAAAAGACAACTTACAAAAATTATTTATCCGACGAATATAAAAAGGATTGAAGTAGAATTTTCTAGGGTTAGCCGTTTCAAGAAAAAGAAAAGTTACATAGCTTTTCTATTGAGAGAGTTGTGATAACTCTATAAACGGGGGCAAGTGTGTGTACAAGACTAATGGTTTATCTTTGATCTTGTTTAGAATATGAATCTTGGGTGACAAACTAAGGGAAGGCTTATGGTTGTGTAAAACCAACAAGAGAGTGTGTAAACTTCTTGTAAGATTTCTAATAAAGTGAAACTCGGTGCGGCCGAGCTTTGGGCTATTTATCTTGTGTTTATCCACTTTTTCTGCTTTTTCAAAAGGAGCTTCTATATGTCTTCACAGGTTTCGTTCACGCTAAAGATGGTAGACGACTGTTTGAAGGGCATATCGAAACAGAAACAACATATATTACGACCAAGGACCCCTGAGAAGGATGATGAACTGCTCCCAGTCTGTTGTGTACTTGGGGCCAAGAAGATTACGTGTAATAACTCTCCAAATATCACCTGCACGGCCGCATCTAAAGAAGAGATGGTTTCGTGTTTTTTCCTCGTTCCCACAGAAGGAGCATAATGTATTCAATCCCAAGTTCCAGCGTCTCATCAAATCACTTGTTATTAAACGATTTTAAATGGCCAGCCACATAATAAACGAGTACTTGGGAGTTGCGTGTGTGAACCACATTCCTTTGTGCCAATTTATAGTGGCATGCTTTATCCGAATGAGGTTCCGTGTGCTTTGTGTTATGAAATGGTTTTTGTAAACATCATCTGAGACCTTCTAGAGATGACGATCATCCCCTGCCTTCATTTTCCTCTTTACTTTCTCTATTGCGTCCTCTATTTCGTTCAATATCGTGACTCTATGCCGCTGCCGTAGCCTTCCCGAAACCTCGACCATTGTGGCAGATAGAGGAATACCAATCCACGAAGATGCGCTAAGTCACTTAATCTCCCCATAGAAGACCAATGATCGAACCAGAATAATGCGTTTTGACCATTACAAACTTCGACTCTGTGTAGAGTCTTAGCTGGCTCTCGGTATTTCAGAATCATGTGCCACATCCAAGAATCCTTTGTCGTGTTCTCCTCGATGGACCAAAAGCAGTGCTTCCCAATCAACATCATTCAGACCCAACTAACCCGTATGGATTTTTGGCCTAATACAAGATGTCATATGAGCTTTAGAACACTAACCACATTCGCTTCTTTAATCGATCTAAACCCCAAACCTCCTTCATTCTTTGGCTTACAAATGTCACTCCACGGAACCTTTGCCTTCCTCGTACCGAACCAAAGGAAAGCCAAACACAATCATTCTATCTCCTTTATACAACTATTCGGCAATCGAAATGCTGATATCCAAAAGTTTATGAAGTTACTAATAACCGAATTAAGTAGTTGCATGCGGCCTGCATATGAGAGGTGTCTAGCCATCCAGGAGCTCATCTTAAGCTGAATCTTACCTAACAGAGGACTATATTCAACCTTTATCATCCGTTTAGTTAAAAGTGGCAGTCTAAGGTATTTCACCGGAAGCTGTCCCGACGCAAAAGAGAATTGTGCAAAGATCATTTCTTTTTCATTGTCTGCAAGAAAAAGAGTCGACTTTTCCATGATAATTGTCAGCCTCGACGTGATTGCAAAGTCATCAAATATCTGCAGAATTCCCTTAGCAGAGTGCTTTTGTCTGTCAACAAAAATCATAAGATCATCTGCGAAACACAAGTGCGTCGATTTAGTTTTGATTATCGATTTAGTTGGTTTAGGGTTTCAATTTGTATTGTAAAAATACTATATATAATTCTAGGGTTGATAGAATCAAGTGGAGGTGCGAGTAATTTAGGTGTTTGTAAGTTGGGAAATTTTATACTAAAATTGATTTTTTTGATTTCGTGGAAAGACTTTCTTGAGAGACATGGTATTAGAATGTATCTCCGGTGCGTCGTAACGGTCGATTACCACCGTTGTTGTTTCGATATTATCCATATGATACAGGGTCAGTCACTCATGTCCCTTCTTCACGTTTCAGAGTTTTACAATGTATTCAAAATTTAACATAATTTCTTTGTTGGTTTGGTTTGTAGGACGTCCTCTGGGAAGGAGGACGTGAAAGAGGAGGTTATACGACTCGGAGTTGATCTCTTTGTATATATGTCTGAAACCATGTTCTTATTGTCTGATGACATCCATACTATGTTATGATTCTGCACTAAGTTATGGAGATGTCTTCTTCCTCACCAGAATCCTGTCTTACAAAGGCTGCTTCGTGTTATGCATTTTGTCTACTCAGATTATATCAAACCCAACAATAACGGAGTGTTTCAGGATGTTGGCAACTCGGTCCTTTCTTGTTTCGTACTCCTCTCTGTTTTTGCAATTGCTTTTATCGCATTTGGAAAGTAAAGTGTAACAGGGCAAAGAATATTATAACTCAATTAGAGTTAAAGCTTCGAAACAAGCAAGAACAACAGTGAAAGCATAAGAAACATACTGTTTTGAGGTATTTACATTTCCCATGGCAAGTGATCCCTTATCAAAGACAAAGACAATTGCTATTAGCCCTAACCCAATTTCTGTTTCAAATCACATAACAAATGATTTAGTATTTCCAAGTTCGGTAGGAATAACTTTGTATCCGATAATAAGATATATTGAAAATCAAATAACATTCAATGATACACTTGCTCAAGAACACTTAACTGTAGATGCTAAGGGTTATTGAATGTGTCTTCTCCCACCACACGACTTACTTCACATGCTTCTTCTAAGTAACATAATCGATCAAATCCACCTTAACACAAACTAATTCAACTCAACCAACAATTCCAGATTTCGATTTTGCTAATTCAGAACAGCACTTGGATCCCACCTGAAACTATTAGGATCTATTCACTTAGAAGCTAATTTCAACAAAAGAAAACAAAAAGAAAGAAAATACGTAGATCGAAGAGAGTGGATGAGAGTAGAGGAAGAAAGAAGTCATGTTCTTTTGTTAGAGGTCAGACGGCAGCCATGAAGAACTATGAATTCTATCGACAATTTTTTTTGTCAATTTTAATAATGGTATACTGGTCTTTTCATCTATTATTTGGCTTATTTTTTAACTTAAAAGATTTGTTGTATTCCTTTAATTTGTTTATAAAAAATAGCATATTTCCTTAAATCTCCCAAAAAATATCCGGACTACGGATTCTCTTAACATGCTTATCACCATGTCTTTTTTTTTTTTTGAAAGATTTTCAAGGGTTAATTTATGTAATAGCTATATTGTATTTATTATTAAAAAAATATAGCTCTGCATTTGGGAAAATATAGCAAGTAACCATTTGGTGGTTTTTTGGACAAAACTAACCCTACGTGAAAATGAAGCAAGGAGGAAGGAGAGAGAAATTGATGATGTCATATTCCAATTAACTTGTTTGTTGGAAGGTGATCCGATTAATGTTGTCATATTCCGATTGTGGTTGTGTTGATCTGTTCGGTTGCAGAAGCTACTCATTCCAGCGGCGAGGCTATAGGGATTCCGATCAGAGGTTGCGTGAGGTATGGAGAGGAGATCATGGGGATTAGAGTTGTCGGATGTCTTCACCGTAGACATGTGATCCCGTTTTGATGGATGAGAGGCATGTTCATGGTTGGTGCTGGGCTCGATCTAGGTTCGCGATGACTAATGCGGACGAAAGCAACGTTTGATCGGAGGTGTAATCATGACATGGATGTGAAGGAGTGAGGATAAAATAGGTAATAGTGTAGATTGTTTTAACTCATATCCTAACCATGCTATAATATGGTTATTCGACTAATTATTAATTTTTTGTTAGCTATTGAACCTAATTTCCCAATTTTTAATGCATTAATTTAATTAAATTATAGATGATGAGACTTTTATATTTAGAGAGATATTCCATATGGTGAAAAAAAAAGTACAATGAGTGGGATTAGGTGAAATCAGTTAAATGCAAATTTCATAAAGCTATCTATTTATTATAAACACCCGCATCCAAAAGATTACAATCAAACACACAACAAAAACTTCAGAAAACATGAGAAAAAAAAGTAGAGGAAGAAGGAAGGAGCATGATCGTAATCTTGTGTCTGTTTGAAGGGCACGACACAAGAGTGTGTAAGTTCACCCAAAACTATTGCAAGAGATGTCTGCGTATCTCCGACCATGGGGAAAGGTTCGATAACCATCCAGTTCATAAGTTCACCAAAGTCTTCGCCTATGCTCTCCACTTGATCGTCTTCGCAGTACTGGCCAGGAAGATTCATGATCTTAACCCAAAAGGGGATTGTACTCGAAAAATCCCTCCTCACCGTTGGCATCCAACGTTCAAGAACCGATTGAAGGACACATTCCTCCTCACACCGGAAGTGGAACCTTCCTCTTTCCATCTCTATCCCGTGCACACGACCCTCACACTTCCACACAGACGATAAGAAAGCAACCAGAGCCTTCACAGGACTCTCCTGGATCTCAGGATTGAGTACTCTTCCCACCAACGTTCTCTCATTAAAGACTTGTGCGTTATTGATCGGAGGAAGCTGCAATGGTTTTGATCAGCCGCAACCAATTTCCCAAATAAAGCCATTTGTGTTAAAACCAGAGTGAGAGAATAATCACAGCCAAAATGACGAGAAGCTAAGAAGAGATAAATCTGGGTAAGTAGATGGGATTTTGTATTTCTTTATTTCTTATCTGATTCTTTATTTCTTTTATTTATTTATTATTACTAGTGTAAGAATCATGGTCCAATAAAAATAAGGGAAATTGGGTCAAATAACCATAAAAAAATTTGTATTTTAAAATCTAACTAAAACTACCCTATGTGGTCAATTCCCATCCTTTAGATCTAGGATTTTTTGCTATCTTTTTAGATATATTTTTTATGGTTATTTGGCAAATTGACACTAAAAATAAATGAGATGAAAATAATAGAAAATTTCAGATATTATATATATATATACTCCTTCCGTATCATATTAAATGATTTTTTAGAGAATTTTTTTTTCTCAAATTAGATGACGTTTTAAGTTTTCAAAGTAAAATTAATTATGTTTTTGTTGTTTTTGACTATTTAAATTCTGCATATTAGTTTTCTATTGGTTAAATTGTATTGGAATTGGTGGTTTTATGTTGAAAAATAGAAAATTAAATAGTTTCTTAATTTGTGTGTAGAAACCTTAAAAATCATTTAAAATGAATCTGAGGGAGTATATATATATATGTGACCAAAAAAAAAAAAATATATATATATATATATATATATATATATATATATTAATTGAAGAGACAGTCACAATTTTTTTATGTGTCATTTAAAAACCGTTTTATAGGACATATCATTTAATTATACCTTTCAGAATATTTCAATTCAAACTATATGTTATGGTAAAACTTTATACATATTTTTATTAATTTTATAACATAAATTCATTAATACATGTTTTATAAAGAGTAATAGGCATGTATATTATGATTGATAGACATAATTAATTATTTAACATGACCTAAATTATAATTAAGTGTTTAACAATTTGTGTACATGAAATTCCAGAATTACCCTATTTTTATTTAACCATGTTTTACTTAAATTAAAAAAAAAAAGATAAACCAAAGAAAGTTACCCTAGTCTCGCCAATTTCACAAATCCCCGCCGAACTCTATTCACAATTTGGTTCTTCTTCTTCTTTCTTAATTACTTTGTGTTAACTCAATGTCATGGATCAAAATCATGGATCAAAATCTTTTATTGTGGATTAAGATGGTGCCGTTTCTTCTCCTCCATTAGTTTTTCTACCGTCATTCATCTCTTGGTCAAATTGAGTTGTCGTCGAAGATCGACATAGTTAACTAGGTACAGAAGGTAATTATGTTTCTCATAATAGTTTACTATGTATGTTATTTTTTATTATAATAGGCAACTATGTTTCTGATAAAAGTCAAATATGTATGTTAATAACTACGTTTTGACTAGTTAACTATGTTTGTTTAAATAACTAACTATTACAACAACATTTTTCATGTAGTTAACTATGTCTTGAAATCAGTAATGCAGTTAACTATGCTATGAAAATAGTTAACTATATTTCCAAATTGGTAACTATTTTCAAAAAATAGTTAACTATATTTTAGATAGTTAACTATGTTTTGAGACGTTTCAAAAATAGTTAACTATGTTAGTATTAAATAGTTAATTGTTATGAAATATTTATTTTTTGTATCTTCTAATCCAATTTTGTATAACAGTTGTGAAAACACACATCTACTTTTGGCAAGGATACCATTGCAGGAGCAATTTTCTAGGAATTAAATCAAGAGAATATATTTAGGGATTTTTATGTATATTTACCATAATTATAGTTGTAAGGGCAATTTTGTCATAATTTAATTCTCTTTGCTAGTTACATAATTATATTTTTGGATATGTTAATTTCCTAATTATAAATCTCAAAAGTAATATACAGCTAATTACCCTTTTATAAATTTAGAACAATATTAGATTAGGGTATTGTACAAATATTTTTATTATGACGTAGTTTATTATACATATTTAATCATACTTACAAATATTTATAAATTTCATTGCTGGAAAAAATATATATATATTTTTATTATGTCCGATAAATCTATATAATCTAAAATTTATCTTATTTATCGCATGCTCTATAATTTACACGAATACTGAAAATCAATTTTACATTTAAAATAACATTCGCATATGTTTTGATCAATTTTACATATAAAATAATAAAACTAATTAATGACATTAACATATGCTTAATCAAATTTATTCAACCTCATTATATTTATACACAATAGATATCATTTTTATACGTTTATGGAATTTAAAAATCATAGGTTTTGTCTTATACGTTTAAATATTAAAAAAATTATATATGTTAAAATCGATTAGTCAACCTACTTAATCATATAATGCTTTTAAAATGGGCCCATGTCGGCATTACGCTAACAAATTTGGCTCGGCGGCGACAAAACATGATCGATTCGAACACGAGCAAACCAGACAAATTAGCAATTACCCAAGGCAAAGAGCCCACGTCACGACGGGCCAAGATCGGTGATGGAGAAAGTATATTAGTTTTGAAACTGATTGGATGTATCAAATAACTTTATTTTCTTCCGTGCAAGTTTGTTTTCTAGTTATTGTAATGTGATAAAGATATATTTTCACTAAGTTTCTTAATAATTGTCTCCACAGACATGAAACATTATATAGTCGATTACAAGTCCAACTTCAGTGTATTTGGGAGAAGATCATATAAAATGCTCTAGTCCTCGGTTTAAAGGAATGTACGGGTATAGGTCCGGATCGAACCTCTTAGTATTTAGAAAAAGAAGAAACGAGAATGCCCTTTCTCTTAACTTACATAGTCATTCCTATGTTAAATGACAAATTAGTGCTTTGTTTTGGACGTTTTGATCTGGTACTTAAATTCAATTGGGATTTTACTTGGTAATGTCAATGGGCTTTGCATAGGGATTAGGATTGAAATCCGACGCCAACAAATTAAACATCAATAATCATAATGAGATAATACATAAGTAATTGACTGATGAGGACATCCTTCAGAAGAGAAGAACAACATAAGATCTCGCAAACACCACACATGAACAGATTACAATACAAACAAATAGATAACATTGAGAATATACTGCGTTTAGAAAAGGAAAAAAAAAAAATTGAGATACTGAGCCGAACAAGAAGGTTTGGTTCTAGACTTTTGGTGTGAAACGGGTGCTTTCCATTACGTGGTTGGCGTTCTCGAGTTCAAAGGCATCGCGTCTATGATATTCTTTAATCTGCATCACAACTGAAAATTTTAAATATACAAATAATGTGAATCGTTTTTTTTATTCTTCCATTACCTCGTCACGTGGCACATCTTTGAACTCTGGAAGAATTTGACGTTGAGTGAACTCAATGTATGAAGCCGGGATTGTTTCAGTTACTCCATCTGAAAACTCAACTGAAAGTCTTTCCGATATTGACGAGATTTGTAATAGTAGACCATCTTCACTCACTGAAACATGTATTTACACAATCATCTCAATTAAAAAAATGGACTAGAACAGAAACGTTCAAATAAAAAATGTCGTGAGGGGAATAATTAAGTAAAAGGAAACCTTTGAGAATTCCTCCTTCACTATTGAGTTTAAATCCCTTTTCTTCAAGATACTCTTTGACGCATTTGATATCACTGAAACGGTGTTGGAGTCGATGAACCGAAAAAGCAAGATGATTCATTGTGTAGCCGTGGAATAGCGTCCATGCCGCAAATTCGCTCTCTCTTCAACATTCATACATACATTGAATTAGCTCTAGGCCTCTAACCATCTAAAGATGCTATATGGTTATTGATTAAAAATTTATAACATATATACTTGGCAAGTTGACTGAAGTCGGTCCATGTAGGCTTCTCCCAAATTGAAGACCCTAAAGTACTTGAAAGAACCGCTTGCTTACCACCTTCTGGTTTCAAATATTTCCTTATTATACCCTAATTAACCGTAAATTAGAACCACGAAAATTGAAATACTTAGTTATGTTTAAAGATATAAACATTATGTTTGCGAACATTCATACCTGTGATTCAGAGCTTAGTTCGTCAACAAGAAGCTCAGCTATAACAAGTCGTGGCAAAGGGCCGTTGCCTAGACCGTGACCATCATCTGGGACGTGAACGTCCGGGGGAGAGAACCAGAGAACTCGTAATTTCTTCTTTGGAAAATCAAGCTCACCTCCAATATTATATCCATAATCCATGAAAAAGCTCGACAAGGAATCTATTCCGTACCCATCGACCTAAAAACAAACCCCCCAATGATACTTAGAAAAAAAATCATAGTTAGTTTCACCCACTCTTCTAAAAATCGACCGCTTAGATGCCCAAAATAACCCATGCATACCAATTTTAGCCAAACTGGTCAAATTGTCAATATATACAACAAAGTGAATAACCCGTAAATTCGCTAGGTTTCTCTTGAACGCTCGATTAGCGACTGGGAAATTTTTGAATATTAGTTCGAAAATTGTTGGTAGATTCATACCTTAAATGTTCTGAAAGTGAAGTGGTCGTAGCAGATCTTTTCGTTGTCCACCGACTGAACCAGTTCCCATATCCTCTTTGCTGTCGGGTTCTTCCTCAGATAAGTCTCGAGTATATTCTTGAACACATTCCGAAGGAATGTTTCACTTCCTCCCTGTTACATCAATATCATGTATTATGGTTAGGAGAATTTATTTCGTTTTTATAAAAATCATATTTTGAGAAAGAACCTTGAACGATGAAGCGTGAGGCAAGTCAAGAACTTCACATTTAAACGATGAACCCATGCTGGAAAATCCCTGAGCTGTGATGAGATATATAGCTTTGCTTGATTTTCTTATCTCTTCATCTCGGAACTTCGTTATTTATCAGTAGAAAGAGTGTCACAGACTTCACATTTAAACCAAAAAACAAAAAAAATGTCAGACTCGCAGTGTGACATCAATTCAGCACGATGATGACTAGTTGATATGTATTATTAAATTGAATTTTATTGAGCTAGTGGGGGAGACAAATCGTATCATTTGTCGACGTCACGAATTTTTGAAAAATAAATAAATGAAAACGTCTCAAAAAGCATTTTCTACACCACGAATTTAACAAAACCGACAAAAAAAAAAATTTAAAATAAAAAACCACGAAACCGACGTCAGAGTTGTCTGACACTGTTTGCTACCTTGCAATTTCCTGGAAGTACATCTCAATGCTAAACCAATGCGTTTACCACGTTTACAAAGGAGGTATCTTTTAACCGTCCGTTTGTTACAAATCAAACGATCGTTTGAACGGATGGTTGAAACGGTCGTTTGCAACTTCATTTGCAAACAGATTTTTGATAAAAAGATTGTTTGAACTAGACATAAATATTCGGGTAACCATTCGAGTTTTACGTCAGGTATCGGGGTCTCCGTTTTAGGAATATAATATCTATCATAGTATTTAAAATTTTGGGTTCGATTTTGGTTATCCAAAAGATTCATACTCGTTCTATTTAAAGATTATTCGAAATATTCATAATTACTGGATATTTTTTTGCATTTAGTTCGATTACCATATTTTTACTCGAATTATCCAAATAAATTTTGTAAATTTTATAACTAATTAAATTGGATTTTTATCCAATATTGACAACACAAAACGTAAACTATATAAAAATATCAAATTTTAAATCTAAGTATTTCTTAGGCTAATTTATGTTTCAGATATTTTAAGTATCTATTCAATTTTGATGCACTTCGGTTTGGAGTTTCATTTTTTGTTTTTAGAATTATTACATAATTTTATCTAATTCTACTATTCAACCGCTACAATGCTACCAATCAAACTTATATTAAACTTGTTCTTTACTATTCAACCGCCTTCTCTAACCACTGATTCTAACCGCCTTGTTGCAAACGATCCACTATTTAACCGCCCAAAAACTTTCAACCACTCGTTTCAAACGGAATCACCCATCGGATATTCTCTAACCAATGTCTTAGAACGAGTTAAGCGTTTGCTAAACGTTAACCAGGTGTGTAACGCCTAGTCATTTATACGCAAGGTATAAAAGTTTAAAACTAAAGTATAAATTATTGTACTATCTTTATTATATTTAAAGAGTTGTTTAGTCTAGTGGTTAAGTAAAAGTTAATTAATGTTTAAGATTTAAAGTTTGGTTCTCAGAAAAAATGGATTTATTAACAATCATGCAATATTAGTGGAGACATGCTTACAAAAAATTTTCAACACAGTGCAAATATAGCCATTCACCAGAAATTTTAAAATAGGGTCTATCATGAACATAGATCACGTGAAATCACTACTAGAATTGGTTACATAGCCACTGGTTTTGCTACAACATATTTTAATAGCAAATATTTGCACAAAAAGAAACAATTTTCTACTAATTTTATAAGATAATTTTTCGTAGCAGATTGGTAATAATTTGTTGCTAATTACTGGGTTACTAGTTTAAGTCCGTAGCATATTTGTTACGAAAAGTAACACATTTTTTGTGAGTATGATAACTACGAATGACAACAAAATATATTGTGGCAAGTTGGTGTAGTGGCTACGAATCTATTATATAATTATAAAATTTTCTTTCCAAGAGTATTCTTATAGGCAAAAATATTTTCTAAAACATTTGAGTTTTAAAATTATCATTTAATTTAGACTAAACATATTTATTATTTTATATAAATAATAAAAAAATGTGAAAGACTAAATAAAATTAATAAATAAAAAACTATACACGATTTTAGAGAAATTTTTCAAAATGTCATTTTCCAAGTGCCACTTTACAAAAATGACACATTTTTGAAATCTTTACAAAAATACCACTTTTTCAAAATTATTTTTTATTTATATTATTTATATTTGAGTTAATTATATTATATTACGGTTTAGTTTTGAGTGTTTATGGGGTTTTAGGTGTCAAAACATGTTTTAGAGTTTATAATTTTAAGATATATGCTCTATAAATCTATAATTAGTGACATTTTTGTAAATTGACACCATTAAATGGCATTCTTACAAATGTGCACATAAAAAGTGGCATTTTTGTAATTGTCCTATAATTTTGTTAGTCATGATAATATGAATTTGTTTTACCAAAAATATATATTACACATATAAATAAAACTAAAAAATGTGTTTATGAATTTTATTACTGAAACAATTAGTAAAAATAACTGACGTAGTAAAATGTTAAGAAAAAACAAATATTTTTATCTTATTTTTAAAAGTTATATATCCTATGATATATGAAAGATTTTTTCTTATTAAAAAGTTTGTATTTCAATTAAAAAAAATAATCTTACATTCAATCACACATTAGGAATACCAATGTTTAAGAAATAGTATCTTTAAATCTTAATCATTTTTTTACGATGAACAAAAATCAAAATTTACGAGACGAAGATAAATGAAAAAAATATATTAAACTATTTTTATCCATTAAGAAAAGAGAAATTTCAAAAAATGCAACTTTACAAAAATGCCACATTTTTAAAATTTTTACAAAAATGCCACTTTTTCAAAATTATTTTTTTCTTTATATTATTTATGTTTAGTTTAATTATGTTATATTAGGATTTAGTTTTGAGTGTTTATGGGGTTTTAGGTGTCAAAATATTTTTTATGGTTTATACTTTTAAGATATAGGCTTTATAAATGTATAATTAGTGACATTTTTGTAAATAGACACCTCTAAATGATATTTTTGCAAATGTACACTAAAAAGTGGCATTTTTGTAATTGCCCTTAAAAAAATCATTTCAAAAAAATCTATAAATTCCTTCAACTTTATCTTGCAAAACCCTAAATCAAAGTTGAAGAAGAAAACTTACACCTTACTGATAAAAAGATAAGCTTTTTCATTCTGCGTTTGAAAAAAACTATAAACAACAAGCAAACAAGACGTTGTTCAGTATTTTCTATATGCCACAATATTAAAGACATTATAAAGTGCGAAATATAAGAGAATAACAAAAAATATTGTGAAGATATATGGAAACCACCTATGAATGATAAATCATACTATAAATCTAAATAAGAAAATGATTGATAATTTTTATTTTTAAATTCGTAGTCGATTATTTAGATATAATATGATTTATCTAATGGTCAAATATATGTACATAATTTTTTATTAAAAAAGTAAAATTTAAATAGTCACTTTGATATTTTTATGTATTATTAAAATTATTTTATTTTTCAAATCAAATATTATTTTATATCTACAAATATTTTATTATTTTTATCATAACATAAATACTAAATAAATAAGTAAATAATTATTAAATTAAATAAATTGTATAACAAAAATTTGTGCCATATTCTAGTAAATAATAGTTGTAGCAATCCGAAATAATTGAGTGTGAAATAATTCAATGAATTTAACCATACTTATATTGTAGATAAGGTCAGACAATGTCGGATGATTGTGGTGTCTTGTCGAGACATTAATAATACACTAACTAGTTTATAAAATAGAGTATATATATATATATATAAATAGTCGTGTTCAATGTGTTGTTTCAGAATTCAACAAGTAATATTGTTCTGCTTACTCTTCCTCTATGAACAAATTCCAGAAAACAGAGAGCAAAATTTTCGTAAGACTTATTTTCCGATTCAAACTTTTGTTTCTTTACGTTTTTATTCTTAAAGAAGGTGTCGTATGGCTTCGAGCAATGCCTCCGTTTTCGAACAAAGACAATGGATGTACAAGCGAATAGAACGAGAAAGAAGGTGTGTTACAGAAGATTTTAAACCGGGATTAGCAAATTTTATACAATTTGCTAGTCAAAATGTGTACGAATGGAACAAAATCTGGTGTCCATGCAAAAAAATTAAGAACTCGAAACTCGGTGAAGTGGATGAGGTGTGCAAGGACATATATAACTACGGCTTTACACCAAATTATTATGTTTGGACTGCACACGGGGAGCAGCTATACATACAAAAAACATAAACAAGGCAACTCTTTTTTTTTTTCTTAAACCAATTATATTAATTAATTGAAGTCCAGATTACATGAAGACCAACAATAGGCTTTAGAGAACTAGTCCTGGAAAAAAGTAAACCAAGACGTGGGAAGAGTTATTGTTGAAGGCAGATTATGTTGCACTCTTGATAGCGGGTCAAGACGGCAGCGGATTGTGTTCTGGATATCAACAATAAGAGGTGACGACGGTCGACTTGAAGCCAAATGTAACAGAGCATTTCTTTCTTTCCAAATCGTGTATAGCAAGCTTGAGAATTAGAGACACATTCTTATCACGGCTGGGATTTCTCATCCATCTCACTCCATCCTCAAACAATAGGGGATAAGAAACATGTGCCCTAGACGTGAAGAAAGACCAAACTTCCGAACTGAATGTGCAATCGAAGAAGATATGTTGCCTACACTCATCCAGAGAATTACAAAGGAGAACCTGTATTCCCCACCTTAATAATATGTCCCTTGTATGCAATCTATGGCGAGTTGCCACCCACGCCAAGAAAGCATGTTTCGGGATATTATTTTTGAACCAAATCGCTTTGTGCCAGTCCACTATCAGAGACGAACCTATATGGTTGTTATTTTTGTTAAGAAACTGAATGATTGAAAAGGATAAATATAAGAATAGCGAATCTCCATTACATAAAAAATGATGGATAAATCAGCCATACTTTTAAACTGATTGCTCTAACCTCGTGGATACAGTAAGAAATCCAGCAGAGTGGCCGACATTCTTCATTTTGTCAGACCAAGTCCATCGCATCCAAGACCGTCTTCCGAGTTTCTTGTTATCCTTTTGTTTCCCGTTCTAGTAATTTAAAGACGGATTGTTTAGCCCGTTCTGCACGTATTCGGCTTTTGATTTTTCGTATATAAGTAATTTGTCGCCGAATTGGATTTTCAATTCTGCTAGTGTTTTTGAGAAATATATAGTGTAACATCCCGGTTTCATAATATATGTGGTGCATGCGGAGAAGTTTATAAGAATTGATTTGGCTATCTATATAACCAAAGTGCATTTATCTTTTTCGTCACACATCCAGAGAGAACTCCAGAGTTAAACATGCTTGGGCTGGAGTAATTTAAGGATGGGTGACCTACTGGGAAGTCATTTCCAGTACCGAGGACAAAACACGGGGAAAGATCACGTGGTGATTTGCAAGGTCAGTAAACAAGTCTTCCGAGCTTCCCGGACTAACGCACCGACCGTCGGACAGGGGTGGGACCATAAGCCTAGAGTGGGTGTAGGCCCATTGGGAGATGAGGATTTCTCATGAAGGGATGAGGATTTCTCTTGTATGTTATTGAGCGATGAGGATTTCTCTCTAGGGGATGAAGATTTTCCTTGCATACTGATAGCTCGACGGCGGTCGGGGCGTTACAAGTGGTATCAGAGCGAACTCTGATGAGTGTGTGAGTCACACTGTCAGGGGTAACGATCCTGGTGAGCAACAAAGACGTTGCGATCAGTTAGTGGGGGTGATTGTAACATCTTGGTTTCATGATATATGTGGTGCATGCGGAGAAACTTATAAGAATTGATTTGGCTATATCACCAAAGTGCACTTATCTTTTCCGTCACATATCCAGAGAGAACTCCAGAATTAAGCATGCTTGGGATGGAGTAATTTAAGGATGGGTGACCTATTGGGAAGTCATTTCCAGTACCGTGTGAGTGAGGACAAAACACGGGGAAAGATCACGTGGTGATTTGCAAGGTCAGTAAACAAGTTTTTCGACCTTCCCGGACTAACGCACCGACAGTGAGACAGGGGTGGGACCACATGTCTAGAGTGGGTGTGGGGCCCATTGAGAGACGATGATTTTTCCTGAAGGGATGAGAATTTCTCTCGAGGGGATGAAAATTTTTCTTGCATACTGATAGCTCGACGGCGGTCGGAGCGTTACATATAGTTTGGTTGTAAAAAAAAAGAAAAAAAATGGATAAATTGACGTGAAAAATGATTGACAAACCATCAAAATTTTTTTTTACTGGTCAAAGATAAAGTCAATTTGATTTTAAGACTTTATGACTAAAATTATACTACTTGATTATTATTATTATTAATTTAATTTGATGGTATGTTCTCATAATGAAGTAGTTTAATTGAATAATATTTGTTAACTATCAAGTATTATTTTGATGCTATAGAATTTATGATTGAATGGATGGAAATTAATATTCGTAATTGATATTTATTACATTGTACTCACTAGTCAGAAACTACTTTCATTTCAAAATTTTGTATGGGCCCACATAATCATTTTTGAGAATCTCTTCAATATTAACCGAGAAGTGATATGCGAGAATATCGTTAGGTGTCATGCAACTCCATAAAAAATAAATTAGAGAAATTTCAAAAAATATCACTTTTTAAGTATCATTTTACAAAAGTATTATACTTTTAAAATCTTTATAAAAATATCACTTTTTTAAAATTATTTTTTCTTTATATCATTTATGTTTATGTTAATTATGTTCTATTAGTGTTTAGTTACGAGGATTTATGGAGTTTTAGAGATCAAAACATTTTTTAGGGTATAAAATTTTAAGATATAGGCTTTATAAATCTATAATTAGTGGTATTTTTATAAATGAGCACCTTTAAATGGTATTCTTGCAAATATGCACATAAAAAGTGACATTTTTGTAATTATTCCAAGTAACTATGACATGGCAAAAAACTAATTATTTCTTACCTTTTAAAATTTACATTGTAACAAAAAATCTTTGTAAATATTGGTTAACGGAATCTTCAAAAAAAATTGGATCAATTTAATTTCAATAAATCTAAAAAAACATTTGACCACAAAAAATATTTTAAGATAAAACGATTAAGATTTCAAAATTCAACTATTGAATGTCATTTTCGATTATTACATTATCAATCAATTAATAATTTTTTATAAAATTACACTAATAATAATAAACACACAGTGGACAATTAAAACTAATTGAATTATATTCACACACAAAAATATTTACGTATTCTCTTTAAACAATATTAACCTATTATTAATCAACACAATTTAGTTATTTCATTATAAAATAAAAATAATTCAAATTCAGAAAAACCAATATTATGATCAAATTTTTTTTTTAAAAATAATACTTTGAAAACATTTATTTACAACAAAAAAAAATTTACGTTAGTTGATAGAAAATTCCTTACAAAAATATGTATATACTCCACTCATACGCCATAACCCATGAGACTAATAAAAATAATATTTATCAAACAGAACTATTAATAAATAAATAAAAAGAGTTAAAAATATATATGTAATCTTGCTCATTTTTACTTATCCTTTGTTTTGTTTTCTCAAAAAAGTAAAAATAAAAAATAATGGAAGAATACAAGCAACACAAAAATGACACATGAAGAAATTTATTTAGTAACTGAAGAGATTGAAAATGAAGATATAATATAAGAGGACCATAGAACATGTTTTGTTTTCTTTCAAAGACAATGAAACATATTTTTCTAATTAGTTTAATATTTAAAAATTATAAATTATTTTATCCGCATATTACGCAGAATCACCTAGTAAGAAAACAATTAATTACGCGTGGTTTTAGTTATTTGCTATATTAAACAAATGGAAAAAGTTACATGCGAACACTTTTTATAAAGTCTTTAACATTATATCCCACCAGGGTGTGGGATCCTATAATGGGTTTTGTATTTTCTCCTCTGGTATTGTTTTATCCCTAATTGGGTCCAAAAAAAAAAAAAATCCCACTAGGGTGTGATTGGTGAGTTAAATAGAAGAATATATTTTCTTCTAATTTCTTTTACCCCCGTAAGAAAGTTTTCAACTTTTTTTATGATTTTTTTCTAGCTAGAATACTTTTTACCCTTCAAACATAGGTGGAAAATTTAAAGAGTGTATTCAATCTTGTATTTGGAGTGATTTGTATTAAAGTGATAAATTATGTGTTATTAAAATATGAATTTAAAAAGTTTTTCAAAATCCAGTGTTATTGAACTTGTGATTTTAACATCTAGTTTTGAAATTCACTATTATTAGTAATATTTTAAATAGCACGTCCTCTCTCAACGTTAATCAGTCACACCCTCATTTTAAAGAAGAATAAAAAATCTCTATAAAACATTTGCTGAGTCGTAATAGATGTTGTCATGAAACAATTTACCAAACCATCGTGCTTTATTGCCATTTCTAGTGAAAGGTTGATGAACACACTCCTATTTTCAACCATATAATCACTTTTGCTGAATGCTGGCTACTATGATTGATTGACAAATGGGAAATAATATATTGGCCTTGAGTGTTTGGTGCGGTTTGTGCGTTCCAAAGTGCGGATAGTATTTTTTGTCACCATTCAACAAAAATTGAAACAGTTTTATGACTGTAATAAAGTTTGCATTTATTGCAAAAAGACAAAAAAAAATAATAGCAAGTGCGGGACAAAAGTAAGTCTCACATGTTGGAACGCAGAAGCGTGAAAATTGGTGTGGTTATGAGTGGTTTGGAGAGAGAAAAATAGAAATAATATTTTTTAATAAAAAAAAATCAAGAAAAATTTCGTGTATATAAATCAAGATCATTCTTTCAGAACACAAGCTCAATATCATAATCCTTTTCTTTCAGAACACAAGCTCAAGATTTGAACATTTTCTTTCAATAAAATCAGGTAACTTTCTTTTCAAGTTCAATGTGTGTGTTTTGCAAAAATTTTCTTATTTTTGTGAAAATTTGATGTGTTAAATTCCATTTTTAATTTATATTAAAAAAGAAAAATAAAACAAGTTATAGAAGAATTTATAATTATGTTAATTTTAATAAAACAATCATTACAGCAAATCTGGACTAATTTAAAAACGATTATTTTAATTTAAAAACAAGTATTTTGACAATAATATTAAAAATTTGGCTGAGTTATACATGTTAATATATATATTGTGTATTAGTTTTATGATACAAGTACGTCAAAATATGAATAGTTTCTTAACAATTGGTTACAATGAATATATTTATTTAAAAGAATTGTAGTAAATTTTGATATGTTCTATAGCTAAGAGTTATTTTATATATTTGGATTTAATGTTTTATTTGATACAACAAGAAATGCATTTTGTTATAAATATTAGTTAAGTAAAAGAATATATAAAACAATATTTTTAATGATCATAAGATAATAAATTTATATCTTTGTTGATAGTTAATTTTGTTTAAGGTTAAGTTGTATAATATATATTAGTTTGTTTATGTTAAATTGTTACATATTTTTTTATCAACCAAATGTGATGACACAACAGAAATTGGTATTTTTGTTTCTTTTTAATCTAATCGGTATTATTATTTTTGTTACATTTATTTTACTTACCAAATCATGGATTCATAAATAAATATCAAACTCAAGATTTAGTAATATCATATATGTATCCTAAACCGCTGTTTGCACTTTTCACCATTCAAAATTTTACTTTTGTACCACATGTTGTGTTTTTACCATTCTAACATTACCCCGCACCGCACTTGAACCGCACCGCTCCTCTTAAACCGCTCTTTCCCGCACCACATTTGAACCGCATCGCACCTCTTAAACCGCTTGTCCTGCACCGCCCAAAATGTTGTCACCATTCGGAGCCATTGTTTTTCTTACCAACATATACGTAGCCTTCTCTACATTCAATTTCTTGTCAAAATTAGCAGACTCATTTTGAAGGAAACAAAAAAAAAATGAAACGACAGTACAGTGCCATGACCAGATTTTTGGGAGTCTGAAGCGAATTTTAAAAAAAAATTATTTTCTGCATATAAATTTTAACGACAATTATAATTTAATTTTAAATAATTGTTAGAATGTCAGTAAGAAAATAATAAAACTTACTAGGAAAAAGTAAACTTTTATTTTAGTATAGAAGTAGTTTTGAATGTGGGATAAAATTTTTAAAAAACTCTCTTAGTTTAATATTTTTTACTAGACTACAATAAATTTTTGAAAAATTAGGACTCTTAAATTATATAATATTATTCAGAGCGCTAGAGAAATGCCTTTTTAAAACCATGGAAAACACGGCCTTGCAACAGTAGCTATATAGTTCACAAAATGGATGTTGTGTGTTCAAGAAAATTTAAACATGAATTTGTGTATTTTTAAGTTATCATTGTTTAATGATATGTCTGTATAGGTTTTTGTTTTAGTTACATATTTTCTTTTGCTTTTTGACACTTTCCATGTATTTTATGGATTGATAAAAATAATTAATTTAATTTCATCGCATTATTGACATTGGTTTATATATAGTCATGTTTTTATATAAAAAAAAAGTGTAGCATAATAAGAGAATCAATTAATTACGATGTAAATTACTTCCGTGATATCACTTTTACAGTATGTACAATTTATTTACTTTTTCCACGTGTCATATGAATTAGTGTGAGTGGATGAAGTAATTTGTAATTATGAAGCTTTTGGTTATATTTAGATATGGTAAAAAAAAAATTAGGTGGGAATGGGGTTAGGTTAAAACTAGTAAATGCAATTTCATGAAACTCTCTAACAAACTCTCATGTCTAACAAAATAATCACTTTTTGTTAATTTCAAAATAAATAAAAAAGTTAAAGAAGATAATTATTTTTGTTAATTCTGTATATATTACAGTTAAGGCCATTCCGTGTTAAAATTTACTTTGTTAAAAATTATACATAACAGCTGAGTGAATTGTGCATATATATACGTATTGATATTTATTTCATAATATTCACTAGTCAAACCATTTTAAATTCATAATATTCACATCGGTTTATACTCTATAATCATATTCTAATAATGTATTTTTAATATATCAGTTACATAACATACTTGCTTGAATCAAGTAATTGATACACTAGGCAGATGAAATCAATTTGGTCTACACGATATATTTACTTACTCCCATGTACCAATTTAATAACTCGAGTGGGTGAATGCAAAATTCATATGCTGAAGTTTTGGTTATATTAGAATGATTCCACCGACTGAAAAACTTAGATGGGTGTGGGAGTAGGTAATTAAAAGTGATCAATGTCATTGTCATATAACTCTACATATAAACACCTTTATTGATGAGAAATCAAATCCACACAGCATAAACTTTTAGAATAAATTATTGAAAAACTATATATAAACAACTTAATCTGTTGTTTTTGATGTTATAACTTATAAGTAAGCTTAATCTGTTGTTTTTGATGTTAACAAGTTCGAGAAGGTTCACCATGAAATCGTCCACCCAGACTTTATCCATGTTTTCATCAAGATGATCGATGAGGACATTCTTAATTAAACCTTGCCTTTAAATCTCATGCATAGTCTCATCTCGAGTTATTTTATGCACCAGTCATACAAAGAGCACAATCATCAGTCTGTTTAAATTAAATGACCAGAGGACAAAGAAAAACAAAAAAGTGACTAGAAAATTTGTTAACAGTTATTTCATGATACTCATCAGTCCAAACTATTTTATTTTCATCACATTCACGTTGGTCTATACATTCATATTTTATTTTACTTGGTTAGGTTAATCGATACATTAGGCAGAGCTGATATCAATTTGATATGAACAATATATTTATTTTACCTGCCGTATGCCACATGAATCAACGGAGTGTGTTAAGTAAATTGTAAATGCTGAGACTTTTGTATTTAGAGAGATTCCATATGGTGAAAAAAAAGTTAGATGGGTGGGATTAGGTGGGATCAGTTAATGCGAATTTCATAGAGCTATCTATTTATAAACACCTCCATCCAAAAGATTACAATCAAACACACAAAACAAAAACTTCAATAACACAAAGAAAATAATCAAAGAATGGCACTACATGGACCTTCTGGGAAGCTTGACATTATGTCTCCGGCGGTCAAGTTCTTTAAAGCGTTAACCGAAGACATAAATGGCGCTTTTGACAAATTAGGTTACAAATTATAACTCTTCCTCATTTCATATTCATATTTCTTTATGATCGATCAAAACCTTTAACTAATTGCTATATGCACCGTAGCGGAGGAGAAGCTGAGCGAGTCAATCGATTGGGAGAAGAGAACAATGACGATGACAATGAGTGGCTGTCTAATTTCGGAAAGCTATAAGACGGTTAAAGTAACCATCACGGTCATTCCTAAGGAGAATGGGAACGGTAGCAACGTGGTTTGGGCCGTCGAGTTCGAGAAGATTCGCCATGACATCAAAGATCCACACTTCATCATCGACACTATTATCGACGTTCTTATCAATTACTTAAAGGAGACCGATGGAAATCTTCTTCTATAATCTTTTGTATATCACAAGGTTCGTCTTTATATGGAATAATCAATGAAATAGAACCTGTTAAGTGTTATTACATATATATGTCTACGTTTATTGCAGAGTGTCTTTTATTACGTTGGGCATTTTGGGGGTCTATAAACTTTTAAGGCTTTTAAGATGAATAAAATATAAGTCGCTTTTTATATTTTGTTGGACCGATGATTATAACAATTATTATGCAACTCATTTCTTTATAAAACATCTCCGATTTTCCATTACATACACAAAAACATAAACAAGGCAACTCTTTTTTTTTGGTAGAAGACGGGATACTAGTTTCCCATTTATTAAATTAAAAAATTACACCCGAATACGTCGTGGGCGCACAGACCCGATAACATCATCGCTTAAAAACGACTCAACGTCCAAAGGAACAACAGAAAAGGAATGAAAACCAAGAGGCAAAGAAAAAGCATAGTTTGCTAACCCATCCGCGAGATAGTTAGCCTCCCTATACACATGCGATATTCGGACTATCCAGTCCCTTGATAAAAAGCCATGGCACAAACGTACCAGGAACGACAGCGGATGCATGTCACTGATCCCTGTCTTTAGAAAATCCACCACCAGTTGAGAATCCACTTCCAGCTCCAGTCTTGTGATCCTGTGCTCCCAAGCAACATACAACCTATAATACACTCCCCAAAGTTCTGCCTAAACAAGCCAACTCTTAATCTAACCAATATGGTTGTTATTTTTTATCTTTTTTTTTTAATAACTTGGTTGTTATTTTTGTTAAAAAACTAAATGATTGAGAAGAATAAATATAAGAATAGCGAATCTCCATTACATAAGAAAGGATGGATATACAGACGTAAAAAACAATTGACAAATGTAAACCATCAAACTTTTATTTTACTCAGTCAAAGATAATCAAGTTTATCTTAAGGTTTTATAATTAAAATTATACTAGTTAATTATTATTGTTAAATTAATTTATGGTATGGTCTAATAGTCAAGTAGTTTAATTTACTAATATTTTTCAATTCTGGAGTATATGTTTTCCATGCTACAGAATTTAATTTTATGATGTTGCTTTATGTTTATTTGAATACTTAATAACATGGTCGTTAAAAAAAAAAATGTCAATAGCACCTTAAGATATACATCTCATATCTTACATCCAAAATTATTAGTTTCGACATATCATATCGAGCCATATGAATTCTTTCTATTTTTGGGATAACCTAATAGCTGGACACAAGATAAAAATTAAATTATCATAATTTTGATGGTCCTTACAAGCCATTAGGACTACTAATTCAAAAGTTATGTTGGATTAACTGAACATGTTATTATATTGTAGAAAAAAAATTATTTAGAAGAGTCAACGTTATCCTTGCAGTTTTTAAGAAAAACACACATGAAATATATTGACCATCTACATCGATCATATGCTCCCTGATAGAAACCATATTTCTCATAATTTTGAAGAATTCTTCGATTCAAAATCCTCTCGTTCCAATCAAATTTTCTTAGTACAAAACATCATAATGTTTTAGAAAACCTAAAGTTAGGTTTTTTTATGGGATATTGGATACAAAAACTTTATTTAATTTTATGATCATCAAGATTTTAATTTGTAATCTTATATATATGTATAATCTTGTCATCTTGTAAGTCTAATCTCTTTTAATTATATCTTCTTTAATTTATGCTTTAGGTTTTTCTTTTGATATTGAGTGAGTAATCTTACATATTGTTTTTGCGTTTTTTAGATTACGGGGATTTTTGTTGATTTCTAATTCGCCATGACTAGATTTGATCTTGCTAGTCTAAATCTAGAACATATACATTTTTGTTTTGAATGAGTTTTGAAGAAATTTCTAAACCAATTAAAACGTAGTTTTTCCTATATTGTTATCAAGGATTGGTAATAAGGAGACTAATGGACCAAATGTACTTGTATAAACTATATATCTTTATTTTCATATTGCCAATGAAAGCGAATTAGTTTAATTAAGTGTTTATAAAAGGGATCAAGATCATGAAAATGAATTAGTTTAATTTGTATTTTCCATGTGTTATGATTGAAATTCATTGTGTAAACTAGAATCATATTGCAATTAGCTATATATTCTATTTTATTCACTAAACAATCATCCATCTATTTCCATATTTGAAAATGATTTATTTGTTTCTCATTTTATAATCTTAGTGTTTTCTTTGCTATTTGTTATTATTGTTTTGTTAAAATTAAGTTTAATACATCTGAATTATAGAACTCATAAATTTCTTTATTTAATATGAAATAATTTACATAGTTTTAGTGTATCATAGATCTTTGCTTAGGAATTGACCACTAAATAACATTACAGTAATCATACACATATGTTTTTTTTAACGTTTTAGAGTCTTTTTTATTGCATAAAAGTGGTAGTACATCGATATTGCATAAAAGTGGTAGTACATCGATGAAAAAACAAAAGGAAAAAACATATTCCCAAAAAAAGCAATCAACCATCACTACTCTAACATAAAAGAGTAAAAGATGTTACGGGCAAGCCTCACGAGCAATACACTCTGTAACCAAGCCGGACCTCCTAGTGAAAGGTAGGACTGAAATCGGCCATCTTTGGTAACACTCTTTGCCATTGCACGAGCTGATGCATTTGCAAAAATATGTTCCAATTCAAATTCACAACTCTGGAAGCCAGTTCGAATTTGTTCAATCTGTTGAAGGAGAACTCGATATCTTGGCCATTCTCTCGGCTTAGAGATTGCGTCATAAGCCGCTTTACTATCAAATGCCATCATCACGTCTCCTATGTGTAAATCCAGTAGCCTTTGCATAGCCCATATGATACATTTTAGTTCTGCAGTGATACGGTTCGTAGAGCCAACGTGAGCATAGCACGAAATCGTACAGAACCCACTTTATCTCGAAGCAACCATGCCACTACACTATGTAAGTGTGAGTTCCTCTAGTTGGCATTGATATTACATTTCATAACTCCCAACATTGGTTTTTGCCATCGTTCTTTCAGCTCATGTCTTTGCAACACATCAGAGCATTGTACCGAGGGTGATATATTCAGTTGCCTCCAAAGTTTCGCTTCTCCTAGTGCTCTCTCAACAACCAGTTCTAGTACTTCTTGGTTGTTTGCATAGATGATTGCATTTCCATTCTTCAAAATGCACCACAATAACCACGGAATGGAAGTTCGACTTTCTCCAGGTTTGTTATGATTTTCCATCATATTAAGAACATAAGTTAAATTTACTTCAAGCGAGTTACCAAATCCGTGAACAGAAGGTTTGAATCTGGACATTTTTCATGACGAGATGGGCTATGGGACATGTAAAAAAACCATGCGATATGGTTTCATTCTGCAGACTACACAGCTTGCATACCGTATTGACTACCAGACCTCGTGATTGTAGTCTATCCGCGACAGCTATGGCACCCGCTGCAACTCTCCATAAAAAGACTCGTATCTTTGGTAACGTTTGTAATTCCAAATACGTTGCTTGAGTGCCACTCTAACTTGTTCTCTTGCTGATCTTGACGGAAGAGGAATTAATGGGTGATTCGATACAAACCAATAACAACTTTTGACGGTATATGATCCATTGTCATTGTAAGTCCATACAAATTGATCTTCACTCTGTCCCACTGGCATTTTCAGAATTCTTTGCGCATCTTCTTGTGAAAACAGAGTATCAACCAATGTTGTATTCCACCTACCAGTCGGTAGTATTAAGTCTGCCACCTTCATCATGATATCCACTAATCGTATTCTCTGATTTGGAGCTCTTGGCATTTTATCCATGATCCATTCGATAACCAAATTTGTGTTGCTTGACCATTACCAATTGATGTAATCAAACCTCTCACCAACAGTTCCTTCCCAAATAAGATACTACTTCATGCATACAATGGTCGATATCCTTTCCCACACTCTAAGAAGCTTGTATTTCCAAAGTATCGCCCTTTGTATAATCTTGAAAGCAAGGTCTCCGGCTCATTGAGTATTTTCCAGGCTTGTTTGGCCAACAAAACTTGATTGAAATCCATAACATCACGGAATCTCATTCCCCCCCATTCTCCTTTGATTTGCACATGTCGGACCAAGAGACCCAATGAATTTTTTTTCTTTTTGTCACATGCGTTCCACCAGAACTTGACTTAGGGCTAGTGAGCTTTTGATATTGATATTTTGACAGCTGAAACCGGACATAGCATATATCGGTAAAGCCATGGCAATAGACTTTAGGAGTACCTCTTTTTCTCCAAGGAAAAACGTTTTGGCAAATCATCCACTAAGTCTTTTACTTAACTTATCACCCATAAAAGCAAGTAATTCACGTTTAGAACCACTAAAACATTCAGGAAACCCAAAATATTTTCCATCACTACCTTCCTTCTCAATGTCTATTAACTTCGCCAGTAACCGTCGCATGCTGGGATCAATACCAATGCCAAACGTTATTGCTGGTTTAGAGAAGTTAATACCTTGACCTGAAGAATCGCAGTACAACTTCAAGCAGCGCAAAAATTCTGAACATTCAGTCAAGGTAGCATAGTATACAAAGAAACTATCATCGGCGCAGAGCAAATATTGAATCAGAGGACATTTCGATGATAAAATTATACCCATAATCCTTCCATCTTTCTCGGCTTTGTTCATAACATGAACCAAAGCCTCAGCACAAAAGATGAAAAGGAAAAGAAACAATAGGTTACCTTGTCGAATTCTTCGCGTTGGTTTAATATGACCATGCATTTCTCCATTTAGTAACACTGTGTACGATACCGATCGAACACAAAACATAATCCATGTAATCTACTTGCTATCAAATATCATTTTTGATAGCAATGAAATCCTCTTTACATCTCGGATTTGTACGAAGGTCGTGTATCATCTGATGAGCAATCAGTAAGTTATCATATATCAACCTTCCCGCTACAAATGCGCCTTGAGTTTGAGAAACAATGAACGGAAGAATGTGTTTCAACCGTGTGACTAGGATCTTAGACACTATCTTATACAATACTGAAATAAGCTGATGAGACGCAAGTCCGTCATGACATTCAGGTGGTTTTTTGGTAAAGGACATAGTTGAGTGAAATTCCAGTCTTCCGGGAAACTTCCAATTGCAAAGAACTTTTTCACCTCACTTTGTAACATGTTTACAAGTGACTGCCCAGAATTTTTAAAATAATATACCGGTCATACCATCCGCACCTGGTGCGCTATCTCCCTTTATAGCCTTTACCACTCGTTTAACCTTTGAATATGTCACTTCCTTTGTTAATTCTCGATTCATTCTGTCAGTCACCATTTCATCAAAACCCATCAGAAGCTCTTCCGTAGAGGCAGGGAATGAAGCCGTGAATAATTCCTGAAAATACTTAACTGCAATTTTCCCTTTGTCCTCCTCTGAAAAATGTTCAACACCATCTTTATCCAACAGCGAGGATACCTTATTCCGCATTTTACGTGTTTGAACACTTCCATGAAAGAATCTAGTGTTCTTATCTCCATCTTCCAGCCATCTCTCCTTGCTATTTTCTTTCCAATACACCTCTTCTTCTCTATAAGCTTTTTCCAAATCAGTTTTCATGGCCGATAGCTTTACCATATCATGTGCTAGCTTAGATGATTCCACTTTTAAGTCTCTTTGAATATTATGGATGAGTGTCTTAGAGTTTGGCTTATGATCTCTCTTCCATTTTGATAGCCCTTTACGATAATCTACCACCGACCAGGATCTCTCTGCATTTTGATCTGCTAGGTTCCAACCTGATTTGATCACCTCTACAACTTCTGCCTTTTGACACCACCAACTATCAAAGTAAACACGTCCCCTATGTTTTTGATTTCCAGCAGCAAGTGTAATCAAAATATGCCTATGATCTGATTCTCTACGCTCCAAATACTTTGTATGCACCCTGGAAACAATCTAAACCATTTCGCATTGCCAAATGCGCTATCCAGCTGACACTGGATCCAAACATTTTCTTTTTCTCCTTGAGCATTGATGATTTCTCTTGTACCAGCTCAAGAGAGTTTGTTGCCAGAGCTTGGGACTTTCTTAATACGACAGTCTCGTACCAAATATTGAAAAGCATAGAAAGATGCTTCCGGTCTGATGTGTCCTCCTAATTTCTCAGAATTATTCATGACTTCATTGAAATCCCCAACTAAAAACCATCATCTCTCGTTATGTCAATATTTTTTAATTTATCCCAAACTACTCTTCTTCATTATCGAACCGGATTTCCGTACACAAAAGTTATATAAAAATTCACCGTTCCAATCTTCACTTTTGTGTCAATGATCCGATTATCAACAAACAAAACTTCCACCTCATGCGATCCTCTCCAAAATAATGCTAATCATCCACTAAGACCCCTGGATTCACCAAAAAGTGATGATCATAACCCAACGATCATAAACGTGAACACTAGAGTTTTTAGTCTCTAGGAGAAACAGATTGTCCGGGAAATGTGCACGACACATTTTTTCAAGGCGTCGAATTATTAGCCGCTCCTCAAACCGTGAAATATCCAACTGAGCATCGTCATATATCCTCATTAGATGGTTGTTTAGATAACTTGGATGATACTTCTGTGGACTCTACAACCTTTCTTTTCGTTGTATGTTCTAAAAGTGATTCTTCCTCAACTCGAATCAAAGGCCTAGCTTGTGATATCCTCTTGCCATTAACTTTCTTTCTAACCCAGGAAGTTGTTCTATGTACTATAAACACTACCTTTTGTCATTCCAACACTGAAAACAGGGACATATAGAGCTGGGACGAAACTTCCACTATCTTCAAAATGATCTTATTTAAATTAAAAACCTCAACTAAAAGATAATGGTTTCTTAAATTTCATTTATAACGACAAAACATTGATTATAACATTAGAAAGCTATTATTTTGACTAATGAATTTTTTCTAGTAATTACTGTAATGTAATCTAATCTCTATCTTTATTACTTTTTATGAAGAAATTATGATTATGTAGTCCAATAATAATTTGGTGAGATGAAAATTTTTTTGACAAATGAATAATTCTCTTTAACATTAGAAAGAGTGAAAGAAAATATGTTCAAACATATTTACGAAAAGAAACATATATGTGGGGAAAAGAAAGTGAAATCATTAGAAATGGAAGAATGAGAGAAATTTTGACTCACACAATTCATAAGTTTTGTTAAGTGGATTTCGAAAGATAAAAGCAAAAATAGAACAAGACTTTATAGTTGGTTAATTGGAGAATTATATACTGAACCAAAACCTTTTCCAACCAAAAATAAGATAAAAATAATCAATCAAGATTGAGCATATAATAAATAGAGCAATGTGGAACATTTAGGACGACATGAAACGAGCTATAAAAGTTAAACGCTTTAATTAACTGTTTATATTGTTGTATTAAAAGGAAATGATGCATATTGTTATGTCTTGATGATATTCACCTATTGTCAGTGTTATTCTTTAAGGTTTCCTTTTGTTTTATTTCTAGAGAGGTCAATTGTTTGGCTGACTCTATTGCTTTTCTAATGGGACTCAAACTCTCTGTTCTAGAAATTTTGGATCATTAATAATAAATGAAATCATTTGACTGACCGAAAAAACGTGATATACAAAGGATTATTCGCTAAACCTAATTAAATAGACCTAAATCAAATAACGATAATGAAATATTGTCAATAACGAAACATTGAACAATCATATCTAAAGATTGATCATATTCTTAAAACACATATTTTTTCAAAATGGAATAAAATTTATTACCATATTTTAAAAATGTATTGACAAAAACCTGTATATATACGCGGATGTTCAACTAGTCTCTCTAAATTTAGCCAAAAAAAAAAGCTTTGGCATTTGAGTTTTGCTTTCACCCACTCAAATAATTAGTGTGTTACATGAAAGTAAATAACGTGTGCAGATCAAATTGATTTTGAAACAACCAGATTTTTTTTTTTTTTTTTTAACCCCGAAATAATATTCCCATAAATATTAAACCACACAATAATTCAACACAATAACAAAAGTGGAATAGATATAAATACAAACGAGAAACTAGATCATCTCCTCTTCACAGCCAGATTCCACGATCACATTTTGTCTTTACTTGCATCACATGGTTATAAGAGATGCGTGAGTATTATCATAAATACCCAGTGGTACGATCATCCCATATACTTGGCTAGATGCACGGGTATAGAGAACAATCAAAACACCACACAACACAATTAAGTAAAAAGTCAACACGAGAAGTCAACCTCAAAAAGTCAACGCAAAGTCAACCCCGAAAAGTCAACGTAAAGTCAACCACAAACCACGATACTTACGTTGATCTAAACACTAAAAACGCCCCAACAAGCATTGATCGAACAACAAATCAACTCAATTCGCAATCAAACACACCAATACCCGCAAAACCATGGTCACGCACTCACCTTGTTTCGGAAGAGAATAACTCACGACTTACTACACCAAATCACGATCGGAAAACGGCTCGAGAAACTAGACACCGAGAGCTTTCCAACGGTGTATAAAGCGTCTCCTAAATCTAAGCAGGTCGATGGGAAAACAGCTCGCAAACTCGTTGATCGGAACTGAAAACAGATAGTTCAGAAACCGACACACTAACTTAAAAAGCCCACAGAGAACGGAGATCACCTCTGACTAAACCTAACTCGGTGTCTGTGGAAAGCTAAGACTCAGAGATTTCCAATGATATCTAACTTGTCCGCTGGGTCCTTACAGAACGACGGGAATCGTCCTTTGAAGTGGACTGATCGCAGAAGAGATGCTGCAGAAACATCTCTCAGTAAAACGACCATAACTCCTAGAATACTGAACCAAATGACAAGAGGTTTCTTCCTAAATCAAGCTAAGAGAGCGAAGAACTTACCCTAAACATTAAAGACCGATCCAAGCAGAACTCCCTGGCCGTTCGTCTTCTTTAATCCCGGCTGAAACTCTCCTTCCTCCTCTCTTTCTCTTCTCCTCTCTCTTTCCTCTTCTTCCTCTCTTTCTCACGCTCTCTCTCAGCTTCTTCTCTTAATCATTTGCTCATTTATTCACCCACTTCCCTTAAAACAAGGATTCTTGTTTTTATTTCCCCATTTTAACTTTAATAAACATTAAAAAAACAAGTCGGGGTTCCAACCAAAAGAACTCGGGTTTCCAGCCAAAACCTGCTAACCGGGCGATTAAAAACTTATTCCGCTAGTTCAAATCGAGCTGGTATCGATCGACACCCGAACCAAAAATACATAATTGGTTCGCGGGCGTTACAGATTTCATCTTCATATAATGTATCAATTAACTATACTCAAGCCTTAACTATTTTTACGTAATTAATTTTATTGTTTAAATACATTATTAGAAAATACATTATCAACTGATGTGAATGAATTTTCAGCCGTCACAGAAAAAAAAGACAAAAAGGTGATTTGAGTTTTTTTCCTCTCCGATATCCGGTGTTTTTGCTGGCAACGTGAGAGGTAGAGAGTTGTAAACTAGTAGAGTTTCTACGCTTGATATGAAGTGTAAGGGATGTCTAGGAGTTTCTGGTCAGAAAACGATGCGATGTTATTCGCCGTCTGGTTTTTATGAGTTATTGTGATTCTCTTCGTTGGATTTAGTTTGTGATTCCCTTAATTGGGTTTAGTTTTTCTGGGTGAAGTTTTTAATTGAGGTTTTTTCTCTCATAGAAAATCTATGGATTACTTTAGCTTCTAGTCAATTTCGGCTATCTATTTGACTTAAATTTTGCAGTTCAAATTTGTTCAACGTCGGCTTCACTGAAACTAACTCGGAAAAAAATTGACAAAGGTAATCAAGGAAAGAGATTTATCTAAATTAAGAGAATTGTTATATGTTATCGTGATAGATATTGGAAGTCCGACTGCTATTGTGGACTCAGAAACACCTAATCGTCTACCTTCGATTCGAAACAATATCAGCTTGGTATCACTAATGTGTTGTCAACGATTATTGTCCTTATTTAATTTTTGGTGCTGAAAGGGCCATCAGTTTCGTTTTGTATCGCATTTGTTGAACTTTTTCATTGATGTAATTTGTTTTGAATCCGTTTCAATAAAATAAAATGTTAAAAAAAAACTGATGTGAATGAATGTTATGAATTTTAAATGGTTTTGACTAGTAAGTGTTATAACATAAATATCAATATATGCACTAGAGGTGGCCAAACTGGGTTTTGGATTCGGTTTCTTAGGTTTTGGTTTAGGTTTGGATTAAAAATTATTGTATCAAATTCAATCCAATTAAGATTTGGATAAAGTTTTTTAGGTTTGGGATTGGGTTTAAGTTGTTTGGATCACAAATAAATTGACCAAAATAAACTTAAATTAACTTTATTTGGGTAATTTAGGTTTTGGATATAATTCGGTTAGTTGAATTTAAAGAAAAAAATAACAATAACACCTAAAACAAATTCTTAACGTACACTTATTCAATAAAATAATTCATAAATTCTAAAACAAAACAAAAAAACATTATTTTGATATCTGACCTTTAAAATAAAATAAAAGACTTGAAAAGTCGAACAAAATATTAATAGTTCAACTGAAATTATCGAAAAAAATCTTTGAAAGTTTCAAGTAAAACTTGAAAAATAAAACATAAAAATACATATAAATGACTACAAAACTAAAATATTGAACTAAAGTTATAGAACTGGTAGTATTATTATTCGACCAAAATCCAAATTTGGGTTATATTTGAGTTTTTTAGTTATTTAACAACCAATCCATATAACCTAAATCCAAACTAATGTTTATTATTCGATCTAAATGGGTTTATGTATAAATCCAAATCCAATCAAATCTAGATTTCTTAGATTAGACTAGATTGGGTTAGGTTTAGGTTTAAATCCATCCTAATATGCACAAGTCACTCAACTTACACAAATTGAGGTACCTATCTATACTTTAGCAACCCGAGTTTTTTAATCTCGGCACAAAAATTCCTTAAATGTATAAAAAATTAATAATGGAACCAAAAATCTTTAACTCGAAGTAAGAAAAATGTTTTACGTAATTGAATCTTCTTTATTTTTTTTTTGAACTACGTATATATGAGTATGAGAGAACCGATGAGTGGGCAAAAAACATTGCTCTGCTGGAGATGATAGTTGTCTACTATGTGTTCATCAATCTCTTTACCTAAAACTGGCAATGCTTGTGGGTGTGAATTCTGATGCATTTGTGACTCACCGTAACCAATTGTCCTTTTCTTCAAAGTGAGTAAGTTAAATTAAAACGAATTCTTACTTTGAAAAATGTATATATTTTCATACCTGATTTATTACATTGGCTTAAAGAAGAAAAAGTACGATTATGTGAGCTACTGAAAATTTGGTGAAATGTAAATTGTTTTGACAAATAAATCATCAAGTAAATATCAAGTCACTCAACTTCTTAGAATAACCAATTTTAACTTAAAAATATATAAATAGTTAACACATTACAAATAAAAATAATTATTAACAAATTTAAAGTTCACAGAGATTATAATTGATTATTAACTCTATAAAATATTTGTGAATATTAAAGTGTGTAACTTAAGTTTCAAAGCATATGTAAATTTTATCCAATATGACGTTTTATTATTTAAAAGAAAAAAATTATAGTCCCTTTGGATAAAAGTAAGAACTGAAAAGTATGTAAAATTTGTTATTACCAGATTTTGGTCTGAAAGCTTTTGTAGGTATATGTAATTGACTGTAAAACTGGATTCTTAATTCTTATATATATTCATTATTTTAAATTTAGTCTTGATAATATTCATTTCGTTTCTTAACAACACTAACAACCAATTAAATTGGCTAGGTAAAATTTGCTTTCTCCGTATGTGTTATTTTTTTTCTTTTGTATGTATTGGAGAATGGAAATTTCTTAATAAAAGGAATGAGTTGCATATTCAACGTACCTCAGTTACCCATTTGATAAAACCTAGCCAGATTACTTGAGCCCTTCTATTACAATCACGCGTCCATACAACACTAATATTATGAATGTTTTTAAATTATTCATCTCAAAAGCTTTATTAGATCCACGAATCAGTTTTCATGCTTCTTTCCTAAAAGACGTTGAAAATTTTCCCCAGACATCTCCTTAGTAAGAAAAGACATCTCCTTGACAAATTTCTCCTCTGTCTCCTTAGTAAGAATGTCATCTATCCCCTGAAAGTATTTGATTGAAGTCTCGATGATGGAGTCTGGGTCTTCGATCTTAGCATTGGTCTTCTCGTACTCGACCGTCCATGTCACGTGGCCACCACCTTTATTCTTAGGAGTAACGGTGATGATTCCTTCGAGCTTCTTGTAGCACTTCGAGATCTCAATGCTGCTTATTCTCGTCTTAACCGTTCTCTCCTCCAAATTCTCATCTTCCATGATCACCACAGCTTTGATGATGAAACAAAGCAATTAGGGTTTAAATATAAGAAATATGAACTGAATGTTGAACCAATGATTGAAATATATGTAATGGAGTAGAGTTACCATTGTCTTCAATAGGGAACTTTGAGATCTCGAGGAAAGCTTTAAAGAATTTGTCCACGGGAGACTTAACGTCAAATGTTTTATGAAGAACTCCTTCCGTCATCTCAAACAAAAAAACCCCATCCATTGACATTCTCTAATTAGTTATTTTCTTTCTATGTTGCGTGCAGACCAAATTAATACATGTGCCTAATGTATCAATTAACTTTAACTATGCAAAAGTATTTTACCTCATACTTAATTATTGATTTTTACATTTAAAAACAGAATAGAACATGTCTATCCAAACCCATGTGAATGAGGTGAAACTAAAATGGTTTTTACTAATGAATATCATGAAACATATATTTATATATGATTAATTTAATACCTAACTAACAAAAACTGAAAATGGTGTTTTTAATTTGATTGATCAGGAATATATAAATTGTGCTTTTAATTTAACCATATTATAGTTTATGCTGCCATTAAAAAGAACGAATTTTTTTTTTCATTTGCATTCCAATTATCTCAATTAAGACCGTAGAAGTATACAATAAATTGTGCACACCACAACATACAATATTTTTGTAATAACCTGTTTTTAGTAAAGTATGACTATGTCGAAATTAAAATGATGTTCTGTTGGAGATGAGAGTTTGTGTTCATTTTTCTCTTAACTATAAATGATAATAAAACACGAGGGCTTCGTAAATTGGTCATCACAATTTCATGAGTCACAAAGTAGAATTCTTGTTTCTTCAAAATTGGTTGGTTGCGGGTCCATGCGTTGAAGAATACGTAAAAGTGTTAAATTATTTTATATACTAACAATGAAACCGTAAGTAATCGACTGCTTTTTTTTTTTTTGTTTTTCAAAATGATTGAACCGATATAGTCGATTAAATGAAAGTGGTTTAGACTGATGAGTATCATGAAACAAATATCAACAAATGTTCAAGTCACTCAACTTACCAATTTTTGGTCAAGTATTATAGTATCCAATGCTTAATCACCATTTTGTAGAAACAAATAACAAAGAGGCATGTATAAGTTGCCAATATATAAAACTTTCCTACGTACTACAAGCTTTCAATCCAAAAAAGACTACTTAGTAGCACTCATATGTCAAGAATTTAACTAGTTCCGTGTGCATAATATATCACTAATATCAATTAGAATTCAATAAAAAATGTACTATTTACGTAATTGATTTGTTAGTAGATTATTAAGAAAATGATTATCAGAACATGATGAATTTAAAATGGTATTTTAATTTAGATGGTTCTGTTAATCAGTTTTTTAAATTCATCATAACGAGTATATATTTAAAATAGTTTTTTAAATTAGATGATTTTTTTAATCAAATTAAAGTGGATACCTCTGCAGAATTCACTACAAGAAAACAGATAATTAGTGACTACCATTTGTGACTGCTAAATTAGTCACTAATTTTTGCGACTAATTAGAGACTATTGTGTGACCGATTTGTGACCACCCTAAATTTAGTCGCAAAACCGTCACATATTTGTGACCGATAAATATAGTCGTAAAGGAGTCACACATTAGCGACTGTTTTGCGACTATGTTTGAAAGTTTACATGTCGTCGCAAAGTAGTCACAAATTTACGACTAAGTGGCGACAACTTAAAGCAGTCACACATTTGCGACTGTTTAATTACGACAACATCAGTCACATATTAGCGTCTACCATGAAAGAGTCACAAAAGACATATCATGTCGACAACAAGAAGACAAAAGTGAACTATGAAAAATGAATAAAATCTCTACAATTCATAGACAAAAGTGATTTGTGACTACCTACACATCGTCACAAATATATATAGTCACAAATTAGTAAGCAATTTACGACTACTTTGCCACTACTTTACGACGCATAAGTAATATTGTGACCAATTTGTGACACTTTTGCCACTACATATATAACATTGTGGACATAAAAAACGAAATTATATTGATTCTATGATCCATAATTGTATTTATATTGTACTAAACTCAAATGCTAAGTTTAAATATGTGTTAGTCGGGAAAAATAAAATCCAAATTCAAACTATAATAAAAATCAAATTCATAATTGTATTTAGATTGTAGTTAAGAATAAATACACTTAACATTTATCTTATAGTTTGTAAATTTGATGTTTTACCTACATTTGCTTTTTTAGGACTGTAGTAATGGAGATATCCATTAATTCAGGGTATAGGGTCTAGGGATAGGCTAGAGGACCATAGTTTGGAGTCTAATTGTTTAGGGTTTAAGGATTTGATTTGTGACTACCTACACATCGTCACAAATTAGTCATAAATTTACGACTACTTTGCCACTACTTTTACGACGCATAAGTAATATTGTGACCAATTTTTGACACTTTTTACGGCTGATTCGTGACAAAAGTATGATTTTGTGACTACTTTGCAACTGATTTTCGACTAATTAGCATGATTTTTTGGAAATTTACCTAAAGATTCTTGTAAAAATATTAGTTTTAAGTATTGGTTAGAGATTCAACTGTTATTTACACTAATATAGCATCTAATAGTGAAAATTTTGATCTAAATCTTTTTATAAACTTCAACTTATCTAATATTTACATTTTATATGATATTTAACATTAGATTACATATATGTTTAATCTAATGATTGTGAAAGTGTATGATTTTGCAAACTTTACTAAACTAGTATTATTTACCTATATATACACGGAAACATAGACTTAAGAAATGTAATTGTAATGACTGAATAACCATGTATATCAACTTTAAGGATCTAAAAATTTAGGGTTTAGGGTATATACTTGTGACTCGTAAACTAGAGTCACAAAATAGTCGCTAATATGTGATTACTTTGCTTATCGTCACATATTTGCCACTATTTTGTGACCAAAAGAATTTGCTTACTAAGTTTGTTTTCAAATTATTTGGGGGTTTTGGTGAAATTATTTTGGGCTTTGGGCGCGAATTATTCCCCCTAAAATTGGTTTGCAACTAAAAAGAGACCATTTACGGACTCTTTAGTAAAATAAAACATGGATAAGAATCCATTCCCAATTGGTTTCACGTTTCTTTCTAGATCTCAGACGATTCAACTTTTCAATCAATTATCTTCTTCTATCTCATCCAATTTCATCTGTCTTTCTGGATTTGAGTCTGAATATTTTCTTCTTCTCTCTCTCTCGATTTCCTTTTTCATCTCTCCGACTCACTATCGATTTGGGTATGAATCGTTAGTTCTCTCTCTCTCTCTCTCTCTCTCTCTCTCTCTCTCTCTCTCTCTCTCTCTCTCGATTTCCTTCATAGAATCTGTTCATCTCTCTGCCTCTTTATCGATTGTATCTGAATAGAGTTTGATGTGCTAAGAACGCCGGTGGGAGTAGGCCAACTGGAGAAGTTGGTTCGACCTCAGGCGGAGGTCTCCGAGCCATTGCCGGAAAAGGACTTACCCCAGGCGGAGGTCTTTGAACCAACGCCAGAAAAAGTATTACCTCAGGCTTAGGTCTTCGAGCCAACCCCGGAAATGGTGAAACCTCAGGAGGAGGTCCTCGAGCTAATGCCCAAGATGGTTCACCACCAAGCGGAGGTTCGAGAGCCAACGGTGGAGAGGTTTCGCGCTCAGGCTCAGCCGCTGTCCAGAGTTGGTAGATCCGAAGGTGAAGGAGCCTCTTCTCACTCCTCGAACCCGTCGTCTCAGGCCACAGTCCCGGTTTCCAGAACCTCTACTCCACGACAGTGTGGACCGTCTACTCAACCGCAAGCCTCCAGTAAGGAAGAAAAGAATGAGATCTTCCTTAAGGTAATTTCCTTTATCTTCTGCTTTCTTATGATAGGAGTGTCTTTGTTTTCATGTATGGTCTTGAGTTATGTATAAGCTTCTCTTTTCTTATGTTCGGATTTTTGTTTCATCTTCTGTTTCTATTTCTCCTCAACTAATCCATTCTGAGCTTGAATAATACTCCATGTCTTTGTTTGGTGACCACGAATTGTTAGCATAGGTACAAATACTTTATATGGATTGATTGATTCAAAGTGTATGGACTGTGTACATGCTTTTTTTGTGGTTATGTTTAGGGTACAAGTAAATATATACTTGTTTTTTTTTTCTATTGGTTATGACTCATTGTGTTTTGAATCATTCTATATACTTATTTTTTAGCTTCTTCTTGGGCATTGTATGTGTTTAGAATCATGTCAACTTAACTGTATTATTTGTTTTTCCTGTTTTATTGTACTCAAACAGACCCAAAAGGTCAGATGGCTTCTGTTTTCTTCTAGCTTCAGCTAAAACCACATGGCTTGTATTTGCTAATCACTACTGGAATTTCAATCCAGAACTTGTTTAACTTGTTCCGAGTAACAAAGTTTCTTGCAATCTGTTTGCAGTTTAAACTACTTTGCATCACTTAATCTGTTTGCAGCACTCGTTTTATCATTGTATCAGTTTAAGTTGATTCCAACTGAGAGAGCATAATCTTTCATCATTATTTTTTACCAGATATCCTCAAGGAACAATCTAACTGACTTTGTTTCTGAAACCCAAGACTTTAAGTCCGATAAATCATTGGCCATACTCAATGAGCATCCTATACCAGGCGTGAAGACAACGTGTAAGTTTCCTTTACTAGTGATAGTTTTAGTTTGCATTGTGATTTTGTCTGCTTAGTACGATTGTGATTTCCTTTGGTGAATATAATTACACATTTCATGCAAAGCACTAAGTTTTGTATTGTATTGTCTGGATACAGTTTACAGTTTTTGTTTTCGTATTGCATGGATTTACATTTAATTATATATAGACAAATAACTCATTTTGTTTTCATTTTATTTGTTACTATGATACCTATGTGTGTTGCAACCGTTCATCTGCTTTTGGTTTTGAATCATTAATCATGGTTTTGTTCTTTTAGTGTACTGAAACAGATAACAAATGTAACCTTTTTGGACTTTGGCAACTTCAAGAGATAGTTAACAATGGGAAAAGAAAAGAAAGTTATGCAAGCTCTTAATCGTCATCGCTTTTAGAGATCCAAGAGCAACTTCAAGCAGCCAAGCAGACGATATTGGAACAAGAATTGGAGAATGCTCGGCATGATGAGAAGAAAAAAATCTTAGTCTCACCTTGAACGCTTGGAGAAGCTTGTTTTGTTCATGAAAGAAACTAATCCCGCATTTACAGCTTACATGACTCAATCACAAGCCGCTGCCCCAGAGATTGCACCAGCCATTACACCAGCCCCGGCACAAGACAACTCACCAAGCACCTCGCAAGGCTCACCACCCACCCAACACTAGGCCCAGTAACATTTCATTTCCTTTTTTTTTGTCGGACATTTTATTTCCTTTTAACCTTGAACAATTGAATGTGTTTGGTACTTTTATTTTGGCCAAATTGTGTTTGGTTTCTTTGCATTGTACAAACTGTCTTTGGTTACTCTTGCTTATGTTTAAATACTTGTTTGAAGTTCTCTTATCTTTTGGTGATGAAAAACAGTCGGATCTTTGTAGTTTCCATTTCAGTTTTTGCATTTCAAATTTGGAAATATATATATATATATTAAAAAAAAATTGTTGCAAATCCGTCCCTAATAAGTGATGATCATGCGTCACAAAGTTGTCACAATGTAGTCGCCAATTTGCGACCACAATCATCTTGTCACAATATAGTTACTTTATTGCGACCACGAGTACACAATCCCAAATCAGTCGATTTTTTGCTACTACAAAATTGTTGTCACCAAGTAGTCGTTAATTTGTGACTGTTTAAATTAGTGACGATGACTACTCGTTTTAGTCACTAAGTAGTCGTAAATGGGTCATTTGTGACCATTTTGTGACGAATTAGGATGTCACAAATGCCATGTTTTCTTGAAGTGATTTATATAATTGATTTTGCAAAGATAATTGATTTCATGTGCTTAAGTTGGAAATGAAATCTTACAGGTGGAAATGAAATCTTAAAGGTGTACTGTTTGGCTCGTTTTGCACGTTCTATATATATTTTTGTTCTGAACTTTTGAAAACAATTTCTGCCCAATTGAATTACAAATAATAGTGGCATATCTTAATGAAGATTTGGTTGACAAAAATAAAAATTTGGAAAGGGTATCACAAACCATGTCGTGCCGTTTTCTGAGAATTTATATGAGAGTTTAATGAAAATGCAATTAACTCGTTTAATCTCACTCATTTAACTTTTTTCACCATAATAAATATAGCCAAATACTTCAGCATTTACAATTTGACTTCATCCACTCATGTTAATTCATGTGGCACATAAGAAAATAAACAAATTGTAAAGACCAAATTTATTTCATCTGCCTAGTGTATCAATTAGCTCTAACAAAGCGAAGTAATTAATTTAGGTCGTAATTGATTTTCTTTTACGTCTATCAAAAAAAAAAATTGATTTTCTTTTACGTCATTTTTAATACACTATATTAAAAACATGAAAATATATATATATATAACATGTGAATGTGATGAAATAGTTATGACTAACGAATATCATGAAGTTATTATTAATAACACCACTTTTTATTACATCAGTTTCTTAAGACGCAAGAAACATAACATCCTTGTTCACAGACTCACAGTCATGCAACTTGGATCGACCGTGGAACCGACGGGTCTGAAGATGTAAGGCTCTCCGGCGTAAGTGAACTGAGCTGTGCCCCGAGCTGGTAAAGCATTTCCCTTAATCAGAAGACACGTGTTTCCTTGTGGGAGCAGCAGCCATGGCTCGACAGGCTTCACAGGAGAAAACCCTTTGCAAGACAGAGTCACATGCTTCTGAAGACAAGTGCACGTGTTGACCACCGTTACTCTCCACTCCGGTTGTCCGGCGATTTCTCTCCAAGTCCTCACAGTCCCGATCTGGATCTCACCGAAACTGCACCGGCACAGTCCTTGAGTGACCATGCAGAGAAGAAGAAAAACAACGAAATATTTAAGAGCAAAGGCCATATTGTTATTTGTGATTTGTGTTAATTTTGTTTAAGAGATGATTTGTGGGATTTTGTTTTCTTTGATTAGTAAATCAGGCGAGAAATAGAGGGTATATATAGATCAAAGATGACTAAATATATGTTGGTAAAGGGGTATTAAAGAAATATATTATATGGTTCGTGAGTCAGCAAAAGTCTTTGTTCGAATGAGAATTTGTGTTTATCAATCTCTCTGCTATATATTGCAATAATGCGTATGCATGAATCGTTTCCTGACAGAATTTATGTATTTCCACTTCATGAGTCGCCAAAAATTTTTGTTTTCTTCAACATGAGTCGTTCGTGGGTCCCTACGTATAGACATAATTCTAATTTCATCTACTTGATTTAAAAATTAATTGGAACCATTAGTAATAGATTTTTCTTTACTAGAAATTATTATGCGAACACATGCGAATATTACGAAATGGAAATGGTTTTGACTAATGGGCATCATGAAATAAATATCCTGCTCAATTCACTCAACATGCCAAACTTAGATAGGAGGATCCAAAGTCTTTTAATTAACATCATACATTCAAAGTAATAAAAATAATTAATTAATTTTTTAGTAATACAAATTATAATTCAAGATATACCGTCATTTTTGTCACAGATTATGACTTCCCATATGTTGTAAGTTATATATACGTTTAAACATTGTGCAAATTTTGAGATATTTTTAGCTTATTTTTAGATTTTATGAATGACAAAAGAAAATGGATGCTTTATTTTCAAGGAGAACAATGCTAGATCATCTCTATGAAGAGAGGCTCCAATCTTACCAGGTAATACATGTATGATCATAAGTTTCAAACAAAGAAAAAGCTAAATCTACTAATATAATAAATTATATTAAAACAAATGTAATTGATTTGTTTGATTTTTTTTCATGAATTTGATTTATTTGCCTATCTTTAAATTTTATTTAAGCCATAAAATATGTGTTTTCTTATCGACAACAATTACACAATCTCTAATAAGTAATTTATTCTTTATATTTCGTTTTCCACCTTACTTTCATTTATTCATGGCAAATTGTATTTCATTCAGTATAAATCTGAATATGGGTTTCAATTTAGCTATTTGACTATAAATTGAGAAACTAATTACTTGACTAGAGCGTTCGACATAAAAATGGTTAGTTGTTCTTATCAATGTTACAATGTATTTGATGATCAATTCATACATTTCAACAAACAAACTATGATTAAGGTCTGGCCTATCAAAGTTTAACTAACACTTCTGTAATTCGGTCATCCAAACCCAACCCAATCCAATCTAATCTAAAAAACCTGGATTTATTTGGATTTGATTTATACATAAACTCATTTAGATCGAATAATAAATATTATTTTGGATTTAAGTTATTTGGATTGGTCTTTAGATAACCGAGAAACTCAAATATAACCCAAATTTGGATTGGTCGAATAAAAATACTACCAGTTCTATAAATTTAGTTCAATATTTTAGTTTTGTAGTAATTTATATGTATTTTTGTGATTGATTTTTCAAGTTTTTCTTGAGACTTTCAAGGATTTTTTCGATAATTTCAGTTAAATTATTAATATTTTGCTCGAATTTTCAAGTCTTTTATTTTATTTTAAAGTTAAGATATCAAAAATAATGTTTTTTTGTTTTGTTTTGGAATTTATGAATTATTTTATTGAATAAATCTCCGTTAAGAATTTGTTTCAGATATTATTGTATTTTTTTCTTTAAATTCAACTAATCGAATTCTATCCAAAACCTAAATAACCTAAACAAGGTTAAATTTAAGTTTACTTTGGTCAATTTATTTGTGGTCCAAACAACTTAAATCCAATCCAATTTAAAACTTAAAAAATTTGATCAAAATCTTAATTGGATTGAATTTGGTATAATATTTTTTAATCCAATTAACTCAAACCCAAACCTAAGAAACAAAATCCAAAATCTATTTTGGCCACCTCTATTTTTTACCATGTTAATTTTTATGTTGTGTGGATAGTTCCTAGTAATATAATATTGTTTTGATACTTCAAAAGTTTTAAATGCGTGAAAAATAAAAGAGAGAAAAACCAATTTTAGAAACACGAAGCTTATAAGAAGTAACCATGGGCATTTAGGTATTCGGTTTGGTTCCGGGTATTTCAGGTAAAGGGGATATAGGTAAGGAAATAGTTTGGTTTGATTCCAGTCGGTTCAGTTTTTAATTATGAGAATCGATAATTATCCATTTTAATTTTTATTATGTTCGGTTCAGTTCAAGATATTTTTTAATCCAAACTATCCGAAAATACTCAAAAATATCTGAAATATAATAATATAGATTTATAAAATTTGAATTAATACAACCAAATTTTTTTTTTAGCTGAACTATTTTTTAAGTACTTAAAATATTCGAATAAACCAAAGAAGTAACAAAAATCAAATTTTCTAAAATTTACCTAAACTACTTGAACATACTCAGTTTAAAACCAAAATATATATGAGTTCATTTATTTTTCGAATATTTCGGGTACCCGTTTAGTTCTCGGTTCGGTTATGGTTTGGTTATGATTCTTCGGTTCTAAATATATAGGATCCATCAGATTTTTTTCAAAAAACAGTTTAAGCTCGATTTTGGGTAATTTCGGACCAGTCATGGTACGGTTCCACGATTCCGAGTATTTTTCCAGCCCAATTGAAATTTTTTAGTGTAATATCATAAGAGAGAAGAATGAGAATCGTTCAAAATGACAACTCTCTATATTACAATCTATAATGACATAAAAAACAACTCTCATATTACAATCTATAATGACATAAAAAGCATATTATACACGTACCTTTTTTTTATGTCACTACAAGAATAAGTTAATATAGCCACAAATTTTGTGACAATAACGATTGAGAAATTTCAAAAAATACTATTTTTCAAATTCCACTTTACAAAAATGTACCAGTTATAAAATCTTTATAAAAATGTCACTTTTTTCAAAAAAAAGTTCTTTTATATTATTTATCTTTGGGTTAACTATGTTCTATTAGGGTTTAGTTACGAGGGTCTAGGGGATTTAGGGGTCAAAACATTTTGTAATATTTAGAATTTTAAGATATAGAGCTTAAAAATCTATAATTAGTAGTATTTTTACAAATGAACACCCCTAAATGGTATTTTTGCAAATGTGCACATAAAAAGTGGCATTTTTGAAATTTTCCAATAACGATTTGTAGCAAAAATTATTTACAAATTGATACAATTTTGTGACTAATTAACAAAATTAACCAATTGTAGCAAATTCGTAATTATTTGTAGGTAATTTGTGACAAATTTACTACAAATTATAACGAGATAGTAGTAGAAAATATTGCTACAAACATATCTGAAAAAATATGCAACCAAAGTTACTACTTGCTTCAAAAATATTGTGAGAAATACTTACATGAAAATTGAAAAATAAAAATTAGAGAAAATTGTGTATCAAAAACGAATAGCTACAATGTTTCTTGTTGCAATTGGTACAAATTGATTACAAAAAAATCATCAGAGCTATATTATCACAATTTACTTTTTTGAATATATTCTCTTTTGTTATAATAGTCAACAATAGTAGGCTTCGAGAAGAATGATTCAGAGTCAAAAGATGCGTGCAGTTTATTATTTGTGTGGAGCCCACTGTCACTATGCATGCACAGTAACTTACTTTTCATTGTCTATATAAAGAGGTTCGATCGATTGTAAATACATAACATTCATAATAAGAAACTCTCTCTCGCCTCTCTCTAATAGTTTCAGTATACTATTCCTATCGGGTATAAAAATTTCTTCTTCTTTTATATTTATTGAGATAATAAATTATCTCTTTTTATTTTATAACACGTTATCAGCACGATCACTCTAAAATTTCAACTTTCATATGTATACTTATTATACCCTATAGTGTGAGACTATTGTCTCTATAATAATTTATTTATTTATGTGGTTGTTTTACGCACCATAATTTATTTACTGCTTTATTTATGGTCGGTTAAACCGCCTGCTATTTTATTTATTTCTATGGCTGCTTATGCACCATAATTTATTTATTTACAGTTTTTAATTATTTATGGACGGTTGAACCGCCTGATTATTTATTTATTTATGTGGTTGTTTCACACACCATAATTTATTTATTTACTGTTTTAATTATTTATGCTCGGTTTAACCGCCCGAAATTTTAACTGTTGTTTTAATTATTTATTTAATATTATCCCATGGATGACTTTGTCACCATAACCTTATTATTAATTCTCTGTTTATTTTATGTGCAGTATATATAATATTTAACAATCTTTTCTAAAATTAATATTTGAACTGGTAAATTTATCTGATTGATTATCAAATATTTTCAGATTAATTTTTCCTTAAAGATTTGACCCCCAACGGTCACAAAGAAATTTTTCACAAAATTTTTCAAAATTTCTTTACTCTCCAACGGCTAGTGAACAGTATTTTCAATCTATAAATACACCCATATTTCACTCTTCCAAAATCATTCAATCATTTCATCTCCTTTCAAACACTCCTACAAAATATTTTGATTCCGATTTTGATTCCGATTTTGTACGAAAAATGTTTCGTTTGTTTTTAATTTTTATTATCGGTGTAATTTTTACTGCTATTTATGGTCTCTTCGTCGGGGACTTTACCCGCGAAGAATATATCATAAATTTTTGTTTACTTTTTTATGCTTTAATGTTCACTGTAATTGCTGTTATGATTAATGTATACGGTTTCTAAAATTATGTTATATTTCTAATAATAATATTTTTGATTTTGTTTTTAGAAATCAAATGGCCACCGTTGAGAAACTCAAATTTCCAGCTCTCAAAATTACTGGAGCTAATTATATAGCATGGACAACCGATGCAGAACTCTATATGGAATCGGAAAATTTATCTGATACCATCATTGAGGAAAATGATTCATCCGCCCAAGCTAAGGCAAAGGCAATAATATTTCTACGGAAACATTTGGATGAAAATGTGACGCATGACTATGCGCACATTAGAGACCCAGCAGAGCTCTGGAAAGCTCTGAAAGAGAGGTTCGATAATCAGAGGGAGATAAACCTCCCTCATGCGATGGAAGAGTGGAAAAACCTGAGATTCCAGGATTTTAAGAAAGTGGAGGAGTATAACTCCGCTATGTTGAGGATTGTATCACAATTAAATTTTTGTGGTAAACCTGTCACCGAAGCAGAAATGCTCGAAAAGACATACCTCACATTCCACAAAGAACATAGTGTCCTACCAGCAATGTATAGAAATTGCGGATACACAAGGTTCTCTGAGTTAATTGTTACACTCATCATCGCAGAGAAAAACAATGATCTTCTCATAAAGAATCACAACTCTCGTCCTACGGGAGCCAGAGCATTCCCTGAGGTGAATGCAACGGATTTTCATAATCCGGAAGAGAAGAAAAATCAAACCTATCGGGGTCGTGACCGATTTAATCGGGGTCGTGCCCGCAGATTTAATCGCGGACGCGGAAGAAATTTCAGTTCACGTGGGAGAAATTCTTTCCAATGGGTTCGTTCTCAACAAACCCCCAAAGGAATAGATATTCAAGAGACCACCGCACAGAAGCGTGATAGCATCTGTTACAGATGCGGAAGCAAAGGACATTGGTCCAATGTGTGTCGTACCCCGGAACATCTTTGCAAGCTATACAAACAGTCTACCAAAGGCAAAGGGAAAGAAGTGAACCTCACGGAACACTTTGAGGGTACATCGTACCTTGATTCTCCCGACTTTGAAAATGACTTTGATGAGACCGCTATAGCGGATAACTAAAATGCTTGTAATAATGAGACTGCTGAAAGATCTCCGGTTATGCCATTATGTATTCCTGTTTTCAACGAATAATGTGTGTTTTTTTTTTGTTTTGTAATGCGCAATTATTAAGTATGTTCTAATAAATAACATTTACTTTCTATCATCTAATTTTTGTAAATTTCAGCGGAAATGGATGAATCGATAACCAAGGAAATGGTTCGAGAAATTTGTATACCAGATAGTGGAACAACACACACTATTCTGAAGGACAAGAGATATTTCTCTAATTTAAAACCGACAAACATTATTGTCAATACAATATCAGGTCCTACAGACTTGATTAAAGGAAGTGGCAGTGCAAACTTTATGTTGCCTAATGGAACCAAGTTTTCCATAAAAAATGCCTTATATTCTCCGAATTCTAAAAGGAATTTGTTGAGTTTCAAAGACATATACCTTCAAGGATATGATACTCAGTCTGCAACTGAGAATGGAAAAAAGTATATGTATGTAACTTCCGATAAATCCGGAAAAAGGCTTATATTGGAAAAATTTCCAAAACTTCCGTCAGGACTGCATTATACTCATATAAATGCAATCGAATCACATATAGTGGTTAAAAGAAATCCAGAAGATTTCACATTATGGCATGATCGCCTCGGTCACCCGGGCACCACAATGATGCGTAATATTATGGAGAACTCACATGGTCATTCACTGAAAATCCAAGAGATATATCAGGGAAATAAAATGACATGTGTTGCGTGTTCTCTTGGAAAATTGATCAAAAGGCCATCGCCAGCCAAAATTGATAAAGAATCACCAAAGTTCCTTGAAAGAATTCAAGGCGATATTTGTGGACCAATACACCCATCATGTGGACCATTCCACTATTTTATGGTGTTAATTGATGCATCTAGCAGATGGTCACATGTTTGTCTATTATCATCTCGAAATATGGCATTTGCGAGATTTCTAACTCAGATAATCAAACTGAGGGCTCAATTCTCTGATTATCATATTAAGAAAGTTAGACTAGACAACGCTGGTGAATTCACATCCCAAGCCTTCAATGATTATTGTATGGTAACGGGAATAGAAGTTGAACATCCGGTAGCACATGTTCATACACAAAATGGCTTGGCTGAATCATTAATTAAACGTCTGCAATTAATTGCAAGACCATTGATCATGAAATCAAAACTCCCAACATCTGTATGGGGACATGCCATTTTGCATGCAGAAGCACTCATTCGGATAAGACCAAGTGCATATCACAAATATTCTCCATTGCAATTAGCTTTTGGTCGAGAACCAAATATATCCCATCTAAGAATCTTTGGTTGTGCGGTATATGTGCCTATAGCACCACCACAACGTACAAAGATGGGACCACAAAGAAGAATGGGAATATATGTTGGTTGTGATTCCCCATCAATCATACGATACCTAGAACCACAGACTGGTGATGTCTTTACGGCACGATTTGCCGATTGTCATTTTGATGAAAAAGTATTCCCGGTTCTAGGGGGAGAAAATAACAAAGTAGGAAAGGAAATAGAATGGCGTGTGCCATCTTTGCTACACCTTGATCCTCCTACAAAACAGTCAGAACTAGAAGTTCGACGAATTATGCATTTGCAAAGTATAGCAAACCAGCTACCTGATGCATTTGCAGATACTAAAACGGTAACGAAATCACATATACCGGCTGCAAATGCTCCTGCTCGAATTGAGATACCAAATGAACATGAAAGAGCAGATAATACACGTGAGTCTAGAACCCGCTTGAAGCGTGGTAGACCCGTTGGTTCTAAGGATAAAAATCCTAGAAAACGAAGGGAAGCTGAGAAGCATAATGATCCCAAAATTACTGAAAGTATTTTGGATGAAACGAATCATGAGTCTAACGACAATACAGAGCTTCATGAAGGAAATCATGAGATCTCTATAAACTACATTCATAATGGAAAGATATGGAATCGTACTGAAATGAATGTAGTCGATGACGTTTTCTCATACCTTGTGGCAAAGGAAATAAATGAGGAAAACGATGATCCAGAACCAATGTCTGTATATGAATGTCAAAACAGACAAGATTGGATGAAATGGAAAGATGCTATACAAGCTGAATTTGATTCGCTTAATAAACGAAATGTATTCGGACCTATTACACTCACACCCAAAGATGTGAGACCGGTTGGATACAAATGGGTCTTCATTCGAAAACGAAATGAGAAAAATGAAATTATGAGATATAAAGCTCGCCTTGTTGCTCAAGGATTTTCTCAAAGACCTGGGATCGATTATGAGGAAACATATTCCCCCGTTATGGATGCAATCACGTTTAGATTCTTAATGAGTCTAGCGGCTAACGAAAATCTAGAGATGCGTCTCATGGATGTTGTTACAGCATATTTATATGGATCATTAGATACTGATATCTATATGAGAATTCCAGATGGGTTTAAAATGCCAGAAGCATTAAGTTCCAAACCTAAAGAGTTATGTGCAATAAAATTGCAAAGATCATTATATGGGTTAAAGCAATCTGGACGCATGTGGTACAACCGTCTCAGTGAGCATCTAACAAAAGAAGGATATGTAAATGATCCTTTATGCCCATGTGTTTTCATCAAGAAAACAACATCCGGATTTGTGATTATCGCGGTGTATGTTGATGATCTAAACATAATAGGAACTCAAGGGGAAATACAAAAGGCCTCAAATTATTTAAAAGGAGAATTTGAGATGAAAGATCTCGGGCAGACGAAGTACTGTCTTGGCCTACAAATTGAGCATTCTCAAAAGGGTATATTTGTACACCAATCTACATATACCAAAAGAGTGCTAAAACGATTCAACATGGATAAGGCCAATCCATTGAGTACCCCTATGGTCGTTAGATCACTCCAAGTCGATAATGATCCATTTCGACCACATGAGGAAAATGAGGAGATACTTGGTCCTGAAGTACCGTATCTAAGTGCTATCGGAGCTCTCATGTATCTTGCAAATTGTACTCGACCTGATATATCATTTGCTGTTAATCTTTTGGCAAGATTCAGCTCGTCTCCTACACGAAGACATTGGAATGGAATTAAACATATTTTCCGATATCTTCAAGGAACGATTGATTTAGGACTGTTTTATCCTAAAAATTCAAAAGGTCAAATGGTCGGTTTTGCAGATGCAGGATATTTGTCAGATCCGCACAAAGCGAGATCACAAACAGGATATGTTTTCACGGTCGGAGGCACTGCTATATCCTGGCGCTCTCAGAAACAGACGCTTGTGGCAACTTCTTCAAACCATGCTGAAATCATTGCACTCCATGAGGCAAGTAGAGAATGTGTATGGTTGAGATCAATAAGCCAACACATCAAATCAAGCAGTGGGATCCACGAAAATACGGAGCCAACCGTTTTATATGAAGATAATGCTGCATGTGTCGCTCAAACAAAGGAAGGATATATCAAAAGTGATAGAACCAAACATATCCCTCCAAAGTTTTTTTCATACACTCAGGAACTTGAGAAGGCTAAAGACATTGAAGTCAAGTATATTCGATCATGCGACAATGCTGCTGATCTCTTCACAAAGTCGCTCCCTACCACCACGTTCAGGAAACATGTCCATAACATTGGAATGCGTCATCAACGAGATTTACAAGATGACTCATGATCCCTCGAGGGGGAGCTTGCGTAGTTGCACTCTTTTTATCCTTCTATGGTTTTTCCCAATGGGTTTTCCTAGAAAGGTTTTTAACGAGGCAACAGATGACACGATGCAAGAAATATAGTGACAATTGGTCTCCAAGGGGGAGTGTTATAATAGTCAACAATAGTAGGCTTCGAGAAGAATGATTCAGAGTCAAAAGATGCGTGCAGTTTATTATTTGTGTGGAGCCCACTGTCACTATGCATGCACAGTAACTTACTTTTCATTGTCTATATAAAGAGGTTCGATCGATTGTAAATACATAACATTCATAATAAGAAACTCTCTCTCGCCTCTCTCTAATAGTTTCAGTATACTATTCCTATCGGGTATAAAAATTTCTTCTTCTTTTATATTTATTGAGATAATAAATTATCTCTTTTTATTTTATAACATCTTTCAATTAAAAGCTCTTAAAATTTATACAAGTATTATTGTTTTATTACTATAAAAAAGTTATAGTTTTCAAAGTTCCAGAATTTTTAAAGATGATTAGCTCAAATATCCCAAAATTAAATGATATAACCACAAATAATCACAAATCAATTAGTGACAAAGCAAATAAATCTGAAAACCATCCTTCTCACTCTCTTTGCCTCCTCTCCTACATTTGTCCTCTGAAAACTTATTCTCCTTCGGATTCTCCGACAAGGCCACAGATGATCTGATCCTCTTGGTTCCTGAAAACCCATCCGAGGCCAGCCAGTTTGTTGTTGCTTCGCCAGGCCGCATCTGCATAGCATGTGATAGTGGATCCGTCTGGAATAAGGTTTCCCGAGGATGGATTTGGGGCTTGTGTTCGATTGCAGGGATCCTGGAATTGTCCTGAGAACCACTCTCGAGCGTCGCGGATGGCTTTGGAGATAGTATCTTGCGCAGAGAAGTCCCGATTGTTGAAGATGCGGTTGTTCTGTGTAAGCCAGAGATTCCAGCAGATCCAGGGGAGAAGAGGCCCTGAGGAGATACATGTTGGGGGTAGGCAAATCAAGTGTCTTGCGGTATTCAGCCCAGTTTCGATGTCTGGAATTGCTTGGCTATTGATTGGAACTTTGAGGGGGGCCATGTTCCAGACTTGTTGTGCATATGTCTGGAATTGCTTCAATGTCTGGAATTGCTTGGCTATCATGGTCCAGACTGTGTCTGGTTCCTTAGCCCTCTCGATGCTAATTGTTCTCCCAGTGGGAGGGAGCCACTCATAATCTTCAAAAGGAAAAGTTTCAGCTTTGGAGAGGTATTAATCTTCTATATCATTGTATTCCAGTTGAAATCTTCTGAGGAAGCTATTGTAGTTGATGTTGGTTGTGTTTCTTTTGCAGCATGATAACCAGATTTTGCTTGGTAAGAGCCTGTGGAGGTTCCCAACCAGACAAAACTTCCATCCGGCTTGGCTCTATGCTAAGGATTATTTCCTCCAACCCAGGTAATATGTTCCCAATCTTTTCTACATCCCAGTCTGTTGTGTTTGGCTTAAAAAGCTCAGCCACAAGCATGTTTTCATTCTCTTTGGTAGGGGGTCGGTTGGTTGTAGTGGTTTTGTTAATGAGAGACAAGGATCTGACCAGACCTTGGTTGATTTGCCATTGCCAATGGACTTTCCCAATTGTTTCTTGAGGAGCTCTTTCCCAATTATTAGTCCTCTCCACCCATGTGAGGCTGAGTTAGGAGTTGAGCTTTCGAGAAAAGAAGATGAATGGCAGTATTTGCCTTTAAGTATCCTAGCAAGTAGGCATTTCGGGTTTGTGAGAATTCTCCAACTAACCTTTGCAAGGAGGGCATCATTGAAGTTTTGTATGTCTCTAAAGCCTAAGCCTCCAGCCTTTTTACTCCTTGTAAGCTTGTCCCATGACACCCAGCAGATTTTCCTTTTTCCCATGTTTGTATCCTACCAAAAGCGAGTCAATGCTGATTGAATTCTTTTGCAGAGGCTTGCTGGCAGTTTGAAGCAAGACATGGTGTACGTTGGGATGGCAGATAGAACTGATTTGAGCAGAACCATTTTTCCAGCTGTAGATAAGAACTTTGAGGACCAGCTAATGGCTCTTTGTCTGATCCTGTCAACAATAAGGCTAAAGAGGTCTTTTTTCCTTCTTCCAAAGTGTTCAGGAAGTCCTAGGTACTTTCCCAAACCTCCTTCCTTTGAGATGCCTAGCACTGCTTTCACTCTGTCCTATATATCTTGTGGTGTCTTAGATGAGAAGGTGATCGCCGATTTCTGGCAATTGATCATTTGTCCTGATGCTTGTTCATATTGAGATAGGATTTGCTTTAGAACCTGACAGCTTCTCTTATTTGTCTTGCAGAAGAACATTGTGTCATCCGTAAATAGTAGATGGTTGATTCGGGGACTCTGTCTTGCCACTCTGATTCCAGCTAAGTTTCGTTCTTCTTGTGCTCTATGACATAAACCAGATAATACTTCGCTACATAGGATGAAAATATAGGGGGAGAGGGGGTCTCCCTGTCTGATTCCCCTAGTTGGTGTGATATCTTCTTTTGCTGTTCCATTTAGTATGGCAGAATATGATACGGTTGACACACATTACATGATCCAATTAATTCATATGGTGTGAAAGCCAAGTTTTTGTAGAACAGCTTGAATGAAGTCCCATTCTAATCTGTCATATGCTTTGCTTATGTCTGTCTTGACAGCCATGGAGCATCGCTTTGTTGCTGCAGAAGTCTTGAGGAAGTGGAGCACTTCATGAGTAATGAGAACATTATCAGAAATGGCTCTCCCTTGGACGAAAGCAGACTGGTTCTCTGATACCAATCCTTGAAGCACAGGTTGAAATCTCCTGGTAAGGATTTTTGCAATAACTTTGTAATATACATTACACAGAGCTATAGGTCTATATTCAGAGACCGCATTAGGGCACTTAACTTTTGGTATTAGCCGAATATGGATTTTGTTTATGGTTCTCGTTATAAGACCGGATGAGAAGAAGCTTTGAATCTCTGTTACAATTGCAGGCCCAACGATGAACCAGTCGGAGTGGAAGAAGCTGGCAGAGAAGCCATCAGGTCTAGGGGCTTTGTCGGCATGAATGGAGAACATAGCGTCCTTGATTTCTTGTGGAGATGGTATGGTAATCAGTTTGGCGTTGTTTTCTTCTGATATCACAGGTACCAGAGCCTTTTCCACTACTGTAGTGTTTCTGCCTTGTTTTGCAGAGAAAATTGTGTTAAAATAACCAGTTATGATCTCAGAAATCTGTTCCTCCTCATAGCAAGCTTCACCTCTTTCATTTTCTAGGACAATGATTCTATTGATTATCTTTTTGCTCTTGTGCTAGCATGAAAGAAGCCTGAGTTTATATCCCCCAAGTTGAGCCATAATTGCCTACTTCTCTGCTTCCAGAAAGCTTCTTCCTCAGCATACGCCTTGGAGAGGGTAGCTGTGATGGTATGTATTAAGTCAGTCTGTGAATTTGGGCGAGACATGGCTTCATCTAGTTCCTTTTTCTTTTTTCCAATGATGACTTGACTATTTCTGTGTTGATCCCTGCTCCAACAGATGATGGCTTTTCGACAGCGGCTGATTCTCTCCTTAACCGTGAGGTGGTGATCAGCATTCCAGGTAGTTGCAATCAACTTTTTAACTTTATCATTATCCTTAAGTCTTCTGTCATACCTGAAGAGACCCTTTGTTTTCTGGATCTTGTTAGAGAAGAAGGAAACTAGTGGCCTGTGGTCAGATCCTTCAAACCTTAGGTACTCGCATCTCGCAGCTGGGAACTTTTCCATCCATAAGCAGTTGGCCATAGCTGCATAGGACAGTGTGTTGGTATCTGTTTCCCCTCCAGGAGAGAAAGTTTCCTGAGTGCTGGATATCATATAGGTCAGCTTCTGATAGGAATGATTTGAAGTCAACAAAGGAGGTCTCAGCTCTGGTAGGTCCTCCCATCTTCTCTAAATTATCAATAATTTTATTAAAGTCCGCCGTTAGGAACCAAGGTTCATTCCGTGATTGGGCTATCCCATTGAGCTGATCCCACACCAGTTTCCTTTTTGCTTTATCAGGGTCACCATAAATAAAAGAGGCAAAGAAGTGTGAACCTTTATGTATGATTCTGGTATTAATGACGTTACGGTTTGAGATTAGCACTTCCACTTCTACCTCTTGTTTCCATAGTAATGCTAGCTAGGCCTCCACCACCAGTCCCATGTGGTGCCACTAGGAAATTTGAGGTATACCTTAGAGGGTTTAGAGAGGTTAGGACACTCTCATTGGGGTTTTTTGTTTCTGACAAGACCAAAATATCAGGACATATCTTTAACTTGATGTCCTTTAGGCGCTGGATTGTTATGGGATTCCCCAACCCACAACAATTCCAGCCTAGTACTACTAAGGAAGAGCATGTGGTGGATCTTGAAAATCCACCCTTCCCTTAGCTTTCTGAATAGCTGGGATGATAACCGGTTTTTGCATTTGTTGATTACCCGATGTAGTATTAACCTCTTGTTGTGGGTGACCTGTATGGGAAGATGAAGCTATCATAGCTCTGTTGGGGGTGCCGCCAGTCATGTGGTTGGCTTGTGACACATTTGTCTTTCTTTTTGGAGATTTTTGGATGTTAGAGATGTTTATTTTCCTTGAGTTAGCTCCAGGTAGAAGCTGAGGGCTATTGGTTCCCCTATTCTTTAGTGGAGGTCTACTTCTACGTTTCTTTTCTGGTGGGATGGGCGCATCTGGTCTTGTTCTTTGTAGTTGAGGTAGGTCATGGTGTGTTAGATCCTCCGTATTTGCAGTTGTTTTAACTTGAGCTTCTAATAAGGTATACTCGTCTATGATGAAATGGATTTATATAGTTCAAATATGAGTGCGTATACCGAAATGGCCATTTTGTTGTGGAGCCTATGCTGACTTTGCAATATGACACACCGACTGCTACACCTGCATCTTCAACTGCGTCAGCAAATGCAAATGAACATGCTCGTTCATGGAGCACACGTGAACAATCTTTTTCTAATATTTTTGACCTTTCAATTTATTTTTCATGATGTGAGCTTTTTTCTTACCACCAAAATCTAATTAAACTTTTGGCCTTAGGATCGCTTCCTCAAATGATATGCAGTTCGCCTCATCTACATGGACTGTCAAATATCACGAGCCACGACCTAGCATCCATACCATTGAAGTTAGTCTTTAAGAATAGAAGTTAGGCTTATGAATTTTAGAGATTATTTGATTAGAATTTTGGAAATTAGGTGATTAGAAATATGGATTTGTGTGATGATTTGTTATATTTATGATATGTATGTAGATTATGAAACTTGATTTTATTGAGTATACAAAGTATCATATTTATACAGAGAGCAATGAGATCAAAGAGTAATTACAGAAAGATATTGAGAGAGTAATTACAGGGATTGAGATAAATCAGTAGTTGGATTGATCTTCTTTCCATAACACCATTCTCGTTAATACGCTCCCTCAAGATGGAGGGACTCGTGTTACTCCAATCTTGGAACATGCTAGCTGAAACCGTTGTCGAGATAGAGGTTTGGTAAGAGCATCAGCTAGTTGGTCATGTGTGGAGACATGTGCTACACGGAGAATGCCAGCTTGAACCAGATTGCGAATGAAATGGTAATCGAGAGCGATATGTTTCATCCGAGAATGAAAGACCGGGTTTGCACAGAGGTAAGTCGCGCCGACATTGTCACAATATATAACCGGAGCTGTGGCAAGTGGAATTCCCAGTGCCATAAGAAGAGAGCACAACCATTGTATCTCTGAGGCAGTGTTTGCTACAGCTCGATATTCAGCTTCGGTTGATGATCGAGCTATACCACGCTGCTTTTTAGAAGACCATGACAGAGGATTTCGGCCAAGATAAATAACATATGCATTAGTGGAGACATAGTCATCAGTGTCGCCGGCCCAGTCAGCATCCGAGAAGGCATGAAGAGAGAGGGGAGAGTTTGCATGAATGTAGATGCCGTGGGTCAGAGTACCTGCAAGATAGCGTAGGATACGCTTTACTGCTTGCCAGTGGTCTGTAGTGGGTCGATGCATAAATTGAGAGAGTTTGTTGACGGCGTAGGCAATGTCAGGTCTAGTGAAAGCAAGGTATTGTAAGCTTCCTACAACAGAGCGAAACTGAGACGCGTCAGCAAGTGTGCTTCCGCTGTTGATGGTAAGCTTAGGCGATGTCTGTAACGGTGTAGAGACGGGCTTAGCATCTGTCATATTTGTTTTGGCCAAGAGATCCAGAATATACTTGCGTTGCATGAGATGTAACCCCTGTTGAGACCGTGTAGCTTCGATGCCCAAAAAATAATGTAGATCCGTCGGGTCCTTGATGGAGAATCGATCGGCAAGAGAGTTGAGAACACTTGTTACCAGCAACGTGTCGTTCCTAGTGACAAGGATATCGTCGACATACACCAGTACGTATGTATAGGTGGAGCCGCTATGGTGAATAAACAAGGATGCATCAGCCAGGGAATTTGTGAACCCGATATGGAGAAGATGCTGTTTGAGTGCCATGTACCATGCTCGCGGTGCTTGTTTCAAGCCATATATTGGTTTTCGTAAGCGACAAACATGAGACGGACGATCCTTGTCGATGAAACCAGGTGGTTGTGACATATAGACTTCTTCGGTGAGCTCACCTTGGAGAAATGCATTGTTCACATCGAGTTGTTTGATGGACCAAGCTTTTGTAGTTGCAATTTCAAGCACAAGGCGAATTGTCGTGGATTTGATGACAGGACTGAAAGTTTCTGAGTAGTCAATGCCGTATTGTTGAGTGAACCCTTTAGCAACAAGTCTTGACTTGTATCTGTCTAAGCCACCATCAGCAAGATATTTGATGGTAAATACCCATTTGCATCCAACCACGTTTTGAGAGGGATCAGAAGGAACAAGATCCCATGTGTGGTGAATCGTATGAGCATCGAACTCGACTGACATCGAACGCCTCCATTGTTCATCCTTGAGAGCTTGATTGACGGTGGTCGGTTCTTTTGTGTGTTGTTGGGTAAGGGCTACGGTGAAGGAGAATTTTGGTTTGGGTTTGACTATTTGGTTTTTAAGCCGGGTTTGCATTTGGTGTGTATTTGGAGGTGGTTCCGTGATGGTGGCAGGTATTGAGCGAGGAGCTCTCGGTGGTTTGGGACGAGGAGCTCGAGATGACGAAGGTTGTGTGTTTGAGATAAGGATTTGGGTTTGGGCTGGTGGTTGAGGAAGTATGGGTTGTTGTTGATGGGTCTTGTTTTCGGGCCTAAGTGGTAAAGGAGAAGTAGGTTCTATTGGAGGTGGTGTAGGTTGGTTTGTGTTGTGGGCTGTATTAGTGGGCTCTAGTGTATTTGATGGAGGCTGGGCCGTGGGTTGCGGCCCATTTTCAGTTGGAGCAGTGGGCTCAGGGGAAGAAGGAGAAGAAGGAGAAGAAGAGGGAGAGTTTGTCGATGATACCTGCGGTTGTGGCGGAGGCAGTGGGGGCTGAGCTTGCGGGGACGGATTGATTTGGTGAAGATCTGAGCCGGAGGTCCTATGCGATGTAGGCAATTGAGACGATGGGAGTAGAATGGCAGGCACCGACGGTGGAGTGTTCGGGAAAAGGGATTCTTCTTATACCGTAGAAGGTGTCGTTGGTGTAGAGAATGGGAATGAATTCTCAACAAATTGAACATGGCGAGAAGTATAAATTCGACCAGTAGGTATATGGAGACAGTAGTACGCACTCTGGGTCATAGAGTAGCCAATGAAGACACAAGGCAGAGATCGATCTTCTAGCTTATGAGCCGTGTAAGGGCGAAGCCACGGAAAGCACAAGCATCCAAAGATGCGAAGCTTGTCGTAGTTTGGTGTTGTCGTGAAGAGTTGCTGAAACGGTGACGTCATAGAGAGAACCGGCGTTGGTAGCCTATTGATGAGGTAGACTGCCGTTGAGAAAGCGTAAGGCCAATAATGCTTTGGAATCGATGACGTTGAGAGTAAAGTGAGACCAGTCTCGACAATATGTCGATGTTTTCTCTCTGATATACCGTTGTGCTCTGGTGTGTGTGGTGGGGAGGTAAGATGAGAGATCCCTTGTGCCGAGAGATAGTGTCGTAGAGCAAGATATTCGCCACCATTATCAGAGTAAAGGGTGCCTATGCGAGTCTGAAACCGATTCTCCACTAGCTCTTTAAACTTTATAAAAATCTCCTTAACATCTGATTTCTTCTTTAGAGGGTAGAGCCAAGTGTAGCGGGAATAGTGATCGACAAAGATAACATAGTATTTGTAGTTATCAATGGACAAAATAGGCGAACTCCAAACATCACTGAAAATGTATTGTAATGGTTGGTTTGAGGTAATCGAAGAAGTAGAGAAAGGTAATTTGTGGCTTTTATTCATCAAGCATCCTGAGCAAGAGAATGACATTTTAGAAGATGTTGAAATAGGAAGCGAAAACTGAGAAACAAGTGTTTGTAAAATAGAAGCAGACGGATGGCCTAATCGAGAGTGCCAAGAGGAGATAGTGGTTTGATGGTTTGGTGACGCATAGAGTGCAGTGGGTTGTGACGGTGAAGCTGGCCATTCATACAACCCATGTCTAGTTTTGCCTTGGAGCAATGGGACTCCCGTGCTGAGATCCTTCACCTGAAAAGATTCGGGGAAAAATTCAACGGACACATGATTAGCGTTGCATATGCGATGGACAGAAATAAGGTTTTTGTGTATATGAGGAACACATAAAACATTATTTAAATTCAAGGCACGAGTAGAGGAGGGAATTGTTAAGGAACCCGTATGAGTTATTGGAATACCAGAACCATCCGCAATCACGAGATCAGCAGCTCCATCGTATGGTTGGTGGAGAGAAAGATTGTTGAGGTCAGACGTGATGTGGTGAGTGGCACCGCTGTCGAGAATCCAGTTGTTAGCGGTGTATGGAGTACCAACGGCGAGATTGGCTCGTGGCTGCCATGGAGTAAACGGGCTGCTGGGTTGACGAGAGACGGGTTGTTGCATTGCTTGGAGTTGTGGACAGCGCTTGGCACTATGCCCTTGGACATTGCATAGCTGACACTTACCTAAGTAAGGTCGAGACACTCGATTCTCAGGTCTGATGCTAGGAGAAGACGGCTGCCAATTGGAGTTGTTGTTGTGGTTGTGGAGGTGGTTATTGTAGCGCTGCTTGGTCTGGTTGTTGTATCGATTGTTGGTGTTGTTGTTGTTGTTGCGATGTTGAGCAGTATTAGCAGTCACCGGAAAGGGCGAGGAGACAGCCATGATGGAGAGAAGCTTCGCTTCATGATTAAGTAAGCGCTCATGAAGTTCCGTTATTGTGGGAGGAGTGTCTTTGCTTTCAATCTGATCAACAATTGATTTGTACTCCTCGGGCAAGCCTTGGAGGATAAGGTCGATCTGGTCTTCGTGATCTACCGGTTTTCCCAAGATAGCAAGCTGATCCACTCTTGTTATGAAGCCTTGGAGATATTCATCGATGGTTTTGTTCACCTTGGTCCAATGTTTGAGTTGCGTTTTGAGTTGTAGGATGTGGCCACGGCTAGGCTTAGCATAGGTCGAGGCCAAAGTACTCCAGATCTCAGCGGCACTGGTTGCGCGAGAAGCGAGTGGTTGAAGCGGTGTTGAGATGACGCCGAGAAGAGCGCTGTAAATCAGACGATCTTGACGTTTCCAGAGGACAAAGCTGGGGTTTTCGGATGTTGTTCCAGCAGTGGTGATCACGGCTGGTGGTGCAGCGGTGGTGCCATCAAGATGACCAGCAAGTGCATACCCATCGACTAAAGCATGGACTTGGAGGCTCCACATGAGGTAGTTCGTAGTGGTGAGTTTAGAGACGTTGGACATGTTGATATTTAGGAGTACGTTTGTGTTTGTGGAGATGATCTCTGTGGGTGGCGTGACAGAGGCCGAGTGTTCAGAAGACATGGCGGCTAAAAAAAAATGAAGAAAAGTTTTAGGGTTAAAGAATCAATAGCTCTGATACAAAGTATGTAGATTATGAAACTTGATTTTATTGAGTATACAAAGTATCATATTTATACAGAGAGCAATGAGATCAAAGAGTAATTACAGAAAGATATTGAGAGAGTAATTACAGGGATTGAGATAAATCAGTAGTTGGATTGATCTTCTTTCCATAACACCATTCTCGTTAATAATGTATATATTTTCACATTTTATATTTCATTTTCCTTTTTATTATTGTTTTATATTTTTAAAAAATATAATTGTATTAATTTTATAATATAACAATTTTCTTTTAATAAAAAACCACAGCTTAGCCACCAACAATTTGTAGCATCTTAGATTCGAAATGTTTGAAGCAATTTGTGGCAATGGTAACGAAAAGTTTGAAGCAATTTGTGGAAGTGGTAACAAAATGTTTGTAGCAATTTGTGGCTTTGTTGCTTCAATGCTTTTGTGGTATTTTGTATCAAATTATCACAGATTCTTTGTAACAAAGATTTGTAACAAATTATTGTGACAAAATAAGTGTGTGAAAATTTGTGGCAAATTGACTACAATTTGCTACAAAATCAACATAGCTACGCCCGTATTCTCAGAACCGAAAATTTGTAGCAAATTGTCGCAAACCGTGAATTTGCTACAAATTCGTAAGCATTGCTACAAAAAAAATTGTAGCTATATTGTCAAATTCTTGTAGTGTGTATCCTATCGGCTGATCTGGAAAGCTCTGATAGGAACGCATCGGAGTGCTACAAAGTGGACTTCTCCCTGAAAAGCCATCATACTGCATGTTCCGAGTTTGGAATACTTTCCTTCTAATGCTAGGGGGTAGCCGGCCTGTCTGTTACCGGACTACCAGGTAAACTGCATGGGCCGAAGTCCAAGGCCAGGCTTCCCACATGGATGTCATTTTTGTTTCTAGGGAGACTCGAACCCTTGAATGTTGTAGCACATTCCCAAGTCTCATATACCACTAGACCGCAGTCATGTGGGCTATTATACACATACTAGAATATAACCCGCGCATTCGCGCGAGTTTTTGTTATGCAATTTAATAATTATTTATTTATTCATTTAGTATTTATGTAATGATAAAAACAACAAATTTTTTTTAGATATAAAATAATATGTGATTTGAAATAAAATAATTTTAATGCTGCATGAAAATATCAAAGTTAATGTTTAAAATTTACTCGTTTAAAATTTTGTTATGTACATATATTTGGCCATTAGATATATCATATTATCTAAGTAACCGACTACGAATTTGAAATTAAATTTTATCAATTATTTTCTTAGTTAGATTTATAGTATGATTTATCAATCATAGGTGGTTTCCAATTTTCCATATGTCTTCACAATGTTTCTTTGATATTTTCTTATACTTCACACTTCACAATGTCTTTAGTATTGTGGCATATGGAAGATACTGAACAATGTCTTGTTTGCTTGTTGTTTACAGTTTTTTTCAATCGCGGAATGGGAAAAATTATTTCTTCATCAGTAAGGTGTAAGTTTTCTTCTTCAAGTTTGATTTAAGGTTTTGCTAGCTAGAGTTGAAAGAATTTGTAGATCTTTTTGAAATGGCTTTTTTAATGGATAAAAATAGTTTAATGCATTTTTTCATTTATCTTCGTCTCGTAAGCTTTGATTTTTGTTCATCGTAGAAAAATAATTAAGATTTAAGGATACTATTCTTAAACGTTGATCTTCCTAATGTGTGATTGAATGTAAGAGTTTTTTTTAATTGACCTACAAACTTTTTAATAAGAAAAAACCTATCATATTTTATAGGATATATAACTTTTAAAAATAATATAGAAAATATTTATTTTTTCTTAACATTTTACTACGTTAGTTGATTTTTATTAATTGTTTCAATTATAAAATTCATAAACACATTTTTTAGTTTTTTTATATGTATAATATATATTTTTGGTAAAACAAATTCATATTATCATGTATAGTTTTGTATTTATTAATATTCATTTTTATTATTTTTATTTAGTCTTTCGCGTTTTTTAATTATTTTTTATTATTTGTAAAAAAACAATAAATATGATTTTAGCGTGTAGTAAATGACCATTTTAAAACTTACATGTTTTAGAAAATATTTTTGCTTATGTGAACATCCTAGATGAAGAAAAAACTCAATAATTATATAATAGATTTGAAAAGAATTTTAAACATATGTGCTTGCTTAATATTTGATTAGACTGCTGGAGTTGTCCCATATTTGTGGACCTTTTTTTATGATGTATTCCTTTCCAAATCAAAATATCAATTAGACGGAAAAAAAAAAAAAGGATTATACAATCAACCGATACAATACATAAATGCCACCTTATTTTTCTAGTTATACATAATGCATCATATGATTTTGATAAATTCAGAGAACATAATAACATCTCAAAGACGACGAACATCATTAATTCATTCATTCATCTTCCACACATTTCTTTTAGAAACAGAACACTACTCAACATTAAACTTCTGCTTTGCGAACGCAACGAACTCTTCGACGGTAGGCATGTAAGGCTTCACAGCTTCATGGGCCCTAAACTTCTCGGCCCATTGGATAAGCCCAGGTGTTGTCTCTTGCCGGAGAAACTTGACGCCGGAAAACGCTTCGATCACAGAGACTGGACCCAAAATCGTCCCACATGCAATGTCGAGGAAACCCATGTTTTCTCCTCCGAAGAACCCTAACCCTTTGCTGCTTTTCTGAAACGCCTCTTCGAGTATCGCTAAACACTCCATTAGCTTTCCCGCCGCCGCCATTCTCCCTTCGTCATCTTTTGCTCCGGCCACCGCATCCAGCGATGCAAAGATCTGTTTCATACACATACACATAATCAATATCTGATTCCTTCTGTTTCTAATCTAGAGATTTCTCTATTGAATTGTGTAGATTTCGTTAATTTTTCGAATACCCATGTTCAGCAAATCGGATCTCAATCCAATCAGAACTATTATTCGAATCTCAAGATCGAACTTGAAAAATAAAGTTTCAAACTTCGACAAGAAAAACAGAGCAAGAGTAAAAATCCAACAGAGATCCATGGAGTTAAGACTAATTCGTTACCTTGTCGTCGACATACAGAGCCCAGAACCGAGCATTGGCTCGATCGTAAGGATGAGAAGGAAGGATTGAAGGATCGGAGGTCCAAGCTTCGTCGACGTACTGAACGATGTTGAGTGACTCACAGATCGAAACATCGCCATGGATGAGGACAGGGACTTTCTTGTGAATAGGGTTAGACTTGAGAAGGAGTTGGCTCTTAGACTTGAGAACATCAGGTTCGTCCAAATACTCGTACTTGACTGATTTCAAGTGTAGAGCCACTCGAGCCCTAAGGGCAAAAGGGCTCGACCAAGAACCTATCAGCTTCACTGTATCATTCTGAGCCATGTTCTCTAGTGTGTTTGATGGTTCTGGAGTGTTGTTTGGGTGAGTGTGTGTGTGTATATATAAAAGAATCAGTGGTCGTGTTTGTCGTCGGCACATGCGTCAAAGGTGGTGTTCTGTTTAAAGTTTTGATTTTTCTATTGCCTACCTACCTCACGAATAGTGATGGCTTCAATGTTTGGATTACTATTGTATTTTAGGCACGTTGGATTTAAATATTGGACCACTGCAGCAAATATTTATTGTGGCCAACCAGGAAACTCCTCACTAAAAATGAAATTCTGACTCATTATTCTTTACTCACCCATAAAGCCAACTCATTCTAGAAAATTGAAGTTAAGAATAAGAAATCAACAAATTTCTATATGCTTCTAAGACTTGGAATCAGGTATCAGTGATTCCATGGCATAAGAGTCTAGCATCTCGAGTTATCTGGGAACAAACCAAAGTGAAAAGAGCTGAATGAGGCAGGCAATGAGGCAAGTCATCAGATCACCTTGTTTACAGATCAAAACTAGAGAGCCACAAGGCTTCCACAATTGCAAAGTCAACGTGTAAATCAGAGAAAAAAATTAAACTTTGAAGAGAGAATGTGTTTGTGCATCTTGTCACAGAATAATTCGCATGCAGCATATTGCTCAGGGACAAATGCTTATTTCCAACTGTAAACCTCTTTCTTTCAAGCTTTCCCACTTCATTTCCATAAAAAAAACAAGCAAATCAGAGAACTTGATACTCTTCTAACTTTCTTGTGAGAATAGTCGCCAAGGCCCTTTGTTTAAACACTTGACAAGAGAAGTTCAAATGTTAGAATGCAGATGAAACAAGTACCTGAAAGGATCCAAAATCATCACCACATCGCAATGAGGAAGTTGAAGAGATACCGGACTCGCAGTACCACCTAGGTGCTATATATTTTGTAAACAATGCAAAAACTTGAGACTTTTATGTCAATTTCTCCAAGAGCCTTTCATTATATGATATATATAGATACATTATATATTGTTCTATATATACAGAGATCTAAAACAGTTAGCTCCATAAACTCCCATCTGCTTCTTCATTTTCCTTTCTAGCGAAAAATTCCTGAATCCGGCAAAAAAAACAATGTTTTGTCATCTCATGTTGCAGCATTGGGGCTTTCCGACTATCTGCAGCTTATCCCACATACAAATCATCTGGCGAGGCGACTGATAATGAGCAGTGAAGTAGTCTTCTATGCATCCAAACTGGCAGAACTTGAGGCTGTGAACCACTGCCACGGGTCTAGTCTTGTTGAACTTCTCCACCCACATTCCCATGCTCACATCTTCCATTTTGAATAACTGCAATAATCAACAAGTACCAAGACCATATCAACAGCTACTAGATTCCATAATTTCACGTTTCTTGGAAGGGTCATCTAAAAGGATAACTTACTCTTAATCTCTGCTTTTCAAAATCGTCGACGATGAACTTAGCTATATCATATGACAAGATGTAACCAGGACCATTAGCGTATGGAGGGTAATACTCTTCTGGCCATTCCTGGGTTCACAATTGAAGAGAAATATGAGCAAAGTTCATGATAATCCATTTCATGTTACTTGTACAGCTCTGTTAAGTTTTGGGTCTGATACAAAAATCTCTACCTCGTATGTCACAGCCCATTTCCCGGTGCGCAGAGGCTTATGGTAGAAATTAATGTTTCCAATATAAAGGCTCTCTCTTCCCTTAACCTTTTCTGCTTCCTGGATCACGGCATCCACTCGCACAAATGTGTCATCGTCACATTTCATGATATACTTCGCTCCCACTGTGCTAACCTACAATTTCCAGGATTAATCATCAGAAAAATAATCAAAAGTAAGGAGGAATAAACGAGGGACAAAGGGATTAGTTAGCCTATCACCCCATATTCGCAAATGGCCACCGTCTTGAGCACAACAAGGTCATAATGATCCATGTACGGTACTATGACAATATCACCAAAGTACTCAGCTTCCTTCTTTAGATCCACATTGACTTCCTTTCTTGCGTGCTGCAAGATGAATTAACATAAACAAACCAATGGCTATGTTTAGGGGTGAAATTCTTTATCAAGAATTGTGCTTACCAATGCCACAAAGAATCGCGCAACAACTCTAGACGATTTGACTAGCTTTTGCTGCATCCATGACTTCCTCACTGCCATTCTCTCTGCAAAATGGTTACCAGCAGAGAGAATTCCGATGAACAGCTCTACGGGCTTTTGAGGTAACGAAGGAGCTTTCCATATGCTTTGCATCTCAAGATGCTTTTGCGGTGCAAAACTCGGATTTGTAGAGGGTAACGTGGACGCATACACCGAATGCACATCAATGTTTCCCTTGACTGCTAGTCCAGTGGCATCCTCCAGCACAAACCCCTGAAAAGAAAAAACCATTATACCGGTCAATGTTAAACCAACTCATCAAGAAATTCTATAATTTATTGAGCTGTCTCTGCAAGTTACTCACAGTTCTATAGGGGAAAGATGTGATATGTCTTCCATTAACACTGATGTGGTAACCTTCCATACCAGCTCGAAGTGTAAGAACAAAGAGCTTCCCTTCTTCAAAAGGATATGGCCAATCATGTGTTATCTTCTTCCTCCGACCCATCAGCCTGTTCAACCACCATGTCTTGTTTGATTCATCAGAACCATCACCATTATCACCAACAACATCCCTCTTCCACCTCTCACATTTCACCTCTCCATCAACTTCACAAAACCCACAAACCAAATCAGAATTATAAAAAAACGAACCTTTACAATAAACAAATTCGAAGTCAAATTAAACAATTGTTTAAAGTCAAACTCTAGTCCAACAACCACAACGTAAAGCAATTGTTTAAGTCAATACCAGATTCTTCTTCATGGCTAGATTCACGACCATCACAACGTAAAGCGGAGCCCCATTGCATTCGATAACAAGTATTCTGCTCAATCACTGGCCTTCCACTCCAATCACCTTTAATCCGAGGATTGAAATGGAGTATCCGAGGCGGATCTTCACCGTCCACCGCCTTCAATCCCTGCAATTCCATTATGAACTGCGTCACCATCGCCGTTTTATCATCTCTTTTCTTCGAATCCGTAATCCTTCCATCTTTCTCGGCGTGTGCCCAATGCGGCGTAGCCACGACGGTGATGTGAGATCCTAGCGTTAAGCCACACGGCAAAACCAAGATCCGGCTCCGTTTCACGAACTCGGACCCAGTAACCGAAACCATATCCGGACATTTCTCCGTTCGCTTTTTGACCGGAGTTTTCTCAGCCTCGATTAAACCCGAATCGAGACCATCCCACATTTTCCTCCCCATTGAAATCGCATGCTTCGCGGTTTTGTGGAAGATGGAGAACTCATCGCTTGCTCCGCCGCCGTCGAAGAAGCTCTCGTTGACGAAGATTTCAGAGACGGTCTTAAACTCCCTCATTTTCCTCTCCGGTGAACGAAGCTGTACCCGACCCACCCGACCCGGATCCTTGAAAGGTCGATGTGGGTCTTCTTCTCCAACGACCCAGTTTGATTCCCTACCAACAAGCATCTGTCTTGGGAATGCGTCAGCAAAAGACGAAGAAGACCCATCATCGGACCCGGATGTAAAGATGAATGGGATCTCGAAGCTCATGCAGAGAAAGTAAAAGAGTAGAACAAGCAATAGAAACTGAACAAGCCCGAATCGAGTCTGTGAAGCGGAGTAATCGAGTTTCGACTTCTTCATTGTTCGGTCAAAACCCTAGAAACAATTTTGTTTGGAGGATGCAGAAGAGGAAAGTGAGGAAGTATAACGAGGTCACAAATTTGGGTAAGCCATTAATGCAATTAATTTTTAGTTTTAGTAAGAAAAATAGAAATGTTGTACAAAAGATTCAAAAGACCAAAACTTGATTTGAGTTCCAAAAATTATTAGCAAAAATCTCTCAGAAGGAAACAAAAGCTTTGCACGGGAAATAATTCTGTGCTTCTTGCGAGGTCGGTAACCGGCGTACGAAGATGGAAAGCCAGTTACTGTTAAAACTACGTCGTTTTTGCCATCGAATTGGAAATTGGGAAAAAAAATATTTTTAATCATACAAATAATATTTTGCGTTTGTGTTTCTTTGTGTATAAACTTATGACGTCCTTTTTATAAGCTTTGAGAAGCTTTGATATTTTTAAAATTAAATTTAATTGTTTGTGATGAGTTCTTTAAATTTCTAAATGTGAACGGTAAAATCACAAACTTAACCGGTGATCATTGGGACGTTCATATTAGTGTTTGTATGCAAAACTCCAAATTTGACTACAAATAACCGCTAATTACATTATTATTAATGATGACTTTCCGTTATATTTTTCTTGGCCCAAATTCCAAAGTGTAGAAAATATCACAGGAGAAATAAGTTTTACTTTCATAATATTTTAATGATTAATATAAAGACAGCCAGGTGGTTTCGAAAGGGATACCCACCACACATTCTCTATCTTTGTTTTTATATTCCCCTTTCTAAAAAAATATATGTTTAAAGTTATACAAATATATTAAAAAAAATAATTAATGTTGAATAATAAATATATTAATTTTTGCAATAAACAATTTTCATAAAATTTCAATTAATAGTATTTGAATATTTTTTTCAAAAACTATATTTCTTATCAATAACTGACACAAATGCAGAGAAAACATAAAAAATTTATTTTTGTGGAACAAATTTTCTTGTAAAGTTTTTATTTTTTAAGAACGGAAGGAGTATACAGAACAATATATTAATGATTAATAATAGATAATATTTTAGAAATTATTTTGTTTTAAATTATACGATGTTTTCAATTTTTAATGTAAAATTAATTGTATTTTGTAGCTTTCGACTATTTAAATTCTGCATATTATTTTTTTATTAGTTGAATTGTTTTGGAATTGATGAAAAAATATGTTATATTGAAAAATAAAAAATTAAATAATTTTTTTATTTTTGTGTAGAAATCTTAAATATCAAGTAATATGATAAGAGGAAGTATTATAATTTGGAAAATTTTATATTTGGTTTAACATGAAGTCATGAACCATTATTTCATGCTTTTTAATTGTTGTCCATATCGTTTATTTTAATTTGTTTTACTATTCATTTCCCAAATTCAAATTTTAAATAATTTCAATGGGACCATTTACCACAGACTATATACAAAATACCTTGTCAGAAATATGAAATACTGAGTTTTTTTTTTAAATGTGAAATAAAATTATAGTGTTTGATTATATTTTAAATCTGATTTGTTTGCTGGAATTATGGAAAAATGAATTGGGTAAGAATGTAGCATGTGCCAAAAAGTATTTGCTTTAACAATAGTTGAATTTTTCAAAATATAATACGAAAGAATAATATGGGTCCGATCTTTCAAACACATAGGTAATAGATTCGGCTTAGCTAGATACTTTAGGGAATTAGAAATTGTGTAATAGATAATTTAGAATTGTTGTTTAATATTATTTTTCCTTTGTGATGAAAGTTGGGCTTGGTTTACCTTAAGAAACAGTTGACCAATACACCAAAAAAGTTAGGCTTGTATTGGTCTTCAAATGAATAGTTTCAATTTTTTTTTTTTTTTTTGGTCACAGAATAGTTTCAATTTTTAAAAAGGTGAATAGTATGAAAAAGTCAAAACGAACATTAAACTTACAAGGTAGTGTAATACTATGAGTTAATACTAATCAACCAATTTTTAAAGTTGACTACATTTGTTTGAAAGATTATTGATAAACTCATATAAGTTTTTTCATAGTTTTATTTCCATAAAAATTACTATCATCAAACTGCCAAACGAAACTGAGAAATAATTTGACCCAATTATAATTAGATGGTCCCAATTGACTGAAATATTGGTGCCATATTGAGAACTAGTAGTGCTTACAACATGTTTGGGGAGGCATATGGAGACAATATATGTCCAATCATGTTTTGCCTTCGATTTTGGTTTAAGTTTTGTCTCGGTTTAGTTCAATTTCAGTTTCAATTTCCCACAAAAAAATACTAAAAAATTAATTATTGTTGGGATACAAGTTTGGTTGCACACTTGTAGCTGCGGCAATACGCAAGGAGGCACAAGAGAAGTAAAAACTGGTAGGTCTGGACCACACCAGATATTCAGAAAAAAATACAGTATTTGTGATTCGATTTGTTTTTGACGGAAATCTAATTTTCTGATTTGTTTTTTTTTGAAAAATTTTAGATATCCGGGATCACGGATATCCTCATTTTTTCTAGATATTTACGGATATCTGTTTTAAACAAAAAAAAAAAAATTAAAACACCATAATATTTTTTTCAAAAAAAAATTAATATAAGATTTAAACTAATTAATCAAAAAAAATATATGAAATGAGTCTAATTTTATTCGATAAATTGTTTAAAAAATAAAAAGTGAAAGATTAAAACGGTGAAAAATAAAACATATATTTATTTAAGAAATATATTTCAAATAAGGTTAGTATCTATCTATTTTTACTATAAATATATTTAAAAGTAAAAAATGTAAATATACATTATAAATCTACCATATTATATGTATGTATAAGTAATATACGGATCGGATCGGATATTCGGATTTTTAAAATTAATATTTGTGATTTGCTTCGATTTTGACGGATACAAAATTTTATTATTTGCTTCGATTTGATTCAAAATGGATATCCGAATTTTTCATATCGGATCTAACCGAATACCAAATCGGATAGAATTTAACGAATAATTTGTCCAGCCCTAAAAACTGGATATATTAGTAAGCATATAAAGTTGTTTTAAAAGTGATAAACTTAGGGTTATGGTTTCACCAATTTGCCTGTCCTTCGTGGATAAGTTTTTGGTAGATATTGTCGCACAGAACGTGATAAATTACTCGCCTATTTCAAAATCTTTTTCCATTATAAAAATTTCGATTCAAAAAGGCATCTTAGCAAAAATAAAAATAAAAAGAGTTCAAAAAAGCCCTTTCTTTATGCAACTCATGCATAATGAAACTAGAAAGTTAGAGCATGCTTATCAATGAACCTCAAAAAGTATCATTAACATTAATTTGAGATTTAATAAGATCTTGCTAATTTTTTTATGTTTATCAATGAACCCTAGCATGAAGTTTTCTCAACCATTTAAGACTATATACATATACGCAATCAACTATTTGGTTGATTTGAGAAAATTACAAAACCATTTGTTAAAAGAATACTATAAACCATTTGAAGTGTGGCAAGGAATGAATGAGAGAGAAAGCTCATTGGTGAGAACAAGCTGAAGTCTCAGCAAATGGCACTGGAGGAATTGGAGGCAAAGGTGGAAGCTTAAACTGAGGAGGCGATGTAGCTGGAGGAAGAATGTTGACAAGGACCGGAGGAGGAAGTATCACCGGAGCCTGAGGGGTTGGAAGCAAAGGTGGAAACTTAAACTGAGGAGGTAGTGGGACTGGAGGAGGAGGCATAACAGGAGCTGGTGGTGGTTTAGGACAAGAAGACATGGGCTGAAGCGGCTGAGGCAGAAGTGGATCCGCAACGAAAGTTTCAATCCCCCAAAAACTGAATAATAGTTTAATTTTCTGTGGAGGACCAGAAGCAATGTTGCAACTAGTTGAGTCTTGTTGAGCTCCATTGTCTGAAACCTGAGCATAACAGTTGCTGAGATCCGGTGTACCATCAAGACGGGCTTTCATAACCCCGAGCATTGTAACAGTTGGAACCACATTCAAACGTGCATTTTGGCCAGCCATGTTTCAATACTACTACTGCAAACTATAAACAGTAAAACGACAAGAGAAAGACTTATGCCATCAAAAAACACAGAGCAACGAAAAAATGATGATTTTCCAATGCTTCGAAACAATACTTTCATCAATGGCGATAGAGATCAGAAATGAACAAAATTGCAAACAGGCAGAGATCTTAAGCTAACCAAGCAAGCACCCATTCTTCATATCGAACGATCCATACAGAAAGCACACAGATTTACCATTATTGGTTACCTGATTGAATCAAAGTTTACGACTTTCATTTTTGAATAACATCGTTTGCCAGATCCCCATAAGGGAGCAATCGGGATCAAAGATCGATTCGGACTCGGAATTGATCAGTCGGGTTTATGGAAACATCAACAATTATCTAAACTTTCTAGATTCATTGAGAAATTAAACCAGAGAGGATTAAGAGGAAAAAGTAAGATTTGAGATGACAAACCTAGGCTCGTTCTCCATTTCTTCACCGACTCTCTCTCTAGAGATTCAGAAAGGAAGAAGGCGAGGAAGAGAGAATGAAGAAGCTGAGTCGAGAAGGATACAGAGAAGGAAGGAGAGGTGATCGTCGATAACGATTGCCGATCAAGATTTTTTCTCGTCGCCTCACAGTCGCAGAGAGAAGAAGAAGAAAACAAAAATTTTTTTAAAATTTTTTTTGGATCTCATCGAAACCCTACAAGCCGACACGTGTCCAGAAGAACCAAGCTCTGTGGTATCAACCCACAGAGACGTCTTAACCCATTTTTAAGACCAAACATAATATTTTAATTGATTTTGTCCCATGAACCTCTTCAAACCTCACCGATAAACATGGTCTTAGGTCCGTTTCGATCTTGAAGGATTTTGTGCGTGTATTTTTCTTATCTTTTGAAGAAATTAAAGTTCTAAGAAATTGAATAAAGAATACAAAATCAGCCGTTAGATTTTGGTATTTTTGTTTATAGGTTATTTGATTAGATTACATGTGCTCTCCCATTTTGATGAGGTTAAATTAATGTTTAGACATAGTGAATATAACAAAGTGGCCGATAGAATAACGAATGAAGCTCTTTCGACATCAGATTATGCCCCTAAGCTTTATTCTATAGTGCTAAGTTGGTTAAAGAATTTTATCGAGATTGACGAAATTGTGTAAAACTCTTATTTTGGATGAATAAATATTGATGTTGAGCCAAAAGAAAAATAATAAATAAATAATTTGTGAAACACATTAGGCCTTTATCTATATTTGTTGTTCTTTTTTTTTTTTTTGTTCAAATTTTATTTTATTTGTTGTTTCTCACGTGTTTTTTTTGTGTTCTTGGTTACTTCTTTTCTTCACAAAGAAGCTCTTCTCTGTTTCTGATATGTCACCCACCTTCTTCATATAACTTTGGTTATGCATTGCACAAAATCAAGCAAAAGGTGATAGACTCCGATGTTCATATTTTCTTGAACTAGCTCAATAATAGATCGAGATCGAAGAACTCTCTTCGCGTTACAACTATTCAGATCTGACAAAAGTGACTCACTAAACTCGTCTCTTCTCTACTGGGCTGGTCACTAATTGACTTCTGATTTCAAATTCCTTCATCATTATGGGCTACGACAACAATAACTTCATATGGGCTTTTTATCATTTCGGTTCAAATTGGTTCTCTTATAATTCAAGCAGTTGTAATTTAAGTTGGCTCATGTAATACTGAGATCTTATGCCTCGGTTAATTTTATGCAATGAAAATGTTTTCAAAAAAAAAAACTCAACATAAAGAATTCAAATGGTAGCGTCGAATTCAACGTTTGGTGATTGAGGTAGATTCGGAAATGGTGATGGGGTTCTTAAAGGCAGGAATTAGTGAGTATCATCCGCTGTCGTTCCTGGTGCGACTGTGTCATGGTTTTATATCAAGGGACTGGATAGTCCGTATTTCGCATGTGTATAGGGAAGCTAACCGTCTGGCTGATGAGTTGGCGAACTATGCGTTTTCTTTAACGTTGGGTTTTCACTTGTTTGAGTCCATTCCGGATAGTGTTCGTTTAATTTTGGCGGAGTATGTTAGTGGAACTTCGATTCCACAACAAATCCGTTTGTAGTTTTGAATTTTAGTTGAATAAAAATGGGAGACATTGTCTTCCGTTGCCGACCAAAAAAAAAGAGCTGAATTAGTTTCCATTAATAAATCATCGAAGACTATAAAGCCACAACGTTAGAATGATGCTCACAATCCCTCAATGCTAAACCAGAAAAGTTTTAGCAAAAAAAAAAAGAAATCAGAAAATTGAAACTAATTTGGGCATTGAAAATGGCCCAATAAAATGGTAGTCTTCTCCTTCTTAAATTTTAAAAGAAAAATGTACCTAATTTTATTTGTTTCATTTTTATTTACATAATAATTATTCGATAGGCATTTTTTTACATATGTCAACCTGATTTTTGTTCAACCTTAAACAAATAATGAGACCACGAAATCAGAGTCGGTGAACATATTTTCTTTTTTTTTTTCTTGGAAAAAATCATACACTACATTGCATCTTCTTCTTTTTTTTTTGGTAAACTACATTGCATCTTCTTTGGATATGACAAAATGTATCACTTTGAAATTAGAATCATAGAGCTTTACAATATCTGGCGAGGTGAGAAAGCAAAGGGAGTTGGAATCTTCATATTTCAAGTTTCATTGATTGTTTAAACGACATCGTCTTGTTATCTTTTAGCTATATATTTGCATGTTGCGCAATAAGCTTGAAATGTTATGGTCAATTTAAATGTTGACATTGAAATTCTAAGTAAATTTGTGGTTTGACCAAGAATAATAGCATTTTTGTATGGTCTCTCTAACCTTTGGTGTTTTTTCTTTTGTTGTTGTTGGATTGAATCTCCCTTAGCTTTGATTTGTCCGTTTATGATAGTGTTTATAAGAAGATGCATTTTTGTGAAGAAAACAATACCAAAAGACGATCATTAGGGAGATGGAACTGTTGAAGTTGTACGTGGAGATGGAAATGTTGTTCAATCGCAATAGGGGAAGTTGGGAACATGTATACACATTAGGGAGGACGTCTATTTGATGTAAAGTTGCTCCTTCCTGCATTATTTTAATTAATTTATTAAATATAGTATATTACTTTAACTCTTTCAAAACGTGATTCCTAATTTCGTATATATTTGAGGAAATTCGTAATTTATGTATTATGAAAACTACCTCACGTTTAATTTTGTTTTACACTAAAATTACCAAAATACTATAACTAAATCAGTTTTATAAATTGTTTTTATTAATAAAGGTCAATAACGAAATGATCATCATTTTATTTTAATAAACTAAAAACATAAAATTATTATTTTAAAATAATCGATCGTAAAAAAAAAATTTTTATACAAACTTAAATCTTCAAATTTTATACGATTCTATTTGATATCATATTATCTTGGCTAAATCGAAAAGAGAATTTATTTCCACTAGATACAAGTTAACTAGACATACAAAAATAGCTATTACAATGATAGGTTTGTTCCTATTAAGACCCAAAGAGAAGAGAATCAAATGTTTGATGTTGTTGCTCCATCACAAATGACGTAAACTCTGATTGCGTTAACCACATTGTTGGCATAGAGAACTTTGTATAAGATGGAGTCATGCTTTGCCATCTTATATAATATAGTAAGGTTTCTCAAAGTTCAAGTCATGAGAGGTTACTATGTATCATCTAATTTTTTACATTTGTATTTTTCATTTATTTATTCAAAAGAAAAAAAAATTAAGTGCATTGAATAACTTTAGCAATTAATTCTAACAATTTAATAGCTAATTTTTATTTAAATTAATTCTTACAAATTACAATTAAGTGTTTTGTGTACATTTATATTTTATATAAACTTCTATATAAAATAAATATTTTATTTATCAAATCCAATAATATCCTATACAAACGAAAACATTTATTTTTTCCCTTTTATATAGGTATCTTCGATTTTAAAATAAAAAAAATTACAAAAGAAAAGCTTTAATAAAAAGAAGAAAATTTTCAAAAATGCCACTTTTCAAGTGCCACTTTACAAAAATGCAACACTTTTGAAATCTTTACAAAAATGCAACACTTTTGAAATCTTTACAAAAATGCCACTTTTTCAAAATTATTTTTTCTTTATATTATTTATGTTTAGGTTAATTATGTTCTATTAGGGTTTAGTTTTGAGTGTTTAGGGGGTTTTAGGTGTCAACACATTTTTTAGGGTTTAGAATTTTAAGATATAGGCTTTATAAATCTATAATTAGTGACATTTTTGTAAATGGACACCCCTAAGTGGTATTCTTGCAAATATGCACACAACAAGTGGTATTTTTGTTATTGTCCAAAAAAAAAAGCATAACATGAACAAAAAAATATGAAGTGAGAAAAATAAAAAATGATTTTAGAACTTTTAGAGTTGGTAAATCCAACAAGTTTGATTTGAGAAATTTAGAATTTACACATTTTTTAAATGCTTTCATATCTTTTTAAACTAATTTATCAATCACTCTCTAATGCAATTGAAACAGTTTGTGTTGGACAAATTAATTGTTCTAACCAAAACTCTAAAAAAAAATTTTACTTCACCATAAATTTTAAATCCACAAAAAGAAGAATCATTTCACCAATGAATTGATGTAAAAGATAAAAATTACAGCAAAATAGTGAGACAAAAAATAATCAAACATCAATTATTCTTATAGTGATTCAAGGTTCTAATGAAATAAACAAAAATATGAATTCAAACACGTGTGTTGAGATGATGTAGTTGTCTCGGTAGAAACAAAACATACTATAACTTGTCTAATCCATAGGTTTTTACAGAAGTATTTGATGAAAATCGTAGTGAATATTGATTCAGACATATAAGTTAAAGATTTGTACCAAATAAAATGTCTTCCATATATTATTATTTTTATATATATATATATAATGGTTTATACGTCCAAAAAGTTGTTACAAATATTTAGTCTTCTAACTTAATTAATTATTTACTATAAACACCAAATTTCTATAATATTAAATACAAAATAATTAAAAACTAGAAAATTTTAAGTTAATTTTTACTATGTTAGTTTTTAAACTCCATGCAACGTGTGGGCAGTCACTAGTTTTATATATAATGTATATCAACTTCCATCTCATAAACAAGACCGATCCCTTCTTAAACCGGTTGTGTTGTGTTAAACTTCGAAAGAGTTTTGTGTATTCAATAAATTTATCAAAGAATTGTATTTTCAATATTTTCAGAATCTCATGTATATCCCTAAGATTGTGAAAGTTTTGTTTTGGTTTTTTTTTTCAACAAGCTTATTTCATTCATTTAATCGATCAAAGTACAAAGGGAGGGAATTAAATATCCTCTAAAATCGGTACAATAATTGAAAAGCAATAAGACATATAGCAGATAGATCATCGCAAAAGATGGACAGCGAATCCAAAGCATGCCTCAAATGTGTCATGAGGGTCTTCGCGGAAAAGCCGGAGAGTCTCAGGTTGTTCACTTTCCAATGTGACTTTGAAGATCTCGGCAAAGAGCTCGGGGATTCGACCACTCTCCAAGAGAGGGAAGAAGATACGACCAATCTCAATCAGATGGAAGAAAGTGGAATTGAACTCTTCCGCCGGGAGTAAATTTCAGGATTTGATAATTCAGAAAACTTTGATCTACTCTCAACAGAGAAGATATCGAGCTCGCAAATTACATGATTTGAGAATCCATAAAACTTTGGTCCTCTCATACGTGGAGATATGGATCTCAACGATTGATGATATGAAGCACAGTGAAGCGGAATTGGTTTCTCCAGGCTTGATTTGGAGGACAAAGATTTTGCCGAGCTCTATAAACACTTGACTAATTCGACAAGAAAGGCGGTATCATACATATCCAAGAGTAAGATCGATGGAAAGTATGAATACGGTCCTAACAAGGTGTCATCCACATCCAAAATTAAGATCGATGGAGAGAATGACCACGAATGATAATTAACCCAGGGAGGTTGAAGACAAAACCATCCCGAAGAGGAATCTGAGTTTCCACGAGTCGCATGGACAATTAATTCTTCCGCAGCGTTAGAGTAGGGGTGAATAACAACTACTTTGTGAGATGAGCCTGAAGACATCTTTGAAACGCAAACAAGATGGGCTAGGCCCATCAAGAGATAATGCTTGGCTACGAAGCACATAAGTGGTTCGTCGGAGAAACAAGCGTTTCGTCAGCATAGTGAAACTGAGACAGCGACAGAAATTTCAACGGAAAAATAATAAGATGATGACCTTAGCAATCTCGGCGATGGTGGATGCGGAGGAGGAGTTAATGGAAACGAAGGAGTTGTGAACTGTGATTGAGAAAGAGGAGCTAGATCCGGTGGATCCGGCGGGTCCAGAGGCTCCGGCGGCTCCAGAGGCTCCGGCGGCTCCGAAGGATAAAGGAGGTTCAACTCCGCATGAGAGACCAACCACCGCCCTTGAGAGAGAGTTTTGATCAGGTCAAAGTTTATCTCCGTCGCGGAGAAAGCAAGCTGGAAAGCATATCTCGACCTCATCATCATCGGAAGTTTGGAAAAGGAGGTCTCGTCGGTGAGTCAAAACAAAACAAACGGCGGAACGTGAGATAAGTTCTTCAGACTAAGCTCTGTTAAGCCCGAGAGAGGAGCTTAGTCCAAAGAACTTAGCCCGTGAAAGTTTTGTTTAATGAGTAAAATCACAGTTGATTTTATTAGAATTACAGAATCATTAAAAATACAATAACAACGGATTTCAGATGGAAGTTTAAAATTCTCATACCAATAACAATGGCTTTTATTTAGAATTAAGAATCCATAAATCAATAACTATGGAATTTTAAAATTTTAAAAATCTTTGAAAATCCATTCCCCAATAACACCCCCTAAAACTTACGAGCTTATAATTTATATTTTTTTAAATATGTCTGAAAGCTAATGTTATTTGGATCATCCTAATAAGCTTACAGATTCTTAATGGTCTTGTTGTCTGGAAGAAAATTCCAAAAAATCAATCGAAACAATTTCTTTATGAGTATTACATAAATATTGATAGAACAATGTTTCTTTCTTTTATTTGTTTAGCTTCTAATCTCGTTGTCGTGGTGGTCAAAATATTCGCAACTTTGGTTATGCGTAGGCTATCAAAAGAATAATCATTGTTTCACATCAACTTGAATTTATGTTGCTTTACCATATATGATGTAAACTCTGATTGTGTTAATCACATTGATGGTACTGAAAACATTGCATAATATGGAGTCACGCTTTGTCACTTTTTTCTAGTGCATATCGACTTTAAATCCTTAAACACGACTTTATCCCCCAGCTTGCTCATTTTCAGTTAACTTCCAATGTTAATCGATATACTCTATGGTGGTGCCAAGTTCAAACCGTGATTGTTGACTAACTTTGCATCAACTAACAATTGTTCAAACCGTGATTGTTGCGTAAAGTCGCAACAAAAAAAAATCAAATTACTAAAACAATTAATCAATTCACAAAAAGAAAGTACTTGTAACTAACACTTACCAACTCATAACTTCCAAATATAGACATATCTGAGAGCATATATTATTTAGATCTTCCAAATAATCTTTTAGATTTTCAGTGGTCTTGTTGTCTACAAAAAACTCCAAGAGATAAATGACTTAAGAACCATATTTCTTTGTTCCACTTTTATGACTTATTTATCTCCTTGTGATGGCGGCCGAAATATTCGCAACTTCGGTTATGTCTAGGCTATCAAGAGAATAGTCATTGTTTTCACATTCTGTGTCATCAGAGATCACATCTACTTAAATAGTTGTTGCTCGACCACTTATGATGTGAACTCTGATTGTGTTAACCACATTGCTAGAGCAGAGAACTTCACATAAGATAGTGTCATGCATTCTGATTTTGTCTCTAGTGCATATCGACTTTAATCTCTTAAGGACGACTGAATCCTCCCAACCTGCTTCTTCAGCAGTTAGTTTCTCATGTTCATCGATATATTCTATGGTGGTTATACAATTTAAATCATAATTGTTGACTAGCTTTGCATTAACTAATTGCATAAAGTTGCAATAAATAGCTAATCAAGCAACTCATAAAAATGAATTAGACATACAATAAATAGTTATTACAGAGATATGCTTGTTCTTACTACGACCAAAAGAGAAGAGAACCAAGTGTTTGTTGCAGCTGCTTCACCAAATATGATGTGACTTCTTATTGCATAAATCACATTGCCATCGACGCAGAGAACTTAGCATAAGATGGAGTCATGCTCTGTCACTTTGTTTCTAGTGCGTATCGATTTTCATCTCTTAAAGATGACTCGATCCCCCAACTTGCTCGTTTTGTAGTTAGTTTCCCATGTTCATGGATAAATTTCACAACGGTGTCAAATTTCAAACCATGGTTTGTTGAGTAAATTTTCATCAGCTAATTGTATAAATATGCAACGAAAGAACAATCAAACTACTAAAACAGTCAATTCATTTATAAAATGAAATTACTTGTAACTAAAACTTACCAGCTCATAATCCTCTATATATTAATTGAGGAGATACTAAGTAGAAAAATCCTATGTGTCACTCAATGAGGATCTTAAGAGAAAAATCAATTAATTAACCAATCAAAACATTCGAATAATTTTATATTTCATGTTATAAATCTTTACATATTTACATTAATTTTTTAACATGATCACACAAATGCATACTCTCTCCATTTCAAAATAATTGTTATTCTGGAACTTTTTTCACACAAATTAAGAAAACACAATAAAAGTCTATTTTGTCCCTCATTAATACAATGTATTATTTGATATGAGTAATTAATAAGTTTAAAAATAAGGATAAAAATAGAAAATTGGTTATAAATGTGCATTGAAATTGTAGAATGACAAGTAATATGAAACAAAAAATTCAGGCTAGAATGACAACTATTTTGAAACGGAGGGAATATGTTACTAATTTAAATCCAACTAAAATATAAAATTTTAATATTTAGACGTTGTATAACATAATATTTTAACGATGAATCATTTATCGATATTAAAAATTTTATAAAATTGTATTTGTATCCATTTGGATATCATCTGTGATTGATCATACAATTAAATTCTTTATATCGTTTAATTGTATCCATATTACTCTGATTAAATTGCGTTTTTGTTATAAACGTAAGCTTTAAAAATCAAATATTAATGGTTGAGTTTTGAAAATCATCATTTTCATTTTTTATTATTTCTTTGACTTTTTATTTAAGAGGATTTGCATACTAACTCGATATTTTTTAGGTTAGGTGAACTCAAATAAGTTTGAGATAACTCATAGTCTCAAACGTATTCAATTTATATCAAAAACGCTTATATTCAATTTAAATGTCATGCGGATAAATTTTGTAAGATAAAATATATTTATCTATATAGGTTTTAATTTCTTCCGTATATTTATAAAAAAATTATGATTTTTTATTTTTAAATATTCTAATCCCGCGGGACTAAAATTTAGTTTCCGTGATTCAGACATGTATGAAATTATAGAATATTTATATCATCCAATAACCTTAGAAATTCTAAAGATTCTTATTGTCTACAAAAAAAAATTCCCGAAGAGATCAATCAAAACATTTTCTTTATAAACATTAAATCAATGAGTTAAGAACAATGTTTCTTTGTTTTACTTGTTTAACTTCTTTTCTTCCTTGACATGATGGTCGAAGTATTTGCAACTTCAGTTAAATCGAGACTATTAAGAGAATAATCATCGTTTTCACTCTTTGTATCATAAGAGATTTCATCCACTTGAATAGTTGTTGCTTTACCACAAATGATGGAATTTTTGATTGCCTTAACAACATTGTTGTTGTGGAGAACTTCACAAAGGATGGATTCATCCTTTGTCACTTTGTTTCTAGTGCATATCGACTTCCATCTCTTAAAGACGCCTCTATCTTCCCCCTATCCCTTTTATTTTGTAATTAGTTTTCTATGTTCATCGATATACTCTATGGTGCTTCCAAAGTTTCAACCATGGTCTTTGGCTAACTTTTCATCAATGTTTTCAAAACCAGACCGGATCAGTTGGTTGAACCGCATCAACCGTGAATCGGAAGATCATCCAGTTTGGGTCATCACAAAAAATAAAAACGGCAAATCCGGATAAAAAATTTGGCTAAAACCAGTGAACCGGTACGAAGCAACAATGACAAAAACCATGTCTCTTAGATTTTAAGAGTTTTTCACCATCACTTTATTCGATTCCTTTGTCAATATGTTTTTATTTGTTTGGATCTAATAGTTTGTATACTGATTTAAGAATATCAAAAGAATCATAAAATCATATGAAAGAAAAAATTACAAATTTTAAAGAAGACAAAGAAAAATATGAAAAAAGACTAGCCATGCGGCGATTTTGTCTTATGAGAGAAGGGAAGTTAAGTGAAGTGAATGATTTTTAGGGTAGATGTGTTTTTTAAAAATAATTTTTTTTAATAACTAATTATTTTTTTTAGTATGTTGTTTAAATCTACGTATATTTTTTTGTGGAAAGAGAATTACCATATATGTATATATAAAATATATATTTATAATTAAACTAAAATGTGAACCTGGTTGAAACGGGTTGACCCATAACCCCTAAAAGCTATTCTGGTTCGTCTTCCTATCTGGTTTTAAAAACAATTTTTTTCATCAACTATCTGCATAAAGTTGCAACATAAGACAATCAAATTACAAAAAAAATCAATCAATTCATAGAAATAAACTTGTAACTAAGACTTACCAGCCCATAATTTTTGTCTTTCAAACATGTCTCAAAGAGGATAATGCTTGGATCATCCAAATAAACTTCCAAATTTTCAATGGTCTTGTTGTCTACAAAAAGTAACTTAATCAATATATGAGTTTGTTTTATAAGATTGGTTAGATGTTTAGTTAACTATTTTATTATAAATCATTATGTTTATCTAAACATTGTTGAGCCTGGACCTGCGGCCCACCATTCTGAACAGTTCGCGAGATCCAGATCGCCAGAAGCCCGACGGGCTGCCAGAAGCCCATTCCAAGCTTTAACCACGGTCTGACCACACCTAGGAGATAACCACGGTCAGCTGAACTCGAGTTAAACTCAACACCGTTCACTATAAATAGACGACACGGGACAGTACAGGAGGACATTCACTCTTCAATCAAGAAATACTAGTACCACTACTTGCCAGTCCGCTAGATTGTAATATTTTATACTCAACATCTAGTGGTTCGAGTTTCACCAATCCACCGCGATCTCCGACCTAGAGAACTGATAGCCCGGGGTCTGTCCGGACTATTCATAGCGACCTATTTTTACTTACCTTTCTTTGACTCAACTTTCTATACACGGAATTCTCCGACCTCCGATCTATTATAAATTCATTGTCGACTTGCTGGATCAACAATTGGCGCGCCAGGTAGGGGATTGGAGATTTTCTAACGCAAAGAAATATGAGCCCGAACGTGTCCGCAAGTCAACAACCCGGAGAAACATCAAATCAAGGAATCTTGGAGGCAACCCACGAAGCTCTGTTCATTACGATGGAGTCCAGCCCAATCATCACTCCGACCGTCACAAACGAAGAGACGAACGCCACAGCCCGTGGCCCCGAAGCGACGACAAATGCGGGAGAACAGATCGATCTTGTTCGTGTTCTGGGAACCCTCATGAGACGCTTTGACCAACAAGACGACATGGTCCGTCAAACAAACGCCCGTCTAGATTCCCTCGCAACAGCTCAGAACGTCATACAAGAGCAGCTCGACTCCTCCCGGCCTGCAAACTTGCAACATCCCAGGGCAAACTCGTCTCCGTCTCTTGCGGAAGGAGGACACCCAGCCATCCAGCATCGGATTATCGACTTCAATATCCCGTCGCGAACTCCGATCAGCATGCAGCTCGAGCATGCAACCCACTCGAGAGAACATTCTCCAGCCCAAGATTCTGAGCTCGAGAACATTAAGGCTTCACTTCGAGAAATGCAGTCGAAGGTCCGTCAAGCCCTAAGCTCGGCACCCGAGATCGACCGAGTCCTTGAAGAAACTCAGAGGACGCCGTTCACGGATCGAATCACTGCGGTCCCGATCCGCCACACAACCAAGTTGCGAATCGAATCTTTCGGTGGGACCACGAACCCGAAACATTTCATGACCTCCTTCGCCATCGCCATGGGGCGAATACAGCTATCTCCCGAAGAACGAGAGGCGGCCTATTGCCAATTGTTCGTCGAACATCTAGTTGGTTCGGCGCTCGACTGGTTCTCTCGGCTCAGGCCAGGCTCAATCGGAAGCTTCGCACAGCTCTCGACTGCATTCTTCAAACACTACTCGATGTACATCCAGGATGGCGCCTTGGAAGCCGACCTGTGGGCTCTCGTCCAAGGACCGAGGGAATCCCTTAGGGATTATATGTGCCGCTTCAAAGCGATCCTATCAACGATCGACGTCCAAGAGACCTCCGCAATTGGCGCTCTCAAAAACGGACTGTGGCACGAATCAGGATTCCGAGTTGATCTAATCCTCCATAAAGCTTTGACTCTCGCCGATGCTATGCACAGGGCAACGAGCTTCGTTTTGCTCGAGGAAGACCGAGCAACCAATCTCAAGAAACATTCCCCGGCTAAACCGATACCCGCAAAGCCTAAAGCCAAAGATATATTAGAGATCGACCACAACGAACCATCCCAACATCTCGACCAGGAATTTAAGGAACTAAAGAAGAAGCTCCTGGCAGCAAACGTAATCCAGACGCCTCAGCCCGCTCCCGCGAAGCAACAGCAGAATCAAGGCCAGCAACAAAACAAAAAATGGCCGTTTAAATTTGTTCGTGGTGAAGAAAAAGAAGAAGACGTCAGGTCGTTCTGCGACTACCATCAGAAGTTCGGTCACGCGACCCACCAATGCCGACAGCTGCAGGCAAAACTGATGGCAAAATATAGCAGTGGAGAAGTCCACACCGACCTACCCCCAAAACGGCAACCCGAAAACGAACAGAAGTCTGACGGGCAAATCATCCTCCCGAAGCGACCTGCAGACGACGGCGGTCCCGGATCGCACCGGCCTGCTTCGAAAAAAAAGATCTTCATGATCATGGGAGGCTTTAAAGCAGCTTCAAACTCAGTCTGATCTCTCAGGAAGCACGAAAAGGCGGTTTCCCAACGAATCGAGTGCAGTGCTCAGGCCGCAGTCGATATACCAATCATCTTCTCTGAGGCGGATACCAAAAACGTGGCAATGCCGCACAACGACCCCTTGGTCATCGAACTGGGCATCGAAGACTGCGACGTCACCCGCGTGCTAGTCGACACAGGGAGCTCAGTTAACCTCATCTTCCTGGAAACTCTACGGAAGATGGACATCAATGACGACAAGATCAAGCCAAGCGTCAAGCCACTGACCGGTTTTGACGGCGTAACGTCTATGACGATAGGAACGATCAGAATGGCGATCCATGTAGGCGGCATCACCAAAATCGCCAAGTTCGTCGTAATAGATAAACCAACGGTCTACAACGCCATTGTTGGAACGCCATGGCTTTCGTCGCTCCGAGCTGTAGCGTCACCCTACCACCAATGCGTCAAGTTCCCGACCTCTTACGGAGTTTTCACAGTCCGAAGGTCGCAGAAAGTAGCCAGATCGTGCTTCGTAACGGAGCACAAGCTAAGACGCGTCACTTACAACATAAGACGATCTACCGCGGTCCCAAGCACCTCGCTACAACAAGAGGCTACGATCCCTATTACTCTCGATCTGCAACATCCCGAACGCCAAGTCAACATTGGCGCCGAACTCGAGGAGCCTCTCCGTGGCAAACTGATCCGATTCTTGTCCGCCAATGTCTCCACATTCGCCTGGTCGATCCATGACATGAAAGGGATTGATCCAAAGATAACGACGCACGAGCTGAACATCGATCCAACATACAAACCAATCAAGCAGAAGAGACGAAAGCTCAGACCAGAGCGGTCTCAGGCAGTGAATAATGAGGTCGCCAAACTCCTCGAAGCAGGATCGATCACGGAGGTCCACTATCCAGAATGGCTGTCGAATCCAGTTGTGGTTAAGAAAAAGAACGGAAAATGGCGGGTGTGCATCGACTTCACAGACCTCAACAAAGCGTGCCCAAAGGACAGCTTTCCTCTTCCTCGCATCGATCAGATCGTCGAGGCCACGGCAGGCAACGAACTCCTTTCTTTTATGGATGCGTTCTCAGGCTACAATCAAATCATGATGCATCCGGACGACCAAGAAAAAACCGCTTTCATCACGGATCGCGGAACCTACTGCTACCGCGTCATGCCCTTCGGCCTAAAGAATGCCGGGGCGACCTACCAAAGACTAGTCAACAAGATGTTCGTCAGTCAGCTCGGCGACTCGATGGAAGTCTACATAGACGATATGCTGGTTAAGTCACAAAAGGCCAAAGACCATATCGCACATCTGCGTGCCTGTTTCGAGGTACTCAACAGTTTCGGCATGAAGCTCAACCCGGCCAAGTGCACGTTCGGGGTAACCTCGGGAGAATTTCTAGGTTACATCGTCACTCAACGCGGGATCGAGGCAAATCCAAAACAGATTGCAGCAGTCATCAACATGCCCTCTCCAAAGAACCAGCGAGAAGTCCAAAGACTCACAGGTCGCATTGCCGCCCTCAATAGGTTCATCTCTCGATCCACAGACCGCAATCTCCCATTCTACAAGACGCTCAGAGTTCGCAAGGATAACTTTCTCTGGGACAATCAATGTGAGACCGCGTTCAACGAGCTGAAGGCTTACTTGTCGACACCACCCGTACTCGCGAAACCAGAGACCGGAGAGCCGCTGTTCCTTTACGTTGCGGTCACAAACGCAGCGGTCAGTGGAGTTCTTGTCCGGGAAGATCGTGGCGACCAGAAGCCCGTTTTCTACGTTAGCAAGTCCCTAGATGGGGCAGAGTCGCATTACTCTCTACTTGAGAAGCTCGCTCTTGCCGTCATAGTCGCAGCCCGCAAATTACGACCGTATTTCCAATCCCATTCCATAGTGGTCATGTCGACCCAGCCAATGCGGACTATCCTCCACAGCCCAAGTGTGTCGGGCCGAATGGCCAAATGGGCCGTTGAGCTGAGTGAATACGACATCGAGTTTCGGAATCAAACGAGCGCCAAGTCCCAGGTCCTCGCAGATTTCATCATTGAGCTCCCGCTAATCCCCCCGGAAGCCGACCTGCCTCAAGAATGGGTCCTTCATGTCGACGGATCATCCTCTAGACACGGCGCTGGAATCGGAATCCGACTCGAGTCCCTGACCGGAGAAGTGCTTGAACAATCCTTCCGTCTGGAATTCAAAGCCTCCAACAACGAAGCTGAGTACGAAGCCCTCCTCGGCGGGCTGCGATTGGCAAGGGAGGTCGGCGCAAGGAAGATCCATGCATACTGTGATTCCCAGCTCGTCGCCAATCAGTTCAACGGCGAATACGACACCAAAGACGAAAGGATGGAAGCCTACCTAAAGCTCGCGCGCGAACTAACCACAGACTTTGACACGTTCAAAGTGACGAAGATCCCGCGAGCAGAGAACGCTCAAGCCGACGCCCTCGCTTCCCTCGGTTCCAGTTCGGACTCCGACTTCCGACGAGTAATTCCCATTGAATCCATCCCGGAACCAAGCATCTCTCTTCCAAAGGGCGTTTGCAGCATTACAAATGGCGCCAAGAGATAACCAAGTACATAATGTTCCACCATTCTGAACAGTTCGCGAGATCCAGATCGCCAGAAACCCGACGGGCTGCCAGAAGCCCATTCCAAGCTTTAACCACGGTCTGACCACACCTAGGAGATAACCACGGTCAGCTGAACTCGAGTTAAACTCAACACCGTTCACTATAAATAGACGACACGGGACAGTACAAGAGGATATTCACTCTTCAATCAAGAAATACTAGTACCACTACTTGCCAGTCCGCTAGATTGTAATCTTTTATACTCAACATCTAGTGGTTCGAGTTTCACCAATCCACCGCGATCTCCGACCTAGAGAACTGATAGCCCGGGGTCTGTCCGGACTATTCATAGCGACCTATTTTTACTTACCTTTCTTTGACTCAACTTTCTATACACGGAATTCTCCGACCTCCGATCTATTATAAATTCATTGTCGACCTGCTGGATCAACAAACATATGTGAAAGAATGTTATTAAGAATCTATATCGTAATATAGAAAGTAGTAATAAAATGACACAAATATACTCATTGCTATACGGTTGACATATTGTTATTCGATATATGTTAGAATTAAACCGGTTTAAGATGACGTTGATTAGGTCCGGATATGGAGATTTCGGGTCACCTCAAAGTTTAGGAGTTTCATGTGATCCGAAATCTCTTTGGGATGTTTTGTAGACAACAAGACCATTGAGAATCCAAAAGCTTATATGGATGATCCAAATAATATAAGCTTTGAGACATGTTTGAATAAAAGAAATTATGAGCTGGTAAGTCGTAGTTAGAAGTAATTTGATTGTTTAATTGACTTGATTAATTTTTTTTTTTTGCAATTTTATGCAGTTAGTTGATGCAAAGTTTGTCAACGACCATGGATTAAACTTTGGTACCACCATAGAGTATATTGATGAACATGAGAAAGTATTTGCAAAATGAGCGGGTTAGAGGAGGGGTGATTGGGTCGTGTTTAATGTTATACTGAACAGCCTTGATACCAGCAACTGCCATTGTATAAAAACACATATTACATGCATACAATTAAGGATTTGTATATATTATATGCATGAGATGAGATATGTACGTACTATTATCTTCATTTGTCTCCAATTGCGGGAGCTTTATCACCGTGCATACGAACAAAACAAAAAAATATCAAAAATTTCAACTAAATAGTCAACGTTGTTGTCTCCAAAATCACCAAGTTCCAAAATCTCTCTCTCTCTCTCTCCATTACTAAAAGCTCAAAACTTTCTTTCACTTGTTCATTCAGACAACACTCTCTAGATTCTCATTCCAAAGATCAAAATGGACCCGTAATCCGAAATCATGAGTTTTCGCGACCCGAATCAACTAAGCCCACTCAAATCCAATTCGGATCCTGTCACCTTCTCCATAAACAGTAGAATCATGCTTACCGCCGCGCTTAGAAGGGGGGTGGGGAGGGGGGGAAGAGTTAATCCTGATGTTTTCTCAAGCTGCAAAACACATTTACTATCGCCATTAGTGGCTTGACGTGGCAACAAGGCATACACGGTACTGGTACATAGTGATTATTCTCTTGATATCCTACACATAAATGAAGTTGTGAATATTTCGATCACCACGGCAAGAAGGAAAAGAAGTCAAACTTGTAAAACAAAAAAAATTATCGTTCTTAACTTTTTTTAATGTTTATTTAAAACAAAGTTTTTATTGATCTATTAAGGGATTTTTTTTTGTAGACAACAAAACAATTGAAAATTCTAAAGCTTGTTTGGATGTTCCAAATAATGCTTTTAGACATATTTGAATAATAGAAATTATGAGTAGATAAGTCTTAGTTACACGTAGTTTCTATTTGCGAGTTGATTAATTGTTTTAGTAATTTTTTTTTGTTTTGGCAAATTTATGCAGTTAATTGATGCAAAGTTAGTCAACAACAATGGTTTAGAGATAACCGCAATTGAGAATACTTCGACCACTATAACAGAAGGAAAATAAGTCATATAAGTAAAACAAAGAATTACTGTTCTTAAATCATCTATTTAATGCTTATAAAGAAAATGTTTTTTTTGTGAATTTTTTTTGTAGACAACAAGACCATAGAGAATCACAAGGCATGTTTAGATCATGTCTGAAGAATATAAATTATGAGCTGATAAATCTTAGTCACAATTGATGAAAGTCCTTTTTTCGGTTTTATAAGATTAAAATCTAGGGTTCACTAATTCGAATGCAGAATAGTGAGGTTCGTTAAGGGACCAGCAATACTCTCTAATCCTATGGGATACAAGTTCAGCTAAGCGATCAAAAGAGGTTTAATTGTCACGATTAACCAAAACAAATAAGAGTAAAATTCGGTTGAAAACAATAGAATGAAAGAGTTAGGTCAAGGGATATCTCAGGGATTAGGACATCAAAACCAAGCAATTATTCAGGTTATCAAGTTATGAACCAATCTAGAACTCAACCACAGATTCAAGAGGACCCACTGTCGTGGCATCAACTACTTCAACAAACAATCTAACACCCTAAACTGTCGTTTGAGGTTACAAAAAATGAAGAGCATTAAACGATTTGGGTTGATTTGTTCACGAGTTGTTTTAACTTCAACTTTCGTTGGCTAAAGACAACTCACCCACCTAAGTCAATTCCAGCAATCTACAACACTTTTGATGAGTAGATTCAACATAAAATCAGAGGCTAGGTGATCAAGTTAACCTAGGCAATACGATCGACCTAGGTGGAGATATCGAATGATGTTCAAAACCTATCGATGCTTAGTTATGATTCTCTAATCCCATCGAAACCCCTCAATCTAACAAGTGGATTACTCGCACATATTCAAGAAATCAACAGCAGCAAGTGATAAGAGAAACTTCATTGAATCAAAGTAAAGAGATTAGGGTTTAGGAAAACTTCAACAAAAACGTGAAAGACAAATCTCTAAAACAAGTATTCGAATCTCTCTCTCTCTCTCGTGAATCTCTGTTGCGTTGTTGCTGTGTTGCGGCTGTCTCTCTGCTGCGTGATGATCTGAAAAGATCCAGGGAAAAACCTATTTAAAGGTCCACGGCGGCTGGCCCAAAGATAGGGTTGCAAAATTAGGTTTAGTGAATATTTCCTTAAGTTGATCTTCTGGAGAGCAGGCGCTCCCTTTCCTGGAGCAGGTGCTCCTTTCTGGGCAGAAACTTCAAAAGATCCACATTTCTTTCTTTTCCGCCAAGTCCAGTCCGTAAGCTCCAATCTTTGTTTCCAGCAACTTTTATACCTAGAATAACTTGAAAGAGAACGATAGACTCGATAAAATCCTACAAAACAAAGGTTAGAATGCGCCAAAAACGCATTATATCAACAATTAATTTATTTTTGTGAGTTGATTGATTGTTTTAGTAATTTGATTTTTGTTTTTTTTTTTTTGCAACTTTATGTAATTAGTTGATGCAAAGTTAGATAACAACCATGGTTTAAACTTTGGCACCCCATATAGTATATCGAGGAACATGAAAAACTAACTACAAAACGAGCAGGTTGGCATGACAAGCATGACTCCATCTTATGCGAAGTTCTCCGCATCATCAACGTGGTTAACATAATCATATGTGGTGGAGCAGCATCTACTCAAGTGGATGAGATCTTTGATGACATATAAAGTGAAAACAGTGAGTATTCTCTTGATAGCCTACACATAACTGAAACAATCTGACCACCACGGCAAGAAGGAAAAGAACCCAAACAAGTAAAACAAATAAATATTGTTCTTAATTCAATTATTTAATACTTATAAAGATATTCTAGACAACAAAACCATTGAAAAACTTAATACTTATTTACATGATGCAAATAGTATTTAATTTTTCTGAAGAATAAAAATTATGAGCTGGTAAGGCTTAGTTACAAGGATTTTTTTTGTGAGTTGATTGATTGTTTTCTTGGTTCAACTTTGTGCAGTTAGTTGATGCAAAGTTAGTCAATGACCATAGTTTGAACTTTGGCACCACCATATATAAAGTAAATCGATGAACATGAGAAGCTAACTACAGAACAAGCGGGTTATGGAGATTGAATCGTCTTAAAGATATAGAAGTCGATATGCACTAGAAACAAAGTAAATCAGACATAACTCCATCGTATGCGAATTCTCCTCGCCAACGGCAATGTGGTTTCCGCAATCAAAGTTTACATCATCTCTGGTGGAGCAGCATGAACAAACGTTTGATTATCTTCTCTTGTAGACGTCGTAAAAACAAATCTATCTCCGTAATAAGTTTTATTTTTCGTATGTCTTGTTAACTTGTCTCTTGTGGAAATGAATTCTTTTTTGGGCATAACCAAGACAATATGATATCAAATAGTAGCATATACAATTTTTTTTAGATTTAAGCGTATATATTGTAGAGATTTTGACCGTAAGGTCAATTCAATATTAGCTTGATTTCTAGCCCGATTCAAGATCAATCTTGGTTTCTCACTATGTGTGAATCAATCAAAGCATAGAAATGAAAATTAACACCGAGAATTGTTTACCCAGAGTTCGTTTCCTACTCTCTGGACACAGAACAAAACTGTGATGCTTATATCAATTTGATACACAAGGACAATTGTGTTATTGTTCACAATGTAATCAATTAGCTATCAACCTGTGTTTAGCCGCTAACTGATCTGTCCTTGATTTGCATGTATTACGCGAACCTCCTCACTCGCCACAACCGAGCTCAGTTCGCCGATGCAGCACCGGAGACAGATGACGGAGCTGAATCTGTTCGCAGACCTTCACCGTCACACACAAACAGGAAGAGAAGAAGACCAGAAGCTTCCGATCGTCGTTCCAAGAGGAGAAACGTAGATTTCCGAAGCTCCGATGACTAAATCACTCGAACTTCTCAAGCTCTCTCTCTCTAGACTCTCTGTAACTAACTTCTCTCTCTTTCTTCTCTGTTTTCTGTTACTTCCTTGCGAAAAAGACGATGTTGACTGAATATGTAAACAGCTTTGACCACTGCTTATGGGCCATGGGCCACGCCAACCTTATTTCTCTTTCTGCAAAGCCCAAACCAATTTTCGAGGCCCATAACTGTCTTTAATCTGAAAGACACCGTTCCAACAAATGTCCACCTTGTCGTTCAGCCGAGACCAAAACCTAATCGCAAACATCTTTTCACTTTCCTCTTCTTTCTGGTTGCGAAACAACCTCCGATAACCTAACCACCGCATAAGACCATGTCTTCATCGTCGTGGCTTCCAATCATTCACCCGGATTCTTCTCCTTCCGCTGCGTCAGAAACCTCATCACCCAGGAAGATCAGAGCACCATACTCCATCAACTTCCTTGAGGCTCCATGTAAGTCTCTTCGGCTTCCTCTGTTCAACTCAAACAATTTCTGACCCAGACCCCCTTACTGACTCTTTCTCCTTTTCTGACTGTACCCATCTGATGCTTTTACCAGCTGATCGAGAGATCTCAGACTACACACTCATCGGAGGAAATCTTCGGTAAGAATCTGCACCTTTCGTCTTTTCCAAAAAAACTTACACCTGTTTACTGACGTCGATTCGTTTACCAGTCTTAAGCCATAAACAGCACTGACTCTTGACTTGTTTCTTGTTGTTGCGAGATGACTCAATCGACAGAGACATCCACAACTACGCCCTGAAGTACTCATTCCAAGGCGAGGACTTTGACGCCTACGAGGCAGTCGTCAAACGCATTACCAGGTAACGTCTTTGTCAACATATCAGCTAGGTTTTTCGTTGTGTGAACCTTCAAAATCTGAACTAGGCCAAATTCATGAATGTCTCTGATAAAATGTATCCTGTTAGCAATGTGCTTCGTTCTGTCATGGAACGTAGCATTCTTTGCTAAGCAAATAGCACTCAGTGAATCACAGTGTAGCTTAAAAGACTCCACCTTAAAACCCAATTCTTCACAAAACTCCCTTAGCCATAAACCTTCTTTAGTTGCTTCTGATAATGCCATGTATTCAGCTTCCGTCGTAGACAAAGCTACTACATGTTGTAATGTAGACCTCCAACTAACTGTATTTCCACCAACCTTGTACACATACCCAGTAGTTGACCTTATCTTGTCTAAATCAGTAGCATAATCTGAATCACTGTAACCTTCAATCTCAAAATTATATGATTTAATAAATGTCAAACACAGGTCTGATGAACCTTGAATGTACCTTAAAATCCACTTCACTGCAGCCCAATGTTCTCTTCCTGGATTTGCCATAAATCTGCTCACCAAACCAACTGCATAAGCAAGATCAGGCCTTGAGCCGATCATTGCATACATAAGGCTGCCTACTGCACTTGCATACGGAATTGATTCCATTAGGTCAGCCTCAGTAGCTAGTTCTTTCTCTGTCAGACTCCTCAGTTTAAACTGAGAGTTAGTAGGAGTTATCACAGGCCTGCATTCACTCATACTGAATATCCTGAGAACTTGCTTAAGATATCTCTCCTGAGATAACTTGAGAACACCCTTCTCTCTATCTCTTATAATATCCATTCCTAGGATTCTCTTAGCTGCTCCTAGGTCTTTCATTTCAAACTCATAGTTCAGACTCTTCTTCAAAGCTTTTATCTTCTTCATATCCTTAGCTGCTACTAGCATATCATCAACATATAGCAGTAAGAAGATAGTATCCTCAACCTCTTTACCTTTAAAGTAAACACACGGATCTTTGATACACCTTCTGAACCCTAGAGCTTTGATATACTCATTGAATCTTTGATTCCACTGCCTAGGGGACTGCTTTAAACCATATAGGGACTTCTTGAGTAAACAAACCTTGTTCTCTTCACCTTTCTTAACAAAACCCTCAGGCTGATCCATGTAGATCACTTCATCTAGAGTACTGATATGATCCTAGTACAGATCAACGCCCCACGAACACTTCGAATGGTTTAGATATGCGGAAAATGAAGGATGAACGAATAAAGGATGGATTGAAGGTGAAGATGAACCTATTCTAGTAATGGATCGATGTGTACTTCCGAGAGATATGAGAGATCTCTTGGACTACAAGGCTCGAACACAACTTAGATATTACGCACTAAGACGTGAAAGAGTTGAAGAGATATTACGCACCCTTCGGATCAAACAAGTTTGTAAGAGATTTTTGAAAGAAAATGTTTGATGATTTTATTGAAGAGAATGAGAGGGTTTATATAGAGAGGGAAACCAAAGGCTCCCTTTACATGCAAGGCATCTAATAAATGCGAAGTTGAAAAGACACAAATGTCGAACATAAATGAAATATACCGAACTCAAATGGCCAAAATGGCTTCGGCCACAATAAGAAAGAAATGGCCTAAGTGTAATGACGAGGTGAGGTAAAGTATGCGTCTTTGCCTCATTAAAAACCTTGCGGGAAAACCCAATGGGAAAAACCACGCGAAGGGAAAAAGAGTACAAGTCCACATACCTCTCATCATCACCCTTCCTCGGCTCGGATCAAAACCAATGTGGTTTGACGAGATAAAGGAAGTTGGCCGTTGAATGAGGACAAGAGCTCGGCAATGGCTTGGTTGAGCTTTCTTGTTCGCGATCTCGTCATCGGTCCACTCGGAACTTCCAATACCTTAGGATCTTTACGAACCTCCGGAGTATCGAGTTGTTTTGCTTCGAGCTCGGCAACGAGCTGCTCCTCTTCATGCTCGGCTACGAGCTGCTCCTCTTTATGCTCGGCTACGAGCTGCTCAAGTTCGCTTTGTCCCGAACCTCCTTGCTCCAAGCTTCCCACGATCACATCATCCTCTCCCACTTGAAAAGGATTTGACCTCAAATCCACTTCACCTGCAAAATAAGGGAGAAGATCGCAAACATTAAAGGAATTACTTACTTTGTACTGACCTTGGAGATCGAGCTGGTAGGAATTGTTGTTGATCCGCTTGATCACTTGGAAAGGTCCGTCGACTCTCGGCATAAGCTTAGATTTTCTTTCCTCCGGGAATCGTTCCTTTCTAAGGTAGAGCCAAACTAGGTCGCCTTCCTTGAAAACGATCTCCTTTCGGCCTTTGTTTGCTTGTTTTGCGTACTGCCTGGTCCGAGCTTCAATATTCGCCTTAGTTTTCTCGTGCACCTGTTTCACTAACTCCGCCCTCTTTTTGGCGTCTTGGCTAAGTCTTTCACTCAAAGGCAAAGGGATTAGATCCAAAGGCGAAATAGGATTGAAACCGTAAACAACTTGGAAAGGGGAAAACTTAGTAGCGGAATGAATGGCATGATTATAAGCAAATTCTACATGAGGCAAACATTCTTCCCTAGTTTTAAGGTTCTTTTTAATCAAAGTTCGTAAAAGTGTAGACAAAGTTCTATTAACGACCTCGGTTTGTCCATCGGTTTGCGGGTGACAAGTGGTGGAAAACAACAACTTAGTTCCTAATTTAGACCACAATGTTTTCCAAAAATAACTAAGAAACTTAGTGTCCCTATCCGAAACAATGGTTTTAGGCATGCCATGCAAACGAACAATTTTCCTAAAGAACAAATCGGCTATATGCGATGCATCATCGGTTTTATGACATGGTATGAAATGTGCCATTTTCGAAAACCTATCAACAACCACAAAAATAGAGTCCTTTCTGTTTTTAGTCCTAGGCAAACCTACGACAAAGTCCATGGACAAATCAACCCACGGATGCAAAGGAATGGGTAAAGGGGTATACAAACCGTTCGGCTGGATTTTTGACTTAGCTTGTTTACAAGTAACACAACGTTCGCAAAGCCTTATGACGTCCCTTTTCATGTTCGGCCAATGAAAATGTTCTAGCATTACTTGGTACGTTTTGGCCACTCCGAAGTGTCCCATTAGTCCTCCACCATGAGCTTCCCTTAAAAACAATTCTCTCAAAGAAGAGTGAGGCACACAAAGCCGGTTTTCATAAAATAAATAACCATCAAGTCTATAATATTTTCCAAAAACGAATTTCTCACAAGACTTAAAAATGGTTCCAAAATCTAAATCTTCGGCATATAACTCTTTGATATATTCGAAACCAAGTAACCTTGCGTCCAAAGAGTTAAGAAGAACGTACCTCCGGGATAATGCATCGGCTACAACATTATCTTTACCTTTTTTGTATTTGATTACGTACGGGAAAGTTTCAATAAATTCGACCCACCGGGCATGACGTTTGTTGAGCTTTTGTTGACCCTTGAGATGCTTCAATGACTCATGGTCGGTGTGAATCACGAACTCTTTCGGCCATAGGTAGTGCTGCCACGTTTGCAACGCCCGAACTAACTCGTACATCTCCTTATCATAGGTCGGGTAATTAAGCATGGCGCCTCCGAGCTTTTCACTAAAGAACGCAATATGCTTCATGTCCTGCATTAAAACAGCACCGATACCTATTCCCGAAGCGTCACATTCAATCTCAAAGGTTTTCATAAAATTAAGAAGAATTAAAACGGGAGAATGAGTGAGCTTCTCTTTCAAGGCTTGGAAAGCCTCTTCTTGGGCGAGCTCCCACTTGAATCCGACGTCCTTCTTGATGATTTCCGTGAGTGGGGCAGCAATTGTGCTAAAGTCCTTGACGAACCTTCGGTAAAAACCTGCAAGGCCATGGAAACTCCTCACCTTGCTTACATTCTTCGGACTCGGCCATTCTCGGATTGCTTTCACTTTCTCCTCGTCGACCTTAATGCCATCTGCACTTACAACAAAACCTAGAAACACAAGATTATCTGTGCAAAAAGTGCATTTCTTAAAGTTGGCATAAAGTTTTTCTTTTCTAAGTAAATCCAAGACAAGCCTAAGGTGAATGACATGATCATCTAGATTTTTGCTATAAACAAGGATGTCATCAAAATAAACTACCACAAATACTCCTATATGCTTTCTTAAAACATGATTCATTAATCGCATGAATGTGCTAGGTGCATTGGTTAATCCAAACGGCATGACTAACCACTCGTAAAGCCCTTGTTTCGTTTTAAATGCAGTTTTCCATTCATCACCTTCCTTCATCCGGATTTGGTGATATCCACTTTTCAAATCTATCTTAGAGAAAATGCAAGACCCATGCAACTCATCTAACATGTCATCTAAACGAGGGATAGGATGGCGATATTTAACCGTAATGTTGTTGATGGCTCGGCAATCAACACACATGCGCCACGATCCATCCTTCTTTGGCACGAGTAAGACCAGAACGGCACACGGACTCATGCTCTCGCGAATATGTCCTTTGTCCACGAGCTCGTTGACTTGCTTCTCCAATTCCTTAGTCTCCACCGGATTGGTTCTATACGCGGGTCGGTTAGGAAGGGACGATCCGGGCACAAAATCAATTTGGTGTTCGATTCCCCGAATAGGTGGCAAACCTATGGGATTTTCCTCCGGAAAGACGTCGCTGTAGTCCTGCAAAACATTCTTAATCTTGCTCGGCAAAACCGGCTCGGGGTTAGTAGTACAAGCTAGCGATTCCTTAAAAACAAAAAGTAAACTGTTTTTACCGCTTTCTTTTGGCTTACTCTTTACCGGAACAACCGGTTTGGCGGCGTTCTTTCTCATGACGAGCTGGTCTTCATATACCTCCTGCGGACTCATAGGCACGAGCGTTGTTTTACGACCTTGATGCTCGAATGTGTACCGGTTGGTAAAACCATCGTGTAATACCCTTCGGTCCGATTGCCAAGGTCGGCCAAGTAACACATGACTCGCGTCCATGGGTAAAACATCACAAACGACCTCGTCCTTGTACTTGCCTATTGAGAACGGTACCTTCACTTGTTCGTTGACGGTCATTTCTCCGGAATTGTTGAGCCATTGGAGCGAGTACGGCTTAGGATGCTTAAGTGTCTTCAATCCCAACTTTTCTACCATAATCCTGCTTGCCACGTTAGTACAACTACCACCATCAATAATTATACTACATACCTTGTCGTGGACGAGGCATCTTGAATGGAAAAGGTTTTCTCGTTGCACTTGCTCCTCGGGCTTAGTTAGCACGCTCAAAGACCGTCGAGCTACCAAAAGCTCTCCTCGGATGGCGGTCTCAATTTCCTCTGCCTCCGACTCAACATCCAATTTTTCATCCTCGGACTCAACATCTCCATTGTCCCGAAGCACCATGATCCGTTTGTTAACGCATTCGCTCGCGTAGTGTCCTAGACTTTGACACTTGAAACACCGAATGTCACGAGTCCTTGGGTTCTCCTTTGTTTTGCCCTTAAAATCGATGTCTCCGGTCTTTGGCTTATTGAACGACTTGAAGTCTCTTTGATAGCCGGGCTTCTCTTCCTTGGAATAGCTTGGTTTTTCCGAAACAAATCCGGGCTTAGATGATCCGTAGATAGGCCGTGAGCCTCTCCTCTTGAGCTGTTGCTCGATCATTACGGCCATATGGAACATCTCCTCAATCTCCAAATAGTGTTGCATCTCTAGGCGGTCTTGTATTTCACGGTTAAGACCTCCCATGAACCGAGACATGAGAGTTTCCCGATCCTCCCGTATGTCGGCTCGTAACAGCAAAGTCTCCATTTCTTTGTAATACTCTTCAACGCTCCTAGACCCTTGTGACAAGTTTCGCAACCTTTGATGAAGTTCGCGATGGTAATATGTCGGCACGAATCGCTTCCTCATGATCGCCTTCAATTGTCCCCAAGTTTCTACGGGAAGTTCGCCGGCTCGCCTTCGATTCGTGACGAGCTGATCCCACCAACTAAGCGCATAGTCGTAGAACTCGGTAACTACGACCTTAACTTTGACGTCCTCTGTGTACTCCCTACACACAAAAACGAGTTCAATTTTCTTTTCCCACTCAATATAAGCGTCGGGATTATTAGTCCCATGAAAAGAAGGGATAGAAATCTTGAGGCCGTTAAGGAGATCTCGTGGCGGATTTTGGACTCGTTCTCGCCGCCGGTTTCTTTGGCTTCCGCGCGAGGATGAGTAGCTATAGTAATCTCGGGCCGCTTCATCTTCTCCATCTGTTTCGCGTCGTGGCCTCGGTTGGACAGGATTTGGGATCGGCTCCGGTTGTGGTAGACGAAGTGCCGCAAGCTGCTCCGCGAGGATCCTTGTGACCGTGGCTTCGATCGTTTCCACGAGCTTCTTTTGAGATTTTGAAGAGGATGACTCTTCCTCGGAGCTCGCATCGGTACCTGCCATAGCACAAAACTAACGAGTAAAACGTTCTTTGATAAAATAAATCGAAACTGATTGAACAAGCAGATTAGACACAGTAACGAGATCAGATCGAAATAATTATCAAATCGGGTTCAAAAATTCCAGAATGATTTTTAAAATTAAATACACTCGTTCTAGATTCAAATACAACTAATTTTGCAATTTTTGAACACCCTACCGATTTATGAAAATGTTTCAAAGACAGATCTAAAATCTGGAAAATCGCAGAAGATGAACAGTCGATGATAGAACGATAAAACCTGATTCGAAGTGGCTCTGATACCACTTGATATGATCCTAGTACAGATCAACGCCCCACGAACACTTCGAATGGTTTAGATATGCGGAAAATGAAGGATGAACGAATAAAGGATGGATTGAAGGTGAAGATGAACCTATTCGAGTAATGGATCGATGTGTACTTCCGAGAGATATGAGAGATCTCTTGGACTACAAGGCTCGAACACAACTTAGATATTACGCACTAAGACGTGAAAGAGTTGAAGAGATATTACGCACCCTTCGGATCAAACAAGTTTGTAAGAGATTTTTGAAAGAAAATGTTTGATGATTTTATTGAAGAGAATGAGAGGGTTTATCTAGAGAGGGAAACCAAAGGCTCCCTTTACATGCAAGGCATCTAATAAATGCGAAGTTGAAAAGACACAAATGTCGAACATAAATGAAATATACCGAACTCAAATGGCCAAAATGGCTTCGGCCACAATAAGAAAGAAATGGCCTAAGTGTAATGACGAGGTGAGGTAAAGTATGCGTCCTTGCCTTATTAAAAACCTTGCGAGAAAACCCAATGGGAAAAACCACGCAAAGGGAAAAAGAGTACAAGTCCACATACCTCTCATCATCACCCTTCCTCGGCTCGGATCAAAACCAATGTGGTTTGACGAGATAAAGGAAGTTGGCCGTTGAATGAGGACAAGAGCTCGGCAATGGCTTGGTTGAGCTTTCTTGTTCGCGATCTCGTCATCGGTCCACTCGGAACTTCCAATACCTTAGGATCTTTACGAACCTCCGGAGTATCGAGTTGTTTTGCTTCGAGCTCGGCAACGAGCTGCTCCTCTTCATGCTCGGCTACGAGCTGCTCCTCTTTATGCTCGGCTACGAGCTGCTCCTCTTTATGCTCGGCTACGAGCTGCTCCAGTTCGTTTTGTCCCGAACCTCCTTGCTCCAAGCTTCCCACGATCACATCAAGTACCATGGAGGAAAGCAGTCTTAACATCAAGCTGTTCTAGCTCAAAATCTAGGTTAACCACCACTGTTAGAAGAATCCGAATTGATATATGCTTAACCACAGGTGAGAATATCTCATTATAATCAACTCCCTCAACCTGAGTGAAACCCTTAGCAACAAGCCTAGCCTTGTATCTCTTATCCTCAACCTCAGGGATACCTTCCTTTAGTTTAAAGATCCATTTACACCCAACAGTCTTCTGGTTAGGTGGCTTATCAACTAACACCCAAGTTCCATTCTTCTTTAGAGACTGCATCTCTTCAACCATTCCTCCATTCCATTTCACCCAGTTCTTACTCCTTCAAGCCTCAGCCACTATCTTAGGCTCATCCAATTCAACTTCTGCTGCACAATGTAAAGCATAAGCTACAACAAATTCATCACTATTATACTTGGCAGGAACCTTCTTGGTCCTCTTAGGTTTATCCATAGCAATGACATGTTCTCCAATAGCTGATCCCTCTTCTTCATCATAGTCAGAACCCCCTGGACTATAGTCAGGATCTGACTTACTCCCAGTTCCACGCTGAGACTCACACTCTGAAGTGTCTGAGTCATCAGAGATTGCTCCACCTTCACCTGCACTCTCTGAAGTTCCTTGAGCTATGTTTCTGTCACCAGAATCAATTAGGCTGTCTCCACTTGGTCCCTGTATCAGTTTAGGACTGAACGAAACCCTCTTGCCTTTGTTAGTCTTGGAAACCTCACTGTTTCCAAAATACATAGTTTCTTCATCAAAGACAACACTTCTGCTGATGGTAGACTTTCCTTCTTCTGGCAACCACACTCTGTACCCTTTAGTACCCTGAGGATAACCCATAAAGATACCCTTCACAGCTCTAGGACTCATTTTATCCAACACAGTATGAACATAGACAACGCAGCCAAACCTTCTCAAATGACTGTACTCCACCTTAGTTCCTGACCACACCTCTTCTGGAATCTTGAAGTTTAGAGAAGCATTTGGAGTTCTGTTTATTAGATACACAGCAGTAGAAGCTGCTTCAGCCCAAAACTTCTTTTCTAGACCTGCTTCAGATAACATACACCTTATCTTATCAGCAATAGTTCTGTTCATTCTTTCTGAAACTCCATTTTGTTGTGGAGTGTATGTGCATGTCCTGTGTCTTCTAATACCAGCTTCTTTACACAGATTATCCATCTGAGTATTACAAAACTCCAATCCATTATCAGTTCTCAAACACTTTACCTTCTTTCCAGTTTGATTTTCTACCATCTGTTTCCACTTAGAGAAGTTGTCAAACACCTCATCCTTAGATCTTAGGAACCTGATCCAGACTTTCTTTGAGAAGTCATCAATAAAAGTGAGGAAGTACTTACAGCCTGACATACTTTCTGAGTTACCGATTGAGCCCCACAGATCACTGTGAATGTAGTCCAGAATACCTTCTGTTGTGTGCTTGGCAGTAGGAAAACTCAGCTTGTGTGATTTCCCTAACACACAACTTTCACAGAAGTCAAGAGTATGCACCTCTTTAGCACTTAGATACCCTTGCTTAACCAGACAATTCATGTTCTTTAGACTCATATGTCCAAGCCTTGAATGCCATCTGTTTGTCAAATTCACCTCAGCTCTTGCTACGTTAGCTTCACCACTGACAACTTTAGCTTGGAGATAATAGAGTCCATTTCTCCATTTCCCTGTAAACACCTTTGGACCAAGGCTTTTGTCTGGCATCCTTTTATGCCATGTAATGACAAAATCTTCACCTTCATACTTTAGTCCATTGTGTTCTAACTGTCCATAAGAGATTAAGTTCCTACCCATGGTTGGCATGTATCTAACCTCAGTTAAGATAACCACAGAATCATCAGGGTTCACAATCTTAATCTTACCAATGCCTTCAACCTTCTCTAGCGTATTGTTTCCCATCAATACTGTAGTACCATCACATTCTTCAAAGTCAAACAAAGCAGCTCTGTCTGGTGTAATATGAAAAGTACACCCAGAGTCAAACACCCATTCTTTCCTTGAATTACTGGTACTTGCAGTAAGTATCATGGGAAGCTCTTTTCTCTCTGCTACATTGGCTGAACTACTAGGCTTAGAGCCCTTGATCTCAGGACAGTCTCTTTTATAGTGCCCTTCTTTACCACAGTTCCAGCATTCCCTAGCCTTAGGTTGACCTTTAGGCCTAGATTTGGATCTTCTGTCTCTGCTCTTAGACCTGCCTTTTACAGAACCTTGACCTCTCTTCTTAGTTCTACCACGACCAACAAACAATCCCTCAGCTTGAGACTTAGACTTGTTCAGCAGACCTGCTTCTCTTAAATCAGTTTCTTTAGAATAAGCTGATTCGATCACCTCTGCAAGAGTCAATGTCTCTTTACCGTTACCATACTTCAAAGTATGAACTAGGGAATCATACTGTTTAGGTAGACTAGACAACACCTGTATAGCCTGATCTTCATCACTAACCATGATGTTCAGACTTGCAAGATCATCAACCAACCTGAGAAATCCATCCATGTTCTCCTCTATGGATTTAGCCTCATCCATTCTGAAACTGGCAAATCTTTGCTTTAGGTAGATCCTGTTAGGTAAGGACTTAGTTTGATAATCCTTTTCCAGTGCTCTCCAAACACCAAGAGCTGTTCTCTCCTTCATTACCTTTCTCAGAACCATATTACCTAAGCACGAGCAGATGAGATTCTTAGCTCTAAGATCTCTGTCTCTCTTTTGTTCATCAGTGTAACCAGCAACAGCTTTCTGTGAAGTTGGTGTTGTAGCTGGAGAATCACTTGGCTTAGGATCAGTGACTGCAGGCGTCTGACTTCTCATTACTGATGGAATAAAAGGAACAACTCCAGATGAACTAGTAGCTTCCTCTCCAGTTATGATCTTGTGCAGACCTTGCAGTTCCAACTGCATCAGCATCTTGAACTTCCACATACCAAAATCTCCCTTTCCATCAAACTTCTCCATATCAAACCTTGCAACTACTGGGTCCATATTTTCTAAGCTTTGACAAACCTTAACACACACTTACAAACCAGATGAAACACAGACAGAACCAACAAGAACAACCTCCCAGAATCTCTAACCTGAAGCCAATTCAACCTGCAACCTGACTGTTACACCACAACCAACACCTTTGCAGTTGAACCTGGCTCTGATACCACTTTGTAGAGATTTTGACCGTAAGGTCAGTTCAATATTAGCTTGATTTCTAGCCCGATTCAAGATCAATCTTGGTTTCTCACTATGTGTGAATCAATCAAAGCATAGAAATGAAAATTAACACCGAGAATTGTTTACCCAGAGTTCGTTTCCTACTCTCTGGACACAGAACAAAACTGTGATACTTTCACTCTGATATATCAGTTTGATACACAAGGACAATTGTGTTATTGTTCACAATGTAATCAATTAGCTATCAACCTGTGTTTAGCCGCTAATTGATATGTCCTTGATTTGCAGGTATTACGCGAACCTCCTCACTCGCCACAACCGAGCTCAGTTCGCCGATGCAGCACCGGAGACAGATGACGGAGCTGACTCTGTTCGCAGACCTTCACCGTCACACACAAACAGGAAGAGAAGAAGACCAGAAGCTTCCGATCGTCGTTCCAAGAGGAGACACGTAGATTTCCGAAGCTCCGATGACTAAATCACTCGAACTTCTCAAGCTCTCTCTCTCTAGACTCTCTGTAACTAACTTCTCTCTCTTTCTTCTCTGTTTTCTGTTACTTCCTTGCGAAGAAGACGATGTTGACTGAATATGTAAACAGCTTTGACCACTGCTTATGGGCCATGGGCCATGGGCCATGCCAACCTTATTTCTCTTTCTGCAAAGCCCAAACCAATTTTCGAGGCCCATAACTGTCTTTAATCTGAACGACACCGTTCCAACATATATGATTCTCCTTTTTCTTAACATTTTATGTTAAAGTGACGATTCTTTGTTTTATTTTTCTTATTTTAAACATACATTAAAATAAATTAATCATTTCTATTTTAGATTTTTATTAATAAAAACAAGTTATAAGATTGATTGGATTATGGTTTTTAGTAATTTTTAATATAAAAGATTTTAATTTCCAAACAAAAAACATGAATTAGTTCTCAAAATACTACATAAAATTCTGAAAATATTTTTACAAATTTACACACTTATTGTGATAATATTAGTTACCAAAAATTATGGTTAATTTATTTAAATTATATAGTTTTTAAGTTCCTTAAACACTGTACACTATAATAGAATTTCATTATTTGAAAAAATAATAACTGAATATCCCATTTTCGATTTTTAAAGATGAAAAATGTTGTTGTCCTCTTTGAAACAGTAAAATCATCGGTTGCGATATTTATATGTCACTAATTTTTCTGTGACACACCACTACATGTTTAAATAATTATCCGTTTGTAACAATTTAATTTTTTTCAAACCCGTATGAGAACAAATCAATATAGGTCGAGATATCCAAATTATGCGTTTGCGTATTTAATATTATAACAATTGTTAAAAAAAATCAGAAAGTATATCTAATAACTCTAATTTTTATAGAAATTATATGATTGATCTGAAATGTGCATCCTAAAATTTAACTCTTATCCAAAATAGTGAAAATTTAGGTAGTATTTTTGCCATCCAAATTTTTTTTATTAGGTTCAATGATCTAATTTTTTCGTTCTGTATTTATTGAAAATTGTTCGGATGATATTTTATCAATACTTAAATTCTCTTTTCCGATTTTTATTCGCTATTTTCTATCCGGTATCCCAAATAAATACTCATAAATAGGCGGAATTTTGTATTGCCTATAAACTGTAAAGAAAAATGTAGAGCTTTCATTTAGTTATTACATGCATGATGCATCCACCTAAGAACATTTGAACAAAAAAATCAAAAATCAAAAATCAAAGACCGTTTCTTTGAAAGCCTGACGTCGGCCACATAAGCCAAGGATTCGATTAAAAAATCTCAACTAGAACATGTTGACTACGATATTTGTACTTTTCGCTTATCCAGAATGATATGAATGAATACACACCTATAATACGGTAATTACCGAGTATGGACGATTCCTGAATATTCTACACAAATATTCACAAGTCTCCGATTGACTTTTTTGTTTATGGAATAGAGTCGTAACATAGCCCACGCGCAATACATTTTACCTCCTAATCATCTTCTATGAGTTCTCTCCTTTTCTGTTGTATTCTTTATTGCTTAGAATATGAACATTTTTTTACAACATATACTATTAAAATGTACATTGAAAGCATTCTATTGTTTTTCTATGATATGAAATAACATTAAATCCAAATATGAATTTCGGTAGCTACATTTAAATAGTTTAACTAGATGAGCTGATATTACATGAGGATGGATCCATAAGTTTATGTTTTCCACCTTAATTTATAGTATGGTTTTGATACCTTTTAATTATTTTCAAATTTACATCGAGGCTTTTGATGGTGCATTAAAGATAGCGTGTCAAATGGTTGGAAAACAATGTGAATTGTGCAAACCAAAACAAATCAAGACGTAATGCGAAAGAAAACTTGGTGAAGAAGTTCTTCGGAAATAATGTATATACTGATTCCGTTTCAAAAGAGTTGTCATTCTACCTTTAATTTTTTTGTTTCATATTATTTGTCATTCTGCAATTTCAATATATATTTATGACTAATTTTTCCATTTTTATCCCTATCTTTAATCCTATTAATTACTCATATCAAATAAAACATTATATTAATTAGGGGTAAAACAGATTTTTAATATGTTTTCTTAATTTGTGCGAAAAGTTCTAGAATAACAATTATTTTGAAACGAAGGGAATAATAAGTATGAAACTTTTTATTACATTTTTGTTAGCACTTTGAATGATAAAAAAATTTGGAGTCCTCCTCAGACAAACTGGTTCAAATGTAAAATTAGTTATGGTTGGGACAAAACAACTAGAGAATGTGGAGTTGCCTGGGTTCTCAGAGATCATTATGGCAAGGTTTTGTTACACGCTAGACGATCTTTCTCTAGAATCAAATCAAAACAAGATGCTTCTTTAGAAAGTCTACTTTGGGCCATTGAGAGTGTCTCTTCGTTCAGATACTCCTTCGTAATCTTTGCGGCCGAAGACAAGGATATCATTGAGGTTGTAATAAAACCACAAGCTTAGCCATCATTCAAATACCAATCAGAAAAGATTTTGAATCTCCTACGTGGTATTCCCTTTTGGAACCCGAGGTATGAACCCAAATATGCGAATTTGGGAGCTTTTAAAATAGTATTTAGTGTTATTGCTCAGTATCATACTCAATCATACATTGCCATTGGCCCTCCTTCTTGGCTTAGTGAGTTTTTTTAGATAGAAGGTAGGTTATCACTGCGGTGTTAAGCTAGTTTGGTCTTTGACTATGTGATTGTTTACGATGATGGTTTTTTAGCATACTTGCATGCTTCTGTTGTAACAAACCTTCATTTATAATTTCTAGTTCTAGTTAAAAAAAAATGATCAAAAAATTTAGCAATGCTTTTTCTTTTCTTTAAAAAGAAAAATGAATTGTAGACATGCTTTTTCAATTCTTAAAAAATTACAGAAAACTCATTTATCTTACAAATACATTAATTTTTTCCCGTCGATGTAGGTCTCTTACAATATAATGATTTTTGTTTCTTTTAAAACAATGTTATGCGATATGTGTAATATTGACTTGCTTTTCTTTTTAAGAAAAAAACGAATTGTAGACATGCTTCTTCGATTCTTAAAAAATTATAGAAAACTCATTCATCTTACAAATACGTGAATTTTGTTTGTTCGTGGGTGTCTGTCTCTTACCATATGTTGAAATTTTTTCTTATTTCAAAGTTATACGATAGGTGTTCAAAATCAACAATTCTGAAAATGACTAGGTGTTAAGTTAAACGGCGGGCTATTTATCAAGACAACGGTTTGACATTAAACCGGTGAGCCGGTGTTTGACCGACCGTCCGCTGGTCCTTTATCAAAGTGAATCGATATGGAGCAGGCCCAAAAGCTAGCCGACTTAGTGGATAGCCGACTTAGAGCTCTCCGCGAATAAAAAAAAATCTCTAAGAAACCTTCCGCAGAAAGAGGGAAATCTCGAAGGAAATTGAAGTTTTCCTTATCGTTTTGGGCTTACCCCTAGCCTACTTAGATTAGTATATATACATATGTACATCTTCCACAGAGGGGATCCGAAAATCAATAGCAAAAACTCTTGTATTCTTGAAACAGCTTTCTTAACAGCTAATAAAAACTTTTCTTGAGATCTTTGCGTTTTAGTGGACTTTCCGTAGAAGTTTTCGAACCCTAAAAAGTTACTTATTCTTATTGTGAGATTTAGCATCCACAATTTGGCGCTAGAAGGAGGGGCAAAGCTTCTTACTCTATAAAGAACCACCGCGCTAAGATCAGAGGAGATGACCATCGACGGAGATACCAACAATAGCAACCCAAAAGAACTCGCCACAGACGGATCCGCAGCGAAGGACACTGCGACGAACGGATCCGGAGAAAAGAACACTACAGGGGACAGACTCGAGAGAAGCAAACACAGTCCACCGCGGAGGGAGATCTCAAGACACTGGCTCAGATAAAAGGCATATGTGAAAAGATCTTTAGGAAATCAAAGGAGCAAGACACCTTCAACCGGTACGATGACAAACCGAATGGATTCTCTTGCTGCAGCAAACCGCGAAAGAGGAACATGATTCACACCACGAGTCGTTGATCGCGTCGCCCCGACAACGCTTAACTTCTCAACACCCTCGGAGGCACAGAGAGTTCGCCGATCTCATTCGCTCGATCTGAACGCTGATCCGCTCCTGGGAGCAGCGGACGATACGTAAACAAGAGCGTAGAAATAGTTGGCGGGTCAGCATCACCTGGCAGATCAGTATCATCTGGCAGGTCGGCATCAGTGGTTGATTTTAAGGACGATGCCGAAGAGGACAACCCTGACGAGCCGAGCGAACCTGGGCAGATAGCTGCAAAGCGAACCCATACCACTCGTAGAGAGGCATATTACGACGAAGATGAACAACTCGCTGAAGAAGAAGAATGCCTCCTCTGGGGAATACATCAAGCTGCTGGGACACATAGAACAGCAGCACGAACGCAACAAGCTGAGATGGATGAAATTCGAGCCTCTATGAGCCAAACAGCTCTAGATTTGAAGGCGATCAGCTCATAGATGCATTGAGCAACCAGCAAGGCGCCAGAGATCGATAGGGTGCTCGAAGAAGGACAACGTACGCCCTTCATGGCTCGCGTCACCAGGTCCAGACTCTCTGATCTAGGGAAGGTTAAAATGCCGACCTACGAAGGTAAAACCGATCCAACAGATCACATCACGGCATTCACCATAGCGATGAAGTGAGCCAACTTCAGGGAAGATGAGAAAGATATTGGCCACTGTCATATGTTCGTGGAGCACCTCAAAGGACCGACTCTCAAATGGTTCTCAGGGCTTGAAAGCAACTCGATCAATAGTTTCAGCCAGCTGTCTGAAGCTTTTTTCAAGCAATACACGATATTCATAGAGGAGAGGACCCATGGTGCCGACTTGTGGACGAAGACGCAAAGTCCTACCAAAACCCTCTGGAGCTTCATAGAACGGTTTAAAACCGTCTTGTCAAGGGTAAAAGGAATCGACGACGACTTGGCCCTTGAGGCCGTGAAAAAAAACTTATGGTTTGAGTTAGTCTTTCGAAAAGAGCTAACTGTGAACGAGTCAGTGACAATCCAAGATGCTCTCCATCGAGCGTCTAAATTTGCAAAGAATGAAGAGGAGGTGAAGCTGCTAGCGGAGAAGTATGGGAAGACGAAACAATACAACAAATCTTTCCCTTATTATGGCAAGCCGAACCCACCAAATTATAAAAAGAATAACCAAGGGTCTGAATATGTCAATCGCGAGGGACCTAACTTCGAAGGCACTCATAACTATCAAGTAGGAGCAGACGATGACAACGATTCATGGGGCACTTATGACGAAGAAGCCTACTGCAAATACCATCCTTACTACGGCCACTCAACCGCGAATTGTCAGAGTCTTGGTGCAAAACTCACAGCAAAACTAATAGCAGAAGAGCTTGATGACAGTATTAGCCTTAAAGATCTAAAACAGGAAGGCAAAAAAGACCAGTCTGATCTAACTGTCCGAACTACGGACGCGGTTAAGAGAGAAAAGCAAAGTGACGAGGCAACACAACATGCTTCATGCAGAAGAATTAGCTAAGATTATTTAACATGAATTACGAGGCGGCTTGATCCCTGTAAAGGATACGTAGGCAGCTCGTCTTCGGATGGGTTCAGCTGCCTCTCCCTTTTTTTAAGGGAAGGAGTGGGTACGTACACTCGTATACTCTCATCTTTATACACGGCTTGCCATTTAGAATAAATCGAAAGCCAAGTCTTTACTTGCAAAATTATCCAAATTCTTTACTTAAACAGACTTCTCTTTGTTATCTCATTACTGTTGGCCACAGTAATGACCTCTACATCCCCAGCGGATTAAAGCGCGCTATATAAATTGTGTTCATTGCTGGAGCGGACTTGTTCAGCTGAATACATTCGTAAACCAGAATGTTTATCTCAGAAACCCAACACAGAGCTCGTTGGTCAAAATTCTATGCTCATTGTTGGAGCGGACTTGTTCACAGGAACATATTCATAAACCAGAATATTCATCTAAAAAACCCAGCACACAATTCGCTGGTCTAATTGTTCATTATCGGAGCGAAATTCTTCACGGAAAAAGCTTTGTAAACCAGAATGTCCATTCAAAACTTAGTACAAATGGCTCGTCAGCCTTAACTTCGAATATTCATTATCAAAGATGGCAGCCTATCTTCTCCAAGAAACGGCTCATCGTTATCGTCTAGAAAAAAACGAACAAATGTTTCACCATTGTCTCAATCAAACCTATATTATTGTCAATAAATCCCTCCATCATTGGAGCCACACCATTCCTTCATCAACGGATCGCCATGATAATCGCTCTAACAAGCGACAACATCGTTTCTTCGTCGAAACAGCTCGCCTCTTCGGCACAATCATCATAATGGATCGACATCCTTGATGAAAAAGAAAGATATTTGAATCATATTTCCAATGGCATTGGAATCACATTAATTGGATTTGTGGTTAGAAAGATACATCGATTTACTAAAGACACACATATATAGGTTTCTCGCGCCTCGTCCCAACGGCTCGCTGCTTCGCCACAATCATCAGTACGGATCGGCTCCCTTGATGCAAAAAAAAAGATATTTGAGCCAGATTTCCAATGGCATTGGAATCACATTATTTGGAGTTTTGATTAGAAAGATACATTCAATTTACTAAAGACACACTGATCTAAGTTTCTCGCGCCCCATCAAAACGGCTAGCCGCTTCGGCACATTCATCAGAACGGATCGGCATCCTTAATGAAAAAGATAGATATTTGAGTCACCTTGCATCCAACAGAAGATTCAAGGCATTTGGATCGCTGTTTAAAGGTTACATCAATTTTCGTTGAGACATATCAATCTGGGCTTTTTAGTGCCGACCCAAAGAAATCGGATCGCCACAACTTAATCTGAAAACATAACGAGCTGAAATGTAGGCACGAGATATATAATTGTGTTAGCTTCATCCAAAAAAAGATTGAAATCATTTAGATCGGAGGTACGAAAGTTACATCAATTATGGTTGAGGTGTGTCAATAAGGCAGCGACAAGGAACCAACTCGAACCGTATAACACATATTGGCATACTTCATAAAACGGCTCGCCGTATCTTAAAAACAGCTCGTCGCCATCTCCAAAAACAACGGAGAATATCATCGCATCTCCAAAATCAACAAAAAGAAATTTACACCCTTGTGAATGGAGGCTAAAAAATTGCCAAGTATAAGAGAATCTTTATGCCTATCCGATGACGTCGACTCGCCATGGCTCGTCACATCTTATCAAAGGTGTTCAAGTCTTGTTGTGGCTCGTTGCACTCAACAAAGATGATATTTTCCCACTGCGGATCATCACACTTATCAAAGGTGACATCGACTTGCCGCAGATTTTCACATCACATAGAAACTGTTTAAGTCTCGTTGTGGCTTAGCATCAACTCATCAAAACAGCTGGACACAACAACACGATGGGCGACGAGGTCTCCAAAAAGAAAAAAAAAATTCTAAATATGAAGTTAAGGGCGAGCCCTTGAACAAAGGGGGCTCAACATCATTAACACAACGGATTGGCGTCATATAAATTGAGTCAGTATCATTTCGCCAACGCCTTGGCATCACTCTCCTCTACAGCTCGGCATCAGTCTCTTCCATGAATCGGCATCACTCTTGAACATGATAGTTCCTCCCGCAGGTCGTCGCTACGGTTTGACATCTCTTGCTTCCATAGCTCTGCGTCTTCATCTCCATCAGCTCGGTATCGACTCTCCCTCAGCTCGGCATCATAATGGATCGACAGCGGGTCTCCATATGACTCGGTGTCATATCACCAATGCCTCGACATCGGCATCGTTTCATCGTCGGGTCGGCAGATGAGCTGGCATCAAAGCCCACCATCATACCGTTATCGGGTGGACCTCATGTCACCATCGGGTCGGCACTATCCCTCCGACGACTCGACATTGGTTTGGCTTTCCATTAAGAAACGGATGGATCGATAATTTCCAAAATTGTTGATTCCATCTTAAACTATTTTCTACCTCGACATTATCATTACTGACACTGACGAGCTGGGGGGCTAATTGTTGGGGTCAAATTCCTCCCACCGAAATCAACAATCCTGAAAATGACTACGTGTTGAGTTAAACGGCGGGCCGTTTATCAAGACAATGGTTTGGTATTAAACCAGCGAGCCGATGTTTGACCGATCGTCCGCTGGACCTTTATCAAAGTGAATCGATATGGAGCAGACCCAAGAGCTAGCCGACTTAGTGGATAGTCGACTTAGACCTCTCCGCGAATAAAAGAAAATATCTAAGAAGCCTTCCATGGAAAGAAGAAAATCTCGAAGGAAAAAGAAGTTTTCCTTATCGTTTTAGGCTTAGCCCTAGCCGACTTAGACTAATATATATACACATGTACATCTTTCACAGAGGGGATCCGAAAATCAATAGTAAAAACTCTTATATTCTTGAAACTGTTTTTTTGACAGCTAATAAAAAATTTTTTTTGAGATATTTGCGTTTTAGTGGACTTTGCGTAAAAGTTTTCAAACCCTAAAACGTTACTTATTGTTATTGTGAGATTCACCATGTGTTACATCAGAAGATCCGATTGCTATGCGATGCCGGTCTAGATGGAAGAAAACCAACATTAAACCATAAAGTAAGACACAATCCATTTTCTTGCTAAGTCTTTCACATCACCCACTTCACGCGCGTGAGGTAAGATGTACAATGACTCAATGAATTGCGAAGGTGGAACATTCCGCAATATTTATTTAAATATCATATTTCTTTACTGTTTGATCATTCCTTCCAAACTTTCACACTTTGTTTAATATTTTATCAGTTAGTCCGTTTCTTCATTTGATTTGGGAAATTTCTAAATAATTCCAAGCTAAATAATCCCTCCATATATTAACTTACAAAGTTCCCTTTTAGCCAGGCTTTTTCATATCTCATTTTATTCATTAATCAATCTATACAACCACACAAAAAAACCTCCATATACGTATCTCCTTCCTTCACAAAAAGAAGATTTCTCTGTTCGATTTCAATTTTGTCTCTTTCTTCAAACCTCAAAAGAAAATGGAGTTATTCACCAAAAGTAACGACGTTAAGTTACGGAGCCACCTAGATAAGTTTTTAGTCGCCGACGATGACCAAGAAACCATCCGTCAAAGCCGTAAAGGGGATTCACGGCGAGCCGTTTGGACGGTGGAGACCGTCGTCGATAAACCGAATCTAATAAGATTACGTAGCTGTCACGGCACCTACTTAACGGCGAGCAATAAACCGTTACTGTTAGGGATGACCGGTGAGAAAGTGACTCAAACGCCGTCGTCTAACAAACCGTTGGATTGGCAAACCCAATGGGAACCTGAACGAGATGGTTTTCAGGTGAAGTTGAAATCTTGGTGCGGCAAATGGATGAGAGCTAACGGCGGAACACCGCCGTGGAGAAACTCCGTTACTCACGACGAGCCACATACGGCTAAGACCAAGAACTGGTTGATTTGGGATGTTATTACCGTCGATGGTTCTGATCTTGAAGCCATGTCTGATGGAGATGAGAGCTCTGTTTCTTCCCCTGTTTCTTCACATCAGAACGGGTCGGAACTCGGGTCGCCCGTTTCTGCCGGGTCTATGAAGAGTATTGGTCGGTTCGCTTCTCTTGGATTAACTATGTCTCCCAGATGGTCCCCAAAACCGGTATGTTTGACTAAGTCTTTATTAATATCAATTTTAATTTACAATGTGCATTGATTGTTTTTTTCTTAGTTATTGGTGTTAATTAAGGGTTACACATAAAATTAGTATTGTTAGCTGTACTTGGACAATTTGTGTATCTAAAATTGGTTGGCATGCATCACATGGGGAAAAAAAGATGGGGATTAATTACCGTATTAATACTTAGGATTTCAAAAAGTTAGAAAAATACATGATTCCTTTCTCCACTAACATATATCATGCTCCACAAGCACAAACATGGTGAATTCACCAACCTTATAGCACCAAAATATTTCATATTTCTTTCTTGTGTTTTATGTTAACTGAATGTTTAGTTTACTAATATGAACAACTTCTTAATTTTAATTATTACTATAATAGCTACAACAGTTGAAATTACGACACTTCAAATCCAACTAAAGTTACAATGATTGAGGAATAGTTTTGAAAACTTCTTCCATGTAAGCGACAGTAAAAATTCTTACAAAAGTTATACCTAAAGGCTGATTAAGAAACAACATTATACTACCTATTCTATTTGGCCAACAATAAGAACTTATACCTAATGGCTTTTGATTAGTGTAATTAAATTTAGTGCCAAATAACACAAGACACGTGGAGAAAAAAGTAAGGTTAAAAAGTTGCCGTAGTTATGATTTTATAAGTGATGGAGGATCCATCGATGGGTCCAAGGGAGCAATTAGGAGAGTCCCACACTCATGAATTTCCTCCCTTGATCTTTCTTGTGGGCAAGTGATTATACATTTATTCTCTAAATATTCGCTTATATCCTCTTTCTCGACACACTACATTTTGGGCAACAAAAAGGGTCATACAATATTTATTTTTCATGTTTGTTAGAAAATTTTCTTATGATTTTGTTCAAGTTTACCTTTAGATTTAGTATTTGTACCAAATAATTCATAAAGGAAATTGTGAGCCCATATTATATTTCTAATATTAAGTTCATAACTGAACTTAGTTGAAAAGACACTTGTGGTTGTGTGTACATGTATTAGAACATTTTTTATGCATAGAAACTCTTAGAGCATCTCTATTGGGAGATTCCGAAGGAGTATCTATACAATAAAAATAGAAAAAAAAATAGAAAAAAATATGAGAGAGGGAATTGAGCTCTCAAATGAAAGACTCCCAAATTTTTTTGAAAAACTATCACACCACTTATACTAATATCATTGGCTCAATTTATTATAATTTGAAATTTTAATTGTTTAATTAATTTAAATTAGAGAATATTAGTTTTATTTGTCATGAGTATCTCACCAATGGAAATGCTCTTAGAGTTTTTTAAATATATTATTTAAATGATTTTAATTATTTGTTTAATTTGTAAATTGTTAAAAACACTAAACCAATCAAATAAAATAACAAAACATAATGAGTTTCTCCAAAATTTGAAAAAAGTTTCTTCATCTAGAAACCCATTACATTCTCTCTCGCATTTTTTTATTAGTTTATTACTATTTTTGGTAAAAAACTTTCTTAGAAATTTTCCATTGGAGGTGTTCTTATATTCTAGTTTGAATTCCTATAATGCATATTATTGACAAAAATAAAATTTATTTAAAGAAATAATTGAGAGGCTCATTTTATTTTATTTTGGTCATAGAGGTTCATCTAATAGTTCGTTTTTATTAATCTAAAAAAATAATAATTTCATAACTAAAGAAGAAGTTATGAAAAATTAAGAGAATTTAAAACAAATAATAGTAAAAAGTAATATGATACTTTATTGGGGGGGGATTTGGTACCTATTTCTATCAAAACTCTTTTTTTATTTCATATAAATAATTGTAATATATAGCAATTTAAAGTTTACCAAATGTACCTTTTTTTGAGAAATTTAAAAAAATGCCATTTTTCAAGTGTCATTTTACAAAATACCACATTTTTGAAATCTTTACAAAAATACCATTTTTTCAAAATTATTATTTTTTATATTATTTATGTTTGGGTTAATTATGTTCTATTATAATTTAGTTTTGAGTGTTTAGGGAGTTTTATATGGTTTATAAATCTACAATTAGTGGCAATAGACACCCCTAAATGTTATTTTTGCAAATATATACACAAAATGACATTTTTGTAATTGGTCCTTTTTTTTCACATCAGTTTACCAAATATATCTAATTATCACACCTTTTTATTTTATGGCTTATTTTTTTCCTTTTCAAAATTAATCTTCAATATTTGACATGGACTCCCAGTATTGTTTGTGTACCTCTAATGGAGAAACTATATCACATGTATGAATAGTTATATAAACATTGTAAATACTAAAGGAAACTGTTTAACTAAAACTTTTCACGAAACTATTTAAAACTAATGAAAGATATGATATACTTAGAATATAACAGAATGTTTGCCAAATACTATAATTTTTCAGATTAAAAACCACTAAAAATCATAAAACTTAAAATATGTACGGTTCTAATAAAGAAATAAAAATTACTTTTAGTAAAAAATAAAAATAAAAATTAGTTTCCTTCTTACATCCTGATATGGTATTGAACATGTAACACTGTGCTAATTTGAAATCGGGAGACGCGTTACAAAAGTAACAAATGACAAAAAAAAAAAAAAAAAAAAGTAACAAATCCCAAAACACATAATTAAAAGCTGTCACAGAAAATGTAACTCCTTTTTACCAACGCGTTAAATCCAGTCAGTATCGTTTGACATGTCCAGATTTCTTGTAGTATCATTATTACATTAAAACAGTCTCGTGTCCATCTCGTGTCCGTAAAAAGCCGATTTTACATATATAACAAGATATCTCACTTCTTCATGTTTCACACATTCTCACACTCATTTTGATTTTGCAGAAGACGAGTAGCTTCAACCAAAAGGAAGAACAAGTATCAGCAATGGAGTTTTTCCATAAAGCAAAAGCTATCCGTATGCATAACAGCCACAACAAGTACCTAACTGCAGAAGACGACGAAGAATCAGTGACTCAAGACCGAAATGGATCTTCCAAAAACGCTCGTTGGATCGTCGAACCGGTTCGTGATTCCTTTCACGTAATCCGTCTTAAAAGCTGTTACGGCAAATACCTAACCGCTTCCAACGAGCGGTTCTTACTCGGAGCCACAGGGAAGAAAGTGATCCAGTTAAGACCGAGCCGACTCGACTCGTCTGTTGAATGGGAACCTGTAAAAGAAGGATCTAAAATCAAGCTTAGGACACGCGACGGTCACTATCTCCGAGCTAACGGTGGTCTTCCTCCGTGGAGAAACTCTGTTACTCACGACAACCCTCATTTGTCGGCTACTCAGGATTCGATCTCTTGGGAAGTTGATGTCGTCGAGATCTTAATCGATTCCACGGCGGAGTCACCGGAGCCGAAGACTCCTCCGCCACATAGAAGACCGTCGAATTCGCCGTTGTCGGTTTCGCATTCGAGAACTCCGTCTTCTTCTCTTTCAGACAGATCTGATCCAGATGTGAGTAATTACGAAATACACCCTTCTAGTTTGCTCGAAATTACGGTTTTAACCTTTTTTGTTTTGTTTTGTTTTTGACCAGTCGTCAGTTGAGTCTCCACCGAAATCTGATGGGAGAACGATACATTACCATATTGCTGACGAAGAAGGACACGTGGAGGACGAAACAACCGTTGGATATGCTTTCACGTTTAAAGGAAACAGTGTGGCAGAGTTGACACAGACACTGCGTGAAGAAACGTGTTTGGAGGATGCCGTGGTGTGCACTCGCAGTCCATTAAACGGCAAGCTGTTTCCTCTTCGTTTGCAACTTCCTCCTAATAAGGGAACATTGCATGTCGTTTTACTACCTTCAAGAGCAAGCCTCTAGAGACGTGAGTGTTTTCGTTTTTCTTTACTATTATTTCTCAGCTGCTGCAAAACATGTTACTGAACATATATATATGGCTTGTTCTGTTTGTTGAATTCACCAGTGGCTTGACTCGGGACTTGGCTGGATACATTGTATAAACCATGTAATGCAACTAGGTGGTTGCGACGGTCGGATACACTAGAAATGAGTGATTAGGTTTATGTTTGGCGAAGCATAGATATGATATGAACCTTATCGTAAGGAGTTGGTAGTAGGTACACAACTCGTGGTCACGGGAATTGAAAAAGAAGAAGAAAAAAAAGGGTTAGATTTGGCTGGGCCTTGCATAATCTCTAGTAAGAGTTGCCATAAAAAGAAAACTAGTAAGAGTTTTGATTATAGATTCCGTTTGGGGAATACAGGTTGTTCGTTTTTTTTTGTAAATAAGCGATTTCTTTGTAAACGAACATTTTGGTGTTCATTCGCCATAAGCCAATATTGTTGTTTTTCTTATAAATCATAATTTATTTTTGTACGCATAGTCTAATCTCCTATTGTGCTAAGCTAATGAAGAACTAAACAGTTTATGGGGAGGCATCGGCCAAATTATGAATTTGTATGAGTCCTCCATCATTTCTGAGTCAAATGTTAACGAGGACATGCAGCTCAAGATCAAATAAAGTGGGTATATTCAATGAAGGAGCGGAGAGGTTGTGACTTATCTAAGACGAGATTACAATAATGGATCCGAAAAGGACATGTTGTTATAGTCCGGCTTCAACCAACATTACTCTAAAAGTTCAATGGATCGTGTCATTGGGAGCCTTCTTTTACTTGGAGTAATGTAATTTATGCTTGAGATTTATCAAAGAAATGGCTAAAACAAATTGTGGGTTCATGTTAGTGTTTGAGAGTATGGATTGATCCAAGGTCGACCTTAACTAATTGTCAGACTAAAGCAAATTCTCTGGTGCCGAAAAGAGATTTGATTCATTGGCATTTATGTTTGTGTTGGGAATCCGCTTATAACTGTATTTGCCGCAGAAACTCTCTCTGACCAGGAAAGACATAAGCTATAATCTCATACACAATTACAGGGCTCCCCACTCTAAGGCCACATCTGTGTGACCAAGGATAAGTTCTAATTTCATCACCATCAAAATCAAAATCTCATACAAGTTCCACCACCATCAAAATATTTATTTCGACAGCAATAAAAAACTTAGTAAACGAATTTTTACTCAATCAGTGGTATGGTATCCAAGACTCTTGTATTTTGTGACTCAAACCAAACACTAAAATAGGGAAATCAAATTTGAGTACACATGTTTAGTATGAGGTTTTTCTTTTATTGGCTTTAAAACAAATTGTTCATAAGTTCGGAAAAAAAAAGAAATGTTTGAGCCTGATGATTTTCATTTAAGCCTAACAACAATTTAATGAGACGGACATACAATCAGGTTTCTATTTGTATAACGGTCACTAAGTATCTTTACAAAAGTATTACTCTCTTGCGAATTAGTTTCCTAATTGTTGTTTTCTTCTTCTCCAGAGCGATTCAGAGTTTCTTTCTCCAAAGGCCACCATCGCCACTAGGTTATTTCTTCCTTTAAACTTGTTAGGGTTCGTGTTATACGCAACTCTCATTTGATGCATTGTTTTTTTTTCTTCTCGGATCTCTCGAACCTCGTTTTGTTTTGTTCAAAGTTTAGATTTAATTGTTGGTTATGCTAATCAATGTTAGCTTTACATACACATGTTAGGTGATTGAAGAATATACGGTATCAATCTCTGTTTGTGTCATTGTATTCTACTTGCATCTTTTTGGTGATTGATTCTTAACAAGAAACCGAGGTATTGTAGAAATTAAATATATCTAACTTCTTATAAACCAAGCCATGGTGGAATTTGTTATTTCTTGATTGAGACTAGTCCTTTTGGTCAGTTTAAGTCTTATTCGGCATTTTAGCTCTCTTGCTCTCTCTACTTTGGTTTCAAATATTTAGTGTTATTGGTTGCATTTGAATGTAAGAGTTGTTGTGGTAGAGTCTCTAATCCTTTATAGGAAAATTCTAATTTCTGTGGCGATTTCTGGTTTACAGAAGATTTTATCTCATAAGATTTTTCTTTGTCTCCATCTCAGCAAATTTTGGGTTCTGAAAAGAAAGTTTAGGTATGTCCTTCTTTTCTATTGTTCTCTGATTTTAGTACTATTGGTTGTTGGATGCGTTTAAAGTTTTGAGTGTTGCATGAGTTTGTAAAAGGTTTGAGTTAATCTTTTTAATGGTTTCTCAGATTTTCTTTGAGAAAAGCCACAATGACATATGATTTTTATTCACAAATTGTGGACACTGGACAATTACGCTTGGAACTTTTTTCACCCATGTCTTTTGTACCACTTGCAAAATCTAAATTTGAATATTGTATATTTTTTTGTTGGTCTATCTATGTCTTTGTGTGCAGAAAATTTAGGGAAGCAACAATGTTGAGTTCTTTTTTCTTCTTCTGTTACTTCTTTCTATCTGGCTCAATATTATCACATAAAAATCAAGTAAATTCAGTCATGACTTTAAAACCAAGTTATGATTCTGACCACAAGAGTTTCCCTTGGTGGAGTTACATGTGATTCGCTAGATGGTAACGAAACTGCCAAGTTGTGATATGTGGAATGTGGTGGTAATTTACTAGTTCCGTCACCAATACTAACGTTTAAACACAATTATGAACATCATAAACCACAAATTTTATGAAATGCATACTCCAGACACAAATTTTTTAAGCTTTATTATATCTGGGATTTTATATTTGTACAAATCCAAAGAACATTAAAAAATACTTCTGAATATGGATACTGATCAAATTCACCGACCTGTGACCATCCAAGAAGAGACAACGAAAATGTTACTCTGTGATTCAACTTGTAATTTGTAAGCAGATATTATCCCAAAATCAAATCAACCATTTTAAGAGGCACCGAGAAACTTAAAAGCCCAAACATTCTTCATCACCTGTAACAAACTCAAGAACCTCGCAAGATTCCCTTCTCTTCTCTATATATATAAACAAATCATAACAGCTTTTTTTTTTCTCTTTCTTCTTCTTCAATCTTTTATCTCTGTCTCTCTCTTTCTTTCTCTTAATCCTCTGTCTTCCTCAACCATCAATCGGCGTTCCTTTGGAAGAATTGGAAAGAGCAATCACAGTACTCCCTCTCAGAGTTTGAAATATATCTCGCTTGTATCTCTACTTGTTAAATTTCAAGAGTTTTGAGTCAAATTTCACTTACATTACCAATGAATCAGTAAAGTCTGACTTTTCCAGATTTCCTTTGTATCATCATTACATTACATGAAAGTTTCATGAAGAATCAGTCCCGTGACCATGTCCGTGTCCGCGTAAACTGTAAAAGGCCGATTTCGACCAGTCCTTACATATAAAAAAACATATCTCACTTCTTTCATGTTTCACATATTCTCACACATTTTGAATTTTTTCTTACAGAAGACGACGAGTAGCTTCACCCAAAAGGAAGAACAAGTATCAGCAATGGAGTTTTTCCAGAAAGCAAAAGTTATTCGTATGCATAACAGCCACAACAAGTATCTAACTGCAGAAGACGACGAAGAATCAGTGACTCAAGACCGAAACGGTTCTTCCAAAAACGCTCGTTGGTTCGTCGAACCGGTTCGCGGTTCCTTTCACGTAATCCGTCTTAAAAGCTGTTACGGTAAATACCTAACCGCTTCCAACGAACCGTTCTTACTCGGAGCCACGGGGAAGAAAGTGATCCAGTTAAAACAGAGCCGACTCGACTCGTCTGTTGAATGGGAACCTGTAAGAGAAGGATCTAAAATTAAGTTTAGGACACGTGACGGTCGCTATCTCCGAGCTAACGGTGGTCTTCCTCCGTGGAGAAACTCTGTTACTCACGACAATCCTCATTTGTCGGCTACTCAGGATATGATCACTTGGGATGTTGATGTCGTCGAGATCCTAGCCGATACCACGGCGGATTCATCGGGGCCGAAAACTCCTCCGCCGCATAGAAGACCGTCGAATTCTTCGTTGTCGGTTTCTCATTCCAGGACTCCGTCTTCTTCTTCTCTTTCAGACAGATCTGATCTAGATGTGAGTAAATTACGAATACACCCTTCTAGTTTGTTCGAAATTACGATTTTAACCTTTTTGTTTTGTTTTTGACCAGTCTCCACCGAAATCTGATGGGAGGACGATATATTACCGTGTTGCTGACGAAGAGGGACACGTGGAGGACGAATCGACCGTTGAATATGCTTTCACGTTTAAAGGAAACAGTGTGGCGGAATTGATACAGACACTGCGTGAAGAAACTTGTTTGGAGGATGCTGTGGTCTGCACTCGCAGTCCTTTAAACGGCAAGCTGTTTCCTCTTCGTTTGCAGCTTCCTCCTAATAATGGAACACTGCATGTCGTTTTACTACCTTCAAGCGCAAGCCACTAGAGACGTGAGTATTCTTTTCATTTTTATTGCTTTTATTATCTGCTGCAAGATATGTTACAACTTACAAGTTGTTTGTTTTTTGTAAATAAGCGATTTCTTTTGTAAACAAACAATTTGGTGTTCATTTGTGTGACTGTTTGACATAAGCCAATATTGTTGTTTTTCTTATAAAACATAATCTTTTTGTGAACGCATAGTCTATTTTAGTAGTCTAACCTCCTATTGTGCCAAGCTAAGCTAAGGAAGAACTAAAAGTTTATGGGGAGGCATTGGCCAAGTTATTAATTTAAATAAGTCCATCAATTTTGGGTCAAATGTTAACGAGGACATGCAGCTCAAGATAAAAGATAATGGGTATATTTAGTGAAGGAGGCGAGAGATTGTGACTTATCTAAGACAAGATTACATTAATGTTTTAATGGATCCGAAAAGGACTTGATGATATAGTCCGGCTTCAACCAACATTGCTCTAAAAGTTTACTGGCTCGTGTCATTGGGGACCTTCTTTTTACTTGGAGGAATGTCATTTATGGTCGATATTTACCGAAGAAATGGTTAAAACAAATTTGGTTTCATGTTAATGCTTGAGAGTATGGATTGATCCATGGTCGACCTTAACCAGTGGTAGGACTATAACAAATTCTCTGGTGCCGAAAAGAGATTTGATGTGTATGCGTAAGGAATCCGTTTTACTAGTCTGTTTTGAAAGAAAAATCCAATGTTTTTTCAGGTATTCTTTGTATACTCAAATCTTGGTTTATATCACAAAACTTGCTCAAAAGTATATCATCTAAACTCATATTGACATATGCATTTTCAACCTATTAATTTCATAAAATCATATCTGATAATCAACAACAAAGTTATACAAAAAACAAAATGACAAAAGTTACAAAAACTGATCGAGGGTTCAAATACAAAGTTCAAGAAAAATAGTCAAGTGGTAACCTTCGCCATGTAATACATGTTATTCATCTAAAACATTCGACAAAAATACAAAATTCTTCACTTAATTACCAAATCATCTACATAACAAAAGAAAAAAAAAAAAAAAGCAATAAGCATACTTAATAGTTCCCCACCAAATTATTTATCTTACAAAGTTAAACAATCACAATAAACAACAATCATATGAAACTATATTTTCAAATAAAACATAGAAGAGTCTTTTTCTTATTTATTTGAACTTGTTGCAAAGAATCCTTAGTCATGGAGACTTTCGATGTTATGGTTGTCTCAACGTTTTTGGTAAATCCATTGACGGAGAGTGAATTCTTAAAATCTGAAAGTTCATTCTCTAATTTTCCCACCCACTCGTTAATGTTTTTTTTTTCAAATTTTTTTTCTATAAACTACTGAAACAAGCATAAAAATTTCATTGAATAAAAGTCTTTATATCTTCATTATTAAGATCTTTATGTCTTCTTACTGCTCGTTGGTATAATAACTTCTTTTTGTTCTCTACACCATGACTAGATCGCTTTTTATTCCCCCTCCTTGGTTTGGAAACTTTAGGTGGCATCATCAACATCATTTGCAACTTACACTCTCATTTTCAAAAGCCACACCATTCAACACATGCTTTCTTTTGCTCATTTGGATTCTCAACATCATGCTCTAAACTCTTCGAAATATGTTTTCCAAAATCATCCCCTTCTCTAATTATAAAATTCACTTTGTCTGCTCCAGCATCATAGACCTCATTGAGTCTTGAAAGATTATATGGCTAAAAAATATTACAGTTTCTCATGGAAAAGTAAGAGAAAAAATATCCTATAATATCATAACCCAAAACTATAAGTCAAAAAAATATATGAATATGTTAGATTGACCTTCGGCTATCACTGGAAGCCTGATGGTTCTGATCGTATAGGTGGTTTCGCCAGCAAATCCTGTCAAAGGTGTCAATTGACCTTCCAGCTCAGAATCACGTAGACCTATTCGTTTGTACGCATCATAGAAGACAAGACTGTATAGATCATTACTCTCGACAGCATGTAGCCCGCATACTTCAACTTGAATAACTAATGCATCGTCATGTGGCTTATCGAGGTTGCACGTTTCGTTTTCCCAGAAAGTGCATTGGGATATGTGTTACCTGTTAGAATATATGAGAGTAAGCTCATATCAAGAGAGGAGGCAATCAACTTGTGATTGAATCCCCTTAACCCACACAAAGAGACTCATTCGCAACAAGAGAAGAGACAACCAACTTGTGGTTGAATCAACACAACGAACCCAAATAGAACCGAATTTACTAGAGAGAAAATTGATTCTATAAAGGAGAGAACCTCTAGTTTGAGACTAATTCGAGACTTAGTAACACAACACTTATAGTTTGTGTACTTAAGATAAGGAGAATTTAGTTTTAGTAATCTAGAGTTAAGAAGTAAATAAAGAAGAGTTTAGTGAGTGTTTGACAAGTATTAAGGCAACCTCTAAATCTTGACTCCTAAACTATCTACATTGTGATTATTGATTAAGCACAAGGTAAGAGGAAGACATAACACGATTTTAGTAGGGAAATACTTGTTTCTTCTTATTTCTCTTTTTCTTTACATCAAATGACTGTTACAAGTATTTATAGAGACAAATCCGTGTGTGTGTGAAGAGGCTCCTCTCCAAGGCTATATTGAGGAGAGAAGGGAATCAATTCAAACTGGTCCCCAATGTCTATAAGAAAGGGACAACCATGTTTGGACTCCTAGAACGTGATAGTGACATATTTCCCTTCATATTTGAATCTTGTGGCTGTTGGTTCCCTCCAGATTTGAATTGATCACAATCTGCCTTTTTTAATGCTTCTCGGTTGCTATTGAGAGTGTGATGGTGTTAGGCTTCTCTTGATCACTCTTTACTCATTATTACAATGTAGTCGAGCCTTGATAAGCCTTGATTAACTTCCCACACTTCTCCTTAGCTTAACCGAGACTTGGAATACACACACAATGTGTCAATACTTGGCCGAGGCTTGACTTGATCATTAGCTTAGTTTCTTCAGCCCTTACCTCTTCTTTGATGTGGAGATCTTCGGCCTTGTCCTCATAAACTTCGGCCTTGTCCTCATAAACTTCGGCCTTGACTCTCCTTTCTCCTTCCTTGATCAATACTTTGGTCATGGAGATGTTCGGTCTCTTCTTGATGACTTCGGCCTCTCTCTCCTTTTCTTCTTCCTCTCTAATATTACCGATGAGGTGTTCGCCTTGGTCTGGTGTGATCTATTTGAATCACTACAAGAATACACAGTTTTAGCAACGAAATTTAGCATCGAATTAAATCCGACGCTAAATTAGCGTCGAAATTGCGTCGATTTTGTGTTGGTTTTCATTTTCGATGCTAAACCGACGCTATTTTGCAACTGATTAATTCGACGCTAAATAGACGCCATATAGCGTCGATTTAGCAACGAAATTGCTTCGGAATGCTTAATTCGACGCTATTTCGACGCTAATTTAGCGTCGGAATAGCGTCGAATATATAGCGTCGAATTTAGCAACGGATATTGCTTCTAGAAGCTTATTTAGACGCTAAATCGACGCTATATAGCGTCGAATTTGCGTCGACCTAATAGCGTCGGATATTGCGTCGAAGTTTTTAGTTAGGTAACACGTTTTTAATGGGTTTACCTACTTCGTTCAGTCCGACGCTAAAACGATGCTAAATCGTTGCTAAATTCTCCTATAAATACCCCAACTGACCGCATCCTCCATCAACTGAAAAAAAATTTAAAAAAATAAAAAAAAAAAAAAATTTCTACCAAAAGTTGTTTTATTTTCCGTCTACGATGGGCGATATATACGAACTAAGAAGTTGGATGTATCGACGTAGAGATGAAACTGGAGGGATATCAGCAGAGTTCCTCAACGGGGTTGAAATTTTTATTGCTCAAGCGAGTACTGTGCCTGCAATTCAAAAGACCGGAGTGATGGTGTGCCCGTGTCGGAAGTGCAAAAATTCGCCAAAGAAGCCGCAGACAATTGATGAAGTTGGTACGCATTTATTTAATAGAGGTTTCACACCTGATTATTATGTTTGGTTTTATCATGGAGAGGGATATGAAGATGAAACCAATGAGCAATATGATCAGGGTAGTACTAGTTACCAACCTATGGGTGAGGGTTATTTGAATGAGCAATATGATCAGCATCAATTTGTTAATAGTTATGATCATGATGTCGGGTTAGAGCATAATAGGTTCGAAGAAATGGTAACCGATGCATTTCCGGGAGTTATGTCTACTCCTGATGATGTTGCTGAGGAGCCCAATGCAGATGCTAAAAAGTTTTACGCTATGCTTGATTCTGCTAAACAGCCACTCTATGAAGGTTGTAGGGAAGGTCTGTCTAAATTATCATTGGCATCTAGGATGATGACAATAAAGTCTGATCATAATCAATCTGAGAGTTGCATGAATGATTGGGCAGCTCTTATAAAAGAATATTTGCCAGAGGGTAATGAAGCTGCTGAGTCATATTACGACATACATAAACTAGTTTCTAGTTTAGGTTTGCCCTCACAGATGATAGATGTTTGCATTGACAATTGCATGATATTTTGGAAAGATGATGAAGATCTGCAGGAATGTCGATTTTGCAAGAAACCAAGATTTAAGCCCCAAGGAGGTAGTAGAAGTAAAGTGCCGTACCAGAGAATGTGGTACCTGCCCATAACAGATAGGCTACAAAGGTTATACCAATCTGAACGAACAGCTGCATCAATGAGGTGGCATGCGGAACATTCAACTATTGAAGGAGAAGTTCAGCATCCTTCTGATGCAAAAGCTTGGAAACACTTCAAATCGGTACACTCAAATTTTGCTAAAGAGAAGCGCAATGTTTATCTTGGCCTATGTACAGATGGTTTTAGTCCCTTCGGTATGTCTGGCAGGCAATATTCTTTGTGGCCGGTTATATTGACACCTTATAACCTTCCGCCTAATATGTGCATGCAGAGAGAATTTCTGTTTTTGAGTATTTTAGTCCCTGGTCCGAAGCATCCAAGAAGATCTATTGATGTGTTTTTACAGCCGCTGATTCACGAGTTGAAGATGTTGTGGTCTCATGGGGTTCGTACTTTTGATTACTCGAGGAAAAAGAATTTTACCATGCGAGCTGTGCTTATGTGGACGATAAGCGATTTTCCAGCCTATGGTATGTTATCTGGTTGGACAACACATGGTAGGTTATCATGTCCGTATTGCCAAAATGAAACAGATGCCTTCCAACTAAAAAATGGTAGAAAATCTTGTTGGTTTGATTGTCACCGGAGGTTTCTCCCTATGAACCATCCGTACCGGGGGAACAGGAGGTTGTTCACAAAGGGCAAACGTGTACGCGTCCCCCCACCTCCATATCTTTTAGGAGAGCAAATTGAAGGTCAACTTGATTATTATGGAGCTCAGGACACAACACAACGTGGTGGTAACTGGCTTAATATTCCGACCAATCTCCCAGATGGATATCTTGAAGAACATAATTGGCATAAGAAGAGCATTTTCTGGGATCTACCGTACTGGAAGGATCATCTATTGCGCCACAATCTTGATGTCATGCACATTGAGAAAAACTTTTTTGATAACATCATGCACACCATCTTAAACGTTCCAGGCAGGTCTAAAGATAACTTGAAGTCTAGACTGGATTTGCCTCTCATATGCTCTAGAGTTGAGTTACATCTCACGGGAGATGGGAGAGCTCCAGTGCCTATATTTAGATTGTCAAACGAAGGCAAATCAGCATTCTTCAATTGGGTTTCCAACGAAGTTAAGTTCCCAGATGGATACGTGTCAAAACTCTCTAAGTCCGTGGAGCAAGGGAAAAAATTTTCTGGTATGAAGAGTCATGATTGTCATGTGTTTATGCAGAGGTTATTGCCTTTCGCTTTTGCGGAGCTTTTGCCAGCGAACGTGAATGAATCACTTGCAGGTATATTTTTTATCATGACGATATATAATAATGTGTGTAATTACTTTTTTTTTTTTTTGATATTGGATATCTGCACTTTGGCTTCAGGTGTTGGTGCTTTTTTTCGGGATCTATGTGTGCGAACTCTGACTCAGGATGGAATTCAACAACTAAATAATAACATCGCAATATTGCTGTGCAACTTAGAGAAGATATTCCCTCCATCTTTCTTTGATGTGATGGAGCATCTTCCTGTCCATCTCCCTTACGAAGCCGATTTAGGAGGGCCCGTTCAATTTCGTTGGATGTATCCTTTCGAGAGATTCATGAAACACTTAAAAGGAAAGGCAAAAAACCTGGCTAGGGTTGAGGGATCAATTGTTGCGGGAAGTTTAACCGAAGAAACCTCTCATTTCAGCTCATATTACTTCGCTCCCACTGTCCGAACACGAAAAAGAGTTCCACGTAGGTACGACGATGGTGGCATCGCACAAACGTATCCAGTTTCTGATGTCCCAGATATATTTTGTGCAGTTGGTAGGCATGCCGGAATCATATCAGAAAAGACTGGTCCTCGTACGAAGAATACAATTGTGCACACACATATATTCTCTTACAATGCGATGAAGTTAGCCCATATTTGAGGTACATATTATTATAAAATTTCCGGATTAAAGGTTTATTTTTACCATATATATGCTTTGAAAATATTTGTTTTAACTATATTTTCTGTTAGTGAATTTATTCGTCAGGTTAGCGAGGCTTTCCCAAATGCTTCATCCGTGGAGATTGAAAAACGAAAAGAGCTACACTTTGCTAAATGGTTGAGGAGTCAGGTAAGTTAAAAGAAACCTATATATACAATTTTTGTATATATACTATAATTACAATGTGTATACTATATTTGTCAGGTTGATTATGGAGACACGTCATACCCTCAATGGTTTAGAGAGTTGATACAAGGTCCGCTGCAAAAAGTTACGTCATCTCCAATGTATTTTACACGAGGTTATGTATTCCATACGTTCGAACGTGGCAAAAACAGAGCAACTGCGAACTACGGTGTCGTTGTTCGAGGCGGAGATATCGATTATTATGGCATTATAGAAGATATTGTCGAAGTTCAATATCCTGGTTTTGTTAACTTAAAGTGCACACTTTTCAAATGCCAGTGGTTTGATCCAGTTGTCGGACGAGGGGTTCGAGTTGGAAAGTTTGGTGTCATCGATGTTAACGAATCGCGTTCTTATGGAAAGTATGATCCATTTGTTCTTGCATCACAAGCGGATCAAGTTTGTTTCATTCCATATCCACGAGTCAGGAAAACAGGGATTTCATGGTTATCAGTGCTTAAAATAGCTCCAAGAGGAATTATAGTTCAATCCGACGATGCCCCTATGCAATATGAAACTGCCGTGGATCTAACAACTCCAGAACAAGATTTGGACAACATCATTCTTATAGACCGATTGAATCGAGAAGCTGACATACTTCCGGATGCTACTGATGCAGAAAACCCCGAAGACGAGTTTACAAACGAGAGTGGAGAAAGTACCGATGATGATGATAACTCAAATGAAGATTCAGACAGCGAAGCATAAGTGTTATCTATATTTTGTTCTAATTTCAAAAAACTTATATAGTTTTAATGTACCATATATATGTGTTATCATAAGTGTACTCTAATTTCAAAAAACTTATATAGCACAAATTCATAATACACTCCGAATTATGGCACAAATTATTAAACATACAACGGTTATAGCACAAATTCATAATACACCCCGAATTATGGCACAAATTATTAAACATACAATGGTTATGGCACAAATTCATAATACACTCTGAATTTTAAATAAATATATATTTTTGTATCCACTCCAAACTTACCATTTATTAGAACCAGAAACTTTTCTTTCCCTTTTTTTCCTTTGGTGGAATATCTACATATCCGTCGCACAATTCCTTCTGGATTGCATCAACATCTATATTTAAGTTGGGGCTTTCTGGTCTTTGGGCAAATTCATCATCATAGTACTGATCATTACATTCATTTGAAGTACTTCCACCGTAAGTATCTGCCTTTTCAATCAATTGAGATGGTTGTACGTTTTTGAGAACACGCTTCCGGTCAGGACATTCTTTTTGCTTATCATATTTGAGACTTAGAACCTTGGGAGGATCCTCCGGGGAGCCCGAGTATTTTGGAATGTGTTGGATGGTTGGCAAGCACTGGCTGTCCGACACTATTGATGATGAAGAATCTTCAATATGGATTGGTGAGCACGTATCAAATTCCCACGAGTAAGGGGGTATCTCTTGAGTGAATTCGTCGCATTGGGTTTGGGTTTCCCATGAGTATTTTGGAATGTCTACCAGGTAGTTTTCCACGTTTTTTGATTTGTAATATTCATTAGGAGAGCTAGAAGACATTATTTGTGTTATTGGTAGGTGTACAAGATATACACTTCATCATATGATCATATGTATTTATAGTAGAAGTTATATGTTATAGCATCGAATTTTGCGTCGGATATTGCGTCGGATATTGCGTCGAAGTTGGTAGTTAGGTAACATGTTTTTAATGGGTTTACCTACTTCGTTAGCGCGGTTCAGTTCGACCCTAAAACGACGCTAATACGACGCTAAGTCAAATCAAGGGAATCAATCTTAGCCGTCGAATTTTTTTACACATATCTGAACCATTAAAACGACTTGTCACATCTGTCATATCTGAACCATTCATCATTCAATGGCCGACATTGTCATTCACAGTGTCATTCATCATTCTGTGGCCAACAATTGCTTGACAGAATTACCATCTTTATTGCCCACTGAGCTGTAATGTCGCATCAGTTTTTGTTCTTCTCTTATAACCACATATACAGAGACACGTTAAACTTAAAATATCTATTTATTTTGCATATATAAGTGAGAGTTATTCAACACAAAATCATAACACAAAAAATTGAATTCCACAATGGCAAAATTAGATCTTTTGAATTAGCGTGGAATTAGCATCGACCTAATAGCCTCTAATATTGCGTCGGATATTGCGTCGAAGTTGGTAGTTAGGTAACATGTTTTTAATGGGTTTACCTACTTCGTTAGCGGCAGTTCAGTCCGATGCTAATACGACGCTAAGTCGATGCTAAGTCGATGCTAAATTTTATTATAAATACCCGAACCGAGCGCATCCTCCATCTATTGAAAAAAATATTTCTACAAAAAAAATGGCAAACAGAGATCTTTGGAATTATTATATGCAAAACCGAGCCTCCGTTCAAAACCCCCAAAACCAAAATCTTGTTCCTTCAAGCCCACCATACGATAACTTAAATGTTACTGATGCTCCACCGACAGTTTCACTCCAACCAACTCAACGATCCGAAAACCAAACGCCCGAAATAACAGGACCTTGCCAACTCATACGGCGAGGACTATTTCGCAAGAGGTCTCACGATGCAAAGGTGTTGCGAGGTGAAAGTTCTCAGACACGCCCAACACAAGATTTCATGCGTGAGGTCATTAATGAGCCAATAGAGGGCGATCACGATTTTAGTACTCCTCGGTGGACTACTACTATCGATTACATAATCCGTGAAGGTATATATATATATATAATTAACGGTTTAACCATTACAATAATGATTGTTGTTGGCATACTAAATATATCTTTCATACATGTAGGTTCTTATAACAACAGGAGCACACCATTTTGGACCCAGGTTGCAGAAATTCAATCGCGGCATTCACAATTTGTGAAAGTCAAAAAGGTTCACGTAGTCGAGCAATATTATTTCATTTTATATATACAATTTATCTGACAAGTAAATTGGTTCTCATTTTTAGATTGTGGCTATGCTCGCCAGTTTGACCCCTAACGGCCAGGGAGATCTGCTAGTTACCTTAAAGGATCCGTCAGGAAAAATCGAGGGAACCATGCACCATAACATCTTCAAAAATTACGAGTACACACTATCCACTGTTGTAGGTGCGGTGGTCATTCTACAGAATGTTACCGTATGCCGTTTTAACATGACATCTAACTACCTCAACATCACAGAGCGCAACATTGTTAAGGTACTTTTTGCATAAGTTTCTTAATATTTCTGATATTTAAAAACTAAATTCATTTTGGGAACAGATTATTGGTCCTAATTCGATGATTGCTGAATACGAAACAACCGAAGCATCTACTATCAATGAGGAAGATGAAGGAATTACTGGGTACGAATATGAAACAGTTCCAGACTCAGACGATAATTAAACATCTGAGTCATCAATGGTTATGAATAAGCTTAATTAAGGCTTTATGTTGCTTTAATGTTTTATATTTTCCTACTATCCCTTGTACGATTTTACAATAAAGTTGTTATGTGTAATATTTCCAATTTTATAATTAATGTAATATTATAACGCGTTTTAAGATTAATATAATAGTGAAAGATAAAAACAACATAACTTGTTCGTAGCCTAACAGTAAAATCATCACATGTTACTGCATAGTGAACCCGAGTCCGAATCTATGGTCAAGCGAAAAATTAGTAGATTATTAACGAAGACCGACATGTTTGGATTGTTACTATACGACGCTAATTAGTTGATTATTAGTCGGATTTTTCGTAATCGACGCAAAAGCAACGCGATGTTCAATTTATTTACTTGATTATTAACGATGACCGACATGTTTAAGATTGTTTCCCTATATATTCATTGCGGTTTTTAAACACGATACCCTAAAAAATTATCATTTAGCATCGAATTAGCATCGGATTAGCCAGATCCGATGCTAATTCGACGCTATTTAGCATCGAATTAGCATCGGATCTGGCTAATCCGATGCTAAATCGATGCTAAATAATAATTTTTTTAGGGTATCGTTAACTGAAATGATGCTCGGACAGCAAAGCATAAGTGTTATCGATATAGAATTCTAATATAAAAAAACTTATATAGTTTTAATTACATATCATCATTAAATTTCCGCATACCAAACTACGAATGTAAAAATTCAAAATTTAAAATTAGTAGATTATTAACGAAGACCGACATGTTTGGATTGTTACTATACGACGCTAATTAGTTGATTATTAGTCGGATTTTTCGTAATCGACGCAAAAGCAACGCGATGTTCAATTTATTTACTTGATTATTAACGATGACCGACATGTTTAAGATTGTTTCCCTATATATTCATTGCGGTTTTTAAACACGATACCCTAAAAAATTATCATTTAGCATCGAATTAGCATCGGATTAGCCAGATCCGATGCTAATTCGACGCTATTTAGCATCGAATTAGCATCGGATCTGGCTAATCCGATGCTAAATCGATGCTAAATAATAATTTTTTTAGGGTATCGTTAACTGAAATGATGCTCGGACAGCAAAGCATAAGTGTTATCGATATAGAATTCTAATATAAAAAAACTTATATAGTTTTAATTACATATCATCATTAAATTTCCGCATACCAAACTACGAATGTAAAAATTCAAAATTTAAAATTAGTAGATTATTAACGAAGACCGACATGTTTGGATTGTTACTATACGACGCTAATTAGTTGATTATTAGTCGGATTTTTCGTAATCGACGCAAAAGCAACGCGATGTTCAATTTATTTACTTGATTATTAACGATGACCGACATGTTTAAGATTGTTTCCCTATATATTCATTGCGGTTTTTAAACACGATACCCTAAAAAATTATCATTTAGCATCGAATTAGCATCGGATTAGCCAGATCCGATGCTAATTCGACGCTATTTAGCATCGAATTAGCATCGGATCTGGCTAATCCGATGCTAAATCGATGCTAAATAATAATTTTTTTAGGGTATCGTTAACTGAAATGATGCTCGGACAGCAAAGCATAAGTGTTATCGATATAGAATTCTAATATAAAAAAACTTATATAGTTTTAATTACATATCATCATTAAATTTCCGCATACCAAACTACGAATGTAAAAATTCAAAATTTAAAATTAGTAGATTATTAACGAAGACCGACATGTTTGGATTGTTACTATACGACGCTAATTAGTTGATTATTAGTCGGATTTTTCGTAATCGACGCAAAAGCAACGCGATGTTCAATTTATTTACTTGATTATTAACGATGACCGACATGTTTAAGATTGTTTCCCTATATATTCATTGCGGTTTTTAAACACGATACCCTAAAAAATTATCATTTAGCATCGAATTAGCATCGGATTAGCCAGATCCGATGCTAATTCGACGCTATTTAGCATCGAATTAGCATCGGATCTGGCTAATCCGATGCTAAATCGATGCTAAATAATAATTTTTTTAGGGTATCGTTAACTGAAATGATGCTCGGACAGCAAAGCATAAGTGTTATCGATATAGAATTCTAATATAAAAAAACTTATATAGTTTTAATTACATATCATCATTAAATTTCCGCATACCAAACTACGAATGTAAAAATTCAAAATTTAAAATTAGTAGATTATTAACGAAGACCGACATGTTTGGATTGTTACTATACGACGCTAATTAGTTGATTATTAGTCGGATTTTTCGTAATCGACGCAAAAGCAACGCGATGTTCAATTTATTTACTTGATTATTAACGATGACCGACATGTTTAAGATTGTTTCCCTATATATTCATTGCGGTTTTTAAACACGATACCCTAAATCATTTAGCATCGAATTAGCATCGGATTAGCCAGATCCGATGCTAATTCGACGCTATTTAGCATCAAATTAGCATCGGATCTGGCTAATCCGATGCTAAATCGATGCTAAATAATAATTATTTTAGGGTATCGTTAACTGAAATGATGCTCGGACAGCAAAGCATAAGTGTTATCGATATAGAATTCTAATATAAAAAAATTTATATAGTTTTAATTACATATCATCATTAAATTTCCGCATACCAAACTACGAATGTAAAAATTGAAAATTGAAAATTAGTTGATTATTAACGAAGACCGACATGTTTGGATTGTTACTATACGACGCTAATTAGTTGATTATTAGTCGGATTTTTCGTAATCGACGCAAAAGCAACGCGATGTTCAATTTATTTACTTGATTATTAACGATGACCGACATGTTTAAGATTGTTTCCCTATATATTCATTGCGGTTTTTAAACACGATACCCTAAAAAATTATCATTTAGCATCGAATTAGCATCGGATTAGCCAGATCCGATGCTAATTCGACGCTATTTAGCATCGAATTAGCATCGGATCTGGCTAATCCGATGCTAAATCGATGCTAAATAATAATTTTTTTAGGGTATCGTTAACTGAAATGATGCTCGGACAGCAAAGCATAAGTGTTATCGATATAGAATTCTAATATAAAAAAACTTATATAGTTTTAATTACATATCATCATTAAATTTCCGCATACCAAACTACGAATGTAAAATTAGTTGATTATTAACGAAGACCGACAGGTTTGGATTGTTACTATATCATGATTTTGATTATTAGTCGGATTTTTCGTAATCGATGCAAAATCAACGCTATATTCAATTTATTTGGCTAAATCATCGGCGGTTAACGAAAATAATCTAATGAACTTGGTTAAATTAATTTAGTGGTAAATTAAAAAATTCGGATATAGCTTCGAAATAGCTTCGAAATAGCTTCGAAAATAACAATCCGACGCTAATTCGACGCTATATCTGAAATATTTTGGAATTGCCGCTTAATTAATACCCGCGCCAACACGCGGAACAAAAATCTGAGAGTTGGGATTTTAATACCCTATTCGACGCTATTTCGACGCTATTTAGCGTCGAAATAGCGTCGAATAGGGTAATAAAATCCCCACGACTTTCCTTCTTCTCTCTTCTTTCTTCTCTCTTCTCTCCACCGATCTGCTCCTCTCGCCGATCTGCTCCTATTTCTCCGGCGTTCTCCTCCTCCACCTCTCTCTCTCCACCGTTCTCCTCTCTCTCTCCACCGTCCTCTTCCTCCTCCTCCTCTCTCTCCGGCGTTCCTCCTCCTCCTCCCCCTCTCTCTCCGGCGTTCCTCCTCCTCCTCCTCCTCTCTCTCCGGCGTTCCTCCTCCTCCTCACCGATTCCTTCCTCCTCCTCCTCAAATCATGGTATGTAATTTTTACCTATTTTTTGGTTTATAAATTAAGTATGTGAATTAGTTATAGATTTGTAGGAATTAGAATTAATTGGTAGGAAATGGAATGGATTTGTAGGAATTAGATATGTAGAAAATGGAATTGAATTTAGATTTGATATGGTTTTTAGTAATGATTTATTTATGAATCTAGATTTGTTGAATTGGTTTATTTCTTAATTTATGGGTTTGTATTGCTAATTTATATATCAAATTTTTAAATTTATGGTACATAAAACGAATTTATGAATATTAATGTTATATGAAATTATTTTTGAACTTATTTTGGGAAAGTAAATTAAAAAGAATTTAAGATATTAAATTATGAATTTTATGAATTTAAAATAAAAATTATTTAAAATTAAAAACAAAATTTACAAGTTATGATAAGCTATATATAAAACTTTAACATTTATGGAAAATAAAAACGAATTTATGAATTAAAATTTTAGATAATTATTTTACAAGTTTTTAATAGAAAGTAAAATAAAATGAATTTCTGAGTATTTAAATATAAATTTATGGATTTGTGAGTTGAAAAGTATTTTATAAGTTAGTTATGGAAATTATAAATTATTTTTCAAATTAATTTTTGAAATTTATTTTTGTGTGTTAATTCATATTTTATATATAAAAGAGTAGAATTAATAAATTTGTTTTATTTTACAGTCTGATGGACCACCTTCATACGGAGATTTATTTCCCGAGGATGCTACGATTCCCGGATCCAGGGAAGGTCGTCGCGGATCAGGATCAGGGTCGAGTTCGCAGCGTTCGACCCATCATACACGGCAGCCTCCAGCAGGATGGGCTCCGCCAACCTATGGTCATCGTCGAGCTCCGGCACCGGCACGAGCACCAGGACCGCAACCGCCACAGCCAGATCATGAGGCGGCGCCGGACGAAGACGAAGCAACCCATGACGATGATCACGTTGAGGAGCCTCCACCGCCAAACCCTGTTCTTATGTGGCGGATTAGTCAGCTTCAAAGCCAACCTGGACGTCAGAGCCGGCTTCCAACCCTCCATCCGTTGAGACCTCGAGGCACTTTATGGTATGGATAATTTTTTTCAATATTAATTTTTTTTATATTTAATTATTAATTACAAGGTATAATTAAATTATTAACATCTAAATTTTTTTTACAGGTTTACTGACAACAAAGTTGCTCGATCGGTCACCAAAGCTTGCATGGCATATTTCACAATGGCGCATGCTAATTGGAGCCAGACCCCGCAGTCCATTCGGGATATTTGGTTTGAGTCATGGGCGGTAAGTAAAATTTAAATTATTTATTTATAATTATTAAATTAATTGGTTTTAAATATATTAATTACATTAATCGTATTTTGTAGCAACGGTGGTACTGGGATGACTTGCATAGCCATGACGTGAGAGCGGCTTTCCAAAAGAAGGCCATGTTACGTCTCAACGGCGCAATCGGTAATTTGAAGAAAGCTTGGCGCGAGAAGGGCGATCAAGCGATGCCGAGGAATTGGGATCCCGATGTTTGGTCTGGTCTAGTACAGTTTTGGGAGGATCCCAAATCCGAGCTCAAATCAAAGAAGTGTTCTGCAGCTCGTCTGACACCCGTTGCCGAAGGAGATGGACCTTCTAAGCATTGTGCGGGTCCATCATCATACGCTACTATACGATTGGATATGGTATTATTTATTTATTTTATAGATTTATTTACTTTTCATTATATTTTTTATATGTTTATTTTTGTTTAACAGGCTGATGGCGGTGATCTTCCCCCGATGATTAAAGTGATGGAGAAAACTCATCGGCGCAAGGATGGAACGTTTGTTACCGTTCAGGCGGAACAAACGTTTAACAACTACAACGAACGATTGGCAGAGCTTGAGTCAGAAGGATCTCATGATTTGGGTCTCGAAGATTATGATCGACTTTACGAGGAGGTAATTTTTGTAAATTTATAAAATATTTTTTATTACAATTTTAATAAATTTATTGTATAACACTTTTATTTTATAGGTTGCACCGAAGAAGAAAGGACGGACGATGGGTGTTGGATCCATCCGAGAAGTTCCAGCAGCTTCTTCGTCATCTCAGTATTCTTACGCCTCTCAGTACTCGGAGCCGTTGATGACGCAGTTGACCGCTGCTCATGCTGAGATTGACCGGCTAAAGACGTCACAAGAGGCACTTCAGTCATCCTACACTTCGGTCCAGGAGAAGTACAACTCGGTCGAAGGTACACTCTCACAGTTGACCGGTCTCTTCAACATTATTGCGGTGGATAACCCGACTTTAGCAGCTGCCTTGCAAAATTTCCCGCGTCCTCCAACGCCTTCTCCACCTACCGGTCCAACACAGTTCGAGCAGGAAGCCGAAGATCTTCTTCGGGACGAACATCAGTAGATTTCTTTTTTATTTCACTGTTTTTAGATTATTAATTTTATGTTTTCGGATAATTTAAATTGGCGTTTTTAATTTATGGATTTTCAAAATATTTTAATTTGATTTCGGATTATATTTAAATTTTATAAAAATAATTTTAATATTTTTTTTAAAATAAATTTTTCAAATTACGACGCTAAATCGACGCAAAATCGATGTTATACAGAACGGTATGCGACGCTATTTCGATGCTACTTTAGCATCGAAATAGCGACAATGTGTTTCCGATGCAACATTTTGATGCTATTTCGATGCTATTTTAGCATCGAAATAGCGACAGTGTGTTTCCGATGCAACATTCGATGCTATTTCGATGCTATTTTAGCATCGAAATAGCGTCGAAATGTTGCATCGGAAACACATTGTCGCTATTTCGATGCTAAAATAGCATCGAAATAGCATCGAATATTTTAGCGTCTAAATGGCGTCGAATGCTATTACGACGCAAATTTAGCGTCGAAATAGCAACGGATATTGTTTAGCGTCGAGAGATATGCGTCGAAAGTTTTTCGACGCTATTTCGACGCTAAGTGCATTTAGCGTCGAAATAGCGTCGGATTTTGCCGATGCTAAATCCCTTTTTTCTTGTAAATTAATTTACTGAGTTTTGACATAGTTTAGATCCTCCAAGGATTAAATATATCCGTTTGGCCGAGACCGAAGCAGTTAGCTCTATGAAAATACGAGGTATTCTGAACAAGGGGTTAGCTGGCTTTTTGGATGCGGGAGATGATGTTTTCACTGATCGCATGGACCCTCTATAAATGCAGAGCTTACTAAAGAAATCTATTTTCTTCTTGATACTGGGGTGGTAAGTTTGGATTTGTTCCTTTGCTGACCTTTCCTTTTAACTTGAAATTGTTTCTTTTTACTCAACTCGGGTTTAGGTGAAGGGAGCTCATCTTCACTCACCTCTACTAGCTTGCCTACAACAGTTTGCTTAGATGCTTAAATTTTGGCCATGTAGCGGCATTCTTTAGTAGAGTGGCCTCTCTTTTTATGATGGATACAAAATTTGGTACCATCATAGTCCATGTTTTTAATTCTTTAGGGCTGTTGGTAGTGTACGTTTGTTGGCCCTTTCCATAACTTTCCTTTTTATTGAATTTTTTGGGCATTTGCTGCCTTCAGGGAGTAGTTTCCGCTTTGTGTCATTCGGTTAAAAATGTAGTTTCCTCCTTGAGTATCATCCAACGCCATGGTAGGATGGATTGTAAGTTCTTCGTGGAACTTTGATGTGTACCATATACTGTTTTTGAGTGTAGCCAATGCTACTTCTTCGTTTACGTTGGCTATTTTTGCGTTGATCTCCTTGAATAGAGATGTAAAACCTTAGGGATTCAGTTGAACCTAAGATTAGGGTCCAAAGAGAGGCTTCCAAAGTCTTTGCTTCTACAAAGACTTGAGTGTTGTTTAAGGAATATGGCAACGAGCTTGTCAAAGCTATGGATGGAGTTGCCGTTCAATTCGGCAAATCCTTCTAGAGCTGGTTCGACTATACTTTCTGCAAAATATCTATAGTATCTTACTTATTTTTCGTCGTCCGCCAGGTGAGCTTGGGCTACTACCAACCTGAATGCAAGTTTAATTTGGTGTTGAAGGAGCAGAAGGATTTTATGCAATCAACAACCAGTATCTGGAAAATGGGCAAATGGGTTCTCGGAGCACAAGATTCTGGAGAACGATGACTTGTTCGTGACGATAGACTTTCCCGGTTTTCCAAAACGTACAAGGACCTATAAAGACGTGAAAAGACTCGAAAAATACCAAAAAGACTATAAAATGGACTTATATCATGGCCAAAAATCGGTAAAAATCATGATATATCAACTCCCCCAGACTTAGCCTTTGCTTGCCCTCAAGCAAAACATTAACTAAAAATGTGAAAGAGGTTTGAAAACGCAGAAACTTACCTTCCCTTGGATCACCAGACTGACTCTTTCAACCAGTAATCCATATAATGCAGAACCAACCCAAAGTCAGACCACCATGTACTTCTCCATAGACATTCGCACCCTCCCGAATTCATCCACAACTTCACAGCATAATCCGCTAGTCTTCATTGCTGGGTTTCAATGATCTCAATGCCAAAGACCTTCTAGACTCATTCCCATACTATACCATGACAGTGAACCAGACAACACTTGGTACTCTTTCTCTCCCCCAGACTTATTCGATTGTCTACTTTTTTTTTTTTTTTAGATTGTTGAGATTCAAAATCAGTGCTTTCACTACTGTTGTTCCTTGTGAGGAGATAGGGTCATGAGATCGCTCGTCCTCTACATCCGTTCTAAGGGACTCGGACTGCTGCTTATGAGATCTGGGTGATCACTTCTTGAGTACTGACTCACTAGAATTGTATTTCCTCATCTTGTACTCAAGAACTATCATATCATCCCAATCATTTTTTTTTTTTTACAGAGGGAGGAGAGTACCATTACTTTAACAGAGGTTGCACTTGTCAGGTATGAATGAGGAGTCAAGCCCTATGAACACCAATCACAAAGAAGACCGTTGAGTAGCTCGAACTTGGCGGATTATACTGCAAGTAACAGACATTTCCAGTTAACTGGTCAGCCCTAGGATTTTCCATTAGTCTGATTCTGAAATCGATCCTGGAAAAATGGTCACACAACGGAAAGAGACAATCCACTAAACCAAGAGAAGGGTCATAATTTCCAACTGACAATTTTGACTCAATAAAACACTTAGACTCAAAAGAAAAAAAACAAAAAATTTGTTAGTAAATGATAAAACCCTCCCCCAGACTTACTTTACACCGTTCTCGGTGTAAAAATAAATCAAGAAAAAGGCAAAACAGATTCAAAAAAATAAAAAATAAAAAAAATAAAAAAAAAGAAAAAACTTACCGGTGGGTTGCCTCCCACCAAGCGCTTGTTTTCAGTCTTTAGCTTAACTGTGTCAGGACTCAGGCCTTTGGTGGATCTTTGAGGGGTCTTATGTTTCCCTCATCCGTTGAAAACCTCGTATTTGATCGTTCTCCTCCTCCAGACTTTCAAGGAACAACACCAGGAAGGAGTTTCATAGTGTTTTCCACCATCTCGTGGATGACTTCCTCTCCTTTCTCCCTTAACTCCAAAGGGATGATGATTCTCAACTTGGAGAAAGGTTTTGAGGTCTTTTTGCGCTTGGACTTTGCTGGTTTGGTGATTAGGCATGCACCTGAAACACACCAAAAACAAAAGAAAATGGAAGTAAGTAAACAAAAATTAAAACTTAGACAAAATTCTAATATCAAAAATCGTTTGGTGAAATTAATTCCCTGGCAACGGCGCCAAAATTTGATAGGCTCAAATTTTCCCTGAGCTACTCTATCAAATTAAGAGATCGTTGTAGTACTTAGGGGTCGAATCCACAGGGAATCGGTTCACACAAAAGATTGATGATTTCGAATTAGGCTAAGCAAATATGTATGAATGTAAAGTAGAAAGCAAAGCAAAGAAGCAGCCTGTGATATGGTGCTAGTAATCAATGAGACAAAAGAGTTAGGTTATGGGTAATTCTCAGGAATGAATCGAAATCAGGGATGAAAGACTTTTAGGATTTTATTAAGCACAGTTCTAGAACTCAAACACAAGTGTAAAACCAATCAACTTTCGTTGCAGAGATTATCTATGACTAAATCCCTAAATTCCAAATTTCTTTGCAAACTTAGTGAATAAAGACAAGCATTATGTTCAAGTTCGATTGTTCACAAAATTACTAAGCCAAATTTCTTTGCGAATAGATAATTTTGCTCATCTATGATTAGGTCAGATTGTTAATAATACTTTCGCATCTATTAAAACAACCTAGGGTTTCCAATTTCAGTTGATCAATAATAAAATCAGAGTTATAGCAATCTAGATGAAGAACAAGAAGATAAATCCCAACGGTAATCAATCCTAGCAATTTCTCATCAATCCCTTGAATCCCCAAAACCTAACAAGGAATATACTCAGACATAAATGATGAAAACATTATCAATAGAAGAGAGTAAAACAATTGTCTCAATAGAAAACAAGATATATCCTAAACAATGGCTAAAAACTCGAATAAATAGGTCTAATCACGTTTTTGGTTCAATCTCTATGACAAAACCAAGTCAAAAATAGGAAAAATTACAATTTCCTTTTTCTCCAGCGAACCGGTCGGTTAAGGGCAGATTGACATGTCGTCATTAAAACTTGTATAACTTTCGATCCAACCGTTGGAATGACCTCAAATATCTTCCAAATGAAAGCTAACTCAATGTTCTAGCGTGTGTCAAATTTTCAGCTCGATCCGTCGGGCTTGCGTCGATCGACGCAACCCTTTTGCGTCTATCGATGCAAAAAGGAAATATCGACTCCGACTTCATAACTTTGGCTACTCTTTCCACAATGCTCCAAAACCCTCCAAAGGCTCCCATTATGCTCAAAGCGTACGGGGACTTATAAAGACGTGAAAAGACTCGAAAAATACCAAAAAGACTATATAAAATGGACTTATATCATGGCCAGAAATCGGTAAAAATCATTATATATCAAAGGAGCAGAAGGATTTTATGCAGTCAACAACCAGTATCTGGAAAATGGGCAAATGGGTTCTCGGAGCACAAGATTCTGGAGAACGATGACTTGTTCGTGACGATAGACTTTCCCGGTTTTCCAAAAGATGGCGTCAAGATTTTCCTTAACCACTCGAAGAAAGTTGTGGCTATCTTCGCTGACGCACCTAAAGAGCACAAATACGACTTCTCTCACCGGAGCTATGGTACCCAAACCGTACTGCATTGTGGATGTTGTGAAATCTCCAACATCACTTCCCACATGTCTGACAACGTTCTTAGGCTACTCCTCTCCAAGACCCATATTCCACAAGTGTCTCCCTGCATCTGTATATATCTTTTTTTTTTTTTTAAGTTGTTGTTCCGTCATTTAAATTAAAAAAGAAAAAATTACCTAGAATAATCTACTTTTTTTAAAAAATAGGTAGAATAATCTTACCATTTTTTTATTGCTGAAATAACCTATTATGAATTATTTTTATTTCATAATACCAAAATTGTCCTTGGCAGACTCTGCCGAAACATTGGCACACTCTGCCGAACATTGGTAGACTCTGCAAATGTTCGGCAGAGTCTGCCAATGTTTTGGCAAAGTCTGCGTATTTCTAGATATTGGTAGAGTCTGCCAATATATCGGTAGAGTCTACCAATGTTTCCGCAGAGTCTGCCAATACCTCGGCAGAGTCTGCCAATACCTCGACGGAGTCTGCCAATGTTCGGCAGAGTCTGCCAATGTTTTAGCAGAGTCTGCGCATTTTTAGATATTGGCAGAGTCTGCCAATACATCGGTAGAGTCTGCGAATGTTTAAGCAGAGTCTGCCAATATTTCGGCAGAGTCTGCCAATACCTCGGCAGAGTCTGTGAAAGACAATTTTGGTATTATGAAAGAAAAAAAAAATCTAGAATAGGTTATTTCAGGAATAAAAAATAGGAAGATTATTCTAACTATTTAAAAAAAAGTAGGTTATTCTAGCTAATCTCCCATTAAAAAATCCAAATGAAAAATACAATTATCTTTTTTTTTTCTCGCAACGTTTTGTGGCGGCCTAAACCGACAAGGTGATTTTGTTTTCATTATCATTGACATTTCTTCTTTACAATTCATTTTCCTCCGCCAACTTTTGAAAATATATATATAGTCCAGCTAAATGTTTAATTTGCTTGTCCTATTCCTGGTTGTGGACGAGTCAGGGAGAAAATATCCTATAATATCATAACCTAAAGCTATAAGTCACATAAAAAATATATGTGAATATTTTAGTTTGACCTTCGGCTATCATTGGAAGCCTAATAGTTCCGATCAAATAGGTTGTTTTGCCGCGAATCCTGTTAAAGGCGTCGATTGACCTTTTAGCTTATAATCACATAGACCCATCCGTTTGTACGCATCGTAGAAGACAAGTATGTATCGATCATTAGTCTCGACAACATGCAGCCGCATACTTTAACTTGAATAACCAATGCGTGGTCTAGTGGTTTATCAAAGTTGGACGTTTCGTTTTCCTAAAAACCGATCTCGTGATTGGTTTCTTTCATTGAAATATGTTTTACCTACGAGGTGTTCGCCTTGTTCTGGTGTGATCTATTTGAATTTATGGAGTTTCGACATAGTTTATATCCTCCAAGGATTAAATCTATCCGTTTGGCCAAGACCGAAGCAGTTGGCCCTCTGCAAATATGAGGTATTCTGAACAAGGGGTTAGCTGTCCTTTTGTATGAGGAAGATGATATTTTCACTAATCGCATGACCCTCTCTACAAATGCTAAGATCACTAAAAAATCAAATGGTATATCTCCATATAGATAAATATATTTTCTCTTACAAATTTTAATCAGCGTGACACTTGGATTGAATGTAAACGTTTTTTAAAGTAAATCGAATACGTTCGAGATTATGAATTCTGTCAAACTTATGTATTTTTTTCTTTCAAACTTATGTTATATAATAATTAAATATTAAAATATTATTTATTTAAATTAGTAACATATGTATTTGTAAATTCATGTTAAAAATTTAATGTAAATATGTAGAGATTTCAACATGGATATAGAATTCATTAAAATGTTTTGATTGGTCAATTTAATTGATATATCCCTTAAAATTCTCATTGAATTACACGTAAATTTTTTCACTTAGTGACGGCTCAGTAAATATATATAGAATTAAGAATATTGATATCTTCAAATGAGAAATTTATATCTTGATTTATGGAAGATTTACAACTGTTTTATGGAATATTCAAGTTATGGGCCAATGATATGTATTTTTCTATTAATAATTAATTAATAACGAATCTCGTTTAGAAATATTGAAAACTAGATTTTGGTCCTCATTTGAAGATATCAATATTGAGGAATAATATTTTTGGAAAATCTAATCCACAAAAAACAGTTTGAAAAACAAAACAAAAAAATCTACCAAAAATTTAAAAAGTCTTTTTGGTGAATAACCAAAAAAAAATTAAAAAATTAGAAAAATAGGGTATGTGAGAAATTGTAGGCCATTAAATTTGGGAATTTTTGTTAGTTTTCAAATTATAATTTTTTTGTTGTATTTTTGGCAAATTTTTCCAAAATTAAATGAAAATTTATTCGTCACTTCTAATTTATATATTTTCGGGATAATCTCACCTGCATTCCCTGGATTTATCATATATCAATTATTATATATTTAACTCAACATCACAAAGGAAAATCAAACGCTTCACTTATCCCATTTCTAGAAAAACCCTAACAATCATCCTCCACTCTTTCTCTTGCTCCTCCTCTGCCGCCGCCGCTTAACGGTGGTGATCTTTCTCAGACGACGGTGACACGAATCACGTTGCATCGAAATCCTTCACAAATCCAACCCCATGGCCGCTACTGCTTCCTCAGAAACCTCCGAAGGACCAGTCATGGGTCTCATCAACAAGCGTCTCCGTGCTCTCCGCAAGAAATACAACCGAATTACTCAGATGGAAGAATCGATTTCTCAGGGGAAATCCCTAAACAAGGAGCAAGAGGAAGTCCTCCGCTCGAAACCATCCGTTGTTGTCCTTATCGAAGAGCTTGAAAAGCTCCGTGCTCCTCTCTCCGCCGCTGTTTCTGAAGAAATCAGCCTCGCTACTCAGCACAACCGTAGTTCCTCCGATCAAACCACCGCCCCCCTTGAGCAGAAAGACGACACTACCCATGAAGCTAGCGGCGATGGCGACGCCAAGCTGGAGGATTTGGTGAATCTCTTGTACTTTGGGTCGCTATTCGACGTGAAATCTCAGAACGATTTCACTTCGGTAATGTTGACAAGGACACACGAGAGAGGGTGTTGCTTGACTTACGATTACGTTACCGATGAATCAACGGAGCTGCTTGCCGATCGGGATTTGGATTCGATTTCGCAGCTCTGGAGCCTGATGGTATCTCGTCCGATGGATTCAAACTTGTCTCACAGGAACGCCTTGCAGCGATGCATTGAGCACGCTAAGCTATGGCTTGCTAACTCGGACCAACCAATTGAATCGAACTGCAACGTTTCCTGTAAGAAAAAAAATCTCGAATCTGCTTTTTCTTTCTTACATCTTTGTGTTTTAGTTTCTCAGTGTTGGTGTTAACTCACTTAGATTTATGTTTCAGATGCTGCATTGAGAGAGAAATTGAAGAAAATAATGGCTTCCGATTACTTCACTACTACGCCGGAGATGAAAGCTCCGGTTGAAGTGGCGGCTGCAGCTGGTAACTACACTTCTTTCCAGGTCACTGGTGACATTGAAACTGGGCACTATAATCAGGTATTAACTTTTGTTTTTTTTTAGATTAGGTTTTGAATTCCTGGTTTCTCTTTGTTTGTTTGTGAAACTTTATTTTAGACTGCATTGTTGTTTGGTAATCTTTTGTGTTATCTATTTTTAGCTGTCTGTTTGATACCAAATTGGTAGTGAATTTCATTGGTCAGTTTCTGTGGTTCTTTTTTCTGATTCACACACACTATACTTTGTGGGAGGCTAAGCAATAACTTCGTTTAGTTAGGGTGAAATCAAGCTTGCATATAGGCTGCTATGAAGCAGAAAGAAGAAATGAAATGTCAAAGTTTAATATTCAACATTGGTGTGAGATGTGGCATGAGATCATTCGTAAGCTAAGTTGTTTGGATAGGGTAGAGAAGTACATTCTCTTGGTTTTGAGAACTCTATCTTGGTTGTAATAAGATTTGTAGTGGTCTATCTACTAAATAAGTTGTCTCTGTTTTCCTTTTTATTCATGTGAGTGTTTATAAACTGCGATAAATATTTGTCTTCATGGCAGAGAATGTAGACATGCTTATGAGCGTCTCATTATGTGATCTTGGAGGAAATATCCTTCCTGCGTGTTTTCTTCGATGATTTCCCATTGTGTCCTCTTTCTCTTTGTGAGATTGATGTTCTTCGTTTGCAGGAACAAGATGCATCAAGCTGCAAAGAACAAGAATCTGTTGTTAGTGATCAATCTCTCCAAAACGAACAACGAAAGGTAATCTAGTGAAACGTGGAGCTCTAGTCATCTTTAAGTGAATTCTTTGAGACTATCTTGATGATATTTTGTGTGTAGGATGAGTCTGTGACAGAAGGAGAGGTGGTCCATGGAGAACAGGAACAAGCCTATACTCAGGTGGGAGCAGAGAATGCTAAGAGAGACTATGAGCAGCAGTATGTGCCACGCGGATCCCACCAGAACCAGAGAGGTCGTAGAGGTTCTCGAAGAGGCCACTCCAATGGTGGTGGCAGGGGAGGTCGAGGTGGTGGTGGTGGTGGTTACTCGAATGGGCGGTACGAATCTTATGATAATTCTGGTGGAAACGGTTACCAAAGGAACTACTACAGCAACAGAGGAAGGGGTCGTGGTGGTGGTGGAGGAAATGGCCATTCATACAACAGCCACCAAGACTCTAACGTTCCTGTTGCGTCTTAGCTTTTGAGCCTCTGGCTTTTGGGTGCATTTGCTTGAGTTTCTTCTATAACTTACATAATCTATAACTTTGACAGTTGCTCCGTTTTTTGTTATGAACTGTTTCTCTTTCTATTCGATCCTGAAGGTTCTCGCTCGGTTTTTCTTTTTCGCATGGTCATCGGTTTTACTGTCTCAGACGTCTCAATTAGTGATCTTTTTATGTGTGAGCCATTTCTGATGATCAAATATAGCTTATATATCGTCATACATTAGAATTTCAAACAGCAAGACCGATTAAGGTATAGATCCTAGACTCCTATCTTGTTGATTGATTATTAAGTCTGCTGGTTGGTTCTTTGTTTACTAAAGTCTGTTTCTCCGCCAAGTCTTCGATTTGTGAACCAGCTTTGTAGTGGTAACTTCGGGCACAGTACCAGAAATAAGCAAGATTTACCACACCTAAACTGGCAATCAGATAGTAGAAGTAATCCAATTTCCCTCTATCAAGGTCATTGTTCAGCCAGTCTGGCCGGCCGTTTCTGCCTGAGAGCTTATGAACAGTGGTCACTAGCAGACTGCTTAGATAATTAGAAGCGGCAAATGAGAGCGGAAACAGCGAGTTTGCGATGCTTCTCATGTGTTCCGGGAATTGAGTGTTAAAGAACTCGATCTGTCCGATGAAATTGAATGACTCACAGAATGCCGTTAGTATTAGCTGCAATGTTAGCCAAAACACTGACATTTGTGTCGATTCTGAAGCCCTCGTGCGTCTCACTCTCTCTACAAACCCTGCAGTCAACATAGCAAGGATGCTGAAGACGGTCCCTATCCCCATCCGTTGGAGCACAGTGAACCTAAACTTGTAGATTCGCCATAGGCAGGGGATTAAGATGCGGTCGTAAATAGGGAGCCAAATGCCTACTGTAATGTAAGAGATGACCGATACAGAACCGGGCGGGATCTCAAAGTGCGGACCCATGTGTCGATCCATTTTTGTAGCTTGAGGGATTATGAAAGTTACTTGTGTGGACAATGCAACAATGGAGATTATTCCAGCAGACCAAACCGGAACGATTTTGATCAAACACTTGACCTCTTCAACATCTTGAACGCTACATAGCTTCCACTTATTCGCCGGAACTCCGTTTGATCTCAGATCACCCTCTGCTATCACCGCTGCTTTGTCCAAAAACCTGTAGGTAACAAAAACATTTTTACTTGAATCATTTTTCAAAACCCAAAAATAAAAGCGTCAAGAAGGATATGATTAAGTAATGTACTTGAATTGGTTGGTAAGAGGTAACTTGGATGACACGCCAGGTTTAACCGGCGGGTCATAATACTCCACCGTCCCATCATCCACCGCAGGAATCTCGAGATTCCGCTTCTTATAAGCGGCTACGACGACTCGAGCAATACCAGAGAAAACACTCCCTTCCGGTTTGACATACACGTAAAACCGCATTCCAACAAAGAACAGAACCACCGCGCAAGCCATCAAACCGGTCGGGATACTAAACCCGATGGTCCAGCTTATGCTGTCCTGTACGTAGACCAAGACGGTATGTGTAATGATGAGAACCAAAGAGAACGTCAAGTAGTACCAGTTGTAGAAACTGGCCATTCCTTTAAGGCCTCGCTCTGTTCGTTGGTCAAACTGGTCAGTTCTGAAAGGGATGCTGCAAGGTCGGATTCCGCCACTGCCGATGGAGAGAAAGCCGAGACCGAGTAACAGAATCCCGAACTGGAGTTTGTTTGGACCGTCGCAACTGTCTGGACGGTGGATGTTGCACGGTGGTGGATGGAGTTGAGGCAGCCAGGCTGTGAGTGTCACCGTCATTAGTCCCTGTTTGGATTTATTACAAATTTGATTGATTCCTTCTTTATGGAAAACACGTTGACCAGAATTTGAAATTAATCCACTTTTGTAGCATATGTTTTTTTTTTGATATTTTATAAATCTATAGAAAATAAAATTTTAATTGTGGTGAACAAAATTAGATCACCCGTTAACATAAATAAAATCAAAGTAAGAATGTTACTTCAAAAACCATTGATCGAGAAGATATCATTTATTTATTAATTTTTATGTTTTTTTATTTGATTTACAATTAAATTTTATCACATCTTTTGAAATTATTAGTTTTTTAGTCCTATTTAAATTTGGTAATTTTTTTTACTTTGAATCTTATTTTACTATCCAAATTTCTACTTTTGAAAATGTTGATGAATTATTTCTCATATTTATATTTGAACTATTTTTACTGACAAAATGACAAAAGACAAAATTGGATCACTCCATTTAAATAATAAAATAAAATAAAAAACGTTATTACAAAATTATTTATATAGAAGTTTATCAAATATTTATCTATTATACTCTTATATTTTTTTATATTTTGTATTTTAAACTAAATTATATCACATACATTCAAATAGTTAAATATTTTTAATCCTATTTAAAGTAGGATTACATTTTACTATTTACCAAATCAAGATATTATTATTTTTAAATAGATAAATATTTTGAAATGTGGTTAAATCTAATTAAAAAATTATTTTATACTTGTATAAATCTAACCGATTGACTCAAACATACCTCGATAAAATTAATTACTTTGTATAAAAATCTCAATTTTTCTTTTACCATTTAAGTAATTATTAAACGTAAAAAACCAAAAATAATTGGAAAAATAAATTACGACACGTCATATCAATGTTGTCAACAACAAACAAAAAATCGAGTTAGAATGAATTATATTAAACTCAGAAAACTAATATATATTGTCGTATTCTATTTCACATATCAAAAATATAATAATCTATCTTTTCTTATGAAAAGCCAAAACAAATAAGTTTTATTAAAAATATTATTGAAGTTTTAAATTGCGTAGATAGGAGAGAGCATAAAAATATGTAAATAATTGTAAAAATTTGGATATTTAAACATAAATATATTTAAGCTAAAACAAATTACATGTATATTATAATATCCCAATAGAAAAAGATATTTGATTTATTGTTTTATCTATTTCTATTAAAATATCTAATTGATAAATACAAATAAATAAGTTTTTGTTTTAAAATGCTGTTTGACATGTGGCAAAATCTAATTGGATTTTTTTTAACACATGTCAAAATTTAATCGATTAGCTTACATATATCACGATCTTGTTAATTATTACGTTTGACGCATCAACCTTTATATACTTTATATACTAAGATATTTGTTGCAACTTCATTGTGTTACGGAAGTTCATTAATGGGAAATCATGGTAATTGCGAAAGGAAAAAGTTGATAAGCTAAATTTGAAAAAGTGAAGAAAACAAAATGGCATATATGCTGTTTTTGTCTAGCTTCGTGATATGGATGGACCGTCTAATTTTGCCTCCACTATGTAAAAAAATATTGAACCAAATTTCAGCTTATCAATTCTTTTTGTCCACATTGATTCCTACTCGTGAAATTTTGTTTTTCTTCTAACTAAGAAACTCCATGCAAACCGAAATCTAAACTAATCTACACACCTAGTAGTCATAATCTGATCCTTTTGGCTTAAATCCACAAGATGATCGACAATAGATTATCATATCACTTAGTTGTACAAATTTATTTTGGGTAATCAAGTAACTCAACATTCGAATTTATTAAGATTATTATCAATGTTATTAATTATTTAACTAATTGTAGAAGAAAGAATAGTAGATGATAGAAAACGTACGAGAAGGGTGAAGAAGGAGGCGTAAGCGATGGTCTTGAAGCAGCCAATGTAGGCGTCCGAGATTACCGCGCCAAGGAGCGGAGCCAAATTGGTGAAACCTAACCACAAGTTGAAAACTATGGAAGCTTGAACGAGCTCCATGTGGAACACTTTGGTTAAATACGCCATGAAATTTGCAGAAATCCCTATCGTTCCCAATCTCTCCAACGTCTCATTTCCTTTAAATTCACATTAACTAGTGAAATTAACCTCAGAAGAAAAAAAAAAAAAAAAACACATGTAGTCCAATAATATCTTTTATGAATAAATAGTTTCGGTTATTTAAATTGACCATATATAACTCATGATCTGTCTGAAAAGCTTAACTGTATTTCATGCGCCTTATGTTACGGCACACAAAATGACATGAACGGTCGATTATGTATTTGTATCTTCTGAATCCATTTTTTTAAATACTATTTTCTTTAGATTATTGTATTGCATGACTCGTGAATGAGTTTATAGTTTACTCATGATATTAGCATGGTATTGTCTTGTCCACAACTTTCAGATCAGGAAGAAAAAATGATATGATAGATTAAAGGTTTACCATGATATTTTTGACTGATTTTTATGCATTTGACTGTTTTCTAATTATCTGATATCAAATATAATTTTGATATAGCCAATTTTGCAGTGGCATTTTAAAAAGGTTTCATGCTCTCATAAAAAAAAAGAAGTGAAATTTAAGAGAGTTTTTTTTTTCAAGAGAGTTTTTTTTTTCTTTTCTACAATAAACCAATAACACTATATAAATGAACCAGAAATTACGCGTATTTAAGAGGTCCGTCCACCATATATTATACAATGGATGACCAAATGTTTTATCCATTAAATAGTTTACCATCTTAAGATTTTTTTAAGTGGACCTATTTATCATATATGAGGAAAACAAATGGTTTATAATTATCTTCAAAAATAAAAATATTGTAAGAAATGAATAATTAAGAACATACCTAGGATGAACGTAATAGCTCTCCAGCCTCCACGCTTTTTCTCCGGTAAAAGTTTCCGATTCTTGGAACTCCGCCGAGGATCACAATGATTTCGTGAAAAAACAATCGGAAAGCTACGACCTAAAAGACGAGAAGACCTTTGTTATTTTTTTCCTTCTGAATATAATCTAAAAAAATGTCGAATATACAGGATATTTTGAATTTTTTTTTGGGTGTGTAGAAACAATTTATTCTGACTAAGGGACGACTCTATAGTTGGAAGATGAAATGAAGCATGAGGAGGATTTCTTATTTATAGATATAAACTGAGAGAGAGAGATAAGAATGTTACTCTCTTTCTTCCTATCTAACGCTTTTAATTTGACTGCCTTATGTGAACAATGCATGGTGTGTGAGAGGGCTGAGCACAGATACCCGTTATCCAGCTCGTAGTTGTCTCGAAAATTAGAGTATCCGTAACGTTCGAGTCTAGTAAATAGTACTATAATTTTACTACCTGCGGGTAAGGTTCGGATAAAGGGTATCATATTTTTTTTCACTACCCGTCTCGTTACCCGTCTTCGTACTCAATTTGCTATCCGATCCAAAAATACTTGCATTTTATATCACTAATATTTGATAAACTTAGTTATAAAATAAATTGTATAATATATAGTATAGTATAAATACTCAACGTCAATCTTTTGTTTTTTTTGAATTGTCATCGATAATTTTGGAGATGATGGATTACAAGTTTTAAGTTTTGAAGTTTGTAATATTATATTTTATGAACTATAGGTTGTCTATTAAGAGATTTTTTTTTCTTTTCCTAATAACTTTTTCATTTATTTGGTATATAAGTTGCTTAACTTTAATTATACATAAACTATATTACAATTGGGCGGGTAAGGATAAAAGGCCAGGTACCCGACGGGTCAACGAATTTTTGTCGGGTACCCATTGTATAGGGTACTCACTTTTTACGGGTTGAGTAAATGTATTGTTTGTCAAATACTCGATAGGGTTGGGTCGGGTAACAGGTAGTCCAAATTTTCATGATATCCATCTTGTGCCCAGCTGTGTGTATCTCGTTTCAACTTTTAGAGGTTATAGTACTGTAGTGTTAGTGTAAATAAAATAATAAAACAATAATAATAGAAATATTAGTGGGTGAGTGTTTTTTTTTTTTAACCACAAGATTTATGAATTAATACAAATTATCAGAACAATTACACGGACGATTATACAACGGACAATTTCAGTTTTGACACGCGGGACTACTCTAAACGACTCTCCTTGCACCACGCTGAAATTCTCTTGTAAATTTTGCCTCTATTATAATTTGTATTATTCGGGACTTGAACTCCGTACCTGTAAGTCTAGAAATATTAATGAACCATCTGTCAAACCATTGGACTGAAGGAGATTCCATAAAGAATGAGTTTAGAATAGAGTTATTTAATTAATATGTTACCAAAATATATTTTCTTTTTTCAAAATATAGCTCATGCCAAGAGACCATATCTACATCCGAAAAACAAAAAACGTGAAAGCTTGAACTACCGCAGTAATCAAGATATTTTTTGGTTGAAATGTTAAATTTACTAGTCAAAAAGAAATTTACATATATTTAAACAAATAAAATGGAATAAACTGAATCTTTAAAATCTAATGCATTACGAAGTAGAAAACACAATCATGTAATTCTCCTTATACTAGCCACCGATGTAGGAGCTTATCATGCTTGTTGGCCTCTGAGTAATGTAGACTATCAATATATTCTCGAATAGTCCTGTCAATAGCACCAATAATGTGGGAAAAAATGGTGGTATTCTTGTGATATCTTCTTTTATTACGTTCTTTAGTAGATTGTAGTTTGAAAAGCTATCTTGATGAAAATGGCATCATGGTATGGAAAAGGTCGAAGACAAGGTGCGACTCAGGGCTTTTCATCACCAATGTGTTGTAGTGGATCTGCGGAAGAGTTCATCACACAATTCAAACAATATAGCGAACATATATGGACAAACGAAAAGAGTATTTCACGGGTTTCATCCGGTTTACCATAAAAGAAATATGGTCCATCTTTTCATTTGTACACTTGCTGCTAAACGATCCTTTATCGCTAACCAAACCATAAAAGAGCAATGCGATACAGCATGAGAAAACCTCTAAAAACTTGTCCCGAATCGGCTCCCATGTTTGGCATGAAAAAAGAAGAAGAAGATCATTCTAATCATTGTTAATTCAAGGGTTCGACAATATATTTGTATTCGGAAAAGGATCGGAAATTCTCGTTAATTGATGCTAACTCGGAATAGGTTACGGCACATATATTGTAAGTGACAGAAGAGGAGCTATGTATCGAGCTCAGAAGATGTGAGGTCGCTGTATTCTAGGTCATGGAAATCGAGGTCGGTGAATGCGCATCTGAGGTCGGTGGTTTATAGACTGGATGTCGAGGTCGTTGAACTGGAGGTCGCGGCTGGATGCTGAGGGTATTTGAGATCGGATTGTTTGTATGGAAAACTATGTTATTGATCAATCGAGCTTGATTAAGAGATTAATACTTTTTGGTGTCAGAGAATGATTGTTTTTAGCTCTCAAATTCTTTTCTTGCTTCTCCTAGAATCCCCCAAAAAAATCTCCCACTACTTATGGGATGGGCACCCTATTTATACTAAAAATAGAATGAGTAAGGTACTAGGTTTTCCTCGGGATCGGCGCCGACGTCATTATCTTCAGAAGATGACTGGGCCCCTTCTCGGGCCCGAGCCGCTGAGCACTAGAACGAGCTCGCTGGGCTTCTACCTTCTGGGCCGAACTCGTCGGGCTTCGGTCTGCTGGGCCTCTTCGGAAATGGGCTTCTAGAGTGACTACTGTTGAAGCCCATGCCCAACAGTAGCCCCCCCAGTCGGCTTTCTGATTGGTTGATGCGAAGCCACGTGCGAGCTTCTAGATGACTCTTCGTCTGCCCGACTTCGGTCTATAAAAAAGGGCCCTTCCCTACTTCATTTCTTACTTTGCTTCTCAGATTTTCTTAGCTTTCTCTCTCTAACTCCTTTCTAGTTCTCTTTTGCTTTCCTGCTCGGCTTCGTGCTTCTTCCTTGGATCTTCCTCGTCCTTCTTTCAATATCTCAAATTTTTCCGATCTCATTCTAAGTATGTCTGGGTCAAACGACCGCGAAGAATCTGTTTCAGCTGGTTCCGGCGATTCTCCTCATCTAGAGTACTCGCCACGCCGGGATGAAGAAGCATCCAGTGAACACACTGTCGATTCAGTACCGCTGGTGAGGAAGAACAGAAAAATGTCTTCGAATCGGGGTGGAGCCGCTTCTATCTCGGGACGATCCCCTGGATCGACTTCCCGTCCTCTTCCGAGCTCGGCTCCACGGCCCCCGATCGTAAGTGACTGCCGAGCTGGGAAAAGTCTAGCCCTAACTCCCAGTTCGACAGATCCTGAGTATGAGACTGCGCAGTTCGAAGTGGGGGTTGACGATCCTTGTCCTGGTCCCGGGCTTGGGAATGAGGTCGTTCCCCAACCTAAAGACGACCTGCCGACGCAGTCCGACGAGGGCACCCTTGATGCTCTTCGAGCATCGCACGACCTTCCTTCAAATGTCGTATTCCGTGTTCCGTCGAAGGAAGATCGTCCCTGGACTCCGCCTCCGAGATTTATGTGTCTGCTCGAGTCCTTCTTCTACGAAGGAAAGTTGTGGTTCCCCCTCCCAAGAGTTTTAGTCGAGTACTGTGCTCGGCGGAAGATCGCCATATCGCAGCTATCTGTTGCGGTGATTCGCAACTTGGTCGGGGTGTTAGTCCTCGCGGCCGAGCTTGGTAGGAGGGTGTGTTGCAACACCCTCGAGGAACTGGCGAAGCTTAATCGGCTAGAAAAGGTCGGGAGCGGTCGGTTCTACATCAGCCTGAAGAACGTTCTTCTGGCTTGTCCTCCGGGAAACAAGACCGCACACTGGGAAGCTCGCTACCTCTATGTGAAGATTGACCGAGCTTCGGTGGGAAACCCGAACTGGCCGATCCGATCTGGCTGGAACGTTAATATCGGTACTAATTTTTTTCTTATATTCTGTTCGAGCTTTATAGATTGATACCCGACTTATTTTGTTATTCTTGTATTCTTGCAGCTCGGCATTTCACCCTCCGCGCCTTTCCGGAGGGTTTCGTCGATTTGAGGGATCGGTTATCCTCACTGCAATACCAGTGGTGGCCCGAGAACTTTCCCGCTGAGCGGATTCGCCGAGCTATCGCTCGTATTCAGTCGGGTAAATTTTCCGATCTATTTTCCTGTCCGGGTGCGTACGACCTCGTCGTTTATGATTTTATTCTTTATTGCGCTTGTAGGTCGGTACGATCTCCCCCTCGCACCGGCGCTCGGCCCCTTCCTCCCCGGTCCCGCTCGAACAAAAAAGTCTTCCAGGGCGGGGAAGCCGAGAGGGGACGACGGTGAGAGGAAGAAGATGAAGAAACTTGTCAAAGAGACAACTCCCAAGGCTAAGGCCGTTGCTGCAACGCCACCGGCTGGTCCCGGTAGGGGAAAAGGGCTGATGTCCTCGGGTGCAAACCCGAACGCCAAATTACTCAACTACCGTGACCGGATGGCGCGGCAGATGGAGGAGTACCGGAAGAAGAGGGAGGAAGAAAAAAGAAAAGAGGAGGAGGAAGGAAAAAGAAGAGAGGAGGAAGAGAGGAGAAGAAGAGAAGAAGAAGAAAGGAAAAGAGGAGAGGAAGAGGGGCGGGAGAGCGAGGTCCCGAGGGACGATGTTCCCAACGTCGACCTTAGCGTGGTCGCTGAGGTCGTTGCACCGCCTGTCAAAAACCCGAGCTCTCCGACCGGATCCCCGTCGGATAACGTCCCTATTAGCGTTCGTCGGGAGGCTTTGGCGGCGGCCAGATTAGGGAAACGGAGCCGGCCTGACGAATCTGAGGAGCCTGCTCGCAAACGGACGAACGTAGAGATCGCCGGACCATCTGTCCTAGGTGCAGATGCAGGCGCTGAAGGGGTTGCTCGGGGGCAACAGGTCGAACTGGTTTCCTCCGAGTTCGACCTCGAGTTTTCTTTTAAGGGGGAATGGAGACGCTTGAGCGAATTCCTCCAAAGATGCGCCGAACTTTTGAGCAGCGTCAAGAGCGGGGAGATGTTCCGGGTCGTCCAGACTGCTAGCGATCCCTTTGGCGAGGCGGCGTATTCCTCTTGGGCGCAGCAGGCTGTTCAGGTATCGCTACGTTTCCTCTAGTGGTGTTTTTATTCTTTTTGTTAGTCGGATTTCTCGACTGATCTGTTTGTGGTCGCAGATGGTGGCGAGCACTAACCAGATGGTTCAGTACTTAGACCATTGCCAGAAAGCTGCTGTCGAGCGATTGGAGGAGATGCAGAAGAAGATGGAGAGAAAGCAGAAGCGGCTCGAGATGTGCCAGAAGACGGTCAGGATGCAGAATGAGATCGTTGCGAACTTTGAGCGTAGCGAACTTTCTCTCAAGGGGGAGCTCGCCAGGGAGAAGGAGACGAACGACCTGTTAAGGGCTATGCTGAAGAGCGAGAAGGAGAGACTGAGGAACTCTCGAGCTTTTGAGGTCGCAAAGGAAAGAGCTGGCGGAGGAGAGGGTGAGGTCGCAGGCTGAGGCGAAGCTAGGGAAATTGAAGTCTTACATCGACGCGATGGACGCCGTCTTCGAGAAGCAGACGTACCTCAACCAGGCGACCTGTCTGAAGGGTGTTTACGAAGATCAGGTGAAGGGGCAGGTTATCACGCCTGAGTGGAAGGAGCTCGTCGAGGCCGACCTGAAGAAGCTTCTCGAGGAGATTAAGGAGATCGGGATCGTACCGATCGGTCCTGCCGACTTCAAAATGTCTCCGAATGAAGATGGGATGCCGGTCGAGCAATGGGTTCCTCCTTCTCCTGTTTCAGAGGGGACGCCTTCACCGATCCAAGTTGAGGATGAGGTCGATCCTCATACCGGCGAATTCCTCGACCCTCTCTTCCCCTCGGACGCTGCTCCTCAATGATCTACCCGTTTGTTTTTTATTCTTCTGCATTCTTTATCTGTCGTTTTTTTTTTGCTTTCTTTATCTGGCGCAGTTGTAACACCGAATCTGAATTTGCTTAATATAAGGAGTTTCGAATTCTGTTCGTCTTTTTGCTCGTTTATATTATTAGTTCTGCTCGTGCGTAGTTAAGAGATGGTTTCTTACTGAATCGAACGAGGCTGGACTTAGTCCGTTCGGATTATCGTTGTTGTTATGCTCGCGAGATGGGCTTGCCCTGTCATGCCTGGAATTCGACAAAGGGTTTTCAGGCGAGCCTGAGCTCGGCTTATTTTCTTCAGCTGTTTGCGGAGGTTCTTTGTGCGGGATCGGGCCCGGCTTTTAGTGTCGACGAGCACGGATTATTTTTCCGAGCTAGAAGACGTGGATTATTTCACCACTGCATCCATGGGGAACGCGATGCGGGATCCGGCCCGGCTTTTAGTGTCGGGTATGGAACTGGTCCGACAGATAAATTGAGACGAACTGAGAAGCGTAAAAAAATTTTTATTATCATAGCTGGACCTCGGAAGAGGCTGCCTACGTACCCGTTAAATATGGATCAAGCCGACCGTAATTCAATTATCATAGCTGGACCTCGGAAGAGGCTACCTCTTTTTTTTTTTTTTTTTTTTTTTTTTTGGTGGTGGTGTTCTTAGGCGGGCAGTGCAGACTGATACGGTCGTGAGTCGTAGAAATATTTCTTCAGGCTCATCGCGTTCCAGGAACGCGGGATCGGCTCGCCATGCATTGTCATCAATCTATAGACTCCGGGTTTGACGACCTCAGTGATATGATAGGGTCCTTCCCAATTAGCTCCCAGCTTGCCTGCCTGATGCTCAGCTGTGTTCTCGTAGACCTTGCGTAGAACGAGATCACCGACCTCGAAACGGCGACCACGAACACGTTTGTTGTAGTAACGTACTGCGACTTGCTGATAATTTTGAATACGGAGGAGTGCTTGGTTGCGCTCCTCCTCGATTAGGTCCTGGTTGTTTATCAGCATCTCGTCGTTCAGGCCGGGATTCGAGGGAAATCTTGCTCGGCGGAGGCTGGTAACGTTGACCTTGGCTGGAGCCATCGCCTCGAGGCCGTACGCCAGAGAGAACGGGGTACGTCCGGTCGCTGATCGGGGGGATGTTCGGAAATACCAGAGTACTCCATCTAGCTCGTCTACCCAAAGGGATTTGGATTCTTCGAGTCTTTTCTTGAGGCCGTCGATGATGACCTTGTTCGTCGCTTCGGCCTGTCCGTTTCCCTGGGGGTACCTCGGGGTGGACTTACTGAGGCGGATCTTCCATTTTACGCAGAAATCCTCGAATACATTCGAGATGAATTGGGAGCCATTATCGGCAACGATCTCGTAAGGCAGCCCGTGCCTACAGATGACGTACTTCCAGATGAAGTTTTGAACGTCGTGTCCGTGAATCCGAACATAGGCTTCGGCCTCGACCCATTTTGTGAAGTAGTCTGTGACGACGATCACGAAACGCCTGCCACGAGACTTCGGGAAAGGACCGATGATGTCCATCGCCCAATGCATAAATGGGTAAGGAGCCGACGAGATCGATATCGGTTCGGCCGGGGTATTGATCATCGGGCCATGCCTTTGACATTTTTCGCAGTTTTGGGCATGGGCTGCGCAGTCGGCGATCGTGGCTGGCCAGAAGAAACCGAGCTTTTTTAGCTTCAAAGCCAGTGCTCGTCCTCCGGAATGGTTGCCGCCCTCACCCTCGTGTGTCTCGGCCATTACTCGATAGATTTCGTCCCCGGCCAGACATTTTAGCAGGACCCCGGTCGCGCTCCATCTGTATAGCTCGTCTTGGACGAGTGTGTAATGTGCTCCGCGGACGCGCATTCTCAGTGCTGCCCATTTATCCTCGGGAACCTTCCCTAGGGCGAGGTACTTGCGAACTTCATCCCTCCAATCGACGCCGACCCTCGAGGTGGCAGCTGCGTCATCGAATTCGGGAGGAATCTCGTCGTCGTTCACCTCGTAAACGTGGCACACACCACGGGCGAGTTCGATGCTGGGTTTCGCAATTGTTTCGATCGGGATTATGCATCTGCGATCGGCTTCGGAAGAAGACCCGAGAGAGGCGAGAGCGTCGGGCTTTGACAGGACGGACGGGCTGGAGAGGTAGGTTTTCAGCTCCTCGAAGGCCCTCTCACATGCGGCATCCCACTCGAATTTTCGGTTGGCCCGGAGGAGTTGGTAGAAGGGAAGGCATTTATCCGACGACCTCGAAATAAACCGGTTTAACGCGGCAATTCGGCCCGTTAGTCGTTGGACCTGCCTCTTATTTTTCGGCGAGGGCAGGTCGGCGATGGCGGTGATTTGTTTCGGGTTTGCTTCTATACCCCGCTTGGTAACGATGTACCCAAGGAATTCTCCCGACGTGACGCCAAAGGTACACTTGGCCGGGTTGAGCTTCATTCCGTAATGGTTCAGGGCTTGGAAGCATTCCTCTAGGTGACCGATGTGGTCGTCGGCTTTCAGGGATTTGACGAGCATGTCGTCTATGTAAACTTCCATCGTTTTCCCGAGTTGTTCGGCGAACATCTGGTTGACTAGGCGCTGGTAGGTCGCCCCCGCGTTTTTTAGACCGAACGGCATTACTCTGTAGCAGTAAGTGCCCCTGCTCGTGATGAAGGCTGTCTTTTCGCAGTCGTCCGGGTGCATCATTATCTGGTTATACCCGGAAAACGCATCCATGAAAGACAAGAGTTCGTTCCCGGCGGTTGCTTCGACCAACTGGTCGATATGAGGCAACGGGAAACTGTCCTTGGGGCAAGCCTTATTTAGATCGGTGAAGTCCATGCAGACTCGCCATTTGCCGCTCTTCTTTTTCACGACCACGGGGTTAGCCAGCCACTCAGGATATTTCACCTCGGCGATAGATCCGGCCTCAAGCAACTTGGTGACTTCTTCGTTAACTGCCTCGGCGCATTCAAGACCGAGCTTCCGGCGCTTCTGTTTAATTGGCTTGTAGGTCGGGTCAACATTGAGTTCGTGACTCGTGACACCGGGGTCGATCCCCCGTATATCCCTGACCGACCAAGCGAACGTTGAAGCATTGTTTTTCAAGAACTGTACGAGAGCTTCCCTGACTGGTGGCTTCAACTCCGTCCCAATAGCCACTTGTCGGTCGGAATTTGCCGCATCGAGTTGAACGAACTCGGTTATTTCGCGCTGAGACTTGGGGTCGAGCTGGCTGATGATGATGGCATTCGTGTTCATTTTACGCAGCCGGCGCTCGGTTATGAAGCACATCCGGGCCATCCTCTGGTTCCCGTGAAGGGTGGACACGCCGTTCAGAGTTGGGAACTTGAGGCATTGATGATACGTTGATGGGACGGCCTTCATCGAAAACAGCCACGGGCTCCCCATGATTGCATTGTAGACGGCTGGTTTATCGACGACCACGAACTTTACTTTCTTCGATATCCCCCCAACGTGGACGTTCAGCTTAACTGTCCCGATCGTCATCGTTGTTTCTCCGTCGAAAGCGGTGAGCGGCTTGACGCCGGGCTTGATGTTGTGATCGGAGATCTCCATCCTCCGGAGGGTGTCTTTGAATATCAAATCCACCGAACTCCCAATATCGATCAGGATCCGGGCAACCTCGCAGTCCTCCATCTTCAGCTCCACGACGAGAGGGTCGTTGTGTGGCATGGCGACACCTTGAGTGTCCGCTTCAGAGAAGGTGATCGGAACGTCGACCTCCCGCCTGTTCTGAAAGTCGCGTTTCTTGCTCGCGAGTTTCTCGAAACGCTTAACGGACTGAACGGAGTCGACGCCAGACATGAATCCTCCCATGATCATGTTGATCCGCCGCTTTGAGCTCGGAGGTGTGTTGCTATTATTTCCCCGATCCTCGTGTCCTCGTTTTGGGGCGTCGGTCACGTTCCCATCCTGGGTGGACTTTCTGCTCGTCCCGTCTCTTTGGTTCCGCTGCGCCTGTAACGCCCGTGATCCAAAAATAGGATTTTTGGTAGGGTGTCGATCGACGCAACAGGTGTGTGTCGATCGACACGGGTGTTTGTTCGCGTGTTGGATTCGACCAGTGAGGTCTGTGTCGATCGACACAGAGTGAGTGTCGATCGACACGATTTTGAAGTGAGAATTGGGAGTTGGTTTTGGTCGGGTTGATCGCACGGTTTGCGTGTTGGTTAAGGGAGAACCCTAGGGTTGGATATAAAAGGCTGATCAGGATCCTGGCCGTTTTGTTGGATCAGAAATCAGAAGAGAATTGTTGAGAGAAGAGTTAAGTGTTTGTGTGTGTGAGACAGCTTCTGATCGGATCTTTGAGAGGGCAAACGGCGGGGCTTTTCGCGGCGGTTTGGGCTGATTTTTGGAGGGTAAGTTCTCCAATCTCTGCTCGTGTTATAGGCAAAAACGGTTCGTCTTTCGGTTGATTATTCACCGGGTTATGGCTGTATGAACTCGGTGGGTTTGTGCAGATTGTTGTCTGCGATCAATCGGGTTCAGAGGGAATTTCCGATCGAACCAGAAGGAGTCTGGGGGCGATCCGCATACCGACGCGTAGCTGTGTGTGTCTAGTTTCCGGAACAGTCGCCTGTTTTGGAATTGGACCAGTGGTTCGTCGTGTACGAGGGTTTTAGTAAACATCATTCATTCGTTCATTTCGATCCTTTGAGGTGAGTGCGTGACCATAGATTTATCAGGTGTAGGTTGAATAGGTGACGATTGATTGCTGTTATGTTGTATGTATGTGGTGTGCTATGGGTGGATATGATGCAGGTGATCGGTTGGGGTCGATTGGATCGGAGCCATGAGAGGATGGGCTCGATCCTTCGATCAGCAGGTGCCGTGTCGATCGACACACTTGGGTTGTGTCGATCGACGCAGCAGACAGTCGTGTGTCGATCGACGCCTAGAGGCTGTGTCGATCGACACAGAGGCTGCTGACTGGATTGTTGTTCTGTTTACTTGTTTTGTGTGTGCCGCTTGTTTCACCCTGGTATTGTATTCTTTTTATGCCTGATCATATAATCTGTAGATAGGATGACCGTCTCGCTGAGTATTTGTGATAATACTCACGCAACTCTTTTTGCCATGTGTTGCAGGTAAAGAGAAAGTGTGATCGTGGAATCGGGCAAGGAAGGGGAGATGATCTAGCGTCTCGGTTGTTGCATTTATGTTGAATTGCTAGGTTGCTAGCGAATTCTAGAGATTGTGGAATTTAGACTTGGTTAAGTATTGAATTTGATTTGACATAGTTCTGGTTGATTCTAATGAATGTGGTTGGCATTTTACTGGTTTAATCGGTTGTTTTGTTTATGTGTGTTAATTGATTGGAAATTGTGAATTAATGTTTATGGGAACATTAATTCGATTCCAATGTATATAAAAAAAAAAAAAAAACGGGTCGGGTTGTTTCAATTTGGTATCAGAGCCCTTACGGTTCTAGGGCGGGAGAACTTAGTAACTGCATGTATTGCTGATTGTGTAGAATAGTGTTAATTGATTATGTGAGTTAGTCAGTTGATTGTTGTTTGGGTTTGGAGTCCTGGATCATCTTCTCCGAGCCTTCAATATGATTCCACGGTAAGTGTTCGTTTATGATTTCTGTTTCTAACGCTTAGTCTTCTGTGATTAGTTAGTGAGAGATGGCTAGAGGCAGAGGTCGTGGTGCCCGTGGGGCTAGAGGGCGTGGTCGCGGCCGTGGTCGGGGACCGGCGGTTGATCCTGTTGAGTCGAGTGGGGCTCAGGAGGCCACGCAGGAGGAGGTTGCAGAGACGCAGATACCTCCAGAGCCAGTGAGTGGTACAGAGTTAGCCAGTGTGTCCCGAGGGATACAGAGTGGACCTTGCGGTTCACTATTTGGAGGGTGATGCACATCTGTGGTGGAGAGGTGTGACGAGCAGGAGGCCGCAGGCGGGGATGACCTGGGCGGATTTCTTGGCAGAGTTTGACGCCATGTATTTTCCGCAGGAGGTGGTGGACCGGATGCATACGCAGTTTTTGGCGCTGACTCAGGGAGTGAGTTCGGTTCGGGGTTATGATGAGCAGTTCGGTCGGCTGTTGGTGTATGCTGGTAGAGAGTTTGGGAGCAAGGAGTCCCATATCAGGAGGTTCATGCAGGGACTTAGACCGGTGCTGAGGACATTGTGCAGGGCTCGTAAGTACGCCACGAGGGCGGAGTTGGTTGAGACTGCGGCAGCCATTGAGGTTGATATGGGGACGGCGCTGGCTGCAGCGCTTAGCCCACCGGTGCAGCAGCAGCAGCAGAGGAGGCCGCAGCAGCAGCAGGCAGGTGCGAGCCGGGGCGGTAAGCCGGCTCAGGGACAGAAGAGGAAGTGGGAGGGCTCTTCGGGTTCCGGTCAGAGGGCCCAGAGTGGTCAGAGTGGTACGAGGTGCTATGGTTGTGGGAGCACGGAGCACCGGGTGGCAGCTTGTCCGAAGAGGAGAGAGGTTCGGACTACACAGGCGTGTTTCCATTGTGGAGAGACGGGGCACATTAGGGTGAGGTGTCCCAAGTTGCAGATGGCAGTGGCAGTGGTGCAGCCGGTGCAGGGGGCGGCAGTTGATGTGCAGCCGTTGAGGCAGCTTGCTGCGCCGCGTGTGTTCACTTCGGCGGAGACGGGGGGTCCTAGCGCCAGGCCGATCACAGGTACTTAAACCTTAACTTGGTGAATTCTCAATTTTTAACGTTGTGAATTGCTTGTTTGGGAGTCTTGTATCTGTGATAATACTTTAGGCTCTGTGACACATGAATGGTGTAGGGACCTTAGTAGTAGGCGGGCGTGATTCCCATGTCTTGTTCGATTCTGGAGCCTCGAATAGCTTCATTACACCGGAGTGTGCGGAGTGCAGTGGGATCCAGAGCAATTCCGGGGAGCAGCCGGGAGTGGTTAGAGTGGCTGGAGGGAAGACTTTGGCTACTTTCGGGCGGGCGTATGGAGTGGATGTTCTGGTGGCAGGAGAGGCGTACTTTCGGTAGATTTGGTTATCAGTCCAGTGGAATTGTACGATGTCATTTTGGGGATGGATTGGCTGGATCGTTACAAGGTTCATTTGGATTGTCATCGAGGTCGAGTGGTGTTTGAGCGTGAGTCGGGGAGGTTGGTTTATCAGGGCATCAGGCCGACTTCCGGGAGTTTGATGATTTCGGCGATTCAGGCCGCGCAGTTGTTTGATAAGGGCTGTGAGGCGTACTTACTAACGATTGTGATGCCAGAGTCTGTTGGGGAGATCGCTTTGGTTGATATTCGGGTTGTCCGGGATTTCCAGGATGTGTTTCAGTCGTTGCAGGGATTGTCACCGTCTAGGTCTGATCCTTTCACGATTGAGTTGGAGCCTGGGACTACTCCGATATCTAAGGCACCTTACCGCATGGCTCCAGCGGAGATGGAAGAGCTGAAGAAGCAGTTGGATGATTTGCTGGGTAAGGGTTTCATCCGACCGAGTAGTTCACCGTGGGGAGGGCCGGTGTTGTTTGTGAAGAAGAAGGATGGTAGTTTTCGGTTATGCATCGACTACCGGGGCCTTAACCGGGTTACAGTGAAGAACAGGTATCCTCTGCCGCGGATTGATGAGTTGTTGGATCAGTTGCGGGGGGCTACTTGTTTTTCCAAGATCGATTTGGCTTCGGGATACCATCAAATTCCGATAGATGAGGTCGATGTGAGGAAGACGGCTTTCAGGACGAGGTATGGACACTACGAGTTCGTGGTGATGCCGTTTGGGTTGACGAATGCGCCAGCGGCATTCATAAGGCTGATGAACAGGGTGTTTCAGGAGTACTTGGATGAGTTCGTTATTACCTTTATCGACGATATATTGGTGTACTCGAGGACTCCGGAGGAACATGAGGTTCATCTGAGGTTGGTTCTAGAGAAGCTGCGGGAACAGAAGTTGTATGCGAAGCTCAGTAAGTGCAGTTTCTGGCAGCGGGAGATGGGTTTTCTGGGGCATGTCGTGTCTGCCGAGGGAGTTTCAGTGGATCCGGCTAAGATTGAGGCTATTAGGGATTGGCCGAGACCGAGGAATGCGACGGAGATCAGGAGTTTCCTTGGATTAGCTGGGTATTACCGGAGGTTCGTCAAGGGTTTTGCGAGTATGGCGCAGGCGTTGACGAAGTTGACGGGTAAGGATGTTCAGTTTGTGTGGTCTGCGGAGTGTGAGGAGAGCTTCGGGAAGCTGAAGGAGATGCTGACTAGTACTCCAGTATTGGCGTTGCCTGATGCGGGCGAGCCATATGTGGTGTATACGGATGCATCTGGTGTGGGGTTGGGGTGTGTTCTGATGCAGCAGGGGAAGGTGATTGCTTATGCTTCGAGGCAGTTGAGGAAGCATGAGTGCAATTACCCTACACATGACTTGTAGTTGGCTGCAGTGATCTTCGCCCTGAAGATCTGGCGATCTTACCTTTATGGTGGGAAGGTCCAGGTGTTCACGGACCACAAGAGCCTGAAGTATTTCTTCACTAAGCCAGAGCTGAACCTGAGGCAGAGGCGTTGGATGGAACTGGTAGCGGATTACGACCTGGAGATTGAGTACCATCCGGGGAAGGCTAATCTGGTTGCAGATGCGTTGAGTCGGAAGAGGGTTGCTTCGGCTCAGGAGCGGGATTTAGAGGAGCTGGCGAGCGAGATTGGCGCGTTGAGCCTGTGTGTTATCTCGCAGGAGCCGTTGGGGTTAGAGGCAGCTAACCGAGCGGACTTGCTGAGCAGAGTTCGGGTAGCTCAGGAGAAGGATCAGGGTTTGATTGATGCTTCTCAGCAGGCGAGTTCAGAGTATCAGGTCTCCGGGAGTGGGATGATACTGGTGAACGGTCGGGTCTGTGTACCCAAGGATGAGAGTCTCTGGTAGGAGATTCTGAGTGAGGCTCATTCGAGCATGCTGTCGATTCATCCTGGAGCGACCAAGATGTACCGGGACTTGAAGAGGTACTATCACTGGGTCGGGATGAAGAAGGATGTTGCGAGTTGGGTTTCGAGGTGCAACGTGTGTCAGCTGGTGAAGGCTGAGCATCAGGTTCCGAGCGGGTTATTGCAGAGTCTGCCTATGCCGGAGTGGAAGTGGGATATGGTGACTATGGACTTTGTGACAGGTTTGCCGATCTCGCGGACTTATGATGCGATCTGGGTGATTGTGCATCGTCTGACCAAGACAACACATTTTCTGGCCATTAAGAAGACTGATGGGGCTGCAGTGTTGGCTAGGAAGTATGTACGGGAGATTGTGAGGTTGCATGGGGTGCCTGCGAGCATTGTGTCAGACCGAGATCCGAGATTTGCTTCGGAGTTCTGGGGAGCATTTCAGGCCGAGATGGGCACGAAGGTGCATATGAGTACGGCATATCATCCTCAGACGGATGGGCAGTCTGAGAGGACGATTCAGACATTGGAGGACTTGCTGAGGATGTGTGTGTTAGACTACGGTGGTCATTGGGCAGATCATCTGAGCTTGGTAGAGTTTGCGTACAACAACAGTTATCAGGCGAGTATCGGGATGGC